>OX419757.1:41949166-42555989 GCA_948567375.1 Lunularia cruciata
TATCAATAGCAAGAAAGGCTTTCTCTTTTGAATGCTCTTCTTCATGTCTATTCAAGGTTTCTTCCTTGAGTAGTCTTTCAACAAGTCTCTTGATGGTTGGCTACTCCTCAAGTACATCATCCCATGCTGCTATTATATGGCAATAAGCCTATGGTAGACAAAAAATAATTTTGGTGATGATTGAAGAATTGTCTATTCTTACATTGACTAGCAATAGTTCCCACTTGGCTAATAAAACCTGCTATCTTGTCTCCCAGTTTCATCTACAATTCAAAGAATCTTTGTTGGCAAGCTTGCTTGTTCTTTGAAGCACATTGCTCATGCAACATAATCAATCTACTCCAAATTTGGTTTGCAGTCTTATAATTATTTTGCAATTAATCTGTCTCCATAAATACTTATCTTCTATGTAAATTTCTTTAGCATAGTTCTTGCTTTGCCAATTTGTCTCTCTTCCATTTTCTATGTCTTATTCTATATTTTTTATCCCATTAATGATCCCTACAAGTCTCTTTGACTTGAAGATGATAATCATCTTGAATTAAAAATATCAATAAATTCTCCCTATTCAATTGACTAATGTGTGCTATGTTGCATTGCTCCTTGTTCCCATTGTGTCCCAACCTACTCTCATATCTACAAAATCTCTTCTTGTCTTTCAATAACTTTGAAATCCTACACCAAGAATAATCTTATATCATTCTTGAAATGTCAAAGGGTTGGTTTTCCTTTGTAGGTAGTTATCTTTGCAATAAAAGAAGTTTTACTTTGTGGTAGTTACTTTATAACAGTTAGAAAATTTAGCTATTTAATTTGAGGTCCAAAGTGGCTATGTTGTCTAAAATAAAATTTTAATAAAGTAAAAGGAGATAAATTTCCTTGGTCTTTCCTGATTTCTTTGCAATTAGTGTGAATATCATTAAATTGTATTTGTATTTATGAATCTTTTTTAATTGCAGTTGTTGAATTACTTATGTTTTTTATCCCTAGCAAAAGTAGTCTTCTTGTTGAATTAATGTCTTGACAAGATCATTAGGTGCTGTAATAGTTAGATTGGCAATAGTTAGTAAAAGTGAATACAAAGACAGACCTTTTGGACAAAGTCATTATTCATGAAGACATATGCCTTTTGGAATAGCTAAGACATGGACATGGTCAATAAGAAGACATTAGCATCTTTGAACTGAATCAACACTCTATTTCAAACATGTATTCATTTTTTATAATTGGAGTTTTCTGTAGTATATATTTTTATGGTGTATCTTTATGATGACATAATACTCTTTAAAGATTAATTTTTTTCTAGAGGTTCAACAAGGTATCAAATTTAGCTAGAGTGAAAGTTACAATTGAAAAAAAACGATATTTGGAAGCACTTACTAGAAGAGTACCTCAACCCAAAAGACAAGTTCATTTGGCAAAAGATGTTGAGTTCAAGAAAATCTATGATCAATTGGTAGCATTAGTAAATGGAAATCTTGACAATGCAATGACAAAGAATAGGGTACACAAGCTAAAGAAGGCAAGAAAAGAACTTCTTCAAGGCATGCAAAGAATTATAAATGGGATAGATAGAATTTCTATTTGACATGCTTGAATATATAGAATGGAAAGTCATCAGGGAATGGAGAATCTACGTGTACACTTAGTAGATGTTAATAAGTTATTAGAATCTATACTTAGTAGTTTTAGAGCCTAAGGAACTTTAGACTTGTGTTTTAGACAACACAAGTCTAAAGTGCTTGTGTTGTTTAAAACAGAAAGTGAATAAAGTAAAGAAGATACCTTTCTTTGTTTTTTTTCTAATTTATTTGTGAAGAGTGTGTATATCTTTGGATTGTATGAGTATGAATGGATCCTTATAATTAAAGATTAATAAATGCCTTGTGTGTTTGATCTTGAAAAATATAGCAATATATTTGAAACAATGCCTTGATGGGATTTTACGGTTTTGTAATGTTGACAATAGTTAGAGAAAGTAAATACAAAGAAAGACTCTTCCGACAAAGTTATTCTTTGTGAAGAAATGTTTCTTTTGGGAGGACAAAGACATTGATATGATCTGATATGGTCGACTGATATGGTCATTAAGAAAGAACTAGCATCTTTGAACTGAATAATCATTCAACACAAACATATTTAATATAATTGTAATTTTTTAAATATTTTTGTGATGTGTTTTGTATTTTCTTTTAGGGCAAGTTTCTACACATGAGGTGAAACAAAAAACAAAAAATTTCTTATTAATAATAATAATTTTTATATCTAATTTCTTTTTGATATCCTTATGATATCGACATATCCCTTATTGGAATACTTCAATTTCATGCTATTGAGACATTTCCATCATGGCCTGAGACAAACATTATTTTTCATAACTACTACCGCGGGAAAAAACAATTTTAACCTATTCTTAATACCAAAAGTCGGTTTCTAAGAGTATGACAATGCTCCTTAGTTGTTCATGGTTGTGAACCTCTTCTAAAGTTTGGTTCATTCAGCTGCCTTTATGTACCTTCGACTTTTATCCGTCGAGTCATTATCTGCCCTTGAGTGATCATATTTAGCGGTACTTCGGTCCGCGTCCTATCCCACGTGCGTGTCCTTTACAAGCCTTAATTGAGACTTGAGGTTGATCAATATGGGTGGACCCAATAGACGGTCTTTGCAGCCAGGAAATCCCACATAAACAATCTCTACATATGAAGCACGCCTTCTAAGATTGGCTTGTTAATTTGTAGAGTGGAAATTAAACAGGACTCTATAATAATCAGAAGAAGGTGACCGCACTTGATAACAAGAACACAATGGGAAGACCTCACGCTTTTCTAAGATTGGCTTGTTAATTTATAGAGTGGCTATTAACAGATTCTAAAAGCTAACTTGAAAAAATTTAGACCTAAGCCTGGCCGTCGTTGAATTCTGCATTTGAAATGGAGGACCATTCTAGATTGTAAATTTCAGAGCCGAAGGGCTGGCTAGGAGGTCTAGGCACCATAAAGGAGAAAAGATGGACAGAGGCCAAGGAGACGATAGGAGAAAAGATGCACCAGAATGAATCTGGGTTCCTCGCCAAATATTGCATTGGACAAGAATATATTTAAGCTCGTCAAAACCTAGCTAGATGTAAGCGTCCAATCTACAGACGGCGCTCCACATGTCTAGCTAGAATCTTCGTTAATAATAATTTGGACTGAAGGAGTTCCATCTTATATTGAATGAATACTAGGTACCCTTTGAAGATCCCCATAGGTCCCTACCGAAGGGCCAAAAGACATTGCTCTACACAGAAGTGGATAAGTTCGTCGATAAGTCGTACTGTCACAGTGAAACAATCCAGTATGAATGACCTGACTTGTATACTACCATAACTCAGAGCTTTCTGTTTAACTATCGCAAGCGACATATTTTAATTTACAAATGGGTTACACCATATCCAGCTTGACAAGGGAAGGTCGAATCACGAAACGATTAAAAATCTGGGTTCTTGGATCTACTTATGATTGAGTACCAGTGGATTTTATCCACTAATATATCTCATACAAATACGCTTTCAAGGCCCGAAAAGCCAAGGGATGGCGGCTTGTGAGTCAACACTCAATAATCCTATCTGCATAGTCAATACTTAGCTAAAAAGAGATCCACCAATCGGCATCTAGCAACGTAAACAAAAGTACATCTTATCTCCTTAGACGTTATGAATTCCCTAGTTCGACTAATCTAGTGTCCTTGAATCCGAAACAGAGCATGCTGTTTCTCTTTCTCCACGCCTGACTACCTTACCTCAGTCTTCCCTCCTCCAGATCCTGCATCGGAATTCCTGCTCTATTCCTTCTACCGCTCGTTTCTTCACTGTTTGTCCTCGGAGTCAGAATTATATCTTCTTCTTAGTGGTAGCCTAAGGTAATGTATATAGCTTTCTCGGAATTATGTTGTGCTCATATCTTGAAAGCCCAGATTTATGCTTAAGATCACACTTAGCATATTAATACTTATTCACATCTTGAGATCCATTGCTCCCAGGTCGCTCATGAGTAATCAACTCAGAGAAGATTGTGTCCACTCTATAGATATGCTGAGACATATTAAAAGGGACACAGATCAGTTGAGTTTCCCATTCTGTTCGTGCCATATGCATAGCTATCGATTGCAGTGGTCTTACTTAGTTTCTTAAAGCGTTATGGCATGGCTGTCTGGTGATTCACTTTCATCGTCCATCCGATAATTTCGATCATAATTTCGAAACTGAGCCCTCGGAATAACTCAAACAGACTTTTCAATAGGGTAATCACTAGTCTGCTCGACAAGGTTCTGTAAATAATTGCGTTGGAGCAATCTCCTTCTGAAACAATTTCCTGTTTTACAAACATATAGACCTTTACAACCAGAGTACAATTTGTACTTCACGTGACCAAAACCTAGAACGGCATAAGGAAGTACCTATAAAGGCTCATGAAACGTAGAATTTATCCACCACTTTCATTACATTTGCCAATTTATTAAGAATACTTAAATGGAACAAATTTCTTGACGCGAGAACTAAATACCTATTTATTAGTCTATGCATACATAACTAACCTGTACAGCTATATGTGTCATGTAACAGAAAAGGACTTTCCCTGGCGAAGAGATATAAATAGACATCGATGAAACCAAGACAATTTACTCACGGGAAGAAGAACTTTCACTGAGAAACAACAGATTAAGCACTCCACGAAACTAAGCTAAAGACGTTATATTTTCTGCAACCTGCGAAGCGTCAAGTCTTTTGTTTCATTTATAGATGCATATATAGAGCATATATGCAAACTTGAAAGCATCAGCTGCAGCTCCATTACAAAAGACTGCCACATAAAGGAATCAGTTCTCAGTCTTTGGATGAATTATTCCAACAGACAATAACAGCTTAGTATCTCTGTTTTCTGGGGCTTTCTCACACATCGGCAGCTGGTTCGTCGGGCCAAGTCCATGTTTGCAGATAAGAGAGCATCCTAATGATAAATATATTCTGGAATGCAAAGAGAATTATACAACAAAAGCTAGTTGCGTGTGCTACTGTACTGTGAAAGGTATCCTGACATCTGCAGAATGTTAATACGTACATTCTTTTGATTAAGGCAACAGCCTTACCTTCTTGCTTTAGTTGTCTGTATTTTTTTGCCACCTATTTGAAGAAGTCTTCTCTGGCTCCGCCAACCATTTCTACAATGCAACCTATTGCGAAAACAGCAAGGATATATGAGAAAATATTTACAGCTGCTATTCTATCGATTGATGAAATCTGAACCATTTGTCATATTGTCCAGCGTTCAAGGTAAAACCACCAGAAAGAAGCACTGAAGTGCTGATTGAGCAGTCGATTACATGGACTGAGTACTGGTTATTTATTCACCATCTATCACGAACATACCACTGATGGGTCGGGACAGTCTAAAAAAGTCGAGACACGTTTACATGTACATGTACATTAGTGAGGGTATTAATATAACGAGGGGGTAGACCTGTTAGTGAGAATTCTGTGGGGAACTTGTGAGAGTTATACTGGGAACCTCAGGTGAAGATATTCAATGGGTGATGATGACTCCTGTTTGATTTGCTCAAGAGAAATATATGACCCTCTACTAATCTTAACATGCGTTTCCTCATGGTGGAACATTCCAAACAGAAAAATCCTTTATATTCACATTTAATGGACCGTAAACCTGGCAAGTATATGAGCTTAAGGTTCGTGACAGTGTCTACCTTCATGTAAATTATTGGACTTCTCGTATCCAAGGATCTCTCTGTACGAGCCTTGTCTCCTGAGAATCTTGCCTGTATTTAGCGCACAACTTGAACTCCCTTGATCTAGTTATTTCTCGTGTCAAAATCACACCGTCGGGAGTTTGAATCGTTTCCTTTTCTCTTCTCACATCTAGAGATCTCATCATTATTTCTTTGAAATCTGTCGACCTCCGCCTCTCTTCCACGTTTATTGTAACAGATCCTCTTCTCACCACATTGCTGCAACTCGTAGCTAGAGATCTAAACGTCGAACTTGTCAAAGCAATAGGCTCAGAGATCTGCCGTTGGTCATCCCCCTGATGTGAAGTAGAAGTGCGCAAATTTGAATTGGGCAACCTTAGATTAGTGGAACTCCGCGTTAATCCTCTTGATTCTCTGCCAGCGCCATGCGATCCTCTGCTACAATTATGTGAGGACATTCTCTCAGAATGTGACAATGATTGAGCCTCTTGTATGGAGCTTCGAGTTCCAGAGTACGCACCACCTCTTCTTGTTCGTGAGGAATCTTCCTCATGAGCATCACGTCTCAAGGGTTGATCCATTTGCAACTGGTCACGGAAGCGTCTTGAGCTGCGATGTTCAATCTCCGCGTTGTCTCGCCGTCGCCCACGATCCTTGTGTGATAATTCATGCTGATCACGACGTGACGGTCTTTGAGCGTCTTCTTGTGGGGAATATCTCGAGCTACATCTTCGAGGACGCTACTTCTGATATTCTGGTACCTCACCTTCATTTCCTAACACTGAGGCAGAAAAAATGTACATGTAGGTCACGGCGATGTCGGTCGGAAGGCTGTAGCTTTGGGGAAGCCATCTGGATAAGAATGAAGATATAATCTGCTGATTAGAACAAGTTTAAAGCTGCGTCATCTGAGACACGATTATTCAAGCTCTAAATGATCAGGAACTAGCAAGTATACTATCAAGCGCAGTGATGCGTCGTGGAAACACCTACACCCCGCACTCACTACCACTGCCCATCGAGACCGTTTCAGTCGAAGTGATGGAGTGATGAAGATAGGAGTGAAAGGTTTCAAAAATGATGAAGAGGAAGAAGAATCATCTCCTTAGAGATATCAATGACCTGTCCTTCTAACTAAATTTCAGCTGAATGATGTCTGAGGGAGGTGGGAGGACGAAGATAAGATCTAAACCTGGATTTGACAACTTTGTGGAAATTGCTTGCCAAACGAAGAAAAACATGACCATTGTTACCTGGACGCTTGCAACAAGCATCTTCTCGGTTGGCTGGGAGCCTAAAAATTCAACGAGCCGCAGCTCAGCTTCGGAGTTTGAGGTATATAAGGAGGCTAGAACAGAGCAGAATGTGGGCGAAGGAGGAACACACTCCACAGGTCCACAAAGTCCTGTATTACTGTAGGTAAGGTCAGCAACAAATGACGATGAATTGCTCAGTCGGGCATCGAAGATTGCCGGACTCTAGATGTAGACTGTTTGTAGACCAGGTTCTCCTAGAACCCAGTCAAGTCCTTTCGAAGAGCAGTAAAACTGAAATATACATATTCACTTGGGGATTCAAAGGAGGGGTTTTGGGGGCCCAGTAAAAGATCCTGGACCTTTTCTACGGTCTATGGTTATGGTCGGTGTGATAGGTGTACCCCGGAAGTAAGGTTTCCAGGTCCCGGACCACAGCCCGGGGAAAATCCTCTGGTCACGAAAAATATGACGGCGTTATATTTGATGGGAAGTTGAGTTATACACATGTGCCCGTAAAGATAAAGGGGGTTTCAAAACCTCTGTTTTCACCTCTCGTAAATTAAAAAAATTAAATTTGACGGAGGGTAGTTGAAAATTCTACAGTAGAAAACAATTGGGTACCTAAAAGTTCTACGGAAGGTCTCCTGTCCCCGTCAAAGTTTTACGGAAATTTGAAATGTCTTCCCGTGGACATTTATGGTACTACAGTGCTTGATGGTGTTCTCGAAAGTATTAAATATTCGTAAGTATTAAGTACATAGTAATCATGTCATTAATCTTATCATTATGAATTTCATTAAAAATTTGAAATAAGAAGAAATTTAACAGGAATCCAAGAACCCATTGTTGCCACCAAACATATGAGCAACTAGGACGAGATAGTTCTAACTTTGCCATTTGTAAACAAGATTTGTTGAGAAAGCTAAAGTGGAGACCACCTAGAAAACTCAAAGGATGAGAAGACCACATCAAGCCAAGGGAGAGTTAAAGGTAAAATGGGACTAAGCCCCATTAGAGTCTATATGAGAAATCTGCCCTACTGCACCTAAGATATCCGAGCTATGCAAGTCATACGAATTACAAACAATTGGAGAATCCGAAGAAGTATACCTAGTGTGATTGCTCTCCTATGGATTGCACCAACCATTTTCCTCTGTAGAGCAACAGACACATGCTGTCTAAAATATACTACAAAGTATGAGAATGAGAGTGGTACCCCTTGACGCATAACTTGATAAACTCTTGTGCACTCCTTGACAAATGTGTTGAACATTGTGTCCATCGCTCCATATAACTCCAAGGCTAGAGGAACAAAGAGGTGACCTCGCTGCATGCCCCTATACTTGGAGACCTTGCAACCTACTGTTGCACTCGTCGCCCATCTAGGGGATGGGTAATCACTCCCTCCAAAACTATATCTCGCATAGGGTCCATAACCACAACATCTACTACTGTCACCTGATCATCTCAGACCAAGTATAAGTTTGCCCTGACACATGTTGTTTGCAAAGCATACAAATGCTCCCTCCAAGCCAAGTATCTACTTTCTTGTGACATAGCAAATGCTATATCTCTAATAGCATCATGGATAGCTCTCCTCTGCCCTCCAAAAGGACACCATGTTATATGGACCGCTGCTGCATCTAGTGTAGAACCACACTCACAAGTGAGTAATAAAGATGCAGATGGGTGGACCAAACCTAGATGAAAACTCATCTTTATAGAGAAAGTAGCTAGTGCGAGTTGGAATGCCCTAATTCACAATCAAGCTAGGATCCAAGAGCCTACACCCTTGTCGGAGCAAGAGCAAAGACATGCTCTAGTAGCCTAAGGAATGTATGAGTCAACTAAGAGAGAACGTATCTTATGCTCACATTGTTGCTTCATCAAGGAAGACTATAAACCTCTAGTCCAATATGACAATAGTGAAGCAAAAGATGGAAAATTCTCTTGAGCCTGTGGGGATAGATTATCTCTCATCGGCCGCAATAACATCTAGAGAGGAAAGGATCCCTCTCCCACTTTTTCCACATAAGTCTCCAAAACCGACCTATCAACAACCACAAAACAAGAGGAAAGTAGGGGTGCCAAGAGAGCACAACTACCAAAAAATGCTATAGGTGTCATCTCTTCCATGGATAGCAAGCCAACCCCTCCACACAAGATTGGCACAGCCATCTATCAATGTTCCAAATCCCCAATCACACACTCAAATGTCCTTTGTCCAATAATATCACCAAAGACTCCCATAATCATCCTATCAAAGGCTCTCAGACATGATATGAAGGATGAGGAGGAGGGAACAATACATATGAGGTAAATTGGTCAATGAGAAATATTAGAGGAGATTATACCAAATACCACTTGTAGATTTCCTAGTAATGGAAGGTCATCCACATGGAGAACATCCCTTACAAGGACAACATCTAAGAAGTGTGTGACAAAATTCTCAGATCCTACTGGCACTCCAAGAACACGTAGTCCATCTATAGATGTGATACACCCCTCTAGAAGCTCAAGGTGGGAAGGGATACCTAAAAGGGACCATGCCTTGCACTTTGACACCTTAACTCTCAAGCCTACTAGATGTATTTTGGTAGTCAAGTGGTCAAATGCATGCCTAATCTAATGTATAGAGCACACTATGTGTGTATCATCTGCCAAGGAGGGAAATATACAACCTTGCATGGCCAAAGTAGTAGATAGGAGAGCTCTAAAGTGAGCCATTGCAAATAAGGGTCTCTTTAAAGGATCTCCTTGACATGTACCAACAATTGACTCCAAGATAATGACTCTCTCTTGTGAACAACCGTGTTGGTAGTAAAGGGAAGCAAGAGAGCTATAAAATGACCACACAAAAAGAATAAGACTTGCCAACAATCCACCAACCTCCTTAAGCTCTCTAAAGATGTATGCATGTTAGATGCTATTAAAAGCATTCTCAACATCCACTAGTAAGATGACCCACTCCAAATGGATATCTAAGAGTGCCCTAATGTCTAGAGATATAGCCTCACATCCTCTAGGTGTAACTACTCCAAACTAATGTGGACTAAGGTGTTGTCAAAAGTGAGAACAATGCTGAAGGACAATGGTATGTTGACCAAAAACAAAAAGATCTCTTCATTAGCAATCAATATGATGCCTTCTATGTTCTTCTCCATCGCAAGAAGTTGACTAGCACCTAACACCCAACTAACAAATGTAGGAATGTCTCCTCTTGCTACTATTGCATCCACTTGAAACAACTTGGTAAAACCACTAGACAGATCATCTACTTGAAAGCAATCTCTAATGTACTCATAAACCATCCCTAGCAAGCCTTCTGAGGAATGGCAAGTGGTAGTGCATAATGCTTGTGCAAAAAGTAACCTATCAAGACATAAAGATTGCTCAGGCTGATATCTAAGACCTCTAGGGGTAGTCCCTCTACTACCATAGGATGTAGTGAGCATAGGGAAGAGATAGTCTCCATCAGTATGACTAGCCATAAACAAAGGGTGTGCTTGTGCTGCCCTACTAAACTCTATCGCTTGACCTCATGCCCTACACCATCATAATCAAGTGGACTCTATGGTATCCTGTGGCAGAACTTATCTCCCTATCCCTTGCTCAAAATTGACAAAAATCTACCAGCCACCTCTCTATGCCCCACATGTCCACCTCTAGCATAACAAAGACACCGTTGAGGGAGTAAGAGGAATAGGGACCATTCTAACTTCTCCAAGGATCATGTGCCAAACACAATCAAGTGGTAGGTGAAAATCCTATCTAGCCTCATCACGGAGTGTGCAGGGTAGCCTATGGAATAGACATGGACATGGAAAACTAGTCTCAAATAACCCCAAAATGCAACCCAACCTGATCAATGATGATCAACAAAGGGACAAAAGAAGTGTGCATAATCTTGAGTGTCATAATTGTAAATGTAATTGCTTGACTCACGTGGGCATCCCAAGTGGTCCAATCATAGTCCTTGTGCATCTTTCCCACATGGGTCTTTACCCCTTGTGAGGTAAAGTGTCAGTGATATACCGGGCATGGTGTATCTCGAGTCGCTCTAGGCGGTCCTACATCCCCATGTAGGACCGCCTAGAGCAACTCGGGATACAGGTGTGGCTATGGCTAGCACAAGAGTAACAATAGTAACACATGATTCTCCTCTCCATATCTCCCAATACCTGCAAAACCACTCATATCTCAATTCACATAAAAAATTACAATCTCTTCGAACCTTAAAAACTATGAACTCTCATAACTTTCAATTTCCATCTCCAAAATTTTCAAACTAAATTCCCATGGAACTTAATCATGAAAGCCAAGAGATTAAAAATCAAAATTCTCAACCCATCACTCTCAATGTGTAATCATCACTCTAAACCCTAAAAAACCTAAAAAACCTCATAAAATTCTACTCAATTCTCCATAGTCTTTAATCTAGGAACCAATTGGAACCAAAATTGAAAATGAATAGAATCAACTATTCACTTGCTATATGCTAGAGAGCTCTCAAAAAATATGGAACTTTCTTCTCACATCTCTCCCTCTCCTCTCCCATCTCCACACTCCTCCTAAACTCCTCCCAAACATTCAAAGTGGGTGGGAGAAAGTGAGGTCAAGCCTTGACTGGTGAACATGAGTAGTCAAGAGCTTTGTAGAGAGTGTTGTGGGTTGAGCTTTGCCAAGTGCACTGGACTAATCTAGTTTTGCCAAGAGTGTTGGCTTGAGAGTCTGGTGCATTGAAAGGTAGTAGTCTAGTAGTCGAGCTATTGTTCAATGTTTCTTTGCTGCAAATAGTTATACATGTAATTCTATTGAAAGTAGCCAAAGACAAGCTGGGAGAAACAAAAAATAAGAGATAAATTGCAGGAGAGATGAGAAGTAGAAGTAGATAGAGTGAAAAAGGAGAAATAAGTTGGCAAGAGAAGAAAGTGTGTAGGTTTCATATTCTGCTTAGGAACTAGGGTATCAATCAAGAAATCAAGTAAGAGCCCTAGTTGGATGTTCTGCACCTTGAATAGGGAGGATGAAAGAGAGAAGATTAAAGGAGAGAGTGGAGGACTATCATGTAAGGGCTTTTGTAGCATTACCGTCAAGAAACATAACAAAGATATACATTGCATCTATTATCAAATAGACAATGTCAATTGTCTAGTGCAATATGTATTTGCACTAGCAGACAACAGGTGACCAATGAAAAAAAGAGATGACTGAGCTTGCAAGTTGTAGAGTAGCAAGGTGAACTATTCATGCAACCAAAATGGCAAGGTGAGTGTGGCATGGAGTTAAGACATGGGCAGTGATGGATTATGGGAAGAGCTCAAGTACCTAGTTGAACAAGAATGGGACTTAGATAATTCAGTTCATAGTGTTGGAAAATGCTTATTAAAGTGGTGGGACTTTGCTCACTCTTTGAGATGTTTGTTAGACAAACCTCCCATGGTAGACAAGAATAGGAACAATGAGTTTATCTCTTAGTTTTTCATAAATCTAGAACCATGGCAATTTAAACAATTGATGAGGATGGATGTACATTCATTTTATATATGAACTCATTTATATTTTCATATATTTATTCTAAACTCATCCAAGATCATGAGGTGTTTTGAGAGAGTGAGATGAGGAGGAACCTGATTCCTATTTTAATTCAACATGCAACAGCATTAGACAAATTTGGTTGTGATGGAAATGGATCATGTATTGCAAGGAGAATGAACTTGTGGGGTATCAGTTCATGATCCACAACAAATTTCATGCAGAGATTTATCACCACCATTTTATCTAACATGATCAATGAGGTGTTATGGCCAGATATAGAGAGGAAAGAGAGAATTTCAAAAGTTTTTCCTATGAAAGAATTTCTTGAGTGCATGGTATTAATTGAGAAGACATTATTTGCATTGGCATAATGACCTAATATTGACGGAGAAACTTACTTTTGCATTCAATGGACAAGTGGTATTTGATGATATGAGATGGATTATACACTTTTCAAGTGGCAAGTTATTGTTTCATAGCTACTGGAATTTTTGCTATTTTTCATTTCAACTTTTGAATACTTTTGTGTGGTTGAACTGCTATTTTTTCATTTACCCTTGTGTATACTTTTTGTGGTTGAGTTCATGTTTATAAGTTAATTTGTAAGCAAGGATGCCCATTTCTTGCCATGATATGATCTGTCTTCAAAATTCTGCTCACAAATCTGCCATGATGGTATTTGCTCCTTGAACTAAGGGTACAATTGAAATGTAAACCTAAGGGGAATAGCTATCTATTGAGGTGAATCTATACTTGTATTATTTCATATAATTTTCTTATTAATAGAAGAGATATGTAGGACAAAGTAAATGAATCAGGTGGAGAGGAGAAAATGAAGTAGATGAAATTCTGGAGTCCCCAATTTGGACTAGCTAAAATAAAGAAGAGAGAAGAGAAGTTTTGATGAATACATGTTTAGTTTTTAATAAACTTGTAGGTCTTTTGGACCTTGGATAACAATAACAATTTGTAATATGTGCATTAATAAAATATTGTGTTATCTCCATAGAAGGGTGCTACTAGTGTCTTGGACTTGGACATGGACATGGGAGAAGTTAAAGGGTGTTTGCATGAGATAGAAAGGTGTCTCTTGGTTGGAAGGGTGTATGAAATTTTAAAAGGTGTTTGGATCAGATGGAAAGGTGTTATTTAATGGAAGGGTGTAAGCATTAAAGGGTGAAGAGTCATAGTCAAAGCATCTTTGGAGTTTTTCAAAAATGTAATTTCAAAGATCAAGAGATGTTATGTAACACCCATTTATGCATGTATGTGTTATTGTGATATTTAGTTTGGTATTATATGGTAAAAGGTGACCACGGAGGACAAACAAAGGATGGGAAGACCCCATCAAGCCCATTATTATAAGTAATTGAAATATATTATTTATATAGAGATAAAGGATGGTCCTATATTATTCATGATTAGCTAAAGTTAGTCAAAGCTAAGATAGAGGAGACCTTACTTTAGAGCAAGTGGAAAAGATGAACATCACTATTTTGGAATCTAATGTATTATTCCTAGGTGTTTGGCTTCAAGGAAAGAGTTAAGACCTCTTGGATTCACAAGTCTTTTTGTTTCTGATTCTTCTATAGTCCAAGGAAAGCCCATGTGAAAGAATCCTTGACTTAGTGGTTAGATTAAGATAAGACTACATGCTTAGGAGAATATTCCTATGAGTATGTATATTCCTTTAGCTTTTTTACTTTATTTGACTTTTAGCCTAGTAGCTTGAGTTACTCTAGTAATTAGTAACTTTGGTGCGTAACTATTTCAAAAGTATATACACTAAGGGTGAAGAGGTACTCATCATCCTTTCATTTGTAACTATGTCTCTCTCATTGAGTTCTTTCGTGAGTAGTGGTTTGAGTCTTGGAGTATTACCCTTGGAAGAGTATGATGGAGTTGGGATTCTTTGTCTTCTTAGTCCATGGTGCATTACCATAATAGCCATCAGAGGTTTATCTTTAGCGAGAGACAGGCAAGCTCACAGATCAGATTTGTGATGTCAAAGATTTTAGGAAGAATTGTAATGTCAAAGATTTTGGGAAGATTTAAAGAGTGGTTGATGTTCTATTTTGTGTAGAAATGGATATCTAGAGCTATCAACTAAAGCCAATAATGAGAAACTAAAGCCAAGAAAGTGGGTGATTTTTAGATAGAGTGAGTGAGTTTTGAATAGAGTGACAAGTCAAAGAGACTAGGAGAGAAGACAATAACAAGGAAGTTTTCCACACATAGGGACAAAGAGAGCACACAATAATGTGGTTGATTCTCAAATAGGAACAAAGAGATTTAGCATTTTCAAATAGGGATAAAGAGAGGATTTGAGAGGCAAAAGAGGAGAGAGAAGAGGTTTTGGGGGTAGAGAGGAAGAGAGGAAACAAGAGTAAGAGGTTTTGAAGAGACTTTGACCTCTTCTTCTACTAGTCTTGTCTTTCAGTTTCAATTGCAAGGAATGATAAGAAACAAACCACAAGCAAATGAACAGTAGGATACAAGAGAGTTTCTAAAGGGATTTAGCATTTTGGAAAGAGAGAGGTTTCGGAGGAAGGAGAGAGGTTTTGATAGATTTTAGGAGAGAGGTTTTGGAGACGTTTCAAAGGATTATCGGAGGGAGGGAGGTTTTAGAAGACATCACTAATACCCATTTTCTTTCAATATGTTTTACTAGATGGAGATGGAAATTATTTATCAAAAATGTGGGACATCCTAAACATGGAGGATTTCAAGGAGTGTAGATGGCCGATCAGTGACCTTGGTTCAATGGTTGATAACATGACTTTTATCAAGTGGACTTAGCTAGATCATACTCAAATCTGCCAATCTATAAGAGAATTGGATTTAAATTCATTGGGCTTGAAAGTTGCAATCAGCTTGCATAATCTATGCTCCCATTTAATTACTCTTCTTAGTTTGAATTCATGTTTCACCTAGCAAATGGGTTTTAAAAAATTGTCATGCTTAAACCCCACCTCTCCAAAATCCCATCAATTTTGTTTTGAAACCTATCCTACACCCTCCTGGTTTCCATGAAGCACCACCAACACCTTGGATTTCTGTAGAATATTGAAACTCAGTTTTCTAAATTTTGCAAAATCTTGCTAACATTTTCATGATTCTTGCAAAACCACCACTAATAGATCCAACCAAAAGATCCAAAAACTGACATGACACATTTGAAAAATCTAAATGTGGCACAAATTCCTAGTGAAACCCCTAACCTTCTAGAGGAGAGGACAAGAGTACTCACAAGAGAAAACATTCTTTGGGAGACTTTGAGGAGAGATGGAGAGCAGATTGAGAGAGATAGTTTATTTTATTTGATTGGTGAGAGATGATTTGATATGAGGGCATTCAATGAACTCAAGGCTAGGAGACAGATGATGGCTACGGCTTATAGGTTGCAGATACGGAATTATCACCAAGAGCTCCAAGTCTCCATGAGAGAGTTGGAGAGTACCCAAGTTGAGTTGGAGAGATCTTGGGTTGAGTTGGTCAAGGCAAGGACATCTTTAGAGGGAGCTTATGAGGATACTAAGGCCTTTTCTTGAGAAAACCCATTGAGACAATCTCCAAGAGAGTTTGCTATGCATGAGGAGACCCATACAGAGACGATTGACATGATTAGTGAAGAGACTCATATAGATGGACTCAAGCATGGATTAGAGATGAGATCTATACAGGTACAGATAGAGCCTCACTTGCATGGAGTGCATAGAAGAGAGCCATATGTGATGACATCTAATATACATATCATAGCTTGGAGACCTCAACTTTTGGAGGATCTTGCTCTTCTGCCCCCTTTTAGTCATATTTCCAAGGAGATTGAGTGGTTAGAAGAGAGAAGAGAGACACTCACTAGTGAGGTTTCTAGATTATCTATGTTGCAATAGATGATGAGTTGGTTGGGAGATTTTTCTCCTTACTTTGTTTATGCTCATGACCAAAGGAGGAAGATCTTGGTTTTGGATATTGGATGTTTGGGAGACATCATGTGGGATAGCAATAGTCTCTTGGGATAGTGGTCAAGATTGGTGAAGAGGGGTGGATGGGTCTCATTTAGAGTGAGTATTACTTTTAGATATATCTCCCATCTTGGTATTAGAGAGTTGATGGAGTATTGTGTGACTAATTTTGCGGTACTCATTTGGACAACAACATGAGGCAATACTACAAGCATTTGTTGAGAGATATGTGGAGCCAAGGTTTCTTACCTAAGGGTGTACACACAAGCGCTTGCCTCATGAGTGTGTTTGATGATATGGATGGATAGAAGGACTGATTTTAAGACTATATTGTTAGATATTATAGTGCATTTCTGGCTATGGATTTAAGGTTGCACAATATATTGATAGTGGACAGTGCATTCCTATCCTATTGTAGGAACCATCCACACATTTTTATTCATCTTCTAGCATTTACTCATTTTTATACTCAAGTAGCGGATTCATATCTTCATATGACCACTTGATAGCTCCTCTAGATAAATTTAAGAGATATACAAGATCAGCCATTGGGTTTCTCATTCACAAGTGGACATTGAATTGGCTCATAGCTTGATCCTTATGATGGTCTAGCCTTGTTATTTTAGGACCCTCTTATGCAAGATGTGGAGTGTGATTTGCTTTGGAGATACAAAAGCTGCTTGATTTCTAGACCTTACATTCGACACAAGGATGCGGCATTAGAGCGCCTCCTTCCCAATACCAAGGATATAGATCATGAGGAGGTCCTGGTTCATCCACCCTTGTCTAGCAACACTCCCTTTGATAGCACCATTGCCTACCTTCCTTCACACCTCTTGTGTTCATGAGTATACCTGTTGACACTAGTCCCATTGTGCACAAAGGTACCATGACATATTCCTATATATATATTATTTATTTATTTATATTTATATTTTGGCTTACATCTCTTTTTATCTTTTTTCCATATGAGTTGTTAATATGAAACCTGCTTTTGGACTTGGATACCCCACATAGGTACATAGAACCGAGCAAGAACAACAAAAAACCCATGAATTCTATCTAATTTATAACAAAACTGCAAAATCCTTTCTTTTGTATTGCAATCCTCTTGCAAAACCCGCATGATACGAGAAACCTGATCTCCCTATCATGATCTCCTTGCAAAACCCGCAAAAAACCTGATTGTTGTGGGGCAATCTCCTCATGAGACCAAAAAAACACCTGGCAAATCAATGTGCTTTAGTGTGAAACCTGCACAAAACCTACAAAATTCCTAGATCCTCAAGCACATCCAACGCTAAACCTTTTTTCATGATACCTTAGCAAAACTGCCACAAAACCTAATTGATTATCACTCACATCTGAATCAGATCCAGATCCATAATACAACCATCTTGTAACATGCTTAAACATATAGTATTTAAATGTGTAAATCAAAGTATCTTATAATGGATAGAAAATTCAAAACAAACATAGAAAATCCTTCAAGAAAATAGAGATAGTGACAACAACCATGATTTTTTTTTGGCCAAGCATTCTAACCTTGAGCATTTGCTAGAGCACACCACTTTTGCTATTTTTACTAGAATTGTCAAAAGAGGACTATCCTATTATGTATAGTATCTAGACAGGGCATGATACTCATTATACTTTTGATCTCTTTGGGTGTCTTCCTCGGTTTTTTTTATTCTAAAATCATAACATGCAAGCTTTTGGACTTGGAAATTCTTTCCTTAACTCTGTTGTTTTCTAACTTGGAGAATAAAGTCCTCTCTTTAATTATCCTTTTCTCCAACTCTAAATATAAAGCTCTTTTTTCTATTTTTCCTTTGAGACATAACTTCTCCATCTTGGCCACCTTCCACCAATTTTCACCTCTCCCAAGCCTCTATAGACTCATTCCTAAATTTGGTCATATTAGAAAGATTTTGGACAAATGTAGAGGCAATTGGTGGTGAAGGTGTCTTTGTGCTATTTGATGTAGATGGTGTCTTTTTGGAAATGGAAGGCATCTTGCCTCTATAGACCTTTCTTTGCTTCATAGATCCAGTCTCTTGTTGACCTATCTCTTTTTTCCTTTCCCTATCACCTTCATGGCCTTCTTCTCAAACAACTTCCCTTGTGAGTGGTTCCTCATCTTCAAAGACAATTGGTGGACATAGAAAGTAATCAAAATCCAATTTTGATTGACTCTTGTCTTCTTGCACTTTTGATCTTCTCTTGTCCTCTTGCCCCTTCACATGATACTCCTTGAAATTGTGAGACAATAGTACATAGGGAAATGACTCTTGGATACTAGGACCACAAAACCCATTGTAGGTGTTTTATCATCACAATCCTTAGATGGGAATTCAAATGTAACTTGAGATCCCACATCCTCTTCTATGACTACCTCCTCTAAAATTCTATTTTCAACCCTAAGGATACTAATGCGGGTGGAGAAATATTAGCTCTTGGACCAAACATAAGATCCATTTTGGAATAGTTTGGATATTGCCAATTTATTTTATCATCAATGGTTTCTCATCCTCATTTGATTTATTTCTTGATGGGTCCTTCTCCTATATCTTATCTCCTCCATGTCCAAGTAGACTTATAAGAAGCTATGTATCAAGCACATGTCTTTTACAATCTATCTCTTGTCATAGATTTTGGAAAACCTCCCTCCAACTTCACCAAATAAGTGGCCATATAACTAAATGTGGTGCTCTTCTGTACAGGTTTCTTACTATTTCCTCCATGTATTTGCTTGAAATAGTCAAAGTCTTCTAGATAATCCAAGATTTTGACTATAATGGTGAGATATCATTCTAAACCTATTGTCTTCACCTCCCTTGGATTTCACTCAATGCTTTTGATTTGAAACCTTCAAAAGAAAGGCTAGATAATGGACCAAAGGAAACCACTGCAAGAAGAGCTTGAAATTTCAAAAGGGAGAATGCAAGGCAAGTGTGACAACCCACCATGTATTACTTTTGCTGTAATGTGTGAGTAACAGTTCATTCCCATAGAAATATAGGTTAGAAATGTTCAAATACAAAGTGAAATTAACTTTGTAGTTTTATTGGTTACATCTTTAAATTCTTGGGTAGACATAACACCTAGAAGAGTGTATAGAACACTCATTAGAGGTCTTGCCACAAATAATTGTCACTCAAAATCACAATTATTCACTTCTAGTCCAAATTGACATCGATTGTGATGATTCAATTGATATGAAGATGGCTACTTTGTCACAAAGTGACTTTGCCTTGGAATTGAATTGCACTCCTCTATCAAAAGTACAACTTCCCAATTCAAAGTTACTTCATGTAAACATCTTGTCTACAATTATAAATGACAAATATTGACAATACTACTATTCTCACCAATCCATCAAGGTATTGCTTTGGATGCACTTCATTTAGGATCAAACACACAAAATGGAATTTAGAATTGTAAAATACAACATCTAACAATCTCTCAGTTGCAATCCAAAATTCTTCATACACTAAAAAAAAAGGCATTAAGTGGATACTTAAGTTGATAATTAAGCAAAACAATGAGCAGTTCATCAGCACTTTGCTTTAATCAACTTTTGCTCTTTATTGAATAAAAAGTACTCCAAATGGCTACTCTAAATAGTCAGACCACTTAGAAGTTACAAAAGCTACCTAAACTACTTAATTGTAACAACTACTTTCTACTATGTTTTAGATACAAAGAGATTCTACTTACAAAATTGCTACTTCAGATCTGTAACTACCACTAACTTGAATCTGATCCAATTAATACTTTGACTGACTTCTTTGCCCAAATCCACTGCAAGTGTCTCTTGCACTTTGGGTTCTACATCTACTGCTATTGCAGTCACTTCATTAGTATATATTGCAATTGAAGTCATAGATATTGTGACACTGTCCTCTTTCTCTACTCTAACATTCCCAAAGGACTTGGGTGATTCAGTGAGTTCACCTGCACTACAATCTCAGCTACTTTGGATCAAATTACAATCTTCTTGCTCAAGGTAGTGGTGAGACTATCTACATTTTTTTCTAAATTTAACCTTAGGCAAATATTATTAACTACTTTTATTATTTTCCTATCTACTCTATTGCTAAGATGAATGAGCAAATTGCTCAAATCTACTTTCCTTTGCCTCCTTCCATCTTGTCTCCTACAAGTACACCTCCTCTAGTTCTACCTTGGCTCCAATGTTGAGCATTGCCTTGAAATGCCAAGTGACATCACATAGCAGATCCAAACTCTCCTTCATTGAGAGTGCCTTGCATCAAGTTGCCTCCTCTGACAACTATATATCGTGTTTCTGCAATTTAATTATATGTTTCTCCTCCATTGCCCTCTTTTCTTCTTCTACCTTGGATACATGAGCTTTGGCGCACTGAACAAGATCATGGAGACATTGGTCATCTATAGCTTGCCTAGCTATCTCCTTTTGCCAATCCCAATCCTTCTTTATAGTCACCCGCCTCAATTCCACCATAGTTTGTTCTTGAATTTGAATTTGGGTGGTATGGTGAAATAGGTCAGTCTGTGCTTCCTCCAACTCTTCCTTCATCTTCTCTAGATCCTCCTTTTGCTCCCAGAGTTCTTCCTTTTGTTGCTCCAAATACCTTCCTTTTTGGTCATAGCTCCCTTGCAAATTGGTAGGAAAATATTGTTGAAAAACAATGTCAACCTAAAGTACTTTGGTTTCCCGTTGACTTTCTGCCAACATTGCCTTTAGTTGAGTCTCCACTACACTTAGTGCCATCATCATCTACATCTCATTATTCACCTCCAAATGCTCTATCTTCACTTCTTGCATCCATTATTGTATCTTGCGTTCTGTTCTTGTAAATGCACCAACAAAGTACACACTACACTAGACAAGTAGTTCACTCCCTATAATATATTGCCTTCTAGTCCTTCTTCATCTTTGGATATGATTTTATGCGCTTTGGTAAACTCCTTTAGAGCTTTCTTCCTCCTTGGGTTCACTCAGCCTTACTTCACTTGTCTTTGCAATGCGTCATCCTCTAACAGGTCATGTCATCCTTTGGCAGGTCCATACAAGGAACATTGTCACCTTCTTTGTGCTTGATTTCCTCATGAAACTCCCAATCTGATTTTTCATCTTATGCTCTCCCAACATCTTGTTGTACTTTGCACTCACCTTTGCTTTCATTACTCAACTCTTGACTCTTAAGTGTAAGTTCTTCCTCTTTTGCTCCCGAGGACAAGTCAACCACTCCCAACATCTTGTTGTACTTTGCACTCACCTTTGCTTTCATTACTCAACTCTTGACTCTTAAGTGTAAGTTCTTCCTCTTTTGCTCCCGAGGACAAGTCAACCACTGCCATGGCTTGGTTTGGGTTCAATCTCCTAACTATATTCCTCTTCACCAGGGAACATAGTATCCTTGGGTTGGATTCTCTTCTTTGGCTTCAAAATTGGGACTTACACCACCTTCTCTCATTCCATTCTAGTGAAGTAGTGATTGTTATTTCTCACCTCCACCATGCAACAAGCCTCATTTGAATCCATGACTTGTCATAAGTCTGGATGGAAGTGAGACACCATACTCTGCCATTCTTTGGGTGTGAGTAAATTCAATACCAAATAGAAATGTCCTATGAATGATACAAAGTAGTGTGATAAAAGATCTTTTCTCCACTGCTCCACCATCTGTTTTGTCTATTGATAAAAGCAACCCACCCAATTCACACTAGCTCCCACCAACATCATGTAAAAGAACACCACCTATTGCTTCATCATGTAGGTGGTGCACTTTGGCTTCATCATTGCCATCATAGCCGTGACAATACTTCACCTCACTAGATCCACATAAGTGTCCACCTTATTCTCATTCTTCTTATTAGGTTCACTAAATGATACCTTTAACTCCATTTCCTTTGAGGCATCACACTTCTGATCAAAGGTAATCCTTGAAGGTTCTCTTGCATCATTCTCCAACACCAACCTCTAGTCAACTTCAGTCTAATATGTAGGGTTTCCTCTCTTTCCTTCCGCACTTGGATGATCCTCATAGTTACTTGCATTATCTCTATCATAAATCTTGGAAAGCTCAAATTCTAGTTCTATGCAAGGAAAATGATCCAAAGTTAGCTCATTACTTCAAATTTTTTGATTATATCTACCCTCCAAATGATAGCATTTTGACCAAGATGGTAGAAGAAACATTCCAACTCATCATGGAGAAGAAATGAAAGGAAACTTGTGTTTTGATCACGCTCGAGGAAGTCAACTTTGTATTGGAGGAAGAAGAACTCGGATTGGATCAAGACCCAAAGAATCTTACTTTGTATAAGAGGAGGAAGAAGTGGAAGAAGGAGGTCAGATGCCAAAGGAGTGTTTCTTCGCATCGAAATGAAGGTTACAAGTCAAGAATACTGCAGGGGTCATATCTCAATGACAAAAGATCCAAATCATATGTGCCATATTTTGTTGAAAGAGTCTCGTCCAGGGCTTTTTGTTGCCACCAAAATCAAAGTGTTTGGAGGTCTATAGCAAAAGATATAAGCATTTGAAGCTTTGGGCGTAGATGTACAGAGTAGGTTGGTGTCTTCGGGTCTACAAGACTTTGGACTTCAGACTTTGGGTCTAAAGACTTTGCCTCAAGACAAATATGATTCAATCCGAGGTAGTCTGACCTTGGAGTGCAGTGAAGGTGACTTTGGGAGTCTTGCCAAAGGCATTAGAGGAAGTTAGAGTAGTGAAAGAAGATATTTAGGATACCCATGACTTCAATTTCAATTTTGATTGAAGATAGGATAGATTATAAGAGAAATAACAGTAGTGAATGAACTCAAAGTGCAGGATCAGATAATAAGTGTCTTTGGGTAAGTAACATGAGCGATTAGGGGACAGTGGGTTACAAATTGAAAGCGTAGATAGTGTACCCATGCTTTCAATTACAATTTTTGATGAGAACATAGTAGAATTAATAAAGGAATTGATGGTGGTTAGACCCAAAGTAAGAGAGATAGGAGTGCAGATGTCTTTGGAGTTACCATCGGAGATATTAGAGAAGAGTGGGTCAGGAGATGAATGTTTAGAAGAGTTACACACTACTAGAATTGTAGATCAGGAAAGAGAAATGTTAGAATTGGTAGAGGAATAAGTAGTTATAAAACCCGAAGATAGAGTAATAATGAGTGAAGTTACTTTGGGATTGGGTTTGAAAGCCAAGGAAGAAGTAGACACTGGATCAGAGTAGAAACAGATTTGAGATTTCAAGAGGCAGATATGAAGAGGTGCATTGTCATTTTGGATCTGTAGGTTAGAAGAGTTATTGTAGAATGGTATAGTTGTTAGAATTGTCATTTGCTTCACTATTTAAGAGTGGCATTTGCAGTCTTATGTTGTTCAGTGCTCATAATTTTTGAGAATAGATAAAGCAAAGTGTTGTTAAGTAGTGCTCGTCATTTGAGCTTGATTCCAAGTATCAACATTGTGTTTGTGAGTGTGTGAAGAATTTTGAAATGCAAATTAGTGTGCTTGTTGGAGTTGGATTCTGTAGCCTTGATCTTTACTCTGTGTGTTTGATCCTGAGTGAAGTGCAATCAAAGCAATGCCTTGACAAATCTGAGAGGAATTGTAGTGTTGGTAGTATTTTGCATTTATGAGTGTAGCATGAAGTTGATGTGAAGCAATTTTGATCAAAGAAGTTGTGCCTTTAGTGGAGGGGTGGAACACAATTATGAGGTGAGGTTGTTTTTTAGTGAAGTGCTGTTTTTTGGGAGAGCCTGAATCATCACAATCAAGATTGTTTGGAAAGAATTGAAGGAGTTGTGATTAAGAAGTGTTAATTTGTGACGAGACTGCGAGTCGGTGCTTGTTACTCTCTTTTGGGTGTGGTTTCTACTTGAGAGATTAAAGATGCAACCAAGAAGAACTGAAGATTGTTACTGCTTGCCTTTGTATTTGACCAATTCTGACCAATTTCTCTACGGGAACAAACTTTATTTACCTAATTACCACAAAAGTGATATTTTCTGGGTTGTCACAATGTAACTCTTATCACTTTTGAGTATATCCTTACACAAGGAAGCCGTTCACAACAAGCATCCTTTCTTGGTTGGTACAGTCCGAGTCAAGTTTTCAATTGAAGATCCTTGGATTAGATGTCTCTAACCCAATGTGAAGTATCCTCACTTTGGATCTCCCATCCTTCCAAGTCCAATTTAAGTCTTCTTCTACTCCAATACAAAGTCAACTTCCTTGGGTCGGATTGGATTTCCTACTTTGGATCCAAATCTGCAAATTTCCTAAATCTAACCTTCTTTTCTACTTCAAATGTCACTTCCTACCCTAAAAACTGCCAAAACCAAAAAAAAATTTGAGTACCATAGCATGGCTAGACTTCTTGGAAGAATTTGAAGGATTTAAATCTACAAGATGGGAAGCATCTAATGTAGAATGCTCAGTATAAGATATACCATGAGAGGCATGATATTTTGATTCAACCAGGGGATGGAAACTTGCTAATGGGAATGGAACTCCCATATCAAGCAATTGGAGTTGAGTACTTTCCATATCCATTGGTCTTGAATCTCAAATTCTAATTTCCTAGGCCGGTGCATTTACTTCTTCTCTCCCTTTCCACTCATGAATGTTGTAACAATATGGAGTTTAGCAACAAAGTTAGTCAAGGCTAACAAAGTAGTGAAAAGGCCAAATTAGCCTAGAATATAGCTTCCTAGAAGTATATAGGAAGCTTCCCACTAGCTTAGATTGCACCTCAAGTAGATAGTTTTTAGAAGGAAGCTTCTAGAAGCTTCCAACCAGTTAGCTTGCATGCCAAGTAGACGGTTTCAAGAAGGAAGCTTCTTGAGAAGCTTCCCAATTAACTTGGCTTGCACTCCAAGAAAGCGGCTCAAGGAAGCTTCTTGAGAAGCTTCTCAAGAGCCTTGTATGCTCCTTATAAATACAAGAACCAAAGCTCATGCTAGGCATTTGGAGTTTATTCATTCAAGTGTCCCAATGTGATATTCTATTCTTCTATTTCTCTCCTCGGTCTTTGTCTTTTACAAATGCGCACTGCCAAATCTTATTGCACTAACAACTTTTAACTTTTTCATTGAAACTTTTGATCTCCAAGAACTAACAACTAACAAACCCACATTAGAGCAATGTCTCTTACCTCAATTGTAGAAGTGAGATTTTGGAAGGAATAAGATAGAATTGCTTGTATCATTGGATTTTGGAAGAAGTTCAATCAAGAGAGAGTTGAGGAAGTGGGTTGAAAAATTAAGTTTTACACCTTTTCAAATCAAAGTAAGGTAGAGTTTACAAATTCAAAATATGCATAAACACCGGTGCAATTGCCACATTGCTTTGGCCCAAGAATCCATGTTTAATTAGTCCTTGACCTCTAATCATATTTATTACTATTTATCATATGAATATGATATTAATCATATTCATTCAAAATCCACCTAACCTGCCTAAAATCTCTTGGTCCAATAACCAACCTAATCTCTTCATTTTATTGATACCAAGAAAATTAAACAACCCATATATTATAAGTTCCTCTAAAATATTTTGTGTTCATTTCCTTTTTGGGGAAGTAGTTATAAAAGTTCCCCTACAATATTTTACGTCCTTTTCAATTTTGGGATAAGTAGTTGTTACAGATTGTTGTCAAAATTGTTACGGGTTCAACCTATCCCTATAAATATCCCAAAGAAAATTTTTTTTGAAACCTCCTAATAAATCAAAATAAATCTGAAATATGTCAATGCCTTTTAAAATTAAATGTAATGTGATATTAAGCATTTGCACGTGAGTTTAACATGTGTTGGACTGTTATATCTAATGGAGACAATGGGGATAATTGTATTGTGGTTGCCACTTTTTGATTAATGTTCTAATATTTTTCCTACTCTAGAGAAAAAAATACTTCAGCAATATCAAATAGATCTATCATTGTTTGATTTGAGAGAATAACAACACACCTTACCACTATGAAACAAATCAGATAGGGAAGATTAGAGATGGTATTGGGAGGATTGGAATGCAAATGCAGGTGAATCTAATATTTGGCATCATTGCCTTGACAAACATCATGCCTAAGATCAATGCTCACAAGCGACTACTGAAGTTGAAATGCCATTTTGAGTCTTGATCAATGTCTCATAAAATTCATTCTAAGCATTCACAATGGATGATTGCATTGCCAAGTATCTGAATTACAAAAACCTCAGTGTCCAAGAGATTGAGTATTTGAAATCACTCGACATGGAGCAATGTTGTCACCGCTCCAGCCAAACAAGACAAGAAAGGTTAAACTGAGGTAAGACATCATGGTAATTGATGAGTCCTAGGGAGAAAAATAGTCAAAAGGCAAAGCCGAGTACAAGTCAGAAGAGTGAGGGGGAGAAGAAGAACCAGAGTTGACGTTGTGGAGCAAAGGATCAAGCAGAAGAAGTAAAGGTGAGACAGAAGTTCAGCAACTGGGCAAAGACCATGCTGAAAACAAAGAACAGGAGTTCCATGTGGCAATTGATTGCATGGGAGGAGGAGGAGGAATCTTGTGCCCCAAATTGCCAAGTGTGGAGTTAGAAGAGACCCTGGAAGCTGAGCCAAAGTTGGAGTCATATAAGGGTAGAAGATCAAGGAGGAGTGTTCCTACTGCTAGTGCAAAAATGAGCAATGTAAGCCTGGTAGTGGAGAAAGGAAAGAGCTTGGATGATATGCCCTTGAGTGTGAGAAGGTTAAGACTTCAAAGTAAAGCTCTAGTAGAAGAAGTGAGGAGAGTAGAAGTTGAGGAACCTGAGAGTTCAAGGGTCTTTGATGGGATAAAGTACTTGTCATAGGTAGTTTGTCCTTTGCTATTACAGTTAAAGAACAAGAGAGAAGAGATAAAAAGAGATTACTCAAAATCACAAGATGAATTGGTAGTAGTGCAGTATATGAGTCAGGAAAGTTTGGAGTTAAGAAGAAAGTTAATTTGAGGACAGTGGGAATTAGTAGAACTCAGGACTAAAGTAGAGCTTAGGAGTAAGGAGATTGAAGCTTGATAAAGGACTTTGTGAAGAGAGGCAAAGCTATGGCAAAGCAAGAAGAGGAAAGAAGGGAGCAGATAGTGAAGATTGAGACCTTGAGGGCTGAAGTGCATGACATGCAAGTAGAGGTCATTCACTTGAAAGCAATGGCAGCAGTTATGGGGCAAGAGTTGGAGAGTCTAAAGACAAGTGTGGCGAAGAAAGATAGGGCTTGGCAGAGGGAGTTAGCTACATGGAATCAAGAAGAAGAGCAATTGCATGGTTTGATAAGAGGAATGGAGGAGCAACTCGGGCAGAGTGTGAAAGAGAAGGAAGCTTTAAAGGCCAAGTTGGAAGATGAAGTCAAGATGTATTGTGAGGAGTTGTTAGTAGAAAAAGAGAAGCTGCAAATGCCGAGGCAGGAGATAGTTGAAGAATTAGTGGTGAGTGTGAAGGTAATGCTTGGAACAATGTCCAAGTGTCAGTTGGAGGAAGCAAGACTGCACAAGTTGAAATTGCTAGTGCAGTAGACGAGGAAGAAGAAGAAAGAAAAAGACATCAAATTGAATAAATTATTGATTCACTTGAGAGATCAAAAGATAGAAAGATAGATAAGAAGATGTTAGAAGTAGGAGACAATTTGTGACTCAGATTAGATTTAGTACATTCAAAATTAGAGAGACTTTGGAGTAGTTTGAAGAGAGATAATAAGTCTAAAGTAGTAGACGTAGGAGTGAAAGTGTCTTTGGATCAATTATCTGAGACATTAGAGACAAGTGGGTCAGAAGATAAAGACATAGAAAGATTACCCATGGTCTTAATTATAGAGTGTAGTGAAGAAGTGATAGGATTGGTAGAAGGTATAGTAGTAGAAGAAGATAGACTTAAAGAAGGAGAAATGATAGGAGGATCATTGGGTTTGGAAGTGAAAGTTGAGGTTGATATCAAATCAAAGTAGTAACAGTTTTGAGATTTGAAGAGGCAGATATGAAGAGGTGCATTGTCATTTTGGATCTGTAGGTTGGTAAAGTTGTTAAGAACTGGTATTTTAGTTAGGAATTGCTGACATGCTCTGCCTATTTAAAGGATGCATTGGCAGTGTTATGTTGTTTAGTGCTCATAATTTTTAAAGATAGATAAAGCAAAGTGTTGATTCTTGATGCTCATCACTTGAGCTTAATTTGAGTATCAAGTTTGTGCTTGTGTTTGTGAGTGTGGAGAATTTCAAAGTGCAAGTTAGTGTGCGTGTTGGATGTTGGATTCTATAGCCTTGATCTTCATTTTCCTCTTGAGTGAAATGCAATCAAAGCAATGCCTTGATAGATCTAAGAAGAATTGTAGTGCTGGTAGTATTTTGCATTTGTGAATGCAATGTGAGTTTGACGTGAAGTAATTTTGATCAAGGAAGTCGTGCCTTAAGTGGAGGAGTGGAACACAATTTTGAGATGAGATCATTTTACAATGAAGTAACTATCTTCGGGAGAATCTGAATCATCACAATCAAATTTGATTTGGAAATATTGGATAGTATTGTGATTACAAGGGTGTTAATTAGTGATGAGATTGTGATTAGTGCTTGTTACTCTCTTTTGGGTGTAGTTTCTACTTGAGAGATTAAAGAAGAACTCAAGCAGATCTACATTGTTACGCATTACTTTGTATTTGACCATTTTTTTCTCTTATCTTTGTGTGAACAAACTTTTACTTATTGATTATCGCAAAAGTCATACTTGTTGGTTTGTCATAAAAGTGCACAAAACAGATTATGACCAAGAAGGAGAAGCATCGGAGGAACTACAAAACAAAGAAGAACCTAATAGCCAAGCAAGAAGCTATCCGCTCCTCTTGAGGAAGTAGATGTATGGGAATCAACAATGCTCACCCCCCAACGTACTTCATCAAAATCCAAGAAGTTGCTTATTCAAGAATGGAGGAAAGAAGGTAATTTCAATGAAGATGAAGAGAAATATCTTCCAAAGGGTGTCAATGAACCATTGCATGCACTTGGGCAAGGAAACACCTCCCAACTAGAAGGCTTGTGATTAAGGAGGATGAGCAATTTTTTATTCAAGTAATGCTTAGAGTGATGTATACTAATGATATCCTACTGCCTTTGATGAGGGTCTTGGATACTCCCTATTTGAGATACAAGAAGAAATTCTCCCACATATTGAGCTATTCAACTATGGTGATTGTGATGTATGTGCAATTTGAACAACACAAGTTGGAGGTAGCTTCCTACCAGAGCAAAGCATTTTACCTTTATAAAGAGAAAAAGAAACAAGATGGAGTCAATTGCCTTGTAAGACAAGCTAGATACCATGAAAACTACTAATGAAGAGCAGTTGAAGACCAAATGGAGCAACGAACTTGAGGACTTGACCATGATGCAAGGGTTGTTGCACAATTTGGATGAAGAGAACCATTTGGTGAAGAGTCAATTTGAGACTCTTTAGAAGACTAGAGTAGATATTTGGAAGTTACCAACTAAAGAGAAAGAAAAATCCAAAAAGTTGATCTAGCAATTAGAATGGCAAGAGAGACAATTGATGACTGACCATGCATTGGTGGCCATCCAAAAGGCAATCTATTGTAATACCAATAGCTTGACATATGATCTACTGATGAAATTTGATTGGTAACATCTGGGAGGATGTTATACATGATGGACTAAGTAGATTAGATAGAGGTATCACCAAAAGAGTACTTCTACTAATGGGCCAGAAACCAAAACATGCTTGAAGACTTTAGAATCAATAGCTAGACATATGATCTAAAGATATAATTTAGGTTGGTGACATCTAGAAGGATGGTACACATAATGGATGAAGTAGATCCGGTAGAGGTATCACCAAAAGAGCACTTCTACCAATAAAGCAGAAACCAAAATAGGCCTAAAAATTTGAGGCAATTCCAAAGGCCTAAACGGATGAATTAGGCCTCAAAAATATGTAGATCCTTCCCCAATGGAGAAAAGGCTGGCCTTCCTTCCCCTTAGTTTATCTTGCCAAGAGCTTTCCAACGATGCCTCACTCACGTGATTATGAGATTCCTACAAAAATATTCCCTAAAGTATTCCCTCTGGTCAAAGCATATTTGACCAACCAGATGGGACCATGATCAACATGTCATCCATCCAAGAAAGTAATCTAAGGGTAGAGCTTGCTGACAGGTCACCTATCCATATCCTATGGTAGAGCATCCTTGGAGGAGATCCTCTTTGGCTATATAGTAAAGAGAAGGTGTTCCCTTGGGGCACCAAAGTCTGAGTGTGAAACTTGTTTTTTCCCTTCTATGTTTCTCTGCCATCCTTGGAATATTACAATGGTATCAAAGCAAACATTTCAATCTAAGAGAGTGGATCACCTCCCTTAGAAGAACACATACTATTGAGATTGAGTAATTTTGGTGAGAAAAATCATAGAGCAATTTAGAGAGAGGATGGGATGGTGGCTATTGGAGGACAATTTCCTACACCCCATTTTCCATTCTTGAATCCATTTCACATCAAGATCATGTAAATCCAGCAAGAACAAGTGAGAGTTTATCTTGTTTACCATTTTGGAGCAGAGTTCATGGACATAGTGATGAACTCACCAAACTTGGTGATTCTACCTATAGTGATTTATGATAGAGAGTGGGATTTGACAATCTACATTTTTTTGTGATGGATTTGAATGTCTCAAATCCTCTCATTTTCAAAACTCAAGTAGAAATTTGTTATGTAATAGGACCAAAAGTGATGTTTAGAAACTTCATAATCAGGAATTTTGATGAGGAATACTATCAAAGAGTGATATCTTTTCAAGTCCCAATAGTCCATGAACCCTCCCAAGTGATCATATTAACTCTCTATTGATGTAGGAAGGAGCAAGTGAGCGTTGCAAGAACCATGGATCCGTAATTGCAAGAATTGATGCAAGGAATGAAGGAGATGTTGTTTTGGGAGATCAAGATGACCATGGAGGCATTACAAAGTCAAGTACAAACTTTTAGGAATGATCAAAAAATGCAAGAAGGAGAACCATCTCAAAGCCCTGTACCTGCAATTGAAGTACTTGGAGAGGCACCTATACCTATGGCATCAAACCTGGCCAATGATGAAGCCACATTGTTAATACGAATGAAGAAGACTTGCAATATTGAGCCTTATAAGGGGCAACGTGCTATGAAAGTAGTGGAGAATTGGATCGTGAATATGAATAGATACTTCCAATTGTTCTTGATGGAGATCACCAAGCATGCCATGGGCATGTTTGCTTGTGGGTACTTGACCAATAAAGCCCTCACATGGTATGATGCTTGGGAATAATCAATGTTGGCAAAAAGAAGAGAGGTCACAGGGACAACAATGCAAGGACTTCTAAATAATTCCTAGTATGTGGATTCCATGTAGGTAGCCCAAATCCGAGTGTGGAGATTGAAACAAAAGAATAGTGTACAAGAGTATGTGGAAGCATTTTTGGATCTACAAGTTGCAATAATTGACATGAGTCCGGCAAAGGCTCTAGACAATTTCAAACAAGGATTGAAGGATTGGATTCACCAAGAAGTCATGGTACAAAATCCTCACATTGTATTTGAAGCCATTGCTTGTGCTTAGAGAATAGCAAGAGCACTTGGAGGAGATGAAGGAGTAGTTCCATCTCAACATTATCGAGCAGAAATGACACACGTGGGAGGACCAACACCTATGGAATTGGGAAACCTTTGGTTTTTAGATTGAGGAGCACGACGGCTTCAAAGAGAGCGGGGACGGGTGGAAGAACAAAGAGATGGAGCCCCACAAGGAGAAGGAACTTAAGGAGAACAATGTCATTGCTACAATTGTGGCCGAATTGGGAACATATCCATCAATTTTCATGCTCATTTCCATAGAGGCCCTTGGCCTCCATACATGCAATCTTTGAACAACATGGAATGATGCATTGAAGAAGAGGATGCAAAAATCACCTCAGGAAATGAAGATCACCAGTAAAGGTACCTTGTGGCCTTATTGGCACAATAAGGAGGTGGAAAAGTTAGGGGAGGAAGAAGATGAGTGCGCAAAGATCTAGAAAGGAAAACTCACAATTGATTGTCATGAATGGGATCCTAGAATACAATAAGGTGAGAGTATTGATAGATCCTGGAGTAACAGAGAATTTCTTATCTTGCTCTGTTGTAATAAGATTGGGAATGGATCTAGAGAGAGATAGGAGTGAAGAAGTAGAGCTGCCTAACAGGCAAACATAGAGGATTGAATCATTACCTAGACGGGTAACACTCTCTGTAGGGGAATATCAAGAAGCAATTGAGTGGCAAATGATACAATTAGCTCATTATGATGCAATCTTAGGCATGCCATGGATGAAGCATTACAACCCTATGGTAGATTGGAGGAAGAAAGTAGTGAGAACCCACAAATGGCCAATCATTGGGGTTAAAGAAAGATCACGCAGGTAGGATCTGCCTTTATATGTCATAGGGACGGCAACTATCTGTAAGGCCAATGGTTGTTTCATGGGTCTAATAAGAGAAGTCCAGAGTGCACAACTCGATAGACAAGTTCTTGAGAAATTGAAGGCTGTGATTGATGAATTTCAAGATGTCTTTCTTGATGATCTACCCTCAGGATTACCACCAAAAAGGAGAGTAGATCATAAAATTGAGACACTCCCGGAGAAGACACCTCCTTGTAAGGCCCCATATCGCCTACCACCTCATGAGTTGGAGGAGTTTAAGACTCAAATTGAGGAGATGCTATAGAAGGGGTTCATCCAACCTAGCATATCACTATATGGGGCTCCTTTCTTGTTTGTGAAGAAGAAGGATGGTACAATGCGCATGTGCATTGACTATCAAGGTCTCAATCAACAAATAGTGAAGAACACATACCCTTTACCTTGCATGAATAACCTATTTGATCAACTCCATGGAGCAAGATACTTCACCAAATTGGACTTGCGGAGTGGTTACAATCAAATCTAAATTGTAGAGGAGGATGTGTACAAAACTGCATTTTGAACCAAGTATGGCCACTTTGAGTATCTTGTGATGCCTTTTGGCCTCACCAATGCACATGCCACTTTCATGAGTCTAATGAATGACATATTTTGTCCATACTTGGATAAGTCTATTATCATCTTCTTGGACAATATCTAGTATACAATAGCATGATGACGGAACACAAACAACATCTACAAGAGGTCCTCTAGATTCTAAGACAGAATCGATTGTATACCAAAATCTCAAAGTGCAAGTTTGGCAAGTCTAAAGTAGACTACTTAGTGCATAGAGTAAGTGTAGAGGGCATTCAAGTATTGATAGATAAAATAGAGGTCATTCAAAAATGGCATGCCCAAGAAGATCAAACTCAACTCAAGAGCATCTTGGGGTTGATGGGATTCTATCATAGATTTGTCAAGAACTTCTCCAAGGTTGCACAGCCTTTAACGGCACTACTTGGCAAGGGGAAGAAGTGGACATAGGGAACCACACAAGAGTTGGCTTTTCAATAATTATAAGCCGCCTTGCTACATGCACCAATCTTGAAGTGGTATGACCGAAAATGACCAATCAAGTTGGCTGTAGATGCATCAAGCATAGCAATAGTAGCAATCCTACAACAAGAGTGACATGACGGATGACATCCAATTGCATATTTCTCTTGAAAGTTGTCATTGGCAGAGTGCAACTACCACACCATAGAACAAGAAAAGTTGACCATGTTTTGGCAACCAAGCACTAGAACATTATCTAGGCAAGATAGCATTTGTATTAGAGACATACCACAAACCTCTAGTCTACCTTGATACGTAGTAGGATCTATCTCGTCACCAGATTTGGTGGGCAGAGTGGCGACAACGCTTCAACATGTCAATCACCTATGTGGAAGGTAAGAAGCAACTTGCAAATGCATTCACCCGCATGCCAATGGCAAACAACTTGGTGGCAAAGGTTAAGATTAACCTTGAATTTTGGCCAGAGATTCTGGTTGCTACAAAAATGGATCCGTAGATTGTAGAAGCACAATCATCCAAAGGCATCCCAAATGTCCCAGAATTATGCACCACCATTCTAGTAGAATATCATGATTCAACTATTGCAGGTCATGTTGGAGTGGACAAGACCTTGGATGCAGTCCAGCGCCATTACTATTGGCCCAATCAATGACGTGATGGACTACATGCGTAGCTGCCTACTTTATCAATAGAACAAAGCTTCTAATCAAGCTCCTGCATGGCTCCTTCAACCTCTCTACGCCTACCCAACGTTGGGAACAAGTGAGTATGGATCTTGTTTGTGAATTACCCAAGAACACCTCAAGGTTTGACTCCATCGTGGTCTTTGTGGACCGGCTCAGCAAACTGATTCATGTACGCCCTACCACCAAGGATGTGACTGCTTCACAACTAGCTCAATTATACTTAGATGTAGTCTTCCCTCACCATGGCTTGTCTAGAGTACTTATCACCAATAGAGGCACTCAATTCACCAGTTTGTTTTGGCAAACACTCTTTGGTTTCTTCAAAACCAAGTTGGCCATGTCCACAGCTTACCACCCACAAATAGATGGCCAAATAGAGTGGGCTAATTGCACGATTGAAGACATGTTATGCGGCTTCATCTTAGAAGAGCAAGAGAGGTGGGACACCCTACTCCCATTGGTGGAATTCGCTTACAACAATTCAGTGAATGCATCCACCCAGGTCACTCCATTCTTCTTAATGTATGGTGAGCATCCCTTCATACCTTCTAGCTTTATGAAGATCTGTCCAATGGCTACCAAGGTCAATGTAGTCAACACATTGGTTTCTAGAATCCAACATAGTGTGGAGAGCGCCAAGCACAGATTACAGATTGCATAAACTTGACAAAAGTAGTATGTTGATGCACACTGTAGGCACATGGAGTTCAATGTTGGGGATCAAGTGTGGCTATCAACAACCAACCTCACATTAGTTGGACCTCGTAAGCTTAGACCTTGTTTTATTGGGCCTTTCTTGATTCTTTGTCACATCGGTGTTGTGGCCTATCACCTTGAGCTACCACAACACATGAAGATCCATCCAAAGTTCCATGTTTCCCTACTACACAGATATGCTCCCTGATCAGGCCAAGGTCCTTCCACACAAGACATTTGACCTTGTCCGACACTCATTGATGGCATAGAGGAATATGAAGTGGAGCATGTTCTCCAAAAATGCATGTGTGGTACTCGCCATCCACGGGTGGACTATCTAGTACAATGGAAAGGTTACCCACTCTATGAAGCAACATGGGACCCCGCTGCCAATTTGACTCATGCACCGGTGTTGGTGCAAGCATTTGAGCAACAATTGCACAACGAGGACGTTGCATCTTAAAAGGAGGGAGGTATGTAATACCAAGAGCTAGCCATATGATCTAGATGTGAAATTTGGTTTGGTAACATCTAGAATGAGGTTATACATGATGGTAAAAATTGGTAATAGAAGTATCACCAAACGAGTACTTCTACTAATAGAGTAGAAACCAAAACAGACTTGAGAACCTTAGAAGCAATAGCTAGACATATGTTTTAAAGGTGAGAATTGGTTTGGTAACATCTAGAAAGATGTTACATATGATGGACTAAATAGATCAGAAAGAGGTATCACCAAAAGGGTGCTTTTACTAATAGATTAGGAAGCAACATATGCTTGAAATCTTTGAAGGCAATTTAGGAGGCCTAAACGGATGAATTAGGCCTTGAAAATGTGCAAATTCCCCTATGTGCAAATTCCCCACTTACTCTATAACCAGGAGGGAGGCCAGGCCTCCACCCTGGTTTGTCTTGCCAAGAGCTTTCAAATGGTACCTTACATGATTTTGAGACTCATACAGGAAGATTCTCTAAAAGATTCCCTCTAGTCAAAGCTTGTTTGACCAACCAGATAGGACCTAGACCAACATGTCACCCATCCAAGTAAGTAATCCAAGGGTGGAGCTTGCTGACATGTCACCTATCTATGTGCCTAATCTTATGGTGGAGCTTCCTTGGAGGAGATCCTCTTTGTCTATATAATAAATATATAATAAAGAGAAGGTGCTTCTTTGGGGCACCAAATGTTGAGTGTGTAATCTATGTTTTCTCTCTTCTCTTGTCATTGGAATATTAGAATACTTCTCTTGAAATTTTTTATCAATAGAATGTAATTATCACACCACTGAGTGAGAAGAGTTGGCCACTATCCTTGCAACCAAGCATTGGAAGCACTATCTTAGTGAGAAGGCATTTGTAGTGGAGATAGACCACAAATCTCTAGTCTACCTTGAGGCACAAAAAGATCTATCTCATTGCCAGATTTTGGGGGCAGAGTGGCAACAACAATTCAGCATGACAATCAACTATATGGAAGGCAAGAAGCAACTTGTAGATGCATTCATCCAAATGCTAATGGTAAACAATTTGGTGGCAGAGGTCAAGATGAACCTTGAATTCTGGCCAAAGATTCTAGCTACTACAAAAAAAATCCACATATCATAGGAGCTCAATCATCCAAAGGTATCACCAACAACCAAGGACTCACTTTTTGTGATGGTAAATTATGGATCCCGATGCCCCAATATTATGCACCACCATCTTAGTGGAATGTCATGATTTTGCCATTGTAAATCATGTCGGAGTGGACAAGACCTTGGATGTAGTCCAACACTATTACTATTAGCACAAGATGAGCAATGATGTGATGGAATATGTTTGGAGCTACCCACTTTGTCAAAAAAACAAAGATTCTACTCAAGCTCTTGTAGGACTCCTGCAACTCCTCCCTACTCCTACGCAAAGTTGGGAACAGGTGAGTATGGATCCAGTAGAAGATCCATCCAATGTTCCATGCCTCTCTACTATACAGATATGCGCCCCGACCAGGCCATTGTCCCTCCATACAAGACATTTGACCTTGCCCGACACTCATTGATGGCATGGAGGAATAAGAAGTGGAACGCATTCTCCAAAACCGCATCCATGGTACTTGTCACCAGCATGTGGAATATCTCATACAATGGAAAGGTTACCCACTATATGAGGCAACATGGGATCCAACAGCCAACTTGACCCAGCACTAGTGTTAGTGAATCTTTTGAGCAACAGCTTCGCAATGAGTACATTGAGTCTTAAAGGAGGGAGGTTTGTAATACCACTAGCTTGACATATGATCTATTGATGAAATTTGGTTTGGTAACATCTAGGAGGATGTTATATATGATGGACTAAGTAGATTAGACAAAGGTATCATCAAAATAGTACTTCTACTAATAGGCCAAAAACCAAAACATGCTTGAAGACTTTAAAATCAATAGCTAGACATATGATCTAAAGGTAGAATTTGGGTTGGTAACATCTGGGAGGATGTTACACATAATGGAAAAAGTAGATCAAGTAAAGGTATCACCAAAATAGCACTTCTACTAATAGGGTAGAAACCAAAATAGCTTAAAAACTTCAAAGCCAATTTTGGAGGCCTAAACGGATGAATTAGGCCTAAAAATGTGCATTGTTTATCCCCCCTCTCCCTAAATAGAGGAAAGGTTGGCCTTCCCTCCCCCTGGTTTGTCTCACCAAGAGCTTTCCAATGGTATCTCACCCATGTGATTTTGAGATTCCTACATGAAGATTCCGTGAAAGATTCCCTCTGGTACCAAGTGGGACCAAGATCAACATGTCATCCATCCAAGCAAGTAATCTAAGGGTGGAGCTTGCTGATAGGTCACCTATCCATATCCTATGGTGGAGCATGCTTGGAAGAGATCCTCTTTGGCTATATACTAAAGAGAAGGTGCTCCGTTAGGGCACCAAAGTTTGAGTGTAAAACTTGTGTTTTCCCTTCTATGTTTCTCTAATATCCTCAAAATATTACACCTATGAGGAAGCAACCACCACCTATCAAAAGAAGATAAGTCTTTGCAACACTAATTACTAAGAAATAGTGAAGAATCTATAAGATAGATTGAAGGTGGTGCATCAAGAGCTCCTCATTGCAACCATCTGTTTGAACAAAGAGAAGCTCTAGCTCTTGACCATAGCTCCTACTTCTACATTGACTGAGACTCTTCAAGATGGTAAAGTGAGGGTAAGATTCTTAGTGAAGGAGTTGAGGAAGGACAAGCACCATAATGAGGTGAAGCAAGTATGTGCCATTATGGAGGAGATGATGGTGGAATTTATGGAAAACACTACCATCACATATCAAGTTCATGAGCTCTGACTAGTATGTTAGAAACTCATGGAGCCCCTTGAAGTTCCAACTATAATGTTTTGAGAATAGGAGAAACCCCAAGAGAAACACAAGGTTTCATTCTTCAATACTCTAATGCTCCAAAGGAGCACCTTGTCTTCACTATATAGGAAAGAAGATCCACTCAAAGAGAGCTACACCCTTGGGTGTATTCCACTCACCAAGGGATTTGAGACCAGTTATCTTTGTCCTTAGTGAGAAGTTTATCAATGCATGGGAAGTAGAAATATCAATTTCCTACATGAATTCTTATTATATAAAAAGGTTCTTGACTGGCTTGGTATGTCATAGGTGTGAAGACCAATGCCATAGTGTGCAAGACTTGTGCATTTCTTGCTTAATCATTTATCTTCCCAATATACTAAATTTTTAAATCTTTTACATGAGCGCAAAGGTAGGCTTTTACTCTCATGAGTATAAAGGCAATTATGAAGAACACATGAAGGATGGAAAGACCTCACCAAGCCATACAAGGGAGAGGCAAAATATATGAATTGGTAGCATGTTAGCAAGCTCCACCCTTAGATTAGTTGTATGGATTGGTGATATATCAATCCTTGTCTAATTTGGTTGGTCAAACAAGTTTGACCAAAGGGAATATTTTTAGAATCTTCCTATAGGAAGTTTTGAATAGCATGGGTAAGGTACCATTGGATAGCTCTTGATGAGATAAGCAACGGGAGGAATTTCCATTTTTGAGGCCTAATTCATTTGTTTAGGCCTCGAAAATAGGTTCTAACATTTTCAAGGTGTTCTCAACCTCTACCCCATTAGTGGAAATACTCTTTTGATGACACCTCTATCTGATCTACTTAGAACATCATATACAACATCATTAAAGATATTACTAAGCTAATTTCTACCTCTAAATAATGTATCTAGCTAATGGTATTACAAACCTCCTCCCATTTAAGATGCAATGTCCTTGTTGCAAAACTATTGCTCAAAAGATTGCACTAACATAGGTGCACTTGTCAAGTTAGCTATGGGCTCCCATGTTGCCTCATACAATAGGTACCCTTTCCAAACCTTTCCAATATATGAGATATTCTATACGGAGATGGCCGGTACCAAGGATGCATTTCTAGAGAATGTGTTTGACCTCATATTCCTCTGTACCATCAATGAGTGTTGGACAAGGTTGAGCTTCTTGTATGGGAGGAAAGTGGGGTAGTCAAGGTGCATATCTGCATAGCAAGGAAACATGGAACACTAGATGGATCTTCATGTGTGGCGATAGCTCAACACCAATGCACCAATTTGATGGATGATGGGAAAAGGACCAATAAAATAGAGCATCAGCTTACAAGGGCCAACTAATGTGAGGTTGGTTGTGGATTATCATAATTGATCCCCGATGCTAAACTCCATGTGCCCATAATGTGTATTTGCATATTTTTAGTCTATTTTGGGCTATCTACAACTTGTTCTTGACATTCTCTACACCCTTTTGGATTCTAGAAACAAAATTGTTGAGATCATCAACTTTTGTAGCCATTGGGCGGATCTTTACCAAGCTCAAAGGTGTGAAAAGATGTTCTCCATACATAAGGAAGAATGGTGTGACCTATGTAGATGCATTTATTGAATTTTTCTTGGCAATTTTTCTTCCATTTCCACCAATGGAAGTAAGGTGCCCCACCTTTCTTGTTCCTCTAAGATGAAGCCTCGGAGCATGTTCTCAATAGTGCAATTTGCCTGCTCTTTTTATCCATTGGCTTATTGATGGTATGTTATGGATATGGCAGGTTTAGTTTTGAAGATGCCAGTTTTGAAGAGTGTTCTCTAAAACTAGTGAATTGAGTGCATTGATTTGTCATGAGCACCCAAGACAATCCATGGTAAGAAAAGACCATAGCTTGAGCTAATTGTGGAGCAATCATATCCTTGGTCATAGGACACATATGAATCATTTTGTTGAGTTGGTGTACAAAGATTACAATGGAGTCAAACCTGAGGTAGTCTTAGGCAATTCACAACCAAATCTATGTCTACTTACTCCCAATGTTTTGTAGGAGTAGGGAAAGGTTGAAGGAGTCCTATGGGAGCCTGATTAGAGGCTTTATTTTGTTGATAGAGTAAGCAACCTTGAACATGCATATCACATTGTTGCCCATCTTGGGCCAATAATAATAGCAATTGATTGCATCTAAGGTTTTCTCCACTCTAACATGACCTACAATGGCAAAATCATGATATTGCACTATGATGGTGGTTCTTAGGCCTAGAGCATCCAAGATCTATAACTTGCCATCATGAAAGGTGAGTCCTTGGGTATTGGTTATACCTTTGGATGATTGAGCTCCAACAATCTATGGATCAATCTTCATAGCAATAATGATCCTTGGCTAGAAATTTGGATTCATCTTGACCTCTACAACCAGATTGTTCACCATATGCCTTTAGATGAATGCATTTGCAAGTTACTAATTGCCTTCCACATATGTGATAGTCATGTTAGACTATTATATCTACTTTGCTCAATGAATCTTAGATTTTTCTATGTCTCAAGGTAGACTAGTGGTTTGTGGTCTATCTCCACTATAGATGACTTCTTGCCAAAATAGTGCTTCCAATGCTTGGTTGCACGGACAATAGCCAGCTCTTCCCATTTGGTGGTGTGATAGTTTTCTCTATTTGTAACAACTTTTGAGATAAATATGCAATTGGGTATCATTTTTCACTCCATTATTGTTGAAGGATTGCTCTTATTATAATGACTAATGCATCTATAACCAACTTGATTGGATGTGTTGGGTCATACTATTTCAAGATTGGTGCATGTAGTAATCCATCTTTCAATTCCTAATAAGCCAATCGTTATGTGGTTCTCCACATCCACTACTTTCCCTTGCCAAGTAGTGTAGCCAAGGGTTGTGTAACCTTGGAGAAGTCCTTGAAAAACTGATGATAGAACCCAATCAATCCTAATAAAATTTTAAGTTGAGTTTGATCTTCTAGAGCACCCCATTTTTAAATGACATCTAGTTTTTCTATTAAAACTTGGATACCTTTTGCACTTACTCTATGACCCAAGTAATCTTCTTAAGACTTGCCAATCTTGCACTTTGAGACTTTGGCATACAATTGGTTCTATTGCATAATCTAGAGGACTAATTGCAAATGTTACTTGTACTCTTTCATTGTCCTATTGTAGACTAAGATGTTATCAAGGAAAATGATAACAAACTTATCCAAGTATAGGCAAAATACATCATTTATCAAACTCATGAAAGTGGGTGGTGCATTGGTGAAGCCAAACAGCATCACTTGCTACTCAAAGTGACCGTACTTTTTTTGAAAGGCCATTTTGTGTATATCTTCTTCCATGATCTTGATTTGGTTATAACAACTTTGAAAATCAAGTTTGGTGAAATGTTTTGCCCATTTGAGTTAATCAAACATGTCATCCATGCAAGGTAATGGGTATTTTCTCTTTGTAGTTTGTTGGTTTAGGCCCCAATAGTCAATGCACATTCATATTTTATTGTCTTTCATTTTCATAATCAAGACAAGAGCCCCATATGGTGATATGTTAGGTTGGATAAACCGTTTTTATAGCATATCTTTGATTTAAGCATTGCATTCCTTCAAATCATGAGGTGATAGTCAATATTGGGCCTCCAAGGAGGTGTCTTCCTAAGAAGTATCTCTATTTTATAATCTACTCTCCTTTTTGGTAATCCTCAAGGTAAATTGTCAAGAAAGACATCTCAAAAGTCATTGACCACATCTTTCAAATTCTCAAGAACTTTCCATTGAGTTGTTAACTATAGAGTTCTCTTATTAGACCCATGAAATCTATCTTTCTTATTGATAGTTGTTGTCCCTATAATATAGATGGTCAGTTCTTGCCTTTAGGCTCTCTATCTCTAATTATCTTCGATTGGCTAGATTTTACTATTTTTCTTCTCTAATCTACCGTGGGGTTGAAGTGCTCCATCTATAATATGCTTAAGATCACATTGAAATGAGCTAACCATATCATTTACCACTCAATCTCTTCTTGATACTCTACTATATGGAGTGATACCTTTCTAAAAAACAACTCAATCCTCTTTAGCTGGCCATTAAGTAACTTTACTTTTTCATTCTCATCCTTCTCTAATTCTATCTCCAATCTTATTGCAATAGAGAGAGAAAATAATTCTATATTTTTGTAGTGTTTATCAATACTCTCACTTGATTGCCATCTAGGACCTATTTACAACAATCAATTGTGTGTTTGTCATCCACAACCTTTGCACACTCCTCTTCCTCCCCCTACTTTTACTCCTCTCTATTGAGTCAATAAGACCACAAGGTATATTTATTAGCAATCTTTGTTTTCCAATGTGATTTCATCATCCTCCTCTTTGATTCATCTCTCCAAGTTGTTCAAAGGTCACTTGTATGGAAGCCAATGGCCCCTAAGAGCTGAGCATAACAATTTATAACTATGTGTCCAACTCAGCTGCAATTGTAATAAAAATTTTGTTCTGTTTGAACCTCTTCTCCTCATATGACTCCATCTCTTCTTCTTTTTTACCCGTTCCTATTCTCCTTGGAGTGGTCATGCTCTTTAGTCTTGGAAATAAATGTTGCCCAATTCTATAGGAATTGCTCCACCAAAGTGTGGTGTTTCAGTCCAATAGTGTTGTGTCATTACTAGCCCTTCACCTCCTCCAAGCACTCTTGCTATTCTCTAAATACACTCAAGGGTTTCAAAAATAGTGCAAGGATTTGTACCACTACTTCTTGGAAAATTTACTCTTTTAACTCCATTTGAAATTGTCAAAAGCTTCTATTGGGCTCATATTGGTTATTGCAACCTAGAGATCAAGCAATGCCTCCACTTACTCTTGTATGTTTTTCTTATGCTTCAACTCCTATAGTTGGGTTTGAGCCATCTACACAAAATCCGTGGGGTAGGAATTTGTTACTAGTCCTTCTTGCATCACCGTCCAGATGATCTCTCTTCCTTCCACCAACATTGATTGTTCCCAAACATTGTACCATGTGAAGGCTTTATCAAGCAAGTACTCATATGTAAACATGCTTAAAAAAATGATTGGTAATCTTGGTTGTGAATAATTGAAAGTATCCATTCATTCTTGAAATCCAATTTTCCACTACTCCATGAAACATTGTCCTTTGTAAGGCTTGATGTTGCATATATTCTTCATCTAAAGTAAAAATATGGCTTCATTGTTGATTAAAGTCAATATTTTGGTATGAGTGACTCTCCATGTACTTTGGCCATTGTTATTGGGTTTTGGGATGATTCACTTTCTTGCATATCATGATTTTTCATGAAAGTACATACTTGACTTTGTAATGCCTCCATTGTCATCTTGATCTTCCAAAACTTGTTCAACATCCTATGCATTCCTTGCATCAGATCATGCAACTATAACTCCATGAGTCATACGTATGGCATACATTCAATCAATACTTTCTACTACAATAATGGGTTAATATGATCACTCAAGAGGGAGCACTAGCAACTAGAACTAGCATTGGGACTACTATTGGGACCTCATAGTCTATCACTTGTTGTAAATTTTCCTCACCAAAATTGTGGACTAGGAAACTCCTAAACATCACTTTTGGCCTAACTACATAATGGATTTCTACTTAAGTGTTAGAAGTTAGAGTATTTGGTATATTCAAATCCATTGCATCATAAGATAATATAAATTGTCAAATCCTACTCTTATCACCATAGGTAGGATCACAAGGTTTGGGAAATTCATAACTACATCTCTGAACTCCACTCCAAAATGGTAAACAAGATATACTCTCACTTGCTCATGTTAGATGTACATAATCTTGATGTGGAATAAATTCAAGAAAAGAAAGTGAGGTGCAAGAAATTTCTCTTTAAGAGCATCCATCCCATCTTCTCTCTCAAACACCCCAATCTCTTGATTGCATTAAATTTTTCTCTCCTCAAAACTAGTTAGTCTCAATGGTCCATGTTCCTCCAAGAGAAATAATCCACTCACTTGGATTAAAACACCAGCTCTAATGTTGTTATAATGTTCCAAGGACAAGAGAAACACAAGGTTTCATTCCTCAATATTCTAATGTCCTAAAGGAATACTTTGTCTTTATTATATAGCAAAAAGGATCTACTCAAAGAGAACTATACCCTTAGATCACATACATGGATTGGTGATATGTCACTAAGCTCATAGTTCAATTAGCTATATGGATTGGTGGCATGTTGATTCAAGTCCTATTTGGTTGGTCAATTAAAATTGACCAAAAGGAATCTTTGGGAAATCTTCTTATAGGAAGGTAAGAATAGCATAATTAAGGTATTTTTAGAAAGCTCTTGACAAGACAAGCAAAGGAAGTAGAAGGAAATAAATTTTTTCTTGGAAGCAGGTACTTTAATTTTGAGGACTAATTTTTTTGTTTAGGCCTCCAAAATTGCCTCTAAAGTGTTCAAGGTGTTTTCTACTTTTGCCTATTAGTGGAAGTACTCTTTTGGTGGCACCTCTATCTAATCTACTTATACTTATACCATCATGTAAAGAATTACCAAGTCAATTTCCACCTCTAGATCATATGTCTAGCTAATGGTATTACACCAACCTTGGAGCAGATTGCCTTAGGACATGAGACTAGGATTGAGAGGAAGTTCAGATAGTTGAGAGAGCCTATGAATGACATTGCTTTCTCTTAGAGCTCATTTTTATGAGGTAGTTGAGACGGTAGAGCTAGAGGAGAGGTTTGAGGTAGAATTAGAGCTTGTAGTGCCAATTGAGGAAGTAGTGGAGCAGCACAATGCCTCAGCTGTACCATCTCTATACCCACCTAGAGCTGCACTTAGTATTGGCTATGATTGACCATTAGGTGGTTGCCATTTGTAATTTTTTGATATAGTTCTTAGTTCCAAGTGATTACAACTATTTAAGTGCATCATACAAAGTGCTACATTTTCCATTAAAAGTTGATGAATAAAATGATAGAGCTTCTTTGCTCTTTGTCACTTTTTTAAGATTCTTGATTTTTGTTTGCACTTTAGGTGAAGATCAATAAACATTGCAAGAAGTTGAGTGTGTGTTATCACTAGCTTTGGTGTAATCTCTTGATGCAACGCTTGCTGTCCTATGAGTTTTAGTGTTGTAAGTAAACCAAGTTTGAAGATTGAATGAATAGATTGTCACAAAGATCTTGCAATATCTTGGAGAGAGTAGCTTCAAAAATAGATAACATTTTGTTTTGGTGAAGACAATGGCTTCCAAAGGGTAGGGTATTATTTCAGGAAGATAGTGCCTCCAAAGGGTAGGCCATCAGGTTTTAGGCAAAGGTAGTGCCTTATGGAGGGGTAGAACATTGGTCTTGGGAGAAGACTATACCCTTCCACAGATCGAACATTGCTGTTTGCTGAAGACAATGCCTTTGGGTAGAAAATTATCTGTGGTGAAGATTGTGCCTTTGGAAGGATAGGATATTGACTTCAGGGGACAACCTCTTTGGAAGGGCTAAACACTATCTTTGGAATATCATGGACCAAGATCTTTGGAAGGAGTGAGGATATTTGGAAGGTAAGTGCCTTCTAAAGAAGGGATGGTCTTTGGAAGACCACATCCCTTGTCTTTGGAAGGGTAGGACACTTATCTTTGTAGAATCTTTTGGAGACCTATGGAGAAGAAGATCACCTCTCATTTTGAACCATCACTTCTTAGTATCCATTGCAATTATATACCCTTTTTCAAGTGATTATTTTTTGTTGTTTCTATAGTGCACCTTCTTGTTGTCATTTTCTTCATCTAAAGTTTTCTACCCAGAAGGTTAAATAGTAAATGGTAAAGGATTCTAATGTGGTATTTTCCTTTATATTCAATCACTTCCGACTTGTATCTTTGTGAGATCAACTTGTTACTAAAATACTTCAATTGTGTGTTGATTGGGTTATCACAATGATCAAGGGTAAACCTGGTTACAACTTCATGGCACACTCATTGGTTCTTCTCATCTTAGTGCTCAATGAATACTTATTGGTGTACAAGTAGAGGAACCCAAAGGTTTGTGATTAAGCCTCATTGGTAAGGAGTCTACATTTGCAGCTTCATTGTCAGCTTGCCTTTGTGGACACTTATAAACAAGGTGGTGCATCTCAAGAACAAGGAATACCAATGAGAAGACATTAGCACTTCTAGAAGAGATTGAGGCACTAAAGGACAAAATCCTTACTTGGACCAAGACCAAGGAGGTCAAGAAGTCAAAGATCAAGGAATTGGATGAAGCATTTAATGCACTACACCAATCTTTGGCCAATGATAAGATAGAAGTAGAGGCAAAGCAATTCGAGCTTCACTCAATGATAAGTGCCTAGATTTTGGAATGTCAGCAATTTTAAGAGCAAAGGAGTCATACAAAGTTTTTTTCTTGGAGTACCAATAGGAAACCAATCTTTGCATGAAGCCAAAAAACCAAAATTGATTAATTGATGAAGGAGGACTTGACCCACATTTCTCCTCTAGATATGAGGTAGCAAGTTCCATATCTAGAGTTTTTTCTACCTCATATTTGGAAGCAACCCTATTGACCAAATTTTCCACCCTAAGCAAACAAGAGAGAGACATATTAGTAAAAATTTTAGTGAAGGGATTGGCCAAAACAAAGAAGCAAAAGAAGTTGAGCCAACTTTACAATGATGCATGAAATTTCAATATTGTAGGGGTATATCCAAGAATGAAAATGCTTTGAAGAATGCTATAGTAACCTCTATCAAATGAAGCTCTAGAACATGTAGCCATGAATTTCTGCATTATATTAGATCACAACATAAATCCAATTAGGGAAAGTATCAAATTCACATTTATTAGACATTAAGCAGCAATTTGATGAGGTAGTAGACAACCATGAACCTCAAGAATCCATAGAATAGAATGTGAAAAATGCAACTATAACCACTTCATAGTGGTGTAGTGATCTTTAATGAAGGAGTAGAATTAGTGGGGTAGTGGCTTTTAAAGCTTTAGTACAAGATTTGGATGTTAGACAATTAGACATTAATTGTTATATTTTGCGACTCCCAAGCCCTCTTGCTATTTAAGCAAGTGGTTTAAAGTGCTAAGTGTGTAGTTCTCAAAAGGAAAATAAATTAAAGAGCCCAACTCTTTGTCATTTCTCATATCTCTTGTAAAAGTGATTTGATCTTTGGACCAAGAGTATCTTGTCTTTGTAGCAATGGAAATGCTCCCTTGTGTGTTTGGCCCTTTGTAATACCACAAGCTAGCCATATGATCTAGATGTGAAATTTGGTTTGGTAACATTTAAAATGATGTTATACATGATGGTCAAAATAGATCAGATAGAAGTATCACCAAAAGAGTACTTTTACTAATAGAGCAGAAACCAAAATAGACTTGAGAACCTTAGAACCAATAGCTAGACATATGATTTAAAGGTGAGAATTGGTTTGGTAACATCTGGAAGGATGTTACACATGATGGACTAAACAGATCAAAAAGAGGTATCACCAAAAGGGGACTTCTACTAATAGAGTAGGAACCAAAATATGCCTGAAATCTTTGAAGGTAATTTCAGAGGCCTAAACGGATGAATTGGGTCTCAAAAATATGCAGATGCCCCCCCCCCCCCCCCCCCCCTTTTCCAACAAAGGAAAGGCTGGCCTTCCCTCCCCCAAGTTTGTCTCATCGAGAGCTTTCCAAGGGTACCTTACGTGATTCTGAGACTCCTATAGGAATATTCCCTAAAAGATTCCCTCCGGTCAAAGCTTGTTTGACCAACCAGATAGGACCTCGACCAACATGTCACCCATCCAAGTAAGTAATCCAAGGGTGGAGCTTGCTGACATGTCACTTATCTGTGTGCCTAATCCTATGGTGGAGCTTCCTTGGAGGAGATCCTCTTTGTCTATATAATAAAAAGAAGGTGCTCCTTTGGGGCACCAAATGTTGAGTGTGTAATCTATGTTTCCTCTCCTCTCTTGTCCTCAGAGTATTACACCCTTGGATTGATTTCTAAAACTCAATGCTTATGCGTTCATGGAAAAAAAATTCAGTTAGTGTTGACATTCTACTCTACTATCATCTTGTTTGAACGTGTATCATTGCATCAAAGCTAGCTGACCTGAAGAGAATGCCCTCCAAATAGGAAGGGTATGATGGATCTTTTCATCGAAGTTGGAACCCTTCTTTGGAGTGATTGTTTTCTTTGGAGTGACATGTCACCAAGAGTGACTGGTCACTTGGAGGGAGGTCAGGCAGAGTTTTTAGAGGATTTTCTAAAGGGAAGGAGACACCTTACTTGAACTATCACTCCACTTTCAAGACTTAGGATAGTAGTTTGGTGTAAATGTGGTTGTCTTGTTCTTTCTTTTCTACATTATGTCTTGTTGGTGGCTTTGCTCTCATTGGGTGTGGTTCTACCCAAGAGATTAAAGATGCAATAATGATGGTTAACCTTCTACAACATTTCCTTTGCATCTGTTTCTGCATATGTTTGCATCTGCATCTTTACAACTACTTCCGACCCGTATCCTCATGGGAACAAAATGCTACTGACTAAAATGCTACCATTCATTGTTTGCTAGGTTATTACATGAATTCAATCATATGTGAACTTGGACAAGGATCAAGTTTCTCAATAGTTCCACCTTGCAGTTTGTACACTTTGTTGTTTGTGCATGTTGTAAGAGATTTTGAATTTTCATGTCTTTGAGTTGATTTCAAGATCTTTGGTTTGATGTTTATAGCATTTCCCACTATATCCTTGTCCCTATAATATGCTTTACAAATAAATGGAGTATTATTTATCTACCATCTATGATCTGTTAGAGCAACATTGCACCACTTCACTTTCATCGGGTTTGTACTCAAACCTACAACATTGTATATCATATATATTGGACTATTTTGTACTAATATTGGAGTCTAAATCCAAATAAATTTTTTTTAATGAGATTATATATCATATCAAATTATTAATCAATCAAATAATATGTTATATGCATTAATTTATAAGAAGTAAAATATTTTAGGTTATAATTCAATCGTAACTTCAACTCCATAACTAACATCAATCACTTTTAAGTAAGTTTTATAGCTACATTAAATTTATAACTAAATATCATTAAATAAAGATATAAAGTTATCTTAAGGAGATATTTTGATCTAATTTTTCCACCATAAAGGTCTGAAGGTAAATTATAATAAAGAGTATACTTCAAAACCATGGAAGCGACAATAATAAATTTTACTTTCGATGGAAGCAACAATAATAAATTTTACTTTTGAATGTGTTATTTGTTATTATGTACATGAAGTTAAATCAACACCTTTGATGTACTTTTAAATGTAAATGAACAAAAAAGTCCAAAAATAATAGAAAGAATAATCTCAAATAGAAGTCCATGATTATCCATTTAAAATTTCATTTCTTGTTTAGGGGTAATTCCTTACCAAATCAATCTATGAGAAGGTGAAATCTTCTTTTAGTTGATCATTTTTTTGACTAGCTAAAATAAAAAAATAATAATAATGGGGTTATGAAGAATGTCCTTTTAGTTCTAGAGTAGATTTACTATAAACCAGAAACCCACTATAAAAAATAATATTCCACAGAACACCAAAAAATACCCAAAAAATGTTGCTCATATAAACTGAGAGTCATTCTTGGTTTTTAAATATAATTCTTCATTTTTTACATATCCTATATTAAATAAACTGTCTAAATGAAAATTTTGAGTAAATCATATTTTCTTTCTATGTCAAAAACTGTAATTATCTCTAATGAAAGCTCTTACATTTAGATTAAAAATTATTAACAAAAGGTTAGTTAATAAAATCAAAAAAATTACAAATGCATAGGTATTATGCTCCTGGCTCTCTATATTTACTTACACCAAGAAAATGAATTCTAGAAGTACAGCAGGCCAATTTTGTTCTGAAATTTTTTGAATTTTGAATTTTTAAAAACAAATTTGTATACCAAAATTGATAATAAATTTATGCTTCTTCTTTTAAGAAAAATAAGTACCTTTGCTTCTATATTTTAGTGCAAAGTATATGAATTAGGGTTTTCGAGTTATATTGATGTGGTGCACACATTTTTCCAAAAAGTGTTTTGTTATTGTTTTATCTCTTTTCCTCTAGTTCAAGTTGCTTCCTCCTTCTTCTTTGAGTATATGTATCAAGGAGAGCCAATCAATGGGACAAGGACAAATATGTTCTACTAGTAGGTGAGGAACATGCTCCAAGAATTTGAGGAAGATAGTGGACAAACATACTTAGCCCCCTTTGCTACCCACTTCTACCATGTCATCCAATGGGGTATTTTCCCTTGGAACTCAAAGGTCATCCCATCACTTGGAAATGTAGAGATGTACATACGAAGTACAAAGCAATTGGTAAGTTTGTACCTATAGACAAAAAGGGATTACTATGGTCTAAAAAAAGAAGAAAACAACAACTTGAAGACCCCAAACCCTAGCTCAAAGACATAGAAAGAATCCTCAAGCCATGGTTAGGTCATATATGTGTCTTTAAAAGGAGGAAGCAAAAGACTTCGATGAAGAAAATCAAGAAGGAGAAAGTAATTCCTTTACCTTTTAGGAATCTACATTTGAGCCCAAAGACAAGGAATAGTACAAAGATGCACTTTTTTGCACTACATCAAAAAAAGCAAGGTGTAGAACAAGAAGACTGGGCTAAAGAAGAGGGAGTGCAACATCAGGCCAAAGAACCCCTTAGCACCACCCAAGAAGAAGAGACCCCCAAAGGAGAAATAGAGGTGGTCGAGGAGAAACTAGAAGAAGGCATTCATAGTGAAGGGCAATCGGAGGTTGAAAGCAAGGAGTAACAAACCAAAAGAGGTGTAGATATTGAAGGAGAAGAAGAAGAAGAAGAAGACCTTTGAGTGGAGTGCAATAGAGAGAAGGAGGAACTACACAAGTACCAAGAGTACCAATGATGGATAGCTCTAATTTTATCCTAAATTTGGCAGCACAAGCATTGCAACTAATGGAGGCAGTTCTACCTTTATAACACAAGGTTTATGCAGATGTAGTAGATTACACTCCTTTAGTTTGAAGGCTACATAAGACAATGTTCACCAAGAAAGCAAAGGAAGAAGGAAGAGATGGAGAAGGTTGAAACTTGCACAAGTGGAGTGTCCAAAAGTGAACTCATTAGTGCAAGAGAGGTAAAATGATAGAACAATTCCCTCACTATAGATGGAAACCTGTACAAAGAATACATTTGGAGACCATAGGGAGACTTCAGAAACATTTGGCTAGAACATAAGCAAAGGTAACAAGGGTGTGAAGAATAGCTCAAGGCAAGAGATAAATAATAGTAAGTATTCAAGGAGAGTTTGAGATAGGCAAGATAAGAGTGGTCACTTTGGAAGTGCAGATGTTTGAATACAAAAAAAAAATGGCCACACAACTTAAAGGTGATGGCCAAAGAACTTGAAAATAAGAAGGAGGAGAGGGCAGCAGATTGATCTCAAATGTTGGAGGAAGTAATGAAGGAGGTGTTGGCCTTGCACAATAACTAGGATGAAGAGAATGCAAAGATCCTCAAGAAACTAGAGGAAGTTTGGGATCAGTTTGTAGCAATGTTAGAGGAGGCAGCTCAAGGCAGACTAATAAAGGCCAAGTTACATGAGTTGAAGTTGTAGGTCCAAAAGCTAGAGAGGACGAAGTATGAAGATGAGAAGATGGACCAATTAGTGGTCAGGCTTTGGAAAAAAACACATAGGAAGTTCACCAAAACCCTTTACAAATCCTTCTACAAGTAGCAAGTTACAAGGAGCAGATTGAGCTCCTTATTAGGATTTGTAAGGGCAAAGGTAATTCTTTATAGGCCAAAGAGTCTTTAATGAAGACCTTCTTTGTAATTGTGGGACCTTTGTAGATGTAACCTTTGGGGTAGTAAGTCCAAAGAATAAAAAACTGTAAGATGTCTTTGATGAAGAATTGATACCTTCCCTGATACATGTAAGGTGCCTAATTAACCTACATGTAAGAAGATAAGAAAAACAAAGATAGGATGATCCAAAAAGATCTTTAGACTTCCTAAACCATTAGATTTATTTGGCTTAGAGTAGGAAGGGTATTTAAGGACGTGACCTATTGTAAATAACTCAATTAGTCTTTTGAACAAAAATAAAGCAAAAGTGCCAAAATCCTCTTGTTGCTTTGGCTTTAATTCTGAGTATTGGTTGTACATCTTTGGTGAGTAGCTGTGAGGAACTTTGTAATAAGAACTCAAGTGCTTGAGTGGGAGTGACCATTATTACTTAAGACTAGGGTCTAGGATCACTAAGACTTGTGAAGGAGCAAAGCATTGCCTTGACGGACAAAAATGATTTGTAGTGTTGAGAGTCCCACAAAATCAAAAAGTGAAGTGTTATTGTAAAAGCAAAGTCCTCTTGTCAATGTAAATTGATTTTGGAGTTGTGAATTCTGGGTATGGTAGATCATAATCTTTAGAGTAGAATGTCTATGTAGTGAAGTGATCCCTTTGGAAATGACTAAATCATCCCTGTCAAGAAATAAGTGGAGTCCATTCTTAATGAATGTGATCTTTTGATTTTCCATTTGCTATAGTGCACCACAATTGGTGATACTACACTCTTTTAAGTGAGTTTTTTGCACAAGAGGTTAAATAGGTAACAAAAAAAGAACTACCTTTCTTCAAATTTAGCAAATACTTGTATCCTTGAAGGAATGACCTATCTCTTGTCGTTACACCACTTTTTGGTAGATATTGTAATACCACAAGTATAATAATAATAAAATATTAGTGAAAAAGACTTATTTAAGGAGACATAATAGAGATCCAAAAACTTGTAAAAAGCATGGAAAATTATTTTTTTTAGAGCATCTACTTATATATCAGTAGAATATTGTCAATTCCAACCAAAGCTAACTAAGATTCAATGGTGTATTATATAGAAAGTTAATACATTTAGTATAAAATATGCCTAATTTAGAACCAATTAAATGAGGAATGCATACATACAAAGTACCCATTATTAGGATTGATTTCACAAATATTAGAATATTGGCTTTTAATATTACTTTGATAAAACCTGTTCATCCTTAAGAAGATAAAAATCACTTAGGATGAGTACAAGTATTTTTTTAGAGACATGAACTTGCAAAGTTACTTCAAATTTTAATGAAGAAGAGCCGGTGGTCCACATAATTAAAAGAAAAACTTGCATGACTTTTATATGAAGTCTAAGTTGAACATGAGAGTAGATATCTAACAAACTAGACACATACTTCAACAAGCACTATTGATAAAAAAACGTTCATTATTTTGATAATATTTCAGATTTTAGATAAATATTATATGGTAGAGATGTAAAATTTTGTTTCATAAATTTTATTTGTATATAGATTTTTGGATTATTAGTTAAAGTAAAGAGGCTACTCTTTAATAAATATAGGGATTCAAATCTCATCACAGGTATTATAACAAGCTAGAGACTCCAACCAAGATACATGAAAGCAAAGAGTAAGGAGAGCATGTTCATATAAAAGTAGAAATGGATACAAATCTTGAGTTTACTACTTGGAGCAAGAAACTGATAAAGATTAGGTTAAATTTCACTTCTAAGATGAAACTGGTTGGGTGTGAAATTTGACATATATACAATGGTAATTTTTATCAATGTAGATCATACAATATAAAGGAAATTTCTTCATTTTTGCATCACAATATTTGATACTAAACAATTGATGATTGTTATTTCAAATTCTTGGTTCACCCACAAATTTTGTATAATATGGAATTTATTAAAATTTAATTTTTTTATAAATTTGGTCTCAAATTTTGGGACCCAATAATTCAGAATGTCGAGGTAAAATAGTTCTCAAAGAATTTAATTTAGAGATCTTCTCTAACACGTGGTGATTATAATTATAGCTACACTTGATAAAATGAACTTCATATAACTTTGAGTAGTGAAACAGACCTTTCTTGATATTTCTTTATTTTATGCAAATATGAAGAAAGGTTCCAAGTGTTAGGAGTTAACTCAAGTTAGCCTGATTGTGACAGTAAGTCTAGGGCTGGACTACTATATGTGCGGGCTAGTAGGAGCTCTTGGTGACAAATTACTTAGATGATCAGAAATGGAATTTTTGTGTGTTCCTGTGGACGTAGCCTCAATGAGGTGAACCACGTATCACCTTGTGTAGGCCATGGTGAATGCTTAGCCTGTGTATTATCAAGTTGGATTTGCAATTGGTATCAAAGCAAATCAGTTGACAATGTGCAATGTTGTATGATTCTCCATGATTGGTCCATCGATCTATCAACCGGTCAAGTGAAGTAAAATCCACTTTCCTTTTCTCATCGCTTGCTCCTTGACTAGTTGGCTCTATCTATTCTTTGATCAGAATTCTGGCTGTGAAGAGGCACATGACTTGTGAGGGATTTGGTGAATGAGAAGGAAAATGGAAGAATAGAGCAGCAAGGAGAGAGGACAGAAAACGTGAAGGGGGTTTGAGAGGAATCAAAGATCAGCAAGAGAAAGGAGGACAAGAAAAGAGCAATGAAGCAGAAAGTAGGAGTAGGAATTGGTAGGAATGATCAAAAGGTGGTGGCACTGAAGAATCCTTTGGACAATCACAATGAAGGGTTCAGGAAGAAAAGGAGATGACAATGAAGATATAAGCAAGAATGATCTTTGGGAAGTACCAATGAAGGGATTGACAAAAAAAGATTGAAGAGAGTGCAGGAATCTTTTGTAGTGACAGAGAAGTATCAAAGGGTTTTGAGTTTGGAAGGGAGAATAATTGAGAATTATTTTGAGGACTCTTCTGCAAAGTTCAAGTTTTGAAGGAGAAAACTAAGGAGAATTGGGGGGAAAACAAAGAGAAAGCAGAAACAAGACGATCAAGGGCAAAGAGGGGTTTTAGTCATGATCAAGGAAGCAAAAAGGGAGGACAGAGAAGAATTATTGAAGATAGAGGGTTTTAGCCAAGATTGAGGAAGCAGCAAGGAAGGATAGAGAAGAATTATTGAAGATAGAGGGTTTTAGCTAGTATCAAGGAAGCAGCAAGGCAAGAAAAGAAAAGAGAACATTGAAGATAGGGAGATTGGGACAAGAATCAAAGGAGAGAAGAGGGTTTCTGAGAGAAATTTTAGTACAAGAGTGAAGGATTGAAAAGAGAAGAAAACAGTGAAGGATCTGGAAGGAAGGAGGAATCCAAGAAAGGAGAAGAAGAGGAAAGAGAGGAGATTGGTAAATCAGGAGGAAAACTCTTCACCGTCTATCCATGGTTGTTTGGGAGCTTCAAGAAGATTGTGTAGTCAAATGTGGGGTTTGTGAATTCTCCCATCCGGAGCTTCTCGTGCATTTTTTCATCACATTCATTGAAAACCTGCTCATTGCTTCAATTTCTAGAGAGAATCTCCAATGTGAGCACAAGAAACCCTATCAGCTCACGCATGATTTTCCCACTCTTTGCCTGCTTGCCTTGTAGGAGCTCCCAAGCTCTTTTGAGGCATGCAATATTGTCCCCTATCAGCTTCCCACACCTCCCAAGCTCTATCCATAGTGATTTCCAGTCCCTGACAAGACACAAAACCTCATTGGTTGTGATCTCTCCATGTTCACCTTGGAGAATATGTTGCACAAGCTGTGGTGACTAGCAAAAAATCATCTAGAAGAAGCTATTGAAGTAGTGCATTGTTGCTCCATGCAGCCAAGTTTGTGACTAGAAGTGTAGACAACCATAAGTTTGAAAACCACTCAGTAGAAGAACTCTCACTAGTGAAGAACTGTAAAATGGTCACATAGTTTGACAGTATAAACATGGCTAAGCTGGATTGATTCAAGACAATCAATCTGCAGTGCTAAACCTATGTACACTTTGGGATTCTTGTGGCCTTGCCACACATACTCTGGCTGCTGATGTTGTTGTTGTTGTGACTATTGCTGCTGAGGATGGGGATAGCCAAAGTTCCTTTAGTAATTTATGATTCTTTGATCCGAAATAGAAGTAAGGAGTAGGATCTGTAGCAAGTTTGAGAGTGATTTGAGCTGAGTGGAAAGGTATTCTTTGGTGCAAAGGTGAGGTCTTCTACAAGAACTATAGGTTTACTGTATACCATTCCTGTAACCAAATAGATTCATAATTGTAAGTCTAATAGGATTGGGAAGGATGTCATTTTGCCTAATCTGTAGTAAAGTGTACAAGAGCAGAGCTGGTTTGTCCATTGTCCAGTTACTATATCAAGCCATTTTGGTTATGCTAGTTTCAATTGAGTTTTTGAAAGCACGCTGACTACAAGATAAGTTGAACTTTACTTTCAAAAACTACTCATAGAAGGTAGTTCCTTCTTGAGCAAGTCTCTTCATGGCTATTTTCACAAATTTAGGAATGACCCTGTAAGGTACTGAATTGCATCACGTTTGAGAACAAGCTTTGAGGTGCAAGTTTAGAGATGGCAGTCATGAAGATTGGAGGAGCCAAATTTGAAATTACCAAGTATGATCGATGCTCCAATTATCTCCTATGGGAGTGTCAGGTGAAAGGTATGCTCAAGGCCAACAATTTTGGGAAATTGCTAAGACTCAAGAACAATTTGGTATTAGAGGATGATTGGAATGACATGCATGAGATAGTTGTTCACACAATGGTTTTACATCTATAGCCACATGTCATAAAGCAGTTGGGTGAGTACAATGACTGCATTACTCTTTTTGATGAGCTACAATAGAAGCACCATCAGAAAGAGTTGTCAAATTGTCTCTACACATCCCTAGAGCTGATGAAATTCAAGATGAAGAACAATGGGACCAAGATACAAGATCATATTGATGCCTTGAATGATCTTGTTATAGACTTGCAAAATCTTGGAGAGGAATTGAGTGATGAGAGAAAGGCACTACACTTGTTGAGTTCTCTCTCTATGTCCTACCAGTACTTGTCGTAAGTGTTAATACATAGTGATAGGAAAACCATCACCTACAATGAGGCGAGTGCTCTATTAATAGATGATCTTCAACAAAAGATGATGTTGCTTTCTCAACCCTTTACTCCTTTAGGAACAATGTTGAATGTCAATTGTGGAAGGACTTAGATGCGGACAAGTGGTGGGGAGCAACAATCTAAAACTAGATCTTGGTCTAAGGAGAGATACCAAGACCATAAGAACGTGCTCTATTGGGAATGTGGCAAAGCAATCATGCCTTCTTTAGCAAATGTGGCAAAAGACAACAAGCAAGAAGAAGAGGATGATGATTATGCTCTATGATGCCAATGGTATGCCCTTTGCACTTTTTTCCAATGAAGAGGAGATGAACGGATTTTAGATTGTGCTTGCTCATACCATATGTGTTACATAAGAGAGTTCTTTAGTTCTTGCTCGATATCAAATGGTTCAATTTTGATGAGGAATGATCACCCTTGTTGAATTGTAGGCATTGGATCTATTAAGATTCAAATGTTTGATGTTCTTGTGCACACATTGATTAATGTCAAACATATCCCTAACATGCGGAAGAACTTGATATCTCTTGGCATGTTAGACAAAAATGGTCATCAATGGGAAGTGGTTGATGGTGTACTTTGAGTCATGGCTAGGAGAAAAGTCATCTTGAAGTGTACTAGGCACAAGAATCTTTATGTGCTAGAGGGAAACACTATTTGTGGAGAAGCTCATGCTACTAGATCTCATGATATGATTGATTACTTGTGGCATTCAAAGCAAGGTCACATTATTGAGAAGAGCATGTATATTCTTTGCAAGAAAGGTGTTATTTCAACACTACGTTCTAGTAGTTTAGAATTCTGTGAGCATTGTGTACTAGGGAAGCAATATCAAACTGCTTTTTGCATTGGAACTCATAATTCCAAGGAAATTCTTGACTATATACATAATGATGTATGGGGCACATCTCCTACTCCCTCAAATTCTAGAAAGTGATACTATGTATCTTTCATCAATGATTATTTGAGGTTTTTATGGATTCATTTCCTACATCAAAAGTTTGAGGTCTTTCTCACTCGAGAAGAGGAAAACCCAAGTTGAGACTTAGACTGGTAAGAAAGTGAGATTTCTACAATCAAATAATGGCATGGAATACACTTTTGGAGAATTGAGGTACATTGTCAACAAGAGAGGATAACTTGCCATCTCATTACTGGTTATACTCCACAGCAGAATGGTATTGCAAAGAGGCTCAATCAAACATTATTGGAGCGGATGAGGAGTATGTTGAGCCAATCAAGTTTATCACATGTGTTTTGGGTTGAAGCTATGAACATTGCAACTTACTTAGTAAATCTTTCTCCTTTTAGTGCAATTCATTACATGACACCATTTGAGATGAGGCATGGATGGCCTGCAGATTACAATCATTTAGTAGTCTTTGGATGTAATGCATATCCTCTCACACCCAAGGACAGTAGATCCAAGCTAGATCTTACTTCCAAAAAATGTATTTTTCTTGGCTACCAGAGTGGTGTGAAGGGTTACAGGTTGTGGGATCCCCTCATCTATAAATTGATTTTCAATAGAGATGTTTTGTTCAATGAGTCTAGATCATCAACCAAGGGAGAGAAAGCTTTGGCTCCTCATACCAACAATGGAAAATCTCCTCTAAATATTGTTGAGGGGGAGATTAATCATGACGGTTTTCATGATGAGTCACAAGGAGGTGCTCCCATAGAGGAGCAGGTTCCCCAAATTAAGGAATTATAAGGGCGTGAGGAGACTGGTGAACCTCAACACCTGTCAATACAAGAAGATCAAGCATAGTCATCAATAAGGAGGATGTTTGGATGTTCTATTCATGCTCTTGAATGATTTGGCAAATGGGCTGATTCAACACAATTAGGAGATGAGGATTTCTCTCTTGATGATGATGATGGTATGGCTTTGATCTTGGAAGAAAGAGAACCTTTGTCCTACAATGAGGCTCTAGCTTTGATGGAGTGGCTTGAGTGGAATGTTTCAATATAGAGAAAGATGCAATCATTGATTGACAACAAGACTTGGGAGTTAGTGAAGCTTCAACATCAACAATTGGTGGACAGTAAGTGGGTTTACAAATTGAAAGATAGCCCCACTGATGGAGAAAAGAAGATCTACAAGGCCAAGTTGGTGGCCAAGTGCTTCACACAAGAAAAAGGTGTGGATTACAATGAGGTCTACTCTCCCAATGCAAAGTATGCCACTATCCGCTTATTGTGTGTACTTGTGACTTACTTCGGTCTTATCTTGGATCAAATGGATGTTGTCATTGATTTCCTCTATGGAAATTTAGATGCGGTGATCTTCATGAGACAGCCTATGGGTTTTGTGAAGAAAAGCCAAGAGGATATGATTTATAGGTTGTTGAAATCCTTATATGGATTGAAGCAAGCTCTTAGACAATGGAAAAAATGGTTTGATGATTTCATGAGGTCACAATGATTTAAGTAGAGTGTGTTTGATCCATGTGTATACATAGAAAAGGCGAGTAATGAATCTTTGGCTTCATTATTCTGGTGCTCTATGTGGATGACATGCTTATTGCAGCTAGGGACAGATATGATGTTGATAAGCTTAGAGCTCTCTTGAGTTCCAAATTTAGAATGAAAGATCTTGGTATAGCAAGGAGGATCTTGGGGATGGAGATCCAAAAAAACTTGGAGGATGGAAAGCTGTGGTTAACCCAAGGGAAGTAAGCTAGAAAGGTACTTGCAAGATTTAACATGGAGAATTGCAAGTCTGTGAGTACTCCATTAGCTCATCACTTCAAGCTTTCATCAACTCTTTTTCCAACAGATGCCGTGGAGAAAGGTTTGATGTCCAAGATACCCTATGACAAGGCAGTGGGAAGTCTCATGTTTTTGATGATTTTCACTAGGCCTGATATTGCTCTAGCTATGGGCAAGACTAGCAAATACATGTCAAATCTAGGGAGGAAACATTGGGAAGCTGTGAAGTGGATCCTCAGATATCTCAAGGGTACATTGGATTTTGGCCTTTTGTTTGATGCTAAATCTTACAATGCCAAATCACTTATTGGCTATGTAGATGCTGATTATGGACAAGATTTGGATATGAGGAAATTTACAATTGTGTATGTGTTCACACTTGGAGGTGGATGCATAAGTTGGAGATCTACACTGCAGAAGTGCATAGCTCAATCTACTACAAAAGCTGAGTATGTAGCAGCAGCAAAAGCAGTGAAGGAAGCTATCTGGTTGGACAGGCTTATCACAAAGATGGGATTGACTCATGGCATTGTGAAGGTACATTGTGATAGCCAGAGTGCTTTACATCTAGCTATGAATCAGGTAATGGACAGTAGAGTGAAGCACATCAACATTAGCTATCATTTTCTCAAACATGCTATGTCTGATAATATGGTTGAGTCAGTCAAGATTGACAGTAAACTCAATCTTGCTGATGCTTTTACAAAAGTGATATCTTTGGAAAAAAATTTGAGACATAGTGTCAAACTGCAAGTGTTGCATATGGGCACAAGTAGAGTAGATGAGCAGTTGTGTTGTGTCTATATATGATTTTACTCTATCCTGTTTAGGTTACGGCTTAGTTCTAGTTAACTCTAAGTTTACAGAGGGATCTATGTTAGGCCTCCTTTCAGGATTTCCTGCAGAGTAGTCATATAGGTAATAGAGGTCAAGGACCCCAAGACATGAGTCAAGGGGGAGATTGTTAGGAGTTAACTCAAGTCAGGGGTAACTCAAGTTAGCCTGATTGTGACAGTAAGTCTAAGGCTGGACTACTATATGTGCGGGCTAGTAGGAGCTTGGTGACATATGACTTGGATGATTAGCATGGGATTTTTGTGTGTTCCGGTGGACGTAGCCTCAATAAGGTGAAACACCTATCTTCTTGTGTTGGCCATGGTGAATGCTTAACCTGTGTATTATAAAATTGGATTTGCACCAAGATGTTGACCTTACTATTAGTTATTTTGGAGGTTGTTAATAGGTGATTCAGTTTTAATAATATTCAACCTAGATATGTGTAATGATACATGAGTTTGATATTCATTTACTTTTGCCTTCCAACCATAGAAGAAACTTTATACTCAATTAGGTTTTCCCATTAGAAATTTGAATACCATCTTTTAACTTTTTTCATGTAAATTATCTCTTTGACTTCTAATTCTGCTTTAGAAACCCAAAAGTAGATGTATGAATTAGTACCAATACACTTCTCTCCTAAAAATGCATACTCTATTCTAGATATTGTGGATCACATTCTAAGTTTATGATGTATAACCAAAAAACTTGCACAAATTATGTGTTATCTTCATTTCCTTGTCATTTTTTACCACCTTTCTTTTGAAGTTACCATAATTCAACTTTTACGTTGTTGTAGTTTAAAGAAAATCATTTCTAAAAACTTCTAGCTAGTACCTTTGACACCCATACACTATTGAGAGTTCCCAAATCTTCATCAAATCTAAGATCAAGTGCAGATTCTTTGAATTTCTCTCAGTGGAACAAAAAGGTGAAAGGTTTTATCTTTCAAGACTAAAATCTACTCCCACTCCTCAAATTCTTCTTGGAACTCGTGATCTAACCTCTAACTAAAGTTATGCATTTTCTAAAGGCTTATCATCTTATGTATATTTATTATAGCTTGCTCTTGGCCAAAAAAAACTTAATTTTTTCTATATCATGACTCTCCCATGTTTAGTTTGAGGTAGTAATTTTTCAGATGCTCCCAACATGTGTTTATAATATATGTCTCTTTATAGACTGATGGGTCCATATTAGAAGTAAGGTTCGCCAGATAATTGATATAGTTTGATGTTTGGTAAAGGAGAGTCTCATTTCTTTTTAAAGTGAGAATTTCTCATTCTATTGATAAGGTTTTCTCTTCAAATGGTAGACTCTGAACTTCCACTTCCTACATCAAATACTCAAATCGTATAACATCTTGACCTTTTGCCTCACTTGGTTTATTAGAAAACCATGCCTCGTAGTTAGAGTGAAAGAAATTAGAGTGAAATGATTTTCAATGTTGTAGTCCTTACAAGACCCAAGAAAAATTACATCTATCTATCTTAGGTGTATGACCAATCATCAAAGACTTCATTTTCAATACAAAACCAAATATCCTAGACCTATTTTTCAATCTGCACCTATAAAAGGTAGAATTGAGGTGAAATATGACTATTTTGTTTGTATCGCACCTTTTGAAGTGCAATATTGAAACTGTTGAGATAGTAAGGAAACGAAATAAGGAGATAGTTTAGGGAAAAAGAAGAGGCGTTTTTTCCTTTTGCCTTATCAAAATACAGCCATCATATAAGTATACAATACAATCTTCAGTGCAATTCATGGTGATTGGGATAAGAAACGAAGATCTAAAGGTCTCTATCTTCTTCAAGAAAATATGTGATGACGTCATTGCAGTTTAGACATGAGCAATCTTTTTAAGTTCAAATTCTTTACTTTAAAGCTCTAGACCCTTGCAAAGTTTTAGGACATCATCTAGCAACCTTGACCTTAGTATATTCATGGTCCGGATCCTCACTAAAAGTTCAGACCCTTACTTAGTATAAAAGTCTAGACCTTTATTTTGAGTCCTAGCCCTTTACCCGGGGCCTTTGGGCTAATTGGGGCTTAGCCTCATTTTACCTTTTTCGTCTCTCCCGTGTACGGCTTGATGAGGTCTTCCCATCCTTCGTTCTTTTCTACGCGGTTGCTTTTACTCTGGTTTTGATAATCACTACAAAGTCCAGATTAGAGTCTTCTTAGATTAAGAAAAGGCTTCAACATTCAGTATCCTTGGAGTCTCTGCACCCCTGGTTTGGTTTCGCTGCTTTGTCCTGCACGGTTTGTGGCTGTGCTGTCTAAAAGCGCAATCTTAACATCTCAGCAGGCCGTAGCTTTTGTGTGGGCTTGGCTAACAACAACCGCTGCTTGGCTTGGCAGACTTTATTTTAGATGATGACGTAAATCTGTCAGTTCAGCCATTCATCTGGCGATTAAAAAACTAGCGCATGAATCGAGCAAAGCAGAGAAATACTTTTTCGTTGCCCTACCCTGGTTGCCACGTTAGATTTCGACACCCCGTTCACAGAGCCAGTTTGTTTAGTTGTAAACAGTGTACGAGGGACGGATCGTTGATCGCTTTACTTCAGACGATACTTACTTCTTCATTCGGCTTTTCCCTCAGTTCTGACTGCCGGATGAATGGCAACTCCACAGTGCAGTCTGCCAGATAGAATGTTCCCACGGACTCGATTCTCCTTCTTCGCTAATGATATAATTTGGAATGGATCTAATGTCACTTATCGTAACATTCGTGGCCCGTTGTGTCCTTCCAGTTCATTAGTTTTCGTAGGCGAGATCAGTTCGGGCCGTCTGCCTGTAGAAGGTACCTCAATTATCATATGATTAAAATTATTAATATGGTTGGATGTGTTTTGGTGTATATGTATAGTTTTGGGAAATAGTCCACTAGTTTTTGGTTAAATTCTTATATGATAATCAACATCTAATTTAGATGAAAACCGTTCAAATCTATCTAAATAAGGATTTTTTTTAATCTAATTTGACTAGACTGTAATTTCTGTATTTTCATGTCTGAAAATAATATTAAATTCTTGTAAATAAATTTTCAAATATATAGAAATTTTTAATTTTTTATAGAGATATTAAATAGAGGATAATAAGCATGGGGCCAATAGTTGAACCCAATAAAAACGTACTCAGATATATGAAAACAAAGGGCAGGTTCGTCAATGTTTTTAGATATAAACAACCTGTATTTATTTGAGCATCCAAGAGTATTGTATAATAGTGTCAAGCAGATTTTAGACCCAACATGTCTCATTACATGGTTCCCAATTCAGAACAAATTTTACATGTACACTTTTTACTGAAATGTTACTAGAGTAAAGACATTACCGTAAATCCCATAGAAACCATTGGGAGATGAATAAGGTCATTTATAAGAGTAGGAAAATTTCCATAAAACTAGAAGAGTGGACTGGACGGGAAGAACGGAAAATTCTTGACAATGATTTGAATATTGTAATTTTTTTATGAATCATTTTGTTATACATAACATAATAATATTTTACGGACAGCCCGTAAATCAGTTTACGAAATCGCCACGGAATTTCGTAAGTGCCCAATTATTATGTTACATTCTGCTGCATATGAAAGCGTTGGCTGAGAACCCGAGTATTGATCACGTCTTATGGTCAATAAAACATTTACTTATTTTACTCAAAAGTGGACCAAAAAAAGAAAATGTGTTTTTGAAAATCAGTTTTCATAAATCCTGTTATTTAACGCTAAACACTTTGTTCATACACTACAAACATTCTACCTTCGTTACATTACATGTTTAACAATAAATAAATTCCAATGCTATAAAAGGTTTTGGAAATGGATCAAACACCCTGTGACCGGGAGCAGGTTCCGTGGCAGACCTGGTCCCCGCCAATATGTTGATTTATATGACATGATTTATTGGGGCTTAGCCCCATTTTACCGATTTTGTCTCACCCTTGTAAGGTTTGCGGGTGTCTTTCCATCCTTCCTGTTCTCTTCGCGGTCGCCATTTTCTCTATTTATATGACATACTGTTATCCATGCCCTACTATTTGAACATAGAGGACTCATCCGATGTAATATAATATCCATCCAAGTCAAGGGTTTCCCGTTACTAATTCCTAACGGGCATACCAGGTAGAATGACATCGTTTCTTCTAGACCACGAATACCTTTTCAGAGTCCTAAACACAAAGTCAAGCGGTATCGAACCTTAGAATTATCATGCATTTCACTTAGTTGAAAGCGTCCGGTTCAAAATAAAGGAAACAGAGTACCGGAATTGGGCCTTTGGTGATGTCCATCATCCACAGTCTGGAAAAAACAGTTCTGTCTGCCCCAATCAACTACTCAGTGCATCATAATCAAGATAGTCTATATTTTACGAGAAGTAGTACAAGCTAAGTCAAGTAAGCCGCATAACTAATTGTATGTTTACTACCAAGTGATTGGATCCCTATTGGATTCACCTGCTCAAGTGCCATGTTCCACGACATTGATACTGTCTGCGGAACAGCCTTCATCTGTGCCTCTATGCTCACTGTAATGTATTGCACGCTTCATCTATTCCCGGCTGATGACTATTTAATTTCTTCCGGAAGTTGAACTACTATTTTAACTTCTTGGTGCGTGTGTGTGTGTACTACTGTTGCTGTGAGGTTCAGAGAATACATAATATTTGAACTGAGCAAACATGTCCTCATGTCACTCGTCATCAAGTCCTTCGTAAAACCTCTCTGCACTAGGATCCATCTACAGGGAACAGGTCACTGTCAGAACCCGTTTCTCTTCGTCAGGATTTAAACGCAACTGCTTCGAGCAGGTCACTCCAAATTTAGCTAGTTACTGACCTGCTTTGCAGTGCGTTTTGCGGACATGAATAACTCCCATTTGTGGTGATGAGCGTGATTTGGGCTTCATGTGCATGCTGAGCCATGCTTTGGTCATACTGGTGGGCTATATAGTATGGACTCACCAAGTGAGTGACATTGCGAAATCGCCACGTTGTGCCGATTTCTACGATGATCGCCAACACCGCTTAGCTCACACGCGTCTTACAGTATCTGAAGAGAGCCTTGCACAGTCTAAGTGTATTGCATGGTGTACAGAACCTATTCAACGTTCCTATGGACAGGCTGGTGCTCTCATAAAGTTTGAGGAATGGGATCCAGTCTCCCCTCGCCTGGTTCCGGCAACTAGTTGAATTACTAGCTAGGTGCAATTCTACGGTCTTCAATTTCAGATACTGAGATTGGACGTCTGCAGAACCGCCAATCATCGTCCCCAAGGTCTCGCTGTAGACACCACTTTCCTCACAGTCGCCAACACCACTGCCGGAGCAATATCTCCAAACACGGTAACTCTGTTTATTTTTCTTTCGACATCACATCCCTGGAAACCTGAGTCAAGAGCAAGAAACATGAGATACGAACACTAGTCAGAATATATTTTCAACCTGCGTGAGAATTACTGAGAAGAGCAAGAAACTGTTGGAATTAAAACTCTCCAAATTCAGAAGACGAACACCTTGTCAAGGCAAGGGTGAACTACATGTACTTGCAGTACTATTCGAGTTATAGATACGTGCTGTAGTAGCTGCCGTTGCAATATTACCTAGCATGTGAAAGACTATTTCATCAAAGTCCAAGGAATTAACCCGCGGAGACTCGACGCACGACCATTGAAGTCTAATCCCATGTCTAAAGCGAAGCTGTCAATCTTACCTTCCAAATCTGTAAGACTGTCCTTCCATTTTTCCTCACAAGCGTCGCAGCACAGCGGTACCCACAGCAGCACCTTAAGAATCTGCAGTCAATGCCTCGGTGATCAGGGGGAGAAATCGATACACGTGAGTTCACTACGAACACCTAGAAGAATTATACCATTCACCTAAGATCCAAATTCTGCTGTGTCCACCTATTGTTATTGATTTGAACCTCTCTGAGATAATGACGTGAGGTGAAATCGCAGTTTGCAGCATATTTTATACATCTACTATGCCAAAATTTCAGGAGTAGGAAGTTGACAAATTACCGGGACTGGAGCGACAACCAAAGCAGGACCAGCCGGTCCTTTAGCTAGAACTACAGGAGGTTGTTTAGAGGGTTGCACATAGGGATTTGGATTGCTAACAACAACTGCTGGTTTAGGTCCCCCTTTTGTTTGCACATAGGCCTGAGGGGGAATGGCTACCACGGGAGTCTCAGATAGTTTCTGTTTTCCGACTATGGGTACCACTACCGGTCCTGGAGCCACAACATGAATCACGGGCTTCGATGGAGCGACTGTTTGCATGTATGCACCAGGCGCGAGTGTTGACGGGGGACCGTGGAGTATATTCTTGTTTACGCCCATTGCATGTGCCATGGGAACAGCAGCCGGTAGCATGCCTGGACCCATCGCCTGAACTTGTACAAGAGGTTTCTGAATGGGTGGAGGTTTGTCTGTGCCGATTATCCAAGTTGGATCATACCCATCATAGTATAGCTGCGCAGTTCACAGAAACAAGTTTGCCACATTACAATAGACAGTATATCAGAGTTGTAACCATACCAACTTCGAGTGTTTAAAGTCAATATATGAACATAGACGTTCCGAAACTAAGTTGAAGCAGATATCGTTTCAAATTTCATAATCGAAAAGAGATGATCTTGTCCGTGTGTAAACCGGCACACAGAACAAGCTGGAGATTTTGCTTACATTGTTCGGAATATATCGAGACATTGTGAACGGTCTCGTGACTTGCTCTAGATCCCAGGGAGAGAAGAAATCGATTTGACCACAAAAAATATGATCAAGACTCGTATATTTTGCACGATTTTGACGTATACGACGAATACTGTAGGCGCACTCAACCCACTCGATCGCTGCTTGTTTTTCGGATCCCTGTCTGCAGGGATGTCTGGATATGAAGGCTGCAGTGTGAATCGAGTGAGTAAACAGTGTCACGAACTTGGCATATATATAGCTGTATACGTGTACAGAGCAAAAGCTTGGTAAAAATCTAGTCTGATATTTGGGGACGCCTACGTGTAAGGTGGACAAGGATTAGATGAACGTTGCCTTTCCTGCTGTAATTCTCATGGTGGCAGCTGGATGATGGACCCACAAGTACTTTGTAACTCATGCTCGACAATATTCCTTCATCCTTACCCTGCCCAAGAACTTGCTCCAGAATGTTTGCAAATTCCTGCCATTCAGCTCTTTTGCCGTCTTTGGGACAGAACTCCACTTTTGTATGCATCACAAACATCTTAATTGCAACACTTTGTCCTAAGCACCCGCGTGCAAGTACCTAGAACTCTAAAGAACTAGTGTGTAGCAGAGCAGCACAAGGAGCTCAAGTCACCGATAAATTTACGCCGCGGCCGAAAGTGAGACATGTACACCCGGTAGAGCGGGACTGTCGTGTAGAAGGAGCCATGGCCATGGAAGAAATTCCACAGTGCTTTGACTGCCGTGACAAACACGTGTTTATATTACTACAAGCTTCTACAAACGTAGAGCATTTCGTTGAAATCGTCGCCAAAGAAAACTAATCTAAACTCTCTCCTTGGCATATGCGTAGGAGAAAAATTGATTTTATTATTCACCAAACTTCTATGGTTCTGTCGAGCGAACCAGGTAGTCGGCGGATATAGAGTGTGGCATTCATGATTGGAGCACTTTCTGCAGCCACCCACCTAGAATGCTGATACTCTTGGATACTCATGTGCTAACCTGGCATTGAAGTTCGTGATCTCATGCAAACGTTCCAACTTTCTAGAAGAGAAATTTCTCGTTATTGGTCATCAGAATCTTTCCGGATCTGATGTAGTTCATTCAGGACGATAAACTATAAAGAGAAACATAAGCTTATGGACCGTAGTGTCCAGTCCGGACGCGCTTTAACAGAAACTTCGGGGAATGATTACTGCCTCTTTGATTTTTACAATCTGAAACAAATAAGTTTAAAATAAATTTAAAATCACGCCTTACGATATTGATGGTTTTGGAGGGCCTAAAATATATCTGGTCAAAGGTAAAATGCTATTTATTATGGCTTTCTGTATAAAAAGTTGATAAGATTCTTGCAACTGGATCTTTGCTGCTTGCAGAGAATTCGGTTTTTACATGATCATAGCAGCTTCAAGAAGTTACGATCGATGGTGTAACCTCAGAAGCGCTCCGAAGATGCTTTGAAATGACGGCTCTCATGAAATGCGTACCACGCAAGAACCAATTCTCTAAAATTTAAGCCAGACATAGCATCCTCGCAACATGCCGCACGCAAGGTTGGCAGGAAACCAAAGCGATTAATGTCAACGATTAGTTAAAATTCATAGATGGCGAACTTTTCTTGACAGATTCAGACATTCGAGTTTCTGGATCTGTACGGATGTCACAGCTCATCGGTTACAGTATGGATTTCGTCCCGTCTCTGAATGTGTTTCCAAAAAGCATGTACGAACGAAGCGCAGCCAGGCGCTCCAGGACTGTCTAGGTGTCTGCTGGTGGTGAACAAGGAAAATTTCAACTGCAGAACATTGTATGACATGGCTCTCACTTTCTCTCTCCCATTCCAAAATCGACACAAAATTGTCATTGTAAGCAAGACTGCCCAATTTCGTTCACAAAGTTCCAAGTCCGCATGGCAGTTTAGGACGAACAAGTCCAAACAGAAACGAGAAAATCCGGGTAGTCGACCCAAAACTTTCACAAAAGTGCGCATCTGACCTTAGCGATCGAATTGTGTGGAATTCTCCTTGCAGACTTTCTTCGGGTTTTCGGCAGTAAGTCAAACAGGAACTAAGATGTGCTCTTGCTTGAAGCATACACTCTCTTGGGTCAGGACAATCTCCGTGTGTACGTGTACAGTATATATGTGTCTCCTTCACGCATTGCCAGGTGGCAGCATAGTTTCTATTGAAGGTTCAATTGATAAAATTTGACAAATTCGGTTGGCGTGCGAAGATGAATGACACAATAAAAGACAAATGCATTGCTAATTCGAATGGTCAGAAATCTCGAATCTTCAGGAACGGCTAGAACATGGAATTTTGTTTAGAGAATGTTGTAGGCACCAAGAACACTACTGCGCCAATGTAGCATTCATAACTGCACAGTTCTCCTGAGTAAGATGGATATACTAAAACAGTTAGCATTAAAAAATCAAATCTAGTTGCTTTGGTTGCCAAGATCTAGCTTAAAAGTAGAAGACAGTACCTAGGTTTGGTGCTTGATATACGTCCACTCGACTCACGACAGAGCATCCAGGGTCTTACAGCAGGAACAACCCCTGTCATTAACAGTTCCTCTGCATTTCTATACATTGAGACTTCCCGAACACAGCAAATCATGAATAAAGACGCTGTGCATATTGCAAATACATTGTGTCTACCGTTGGATGACCAACAGGGCCGTGATTTCTGTTGACTCAAAGAGATCATTTTAGGAAGAACAAGCACATTGATTGTGCGTTTCCTGTAACTGACTCATACTTGAAATATTTTTCCCTAGGGAAAATTTCATGTCGTCTCAGTGGAATTGAATGCTATTACCAATCAGTATCCTAATATCCAATAACACGTGTCACGTCAAGATTACCACTCTATTAAAGGGACCAACCCTGATACCAGTTTCCAGATATGAACCACAAAACATGCGTAAGCTGAAGTTATTCAGTTAGGAACTGGAGTTGGAACGTTAGCTCGCCACTATTGATTCTTCTTGTCTGTCTAGTTCCTCTTATAACGTTGAATTAACGGTTGCTCTTGTTCTGAATGGAACACAACACAATTAAAGAGCTGCTTCACCACATATGATAGAAAAAAAGAACACTTTAGACGTCAACATTAGTCTTCTCTTGAATCTGCTTTTGGTGGGAATGCTTTCAACAGGATCACACGCAATGTGGGCCATGAGACAAGCCCCTTGCGGGTCTAATGACCACAAATACGCCTCAAAAGGTCCAAAAGTTCTTATCTTCAATGCTATAACTGATCGTTGATATGTACCAATTCTGCTCCGGTGCCGAGACTTGGCTCAAAATCATGAACTCATTTAACCTGCGATACAACTCGACTCGACTCGACAGATTCTGATGGTTTGCTGTACAACACCGGTGACAGAGAGTAAAATCGATGTATCCAATGTGACGGTTAATGCGAGGAATTGTATACAGAAGTAAGACGTCGATAAACTCCAACAAGATTGTATAGAACCTACCAGTAGGAAACAAGAGCCCTAAGAACACAGCGTTGGCATCCATGTACATGTCTATCGTCCGATTCAGGTAAATAGTTCAACGGGCCGTACACAGGATGTCAAGCACCTTTTAGACCAAACTGTTGCTCAGAAATCTTTCGAGAAGTTCCTTAAAATTCCTCTGTACGTCGTGCTTCCCAACGCCAGCTCTTCAACGTCACTTCGGACAGGGCATAATGTTCCAATGTTCCTGGCTCATGTGATTCTATAACCTGATGGAAAGAAAATCCTTGGAGTTTGTTGGTATGGAGCTAGCTATGATTTGGAGCTCGCTAACCTCTCCAACTATCTATTTTAGTTTACCACCTACAATATTGAAGATTGATCATGATATAAGTCGAAGGGATTTTTTTCAAGTTGGCAGATGAATAGTTTCTTCCAGGTATAATCTGCCATGACCACTTATAAATATAATTAAATCCTGTCAATAATCAATTTAAAAGACAAATTTAATAATTAGTCTTAAGAAATAAATCAGGATTTGAATCTTAACAGGACCCATGAGTTCATAAGTAAGCCAATATCCATATCTAGCGAAAGTTATTTATATTGTATGGTGTATGATGTACATTGAAAGAAGAAAAATAGTCAACGAAAAGAAAACACTTAATGGTTTGCCCGAAGTGTAAGGCTATACCTTGGTGTATTGTGAAGGTGAAAATAATTGTATTTCATAATAATAAATTAGTGCTTATTTTTCCAAACTACAATCATTTTTACTCAAACCAAAACTACGGTATTGCATGACACTTGATAATCGTAAGCAAAACTAAATAATTTTATATTTTATTAAAAAATGTATTCCTATGTTAATAATATCTAAAAATAAACAAAACATCAAAATATTATATATATAATAATTAAATCAACCAAGTACAACATAATTTGATGGTTTTAATTTATTCGTTGCAAGAATTCAAGAGGACAATCATAGTTCAATAGCAAATAGATGCACTAGTGTTGCCACGCCTCTCGTTGGATAAATTGTGGAGTAACAAATGCAAACTATATAATCTTGTATTACTATAATAAATTGGTGTGCTGAAGAGTTTTGTAATCCAATTCAAAAATACATTTATACAAATTTCCTGTAGTCAATAAATATTAAATTATTATAGATTTAAATTGACACGATAAAATAAAATATAGATAGTCATCGGTAAACTTGAGCAACTAGAAAATTCTATACAAATAATGGAGAGATTTGACTCACTTGGTCTCTTAAATACATGTCGGATAGGCGATGGTTAGTTCGTTTAATTTCCACGATTCTTCTAAATGTTTAATTTCCTCGATTCTTATACAGCAGCGGACGGGTTCTGAAATGCAGTGGAATAATGTTGAACATTACTGGACTGGTGGAATGTATGTATGGTGTACGTATCGAGCTCAGTAATCGAGATCGGTTTATTTATGTGGACTAATTTTCTGGGGAGTTACGCGAAGTTACACGGTGGAGACAGCGCCTTATCGATATTCAAGCACCTTCTAATCTTGGCTAGTCGGGGATGTTGAAGGCTTAACTTCTTACCAATATTCAACTACCTTCTAATCTTGGCTAGTCGGGGAAATGCGACCACGTAGAACACATGAAGGATGGGAAGACCCATCGAACCGTACAAGGGAAAGACAAAAGAAGTAAAATGAGGCTAGACCCCAATAGGTTGGATTTGAGAAATCTGCACTACCACGCTTAAAATATCCTTATATCTTTAACTGGTCTAGAATATCCACAAGTCATACATGCGCATCAAACACAAAGAAATAAAGCTTTTCCTTTGATATTATGTATCATAACTAGATCATCAATGCTAGTAGAGGATGATTATGTTAACATAGAGGATGTTTTTATTTCTCACAACTTGCATATTGTATTGCAAATTGTTTGAATTGAATGAGGAAAAAAATACAATTTGGAATATTCTCCATTCAATATTTTGTCAATGTTTTCTCTATCTTATAATTTATATCAGGAAACTTTGAGCTTGCACCTTATCATACCTCTTCTCATTATTACAAAAAGCTAAAATATGGGAATACTGTTTGTAGATTGATTAAGTAAGACATTCCACTAAGCTCATTGATAATTCTTTGTAATTGTCTCCTTAAGGTACTTATATTTGATCAAAACCTTGCTTCATCGATAGGATTTGAGAATCATTCAAGCCATGTATATAGCATATTTCTCTCAAATAAGTACTAAATGCACTAACCATACCTTATAATATATCTTTATACATTTGTGAAAGAGATATTTTCCTTCCAATTAGAGAGTTTGCTTATTACAACTCCAAGCAAGAAAGAACTAGTTTTTCTGTGCTTCCTTTTCATTATGATCAATATCTCTTAGTTCTTGATTGGATTTCAATCATCTATTGGGAAAAGATTCTTCCTTACAAGAAGCTAAAAGTTATAAACATTAAAATTTTTTTGCAACAAGTAAAAAGTTATTTACTTGTTGCACAAAACTTTTAATATTTATAATTATTATTTTGCAAAATATTATTAATACAAACCGTTGTGACATATCTTCTTTTTATCATGAAATTTTGTTATCTAATCATAATCTTTCCACACCCTGATAGTCAAGTTTGTAAATTTGTCTTAATTAGGTTCTATATTACCAAGAAATGCCCATTCTTCTCCTTTTTCTTGGGTGCTTTTTTCACTTCTTTTGCACCAAAAGGATGCCTACCGGAAGGAGAAAGTGTGCAAATCCATGTACTTAGCCTCTTCAATGGCAAAATCTTGTTTTGTTGTCCTTCATGAAGGAAATTTTGGGTTACTTTGGAAAGGAACATGTCCTCCTTCCCAAAGGATAGCTTTTGGGTTCCTTTAGGAAGGAAAATACAATGTTTTAGGAAGATCGGGGTATCTTTGGAAGGACATTAAAATCAGTATTGGATTTTTTGATGTACATTTGGCACTGCCTAAACTGCATGACCTTGAGTGTGACACATGAAAATAGCAACTAGTGACTGAATAGCATTGGGAGGCAGGAATTTGAGGGAATGGGGATGAGCAATTTGATCAAATTAGTAATCAAAGGAGTAACAAATTTCCAACTTCCTTCATGTTAGCACAACCCATCCTTTTAACTGTCAATCAGTGGCCCAAAGAGTGTATTGTGGGTTTGTATGGGGTGTTACATTTGGTTTGATTAGCATCTTAAGTTGCCAAGATGGTGAGAGGAGTATATCAGAGGAACCAAAAGATTACTCCCAGTCTCAAAACCCCCATGGTCAATTTTTGGGAGACGCTAGCAAGGAAGGATGTTCTAGAGAAATTGAAGATAACTTTCTAATAAGGGAATTGGGAGTAAAACCTTGCAACCATGGCCTGGGAGATGTTGGGTCAAAAGAGAATTGTATCAAAGAGTTTGCAAGCTCAAGTGAGGGCTTGGTCGCCATATCATTGAAGAGTTATATTGGGTGAGAGCACATGTAAGTCCGGTGTGTTCACATTCGAATCCAAGTTCTCACCTCTAGATGAAAAGATGAAGAAACACTTTGAGAAGGCATTTGTCAAGAAGAAGCGTAGAAAGAATGGATGGTTGATCACAGATTACAAGAGCCATTGTAGGTCATGAAAATCTTCTTCTCTTAAAGGACTACATACTTATCAAATGCATTGGTGTCCTTCTTCAAGCATATGTTCTATTGCAACCTAATTGATTGAGGTCTGATCTTCCATCAACACATCAAAAGCATGTACAATGTCTTTGAAGGGCCCAGACCTCACTACCTTATGCTTTTTGTAGCTCATTTTTATATTTGGAATGGGTTGCTCACCATGGAGGAGTTGTAATACTTCCCAATGCATGAAGTATCTCAAGAATACTTGATGTTGACCCTTTTGGACAACAACAATTAGAAGACATATGTGAAGTTGATGCAAAGTCATGTTGACTAGGAATTTAATATCACCTCTGAAGAAGGAGAAGCACATAGTGTCCAAGACTATTTCTCCAAGCAAGACATCTCCTAAGAAGAGGAAGATAGTTCAAGTTGTCAAAGACAAAGGAGAAGGAGATGACAAGCCTTTTAAAGTAGAGGATATTGACTTGGATGAGGAACAAGAAAAGGGCCCTACAACCAATGGGAAAAGTGAGAAGTCATAGAGAGATGTAACCCATAAACCAATGGATTTTTATGGGGAATTTTTGATGGCTACTCTTCTCTAGATAAAAGTTAGAGATAGGACTCCCAAACCCAAGTCATAAGAAGAGAAGCAATTAGAGCCCAATGCCTTCATCCCAAACCGCCCCCCCCCCCTCCAATGCCAAAACTTCCCCCACCCTTGTAGGAATCCCCCAAGTGGTATGTAAGAGATGCATTTGAAGACCCTTCCAAAGGAGTTGGAGGAGCCAATGTGCAAATTGAGCATACAAGAGGGGAGAAAGTGTTGAAATCCATATCATGATTTTGGTATGCATGAGATATCCTTATGCCATTGATGCTCACTATTTATACTTGCTATACCTAATATGAGAGAAACTACCTAAACATCTATGGATAGGCATTTATGGTATCCACAATGCATGTCCAATTAGAGAACTACAAGATAGAAGAGCAGATGTTGTAGAAGGAATTTTTCATTCACCAAAAGAAATAGAGATAGCAAGAAGCTAGAGCAACCAAGCTATAGTAGAGAGTGGAAGCAATGAAAGAAGCCAATGCAAAGAACATCTTGCAAATAAAGGTGGTAATGCATGAGTTGGATGATCTTTGTTGATTGTCATAGGATGAGAAGGAAAAGTTGAAAGGAGAGAACAACCTTCTAAAGGACGATTTGGCAAGCCTTTGGAAGTAAACCAAAGTCCTTAAGAAGGCATGCTCTAAAGGGTCAAATTATTGAAGGGGGGAACTTGAGGAGCTAAGGATCAAATTTGTTGCAAGAAAGCAAGAGGATTGAGGATGTGGTAAAACAATTGCAGTTGTAGTTGACACAACCCACTACAACTATGGATTGATACACATCCAATCCAAGAATTATGAGGAGGTTTCTGTAGTTTATTAGAGGAAAAATATGATTTGATTACAAGAGTATCAAGAAAAAGTAGTGACCGTGCATAAGAAGTTAGCAAGGTTACAACAAAAGTTGCATGTTGCCTGAGTGGTAGTTAGTTATGAGAAGAAGGAAAAGTAGAAGCTTATGTCACAAAAAACCAAGCCTTCATCAAGAAACCTATGTGTTGAGGATAAAATACTTGTGCAGTTTTTTTAAGGGGTCCAATAAGGAAAAGTGGCAAAAGAAAATCAAGAGATTATGTATTGTAACACCCATTTGTGCATGTGTGTGGTATTGTGATATTTAGTTTAGTATAAAAAGTACTTGAAGATATTATTTATAAATATAAAGGATGGTTCTACATTAATCATGATTAGCTAAAGTTAGTCATAGCTAAGATAGAGAGGACCTTACTTTAGAGGAAGTGGAAAAGATGAGCTGCAACACCCATTTGTGCATGTGTGTGGTATTGTGATATTTAGCTTGGTATTAGAACTACTTGAGAGATATTATTTATATTGAGATAAAGGATGGTTCTACATTAGTCATGATTAGCTAAAGTTAATCATAGCTAAGATAGAGGGGACCTTACTTTAGAAGAAGTGGAAAAGATGAGTACCACTATTTTGGATTTAAGTGTGTTGACTTGGTATTATTCCCAAGTGTTTGGCTTTGAGGAAAGAGTTGAGAACTCTTGGGCCCGCAAGCCTTTTTGTTTTGGATTCTTCTATAATCCAAGGATAGCTCATGTGAAGGAATCTTTGACTAAGTGGTTGGGTCAGGATAAGATCACATGCTTAGTGGAGTATGCCCATCTGGATAGACATTCCTTTATACTTTTTGGCTTTACTTGACTTTTAGCCTAGTAACTTGAGTTACTCCAGTAATTAGTAACTTTGGTGCGTACTTATTTCACAAGTATATAAACAAGGGGCGAGGAGGTACTCATCATCCTTTCATTTGCAACTCATGTGAAGAAATCCTTGACTTGGTGGTTGGGTCAGGATAAGATCACATGCTTAGTGGAATATGCCCATGTGGATAGTTATTCTTTTCTACTTTTTGACTTTACTTGACTTTTAGCTTAGTAACTTGAGTTACTCCAGTAATTAGTAAGTTTGGTGCGTAACTATTTCACAATTATATAAACAAGAGGTGAGTAGGTACTCATTATCCTTTCTTGAGTCTTGGAGTGTTAGCCTTGGAGGAATATGATGGAGTTGGGATTCCTTGCCTTCTTAGTCCATGGTGCGCTACCATAATAGCCATTAGAAGGTTCACCCTAGGTGAGAGACAGGCCAGCTCACATTTTTGGTTCCGTTGCCGTGACCTCTCTAAAGGTAAGATAATATTCAACGTACAATTCTATATTAGACAAAAAGGCTACGAGAGCTCACTTGGAGAGAACTTTAGAGAAGGAGAGTGCTGAACTTATGTTAGAGAATTTGGACCCATTTTTATACCCTGTAGTTTATTATGATGCCTTTGAGGTGATTTTTTACATCTCATACACTTGAGAGGATTTGGAGAGATTGTGTGAGGTGGATTGTAGATTTTGGGGATTAAGGTAATTTTGGGATCTAGAATTGAAATTTCTATACATGATAGCTTGGGTTATTCTTCAGTTATCACCCTTAAAATTATTGTGAGAGCTGCTATGTGCACTGGGCTAGAACTTTTGAAAGTTGATAGGGTAAATTGCTCCGGCAACTGCATGCTATCTAGAAAATTGTATAGAGTTTTCCATTTTTTAATTTTCAATAGATTTTTATGAAAATTTCCAAGAAAATTCATTGCACTGTATTCTACTTGTTGACACAAAAATAAGACATAGATCATTCTTGAGCAGAGAGTTATAAGTTTTTAAAGTGATGGGTGGTTTTCAGACCAAATCTGAAATATGTGTGCTTAATAGAAAGGTGCTTAGGCCAAATGGCTCAATGAAAAGATCTGAATGGAGAGATTTCCTGAAGATGTTATCAATTGTGCAAAATTTCAAAGGATTGTGAGATACCAGTTGCAAAATTTGATTGAAATTAAGAGAAAGAGTCAATTCTCAAGAGTTTAGATTTCATGCATGAGGAGTGTGAGGGCAACAAAAAGCATGTTTGAGTGTTAAGACTCATCTTGGGAACATGGAGGGTCACCAAGAGTGAAAATTGAAATTATGTAAGGTTCTCCAAGGGTTTGAGGTGATTGTAGGGGTAGATTTGAGGAAAAGGGAGTTTAGAATAGAATTTGAAGAAAGTGTTGAGAGAATCTAAAAACCTACACCATTTGGAGGAAAGAGTGATTCTAAGTGCTTTCTATGTGGAGAGAAGGGACATTAGGCAAGTTCATGTAAATTGACCTTTGAGAGCAAGAGATTGAGGGAAAGGAGAGGATTACTTGACTTGGGTTTGCATGTTGGACCTTCTTCACCAAGATTAGGAGGGAGAAGATCTAAGACCAAGGAGTTGTGTGAGGTTTGCGGAGTGGAAGGACTTCCAAAAGGACATCAGTGTAGTGGAGTAAAAGCACTTTTGGAGACTTTGGGGAAAGATCTTGGAGAGAGTCTTAGACCAGCTACAGAAATACTACCACCTTCATCAGCTAGTTCTCAAGATTAGTGATGGAGATAAAATTTCAACTTATGGTGAAAATATCCATGAGAGTTTGATTAATATGCACTTTGGGATTTGATGTTGGTATAGAAATCTTGGAGCAACCTGAACCTTTTGTGGTTCCTAGTGTGGATTATTCTCAAATGGTGTTAATCATGTACATACTCTATTAGTTATAGAGTGAGATAAAGAAAAGAGAAAAAAAATTTGAGAGAAAAGAAAGATAGTGAGGGGTTAAGATGTGGAAACTTCCGTTTCTTTTGGCAAGGATGGAGAAGATGTGTAGGCCTTTGTGAGAGACTTCAAGAGAGCTTGCATATGAAACAATGAGAGGAGGAAGAATGAGTGGGCCTCATTATTACCAAATTTCTTTGAGGATGCAACACTTACATGGTATGAGTTAGAATACCAAAAGAGAGAGAGGATAGATAGAGAAGAACAGTCTTGGGAGAGTTTGACTTCAGCACTCATTGAGAACTTTCTTCCATATCAGATTTTTGAGAGATTGATGAGTGAGGTTACCTTTCTCAAAAAAGGAGATGGAGAGAAAATGAAAGTCTATGTGGAAAGAGTGGAAAAGTTAGAGTCTAGATTTCACAAAGTGTTGAGGAAGGGTGGGGATGATGTGGAGACTACTATGATTGGCATAGGGGCCATGCTCACCAAGAATTTTGTGGGAGGATTGAGACCCCAAATTAGAAGCAAGGCAAAATATGAGAAACCTTCTTCCAAGGTTGAAGCTATCAAGATTGCAATTCGTATGGAGGAGAGTTTGGAAGAGGATGAGAGTGATTTGGTGGTGAAGGAGGTTGTGCATCCTCCTCAAGGTTACAAGTATGCTGGAAATTCTGATATTTTGGTGGCAAGGTTTGCACCACAAGTAGTAGTTGCTCTAGTTCTTGCACCTCCACCAAAGGATCCTCTTCAAACTATCACAGAACAACTTGCAGATCTCAAGATCAATGTGGTGCAACTATGGGAGAAGAGAGAGGTGAATTAGAATGTGGGGAAAGGACCTAGGAGTTATAGAATTTATCCATATAGAGGAGGCCAACCAGCCAACAATTTCAATGAGAGAAATTGTTTTGGTTGTGGAGGAAGAGGTCACATCCAAAAGAATTGCCCAAATTCCACTTACCATGGAGGAAGGGGTTATGACGGAGCCAATAGAGGGAAAGAGGGAAGTAGTGAAACCCAAGTGGCTCCTAATCCAAACAAAGGTAAGGGGATAGCATCCATAGATATGGTTGAGAGCAAGTCTGAGAAGGGAGAGTGCTCAAACTCCAAGGGTCTTAATTTGGAGCTTTTGGCACAAGAGAAGAAGAGAGCTCGTTTTGCAGAGGATGTTCATTCTTCTCAAGGATTTACTCCAAGCAAGGATACTCATATATCTACTAGGAGCACTCGCACATCGATACCATTAACAACAAAGAAACCAAGGAAGAAGTTTGGGGATGGAGGATTTCTTGATTTCAAAGCAACAATGGAACTATAATGTGTTGGAGGATGTTAGTAGTCACAAGGCTAACATCACAATGGGCAAATTGATTGCTTTGAACCTTACCTTGAGAAAGGAGCTTGGAGGTGGTTTGAGTTCTACAACAAGCAAGAGGAAGAAGAAGGCAAAAGCTCCAATATCAATGGGGGTGGTAGATGCAAAGCCAGCACCATGGGAGGCTTGTGAATATGCCTCCAAGATTGATGTGAGAGTGAATGGTCACAACATCAAGGATGCATTGGTTGATGGACAATCAACAGTTAATGCCATGTCATAAAGGTTGATGACAAATTTGGGTTTGATACCCTGAAGACCTTCAACATTTGTGGTGAGCATGGCAAACAAGCAACAAGTTTGACCAATAGGGGTGATGGATAAGGTAGTAGTTTCAGTTATGGGAGTTCAAGATCTAATGACTTTCCAAGTCTTGAAGGATTCAAGCTATGACTTACTTCTTAGGAGGCCATGGTTGAGAGCAGCACGCACAATGGATAGATGGGACAAAGGGTACTTGAGGATTGGGCCATCAAACCATAGAGTCACAGCTCATGTGACTAACACCACCAACACTTCACATTTAGATACACCATCTTCTGATTATTGGGAATCAGATTTAGAAGAAGAAGCTTCAGGTGTGGACACAAGCATGGAAGAGGAGACTTCCATGGAGGAGGATGAATCTGAATTGGATTTAGATGTGTATAACTTATGCTTTCAAGGTCATGCCTTTTGGGCTTTGCAATGCTCTAGCCACATTCCAAAGGTTCATGAACAATGTATTTGAACCTTTCATTGGGAAATTTGTGAGAGACTTCATTGATGAATTTTGTGTCTATGGGAGCAAGGAGAACCACTTTGAGCACCTAATGAAGGTCTTACAATGCTTGGATGAGGCAAATGCATCACTCAACCCATAGAAGTGCATTTTTGGATGTGAAGAAGGTCTACTTTTGGGGCAGATCATCTGCAAGGATGGAATAACAATTAATCAGACCTTCCATTCCCTTCAAGCTTGACAAAGTTATGTCAATTCTTTGGGATGGTTGGACACTATAGGAGGTTCATCTTCTCATTTTCCAACAAGGCTTATGCATTGACCATCTACATGAAGAATGGTGTAGATTACATGGTGAGTTTGGAGGACAAGGAGGCTCTCAAATCTTTTGAGGAGTTCAAGCAATCCCTTGTTATAGCTCCAATTCTTGCTAAACCTGATTGGAGTAAGCCTTTCATCCTCTACATTGATGCTTCTAATGTAGCTATAGGATGCACTCTTAGTCAATTAGATTAAGATGTGCATGATTATCTAATAGCTTATGCTAGTAGGCAAATGGGTTCAACAAAAAAGAACTACTCTATCACGGAGAGAGAAGGGTTGGAAATGATCTTATGTCTCATGAGTTTAGACACTACTTGATTGGAGGGAAAGCCACCATTGTCACGGATCACAAGGCCTTGAAGTACATCTTCAAAAAGCCTAATGTTGAAGGGAGATTAGAAAGGTGGATGATACTCTTGTCTGAGTATGGCTACACCATTGAGGATAGGCCAAGAAAGAAATATGCAAATGCTGATTTGTTATCTAGAGCCTATGATCATGATGGAGATGAGCCAGTGGATGATTCCTTCCTAAATGAGGAGCTCATGATAATCTCAATCACTCAAGAGGTTCTAAAGGAGTACAAGGAGATTTTGGATTTTGTGACAAGAGGTAACTATCCAGAAGGGATGCATGACAGAGAGAGGAAGGCCCTTGCAGCAAGATCAAGACCTTACACAATGGTGGAGGATATTCTTTTTCACCAAGGAGCAGATGGTCTACTTTGAAGAGCAATGGGTAAGGAAGAGTCTATCCTACTCATAAAGGAGTTTCATGAAGGTTTAGTATGTGGAGGACACTTTGCAAGAAAGGTGACTACTTTCAAGATTCTGGATGCGGGTTACTATTGGAGAGGGATTTTCACGGATCTTCTTGATTATTGCAAAACTTGTCATGTTTGTCAAGCTTTTGCTAGAAAATCTACTTCCACTCCACCACTTAGATCAATTCCATTGCTAGGACCTTTTGAGAAGTGGGGAATTGATTTTGTATGTCCTCTCAATAGAACCCCAAGGAACAATTGGTACATTGTGGTAGTTACTGATTACCTTACCAAGTGGGTTGAGGGACAAGAATGAAGATGAAGTTGGTAGATTTCTTTATGAATGCATTATCACTAGGTTTTGATGCCCTTTGGATTTGGTTTTTGATAGAGGAGGAGAGTTTACAAGAAGCATCACTACAGCCATGCTACGACATTTCTCTATCACACATAGAGTAACTACATCCTATAAGCCAAATTCCAATGGCTTGGCAAAGAGAACCAATCAGACCTTGTGCATGATGTTGGCCAAAGATGCAGAAATGGAGGGGGCTAAACATTATTGGGATAAGAGGATTCATGCGGTTTTGTGGGAGTATAGGAAAACCATGAAGACTTCCACCGGATGACTTTGTGGTAATTGTCACTCGATACTAACCTTGGAGCTTAGTATTGCTTGTCGAGCTTGCCTTGACCCAACCACAAACCAATGGCAAGGTTTGACACCAACATGGGGTATTTGTGTGCATAAGAACTGGTTGGAGTTACTTCTTTAATACCCAAACTTGTTGAGGATATTTGTACAATTTTCCTACTAACTATACTATAAGAATAAACTATATTAACTACTACTGATATTAATTTATGATGCTTATGATTCATAGGGAGATAAAAAAAAAATTTAAAATAGATAAAGGGATATAAGAATAGATTGATGATTCTTAATATTTGTAGGAAGATAGAAACAAATAATAAAGAGATAAATGGGATATAGGAAGAAACCAATGAGTTTGGTTATAAAAGATACAAGGTGAGTGTAATATCAAAAGATACAAAGGATAATAAACTTTAAAGTTTAGATAAGAGATACAAAGCTACAAATTTTGTTCAATAAAAGATAAGAAGGAGATAAAAGATGTTCCAAGAAAAGTAAACTCATAAATCACAAAAATATGCAAAAAAACCAAAATATTCATGATAAATCAAAGGGAAAAAGTTAAACTATGCCCAGAATAGTGCTAAATGGATTTATGATATACCAAAGGATGCAAAAACAATGTAGAGTTCCAACTAAACAACAAATACATGATAAACCAAACTAAAATAAAACCAGATTAAGGAAATACAACCAAAGGTAGAGGATGCAAAAAGAATTTAGATGTTCCAACTAAAGGACACATACATGATAAACCAAACTAAAGTAATACATGATGGCACATACATGATAAATGATATGCAAAAAGAATTTAGAGGCTCCAATTGTAAAAGATTGAGGAGAGAAATACTAAAATAGAAGTGTGGAGTGGAAAATCACATTGCAACTTCTTAAAAATATTCCTCCTAGAAGCCACCTATGTAAGCTAAGCTAGTCAGGAAACTTTCAAAGAAGCTACCTATTTGGCATACACATAACTTGATACTTGGAAAGTACTAAGAAGTTCCCTAGATTTTTTGAGAACATTCTTAGAATTATTTGCTAATTTGGCCTATTTTCTAACTCATTAGCCTCTATTAACTTGTCTGATGACTCCATATTATTACATATTCTCCATGGCTAGTGGATGACATACTCATTACCATGGAATCTTCAAATTCTTAGAATGCAATTTTGTACATTGTGGAGATGAGAAAGAGGCTCCCATGTAGCATCATGAAAGGGACACCGTTTCCAAAAGACTTTGTACTCAATTGGTTGTTGGCAGCCACGTTGGATGTCGTAATGTGCAAGGATATACAATTAACTTCATACTCTTAATGATTGTTGATAGGGATGGGAGGAGGAGGAGGTTGGACACAAGTAGAAAGGGAAGATGGATTAGGAAAAAAAGGTTTTGACTTTGAAAACATGAAAGATAGGATGGATTTGCATATGACCAAACAAGGCAAGTTGATAAACAATAAAAAATATTGATTTGAGTAACATCAAATAGACCTATCCAATTAGGAGTAATTTATGAACTCAAATATCAAGTAGGAGAGGTAGGTTATTAAAAGAAAATATGACCTTAACACCTAGTTGAAAGGTGAGATCATGATGATGTTGATCTGCATATTGCCTTTGTTGATTTTGAGCAATATGAGGAGATGAGAGTGTAAGGAGTGAGATATTATAGACAAAAAGGTGGAAGTATGAGGAACATGAGATGGCCAAGGGAGCAAGAAGGGAATTTGGAAGAAGTGGGTCTTGGCCAAAATTAAGGAAGAATGGAGAGAGTTAGGAGCTTGCTTGTTGGGAGTTATTGTAGTCAAACTTAATAGCCGCAAAGAAAGCATCCCATTTGGTATGGTGAACACAAGACTTCAATTTCAAGAAAATCACCCAAAATTTGGGCTGCTCTTGTTGAGAATGCATCTTGGTAATCATTGTCAAATAGCTAAATACTTGCAAATTGTTCTTTTTGTATGTCAGATAATAAGTATCCAAGACCATCATCAATAATAGCAAGATATCATGAGTATATCTCACCTCAAGCATCTCCTAAATAATTAAGCACTCCTCTTCATCAAACAACCTTCTTCTTGTGTTTATGTGTAGGTTGGTGTCTTTTTGCATTGATACCTTTTGTGGTGATACATGTGTTTTGCTCAAGATGTCATGTTATTGATTTTTCTTGAAGTCACCTTACTCTTCATTCTATCCCAATTGTTGGATAGACAACTTCTTGGGTTCCTTCAATGGGTGGCATTCAAGAATGAGCATGTTAACTCCCTAGACATTGTCTTCTCCAAGGGTCTCTCCTTTTTTTCTCTTGACATCTTTTGGTTCTTTAGATGCTTCTTTTTCTTGTTTGGAATCTAGTGCATGCATTTCTAGAGGCTTCTTTTCTTCTCCTTCTTCAACTTTGGGTTGAGTGTCTTTATCTTGTTTAGATTCTTGAATAATTTGAAGTTCATTGCCTTCTTTTGAGCGGAGGTCTTCTTGATGGTAGGAGCAAGGTTGAATTTGTAGTTTTTCTCCTTCTTCACTAGGTTCACAAATTGTCCCATTTTTTGATATTTCTTATCTACCTCCCTCTGTAATACCAAGAGCTAGCCATATGATCTAGACGTGAAATTTGGTTTGGTAACACCTAGAATGATGTTATACATGATGGTCAAAATAGATAAGATAGAAGTATCACCAAAAGAGTACTTCTACTAATAGTGCAGAAACAAAAATAGACTTGAGAACCTTAGAACCAATAGCTAGACATATGATTTAAAGGTGAGAATTGGTTTGGTAATATCTGGAAGGATGTTACACATGATGGACTAAACAGATCAGAAAGAGGTATCACCAAAAGAGGACTTCTACTAATAGAGTAGCAACCAAAATATGCCTGAAATCTTTGAAGGCAATTTTGGAGGCCTAAACGCATGAATTAGGCCTCGAAAATGTGTAGTTCCCCCCCACAACAGAGGGACAACTGGCCTTCCCTTCCCCCCTGCTTTGTCTCATCCAGAGCTTTCCAATGGTACCTTATGTGATTCTGAGATTCCTATAGGAAGATTCACTAAAAGATTCCCTCCGGTCAAAGCTTGTTTGACCAACCAGATAGGACCTAGACCAGACATGTCACCCATCCAAGTAAGTAATCCAAGGGTGGAGCTCGTTGACATGTCATCTATCTGTGTCCCTAATCCTATGGTGGACCTTCCTTGGAGGAGATCCTCTTTGTCTATAAAATAAAGAGAAGGTGCTCCTTTGGGGCATCAAATGTTTGAGTGTGCAATCTGTGTTTTCTCTCTTCTCTTGTCCTTGGAGTATTACACCCAAATAAGATCCATCTAGCATATACCTTAAGGATCTTCTTCAAAGTAGGTAGGAGATACTTCATGCCTTGGAAATTCAAACTTCTCTTCCTTGGGGAGGTACCCATGGTTGATGTAGAATTGTACCACAAACAACATCAAGTAGTGTGGTCCTAGTCCATCAAATACATTATACATCTTCTGCACATGAGTAGAGAAGATTTATCCCTACTCAATTAGACCTTTAAAGAACAAGTGCTTGAATAAGTCTGCCTATGAATTTATGAGGTAAGTGGTGTGTTAGGGATTGAAGATCTTCATCAAAGTTCCAAAAGTCCTCCTTTGATTAGGGTTCTTGTAATTGACTACCATCTAGCCATTGGTGGGGTGCTTGCCATGCATAAAGGCCTTGTCAATACTTGCTTGCATCTTCCTACTAAGAATGAACCAATGTCGTGTTGTGATTTGCATAGCCCGTAAAAAAGTAACTTATCATAGTTTATCTCCACATTAGTGGGAGTAGGTTGTATGCTAGATCCAATGGATGAGATGATGCCATGTGAGCAATCTATGTACATGTATATGATTGGCCACATGGGTTACAATCTTATCATGTTTGAGGACTCTGATGAATATAGATGAGGGCGAGTGGAGAGTCAAAGTGGTGTTTTAGTCGAGGAGTCTCAAGGGAGAGGAGGACGTTGGGAGTGAGAGTTGTAGCAATGCGCAAGTAGTAGAATATCAGAGGAAGCATTTAAGCATGAGATGTCCCATACTCCCAATCGGCCACTCCCAAATCCTTTTTTCATCAAGCTTCAGATTTTGCACCATGACGGCTTACGAGACTGGTTGGTGGTATGTTTCAGGGTGGTATTCATGGAGTCGATGATGAGAAACCCGGATCCTATCATCCTTCCGGTGCTTACTTATGAGCATGTATGGGACTTGACAATATATGTGCTTCTATAGTTGGGGGGAATGCTTAAATTTTTTCTCATAAGCTTCAAGGTGGAGTTGTGGGATCCATTTGTCAAAAAAAAAAAAGACTGAAGGACAAAAGTGCAAGAGATTGGGTCCCAAGAGAGAAGTCTGGAGTTTTTCAACCATCAAAGGAGTTTAGAAAGGCCATTTGGGACCATGAGAACCATGGTTGGAAAGAAAAGGTGACATGCTACAATCAGGAGATAAAAATCATACAATTTGAGCTGAATTTGGCAGGGATATCATCAATTGAATCAAGGGAGATAGAATTCATATCTTGGAGCACAAAGTAGGCAATTGAGAGACCTTCTTGAGACATTTTCACTATTTGTCAATGGGATTGGAGAGTAGACAAAGTGCTTACAGTATTGAGCTTAAGATATTCCAGTTTTGAGTCAATTTTGAATAGCTTTGGTTGATTGAAATTGAAGCTCTTGAGATGTAAGGTGATGGAGAAGAGCAAGTGATAAGGTTTGGAGTTTTGGTCACTTCCCAACTTGTGGTTTGAGTTACCTTATGAAAATTTCTAGTGTTATTGGTGGATAGGGTTTGCACCTTTTTGCAAAGGTTTCATATCAATTCTTCAAATAGAGAAATCAGGGTCTTGGATCAAGTATACCTGGGTCTGTACAGCTCACAAGTTAGCCCAGCTCAAGAATTTATCCACATCTAGGGATTTGGGTTGGATTATACCATAAAACTTTGTAGAAGGTTATACAAGAGCACAAAAAACTATTGTGGAAATTTATTCAGCTCTGGACTCATAGAGAGTGAGATTTGATGCAACAAGTTTTATTGAAAAGATTATCATAAGCTTGAAGGAGCACTTCTTTCTTCAATCATAATTGAATGTCAATTCTCTCACTTTTCTGACTATGATTGAGAGTTCAGATTTCCATATTGTTTGTTGAGGATCAAGTTTACATCTGATTTAGGAATCAGGGGAAAGTTGGCAAGAACTAGGGGAAAACCCTAAAATAGGGATTTTGAAATTAGGGTGAAAGTTGTGAAATATCTGGCCAACTTTGAGAGCTTATCAAGGGAGCTATAATGATCTGATTGAGGCCTATTTTATATCATTGGAAATTTTATCTCACATGCTTTCCATTGCATTCTTGAATCCAAGCTACAAAAAAAATTTATGGTTATATGAGTTGCGTAGAGTTTTTCCCATCAAGAATATATAGGAATTCTCCATTTGGAGTAGAAAATTGTTGAGATTTGAAGTTCACATTGACAAGGCTTGGAGTATTGATTGAGATGAGCTTGATGACGGAGCAAGAAGGCTCTAAAGCTCTTTTCCGACAAAAAGCATAGAGAGTTGTTGTCGTATTCTTGTGATTGGATCCTCTTTGTGCTTGTATGCCTGTTTGTACGCCCAATGGGTTTGGATTGGTGTGTGGGCATTACGCTTAGATTATTTCCTTCTAGGAGTGCTGTATATTTCTCCATGGTTATGCTGGAGGTGATGACCAATAGACCAAGAGTGTGTATTTTGATGACAGATTAGGTTGCTCGTCACTACACTTCCCAATAGCAAAAATACTAGTTATGAGAGAGGAAGGTTCTGGCAGTTAGGTAATGCATGTGTTTAGACAATTAGTTATGGGTTTACCTACAGCCTCTAATCTATGGTCTCCATAGCTAGGCACACTATTTTTTCCCAGAGAGAGGAAAGAAAAGTACGACACCGTGAGTCAAAGGAGTAACACCCTTCTACCTCTAGCTCTCCTCCCAAGGTCTTCCTCCAATAGAAAGGTGGTCACTCTCTCACATTTGCTCTATGGTTACCTGAAATTACCTTCTTCATTCCCCACAAAATTCTAGAATCATGGCTTCCCAAAGTATACTCCAAATTCCATAAGAGGAAGCTAATCCACAACCTTTGCAATGTCATTCTTTGAGCGGCCATTTCCCAAGGATCAACTATTGGGGTCTTCAAATCAAAGTGCTCTTAGCAATCCTAGAGGATGTGGTCTTTACCATGGTGCTAGCAAACACCCTCACAAGTTGGGTCTTCATTCTCTCTTCACTCACTAGGTTTTTATTGATGCAAGAAGCACAAAATTGTGAAGGCTCAAAAGACTCTTATTATGGAAATTTTGAGTTTATAGAGTTTCTCCCATCCTTGCTTGTAATGGTCTCTAGTTCCCTGTCACCCTCCACTCTTGTGAGCCATCTTGGAGAAATCCTTGCATGTTCTTGAAATTTGTATACCGTCAATCCTTCTAAACTAAAGATTATTCTTGTTCTTCTAAAGATTGTCTTTATCTTTGGAAGAACAAGAATAAAGTCTTCCAAAGATCAAAGCCTTTAGGGCTCCTCTTTGGAAGAGGGTTATTCATCTTCAATAAGAATGTCAATCATTCCTTGTGAAGACATCAGTCTTGCAAAGAGATGTATCTTCCAAACACAAGGTCTTTACTCAAAATCAAGTTTTGTGGGATTTCTTCCTTAAAGACCAAAATTCCACTCTTTTCTCAACTCTATCTAAACAAGGAAAAACATAACAACATGAAAAATATTCAAATTTCTTTGCACTACATGGATCAAATTCCCTCTATCAAGGTGATAATTGATCCAATTATGCTATTTTTTAGAGGTACACTACAAGGTCTAACACCACACTATAAGCAGTTTGTGACATTGATTTACCCAAGAGCCGCTTCCAAAGTGAGATGAGTTGGTTGTGATGCTACTTTGTGAGGAGGTGCAATTATTGCAAAGTGCTAGCTCCTCCTAATCCAAGGTTGCAAAAGGCTTGTATTTTGCAGGGAAAAGATGATTTTGAGGTAGGGGTTGAGGCAAGAATGCTACAAGAGGCGGTGTTAACAATGTTGGCAATTGAGTTATTGATAGACATGGAGCACCACAATAGTAAACCCAAAATAGTGGGGGACTAAACAGATGATGCACTATTGCTACCTACAACTACTATAAATAGCAAGGGCATATTGCTAAATTCTACTTCAAGAAGTAGAATGACCAGTGCAAGCAATAAGGTTATACTTGCACAAAATATCAAGAGCAGCTATCACTAATCACCCATCAGTGCAATGTTATGAGCCTGAAGTTGATCAGGTGATTGATTTGGGAGCCACTACCCCCATGACACCACATTGAGTGATTCACTACCTTTTAGCCTTTGGAGATGCCATAATACGTGTTGATAAGAAATGACACCAAGCATTATATCCAACATACATGTCATAAGGATTGCACACTCTTCATTCCAAGGATTGCAAAAATTTCTCCATATGCCTACCATATCTAGAAACTTCTTATCTATAGGACAATGGGTTGAGTAAGGTATGCAAGTGTGCTTTAATAATGATATATGTTTTATTGAAGATGTTGATAGTCACCTTATAGCACAAAGCAGTAGGAAGGGTAGATTGCTTTAGCTTGAGGCTTTTGTACCTCCCTTGCAATCTATCACATATGGGGAATGGAGTGTTAGTCCAATGGTTCACAAAAATCACATAAGAGCTCATCTATTTTAGGAGATAGTCATCACTCTTTGAATTATTTAATTGCACTCTTATCTCCTTTAAATAATAATAGCTAGATTTTGAATTTCTATATAATGTTTGTTGTGTACCTAGGTTTGTTTAGCACATTTGTGAAGTCAAGCTTATCTTGAGTGCTAGCTTGTTTGAAAAGTACACCATATGTATCATAGGAATATACACAAAATACACAATGATATATTGATTATTGTCAAAATAGTAACATGCTCTTTTGGAGTTCAACTCCAACCAAATTGGATATTTCTTCAAACATACCATGTTGTGACATGATCTCCACTTTTCTCTTGCAAAATGGATTATCTTCTACTTGTCATCACATAACACTTGATATTTTATTGTATAGTAATCTTTCTTACTAAAAATATATTTCTCCACCAATTGCTAATATACTAGCTAAAGGGAAGAGTGATCCATCCTATAATCTAATGCACCCAAGAATACCTTTCTAAGCAAAGATAGAGAAAATACTTAACTTCTCTTGAGTGTTGGATTACTCCACTTCCTTAAAAAAATTGGATAAAATACTATGATAATTCTATTTGTAAAATGCATGTGCATCTTACATTACTTCCTCATGTACCTTTCAATTTTGTTCATGAGTTGGTTGCAAACACTAGTACGGGGCTTCTTGACTTTAAAAGATTAAGATATGCAAGGAAATAGACACCTTGAATGTGAAAATTAAGAAATGTGTGAGCACAAGGAAGAATGAAATCTATTATTGAGGTCTCAAGAACAAGGAAGGAAATGCAAAGGATAACATAAAGTGAAAAAATGAAACTTGTGTCCATGTTCAAAAATTAAATTCAACCATTAGTTAATGTTTATGGCTTATCTCCTAATGCAATGGGTAAAACATGTGAAGACTTATGTGTCACATTTGAAGATGACCCATTGATTATTTCACTACTATGGGATATCACCTCATAAAAAGAAAAAGATGCTCCTAACACACCACCCGTTAAATTTTTTAATCTACTTAAAAAAGCTTTATGACATCTTCATGGACCAAGAAAGTGATAATTGAAATCCTTGTTGTGTACTTTACAGAATTGCTATCGATATGAAATTATTCTCATAAAAGTTGATGGATCACTTGCTCACGTTAAAGTTGAATCAGGTCGCAAAGAGTATTATGATACTTCTTGAGAAATCAAGAACGTGTATTCAACAAAGGAAGAAGCAATAATTAATAGAGAAAAGCATCACTTTAACAAAGTGGACTGAATGTCATAAATTTTTTGCATCAATCTATAGTGGTTCCAATTGGGCATTGTAGCAATTTTTTAGAATTATTTATAAATAGTACTCTCATCCTTTAAGAGATACATTCAAGAGTGACCCATAAACATGCATGGTATTTTCAATTCATTTTCATAAAATGTCACTTTCTTGTTATATACTCTTTTGAGATTTCTTGGATTTTTTTGAATCATCTTTAGAACCCCATTTAATTTTTAAATTTAGTGGGTGTGATGGTATCTTTGGATTCCATGCAAAATTTTATGCAAATAAATCCAATTTTATAGCAATTTAGTGAATATGCTAGTGGACCCTGTTTGTGTTCAGGCAGAAATTCAGAAATCATGATGTAGTGCATGTGTAAAGAAATAGGTGTGGATATCATCCACTATGTACAACATTAAGTGTGGAGCATCTAACAAAACATAAGTTATAAGGTCCAATTATATAATCATGCACGAGAGTTAGCACTTGCTATAGAGAGGCTCAAGTGAGGGCTCATGTGGCTTATTTTGGACCCAAACTTTGTGCAATTGCTTGCCAATCCTACATTTAGCACTCACATGAGATGGAGACCCAAAAAATGCCACACATGTGTTACCCCATAGTGTTGTGACTCAAGAGACCCAAACTTTGCCTCTCATTCCTTACCTTGTAGTTTGATGACTTAGGAGATTCAAATTGCCTCCCATTCCTTACCTCATAGTGTGGTGACTAAAGAGACTAAAATTGAGTTTAGGGAGAGGTTTTATCTTTCAAGAGAGTATATTCCATGTATTCTCTTCACACAATTCCTACAAAAGAAGATTATTGTGGTAGATGTTACTTGTTTGGCCTCATTATGGCATCATGTTAGTATTGGTTTTGAGGTGTGTGAGAGCTATACCATTAGGCATGGCTGGTGCACTCACACAATTGTGGCAAATAAGAATGGGTAGCACATTAGCCATTTCATTCACTATATCTAAGCGCCACCTGGTGCACTCAAGCACTAGCTGCACATGACGGGCATCATTGCACGCCTTCCATATCCAATGGGCGCCATTGGGTACCATCAAGCACCTTTCACATTCTTGGTCAATCATCATCAAACATCTTTTGTTGATGGAGAGCTAGCAAGCGCCAATGTGTGCCATTTTGGAGGTTGGTTGGGGGTGGACGAGGTTTGCTTGGGCCTTAACAAGTGTCTCCAAGTGGTTTTTCTGTTCCAACTTTGGCCCGTGTTGACATCTCTTTGGAGTGGATTTTTGGAGTTTTAATTTGAGTTTGATAAGGATTCTTGTCAATCCTTGTTTAAGCAATCCCTAGTACTTATACAAAAATATCAAATCTCATGCATTTAAGCACAATACATGTATAAAAAAGCATTCATGGAATAAAGTACATTGTAGGTTAGATTACACAACAGTTTGATAGTCAAACACCATCTTTAATTATAAACATATTGTACTCTTGTTATATGGAAGTGCCTTTTGTGGTATCATATTCATTGTCACTAGATTATGAGTTTGGAAAATGATGTTTTTGCTCAAGACTGTAACGTGTAGTAGAAGGCTTGATTTCTTGATGAGCTTGAGTGAGAACTTTGAAACATTGACTTATTTCCTTGGGAGATTTTCCTTGCAATAGATTCATTTTGATTTCATTGTGCACTTTGACTCTAGACTCATCTCCTTGAACTAGTGTCTATCTGTCCTAGCTTTCCTTTTATCAACACTCAATTTCTTCTCAATCTTGACTTTCATTTTCGTGGTCTCTAATCTAACATGCTAAGCTTCCATTTCAAACAATGCTTGCTCTCTTTTCCTCATGTTAGTGGCTTTTAGCTCAAATAGTCATAACCTATCTCTAGATTCTATAGTGTCCACCTTCAACATGGTAATTATTGCTAAATTGTGAGACAATGACATACTTGGTGTCATTTTGGACACTTGACCTATGGATGCTCCACCTTTTCTCCTTTTTGGGTCATATTCTCCTTCTTTGTTGAGGAAGGTACACTCCAACCCATCCCCTGTGAAAGCTAGTGGAGGTAGTGTAATGAAAGGTGACTCCTCTACTAGTGCTGCAAAAGGTGACTCCTTGGGAGTGGGTATGTCTACTTGAATTCCATTCTCCAAGCCCTCCATGTAAACATTAGCTAAACTTTCCACCCCTTGGGTATTTGGGGCAAATTGGAGGCACAAGTTTAGGAGCACCACCTCTGCAAGAAATAGGAATTGAGAGCATGTGAAGATGGTTTCTTCACATTCAAGAATCTCCTCAAGCCTCAACTTTGCATGAACTGGGATTTAAATCCTCCAAACTTTCCATAGTAGGCGGAGTAATATTGACTCAATTCCCAAACATGGCTTCCATTCTAGCAAAATGGCTACATATTTCATTCAGTTTGTAGTCCAAGGTTCTCCACCCTTTTCCATATTAATTTTTAGTGAGTACTTCTCAAATCAACTTGTTTTTCAACTCTCAAGCTTCTTTGTACAATTTTATATACCTCAACTATTTCTTGTATAGTCTATCACAATCATAGAAGTAGGAAATCCTTGCACGTCCCAAACCAAAAATGTGGCCATGAAACTAAAAGAAATGGATTTTTGAATATGCTTTTTGCAATTCACACCATGAATATATGCAAATGTTTGCAATCTTCCAAATAATCCAAAATTTGGCCATAATGGTGGGTTACCATCCAGAACCATTTTTACTCCTTTGTTTTGCTTGGAATGGAAAGATGTCATCCTCAATAATTCTCCAGAACAGTTTTACTCCTTTGTTTTGCTTGGAATGGAAGATGTCATCCTCAAGGAACTTCCCTAATGATTATATTGGTAGTGAATCCAAATATGAGTCTAAAGGTCTTTGTTTTGAATCCACATGTGAGCCTATAATGCAATTGGGTACTTCATCTGCCATTGTATAACTTTTTATGCCTTTTGGAGTAAAATTTCTTGATCCTCAATCAATATTTTGGTTGCTACTGGGCAGCAAGTATAATTCTCCATAACTTGATCTCCCTTGCCGCTCTAATCTATCAAAAAGAACCACCACAATTCAAAACTAAATATGAGTCTAAAGGTCTTGGTTTTGAATACAAATGTGAGCCTACAATGCAATAGGGTACTTCATCTCCCATTGTATAAATTTTGATGCACTTTTGGAGTAAAATTTCTTGACACTCAAATCAATTTTTTTGTTGCTACCGGGCAGTAGGGATAATTTTCCATAACCCTTGATCTCCCTTGCCACACTAATCTATCAAAAACAACCACCACAATTCAAAACTACTAAACCCATTGCTTAGTTTATTGACGTGTGATACGAGTGTTAGCACACCTATGATATCTACACCGAAGGTGAAATCAAATTTGAAGAGTTTTAGGGAGACGGGCATATTTGGAACAGGTAGGTATTTGCCAAAACTTTACACAAATCACAAATCACCCTCCAAAAAACATAGCAACCCGAGCAGTAAACAAGGTACTTCTTTTGACTAACATTTATTTTTGATATAGTACATCTAAACATCTAAACATCTAGCTTGATTTTTATAAATGAATGCATCTTGTATTAATTATCTGCTCTCGCGCTCTACAGCGCTTTAGGGGTCGGGGAACCCTTACCCGTAAAGCGCTTAACATTTCGATACATTACAGAGTACACTAAAAATAATTAATAATTATCAAATCAATTTCCAAAACCCTCAAATGTCCGCTATGTTTCAAGTAAGAATCGTCTGTATTTGCCATCGCTGCTATTCCCTTGCCGAAAAGCTCCCTCTGACCCTCTCGGGTATCCGCCATTCTCACTTAGTGGATCTATTTCCTTGATCTCTCCTTTGAACATGAAGTCAAGTTTCAAGCAGCTTGAAACTTGACTTCATGTTGGCACTGACACGCTTGGCGCAGCACGCAAAATTGGAGGTCAGATGTCAATCCTGTCTCCGTAAAACTCAAAACTATTCAGTTTTGATGCGTCAAGCATGCCGGGATTCTTCACCACTGAGCGAAGCACAGCAATTTAATTAGCTTGATATGGAATTACACTGAATTCTTCACGATACCCGCCGTAGCAATTCGGCAGATATACACAAAGCGGATTGTACACTGTTTGTTTTTGGTCGCCAACAACGGTTGGTCTACGGCATTAAATAGCCGTCAACGCCAATGCTTGCCTCCATATGTTCATACAATAGAAGATGCCTGTCAGAGTTGCCATTTTGTCTTTTGACCTTTACAAGTTTTACCCAGTAATTTGTAGCGGAGAAACACTTACCGTCACCCATATTTGGCATTTCGACCTACCGGTATCCCACATATTCGGTTGGCCGAAAAATTTAACCGTACCCTCGTTTACCGTAGTGTGCACCCTAGGCTCGTGTTCGCAAATAGTGGGGGTTTGAGAAATGGTTTTGTTTGCAAATAATAGAAGGGGGGAGGGGGGGGCGGTTGTAAATAATAGAGGATTTAAGATATAATTTTAAAGGAAGTACCAGGGATAAATAACGAACTTCGGAACTATTTTTTAGTGAACTTTACAAGGAATTTTTCAGTGAACTCTATAAGGAACTTTTTAATGAACTCTATAAGGAACTGAGATGCTAAATATATGAATGCTTCAATTTTACCGCAGTGGGCAGTCTTGGCTCGTGTTCGCAAACAGTGGGGTTTGAGAAATAGTTTTGTTTGTAAATAGTAGAGGGTTTTCCGATATAATTTTGGAGGAATAACAAACATCGGAAGTACCTTTAGTGAACTCTGTAAGGAATTGAGATGTTAATATATTGTAAGGAATTGAGATGTTAATATATGAACGTTTTATAAATTATTATAAGGTATATCACATGTAATTTTCATTCATTTATAAAAAACAAACACTATATCAAGGATGTTTAGGATTGTCACAGTGAAATGATTATCAAAAGAGATGATGTGACTTCTTGAGAGAGTTGCCATATTTTTGTGGTGTGTGATTTTTAGAATGAGATTTATGAAATTTTTTGGCGGGTCCAAAATGTCACTCTCAACTGTTCAAATTCAAATTCACCATCTGCAAATGAGAATGTTGTCTGCAAATGCTAGTAAACTAAATTGGTAATTGGTAGGTTTTATAGTTTTGCATTGGTGTGTTGGTTCATTTCCATAGACTAGTGCAGCAAGCAAGATAGCACAAGTAATGGAAAATGCAACTAGGAAATTAATTGGAGGTCGAGGAATTTTATTCCAAAAGTGCAACAAAACTTTAGAAAAAACTTGATTGCAATGTAGACTCACATTTGCATGCAAAATCAACGGGCGCTATCAAGCAACTACCAGCGGCAATGAGCAACTACCCAGGCCAATGAGCTGCTTCGGGCACCAACGAGAGGTTACGGGAGACAACGAACTTTGAGCTTTGAGCTTCAAGTGGCTACGAGCGGCAACGAGCAACATCGAGCAGCAACAAGCAAAATCAAGCAGCAATGAGCAAAATCCAGTTTAATCCTAAATTAACACATTACTAACACATTATCGATGGCTACCAATGACAACAAGCAACTACCAACGACAACAAGCAGCTACAAGCACCATCGAGCAGCTACAAGCAATGACAAGCAACGACAAGCAGCGGCAAGCAAAATCTCATTTAATCCTAAACTAACACTTTACACCGGGCAGCAACCGGCGCAAACCATATTCACACTAAAATAGACACTTTTTTAACCATAATATGTAATTAATGCATTATGGTGTGACAATAAAAAACTCCATATCCCTTATTTTTCAGGAACCACCTCTTATGGAGTGTGTTACGAATAAGGAACTTGGCCAGAACTCAATGGGACATTTTCTTCCTCCCGCCCGCACCCCGTATAGATTTTCTCCTAAATAATCTATAAGAAAATATGCAGAACTTCATAAAACTATTTCTGAAACCCCCCTGTGTTTGCAAACAAGGGCATTAGGGGAGTTAAGATAGGGGAATTAGGTTTTGATAAAAAGAGTACTCATGCTTTGGATAAATAATGATAACTATTATTTTTTGATTATTATTTTATTATTAGTTAAATATTTAGAAATTCCAAAATCAGATATGCAATCAAATGATTTTAAAACTCGTAGAGAATGACTAAAAACTAGGCTATACTATCTTAAATACTTGCAAAGAGGAAATCTCGCTGTATACCCCTATATATAGAAACGTGTCTCTTCAACCATCCTATAGAATCATAACCCTATAATTAAATCATATGAGAAATTTATTACCACAATATCCACTTATGTTACTTTATCATTTCTAACCATATACAACTTAACCATACGCTTAGATTTATACACATACGCTATTATATCTTAGATGCAATAGAGCATATTTCTCCTACCAACACAATTGAGGTTTAGCCTCATTTTTCTTTGTATATTTTATTCTTGTTCACTTTATTGGGGTCTTCCCATCCGTCTTGTTATCCTATGCGGTCGCGTTTTTGTCTGACCATACACAAGTCTCCTTATTTACGATAAATTTCAACGTTCATCTCCAATGAAGTATCTACTATTTGATATTATTGCAAAACATTGTATAATGAATTCATTCCATGTGAAGTCTTTATTTATGTCTTTATTTAATGTCATTGTTAACAAACATTGTCTATCTTTCAGAAAACAACCAAATCAAATAAACCATATTGAATTTAGATATAAAGGAGCATCAAGTGAATGAATTTAGAATAATACCACATCAACCAATAAACGAATTTAAAATTATATTATATTACCAATGAAATTAATACTCTGCTCACAAATAAATAATGAAAATATAGATGAGCAAATTAATCTAAACAGAACATACCACCAGTATATTATAGTTATAAGAGTTGATTAATCCTCATGAACGGTTGCAGTACCAAACCTGATGACATTACAGGCTCCTGAACAAAATTACTTGTCAATTTCAATCGATCCAACTGAGATTGCAGTTCTTTTGAGCCCAAAGATATTTGGATGACCTTTCCCTTAGAACGTTACCTTTCATAATCGTAATTAACCGAATGGCAATCCGAATCGAGAAATATAACAGAAGTTCAACAGAAACTTCACTCGTTTTCACTCGCGGTCGCGTTCTTCTTTCCTAGTGACTCCTTCCTAGATGAAATACTATTTGATCGATTCTGCCAAGGGTAATTCTGAGTTACATTTTGCTTCGGGCTTGGTGTGCTAGCTTTTCTTCATCTTCTCAATCATCAAAACCCAGTGGACTTGTAGTACAATTTTGTGGTGGGAGTACCGAAAGAAGAAAACGATCGTCGAAACTGCAAAGTACTGTCGACTTTTTCAGTTCAATTCTCTGACGAGTGGTATGCCTTATCCGAAACTCTGCTTCTTGTCATAAACTTTGTTTGAAACTTAGTTCTCCTACTATAATATGCCTTCAATGTCAGATGGGGGCTTGGTACGTATTCTGAATGACAGGCCAACGATACAGTAGCTCCGTTCATATTAAACCCCGAAATGTCAATGTCTGGACGCCCGGCAATGCTAGTGACTTAGACGGTTGGATGAATCTCAGGCCAATCTATGAAACGTTTTCATATAACGACACATTTACTTATCCAAATTGTACCCAGCGAGTCAAGAGTTTGTGTGAGCACACGTAGCAATTGAAACCTTTTCACACAGTTGAAACAAAAGGAAAATGTAGAAATTGAAAACAAAACTGAAGCACAACACATTATTAACATGACTAAGAACGACTCATCGATATTTTGCACAAAAAGTTCTTTTGAAAGAGAGTTGGTCTATGTTGGGAAATTCTGCAGACATGAAGTTATCGACCGCAGCTAGACTTTCTCTAAGAAGAAAAAGAAAGAAAGATGTGAGTTACTTCAGGAGAGTGATCTTGTTTTGGGTACTGCTCTCTTTGTCATAGCTTATACAGTCACTACTGCGAGTACCAAATAATTTATATATATAGGTACACGCAGTAGTGACTGGATAAGCTATATATATATGAATATGAAGTACTAATAAGCAGGTTCCTCGTTTGGGTTTGTCACAATTATGTGTGAGTTAGGTTTTAACACTTCTAAAGCTTAACAAAGCTCTCACATGGATGAGAAGCCATCAGAATCCAAATGCATTACAGGAAGGTGGTTTGCAAATGAAGATTTAAAAATAACGATAAAGTTAACCACTGGAATACTTGTACGCTCAACCAGGGCAACTATAACGAAAGAAGGTTTGGACGGCCCGTCGTTGCCATCAGTACACAGAGACGGTCCGTCCAGTAAGAATAGAAAACGCGTGAAAGAGAAGGCGTGAGGTTTGTCTTTCCGTAAAAGGATTGTGGCATGCGGACCTGGTGTCGTAATGAGATTGGAGATGAAGTCTCCGTTAGACTTATCTGTTGATCTCCTCGATGAGGCGGGCCGGCACACGGTATGCATTAGCAAAGAACGCGAAAAGACCACTGAAAACAAAGAGACAAGAAGAGATAATCAATGCGTGACTTTGGGCATCCGATCATCCCCACAGCTGTCCTCCCGTCATTTCGGCAGGCGAAACATCCCCGCAGCTGCAGTGTCCATCGGTAGGGCCCTGAGTATCACTTTCTTTCTAACACATGCTCGAAGGGTCACTGCAGTCGATGAGCATGGATCAGGCGCACAAGTTTAGATGCTGGGAGTGGGAGTTGAATACAGTAACTGCTTGTGGACGACACAGATCACATGTGCCAGGCGCTCAGTACTTGCCATTTGTGGTGAACAGATAGGTCCCTGCAACTTAGGGGAGTAGTTTTACCCTCTTGGGGGTGAAGATACAGTGGAGTGTTCACACATTCCAAAATGGATCTTGAGTATGACAGACCAGTCAAGAAGCCATGTTTCTGAAATCATGCTCTCAATCTACAATACAATCTGTACACCAAAGATCACAGCATCATCAGTAAGCACATGATGCGCTTGAGAGCAGTAAATTCGAACATCCCTAAGACTCTTAGAAGCATATGAGATTAATGTGGAGGAACCTACTCAAAATCAAAACGCGCTTTATTGGTAGCATCAACATACCCACTGGTAGGATGCCACTATGAATCCCTCTCACCTTAGAAATGTACTGTGGCTCATGTTCGACAGGGCCGAAAAAGCCGTTTGTCCTACAAACTCGAGCAAAACCAACGTCCTAGAAGCATGGGGGGATTTAATAGTTCCTTCCTACTCGAGTTGAAACGCGCTGCATCGAGGTCTCTGTGTCATGATTCCCTCAGAAATTCCAACCTGAAGCACAACCGCCTCGACCGACATTTAATTCAAAATTCTTGCTGTAATCTATGAGACCGCATTGAACGGGTCATGTCTACAGGAGATATTGCACTGATGCTATAAACCTGGTTTGAAAGGTCTGATGAAGATAGAGGAGATAACCTGCTCAGCTTCGCCGCATTCATGCTCACGGCCTGATGATTACAATTCAAAATTGCATGCAACTTAATGCTAACAGACTGTTAATTTTACTCCTTGTCTCTAAATCTCAGTCTCTCTCGTCCTTTTAAAGTCTTACCAACCATGTGGTGAGGAATGGTTAAAACAAGTCCTTACTTCAGGAGACCCCAAGAAAGGGGGAATCAATTATACTAATGCTAACGATCCAGTGAAGAAGTAATAATAAGGACTGTCTTTGCCGAGGTATACTTTCTCGTCTAGCTAAACTCGAGCCGTGACTGTGGATGCTCATCTGTAATTTCCCGGCTTTACGCATGACTGACTGGAAATTTTAGTGGTGGTTTTCATTTTAAAATTTCCCAGTGGGAACAGACTCACTAGATCTTTTAGGAGATTTGTCGCATGACTTACGCTTGTTTGCTCAGTACTGCGTAAGAAGTATAGGAGTTGCATGGTACACTTCAAGATTTTCAGATTCCCTTCGGTTTTCCTACCTTAAGGATTTCCTGCACGTCTGTCTGAATTTTTGACAGTCACTGCCGAGACCACGTGATCTTTTTTAAATGACGAGCTCGTATATTGTTGCATTTTAAAATCGGATGTTCATAGAATTGTTGATTTTAGAATGTATGTTGAAGGTAGGTACTTGCAATTGTTCGTAGTGGAATATATAAAGAGTTGCCCCCTGACCTCCTGCAGATGTGGCTTTTCATTCTTGATTTTGCGTCAGTGTCGAGCGCGCACTCTTCCTGGTAGTACTCCAATGTCGCAACATATAAGTAATTCGATGACTTAAGGCTCTTGATGAATTAAGATTTCACACTAAGTTCAAGCGACTTTGTATACTTCTGGGCCCGCCAGAATCATACCCTTCGAAGACCTTAACTACTCCAGACCATACGCACAGCAGAACACATATCACGGTTTGCGATTCTAGGGCCTTCTACAAACAAGAGATAATGATTTCCGAAATAGATTTGATGTTATCCACATGTAAGTTCAGTTACAAGGATCAATTATGTACGATGAACAATGTACTGTGACGGTCTGGCAACCATGACCGACTTTATAACATGAATTACAAATTTGTATATTTATTGATGAGTAAACATACAGGTAAAGTTCCTTTGATCCGAACCGGTTTCCGATCCTGTACCTGCAGAACTCCTCGAGCTGCACAGGGAGCAGCTCTACAAGGTTGTCACAAAAGTTGTGATATTTGATCGCTTGAGGTCGTGACAGCCAGTGACTTGAGAAGGAAAGTGCCACTGCAAGATTTGTGAACGAACTGCTCCCTAACCGGAGTAGCGTTTCGAAATGTACTTCAATTTCACTCACTTTCAGAGTTTCAGGAGCTCTAGGAGGAAGAAATGCATGCCATCAACTCCTAGGTCGCAAGAGACCTAGCCAACATCATGTGCTTGAGAATTGCTGATTCAGGTATGTTGAAACTGTTGTCGAGCCAACTTGCAACGAGAGCCGAACCTGGAAATGTTTGATCTTTCGCCAGTCAAGTGGGGGCACTCGCCGCGCATGAGGAGTCCGATAGAACGTCTGAAGGAGATTGCAGATGTGGTCACAGTGGGTAGTCATAGAGAGATTTAGAGATAGAAAGCTCCGTGACTTGATGTTTTCCGTCCGGGGATCGACTCTGAAATGTTTAATTGATCCAAAGCTCAGCACCCTTCTGAACCTTACGAACGGTCTTCAGAACCTCCGCTGCTTTCACGTGGCCAGTAACTGTCACTTTCTCCTTTCTCATATCCATGCTCACCAATTTGACACCTTCCATTTGCAACAATTTGCTCTTTAGCTTCTCGAGGCCAACATCGGAGCGGAGGGAGACCTTCAATTCGACTGTTGCCTGTAAAAGATCCAAAATCCGTCAGCCAGGGAAGCTGTGCAGATTCGTCAAATACGCAGAAAAGATTACAAAGTTATCGCGCCACTTCATAATCCAGTCATTTCAAAAGAAATGGCGAACTAGCAAATTTAAGTCAGGACGTTTCTCAATTACACTATTACTTACGGGGTATGCTGACCGAGAATCCTGCAGCACGAGGCGAGTGGGGTGTTTGATAGAGCTTGAAGCCATTATTGGAGGACGGCTAGAATGCTCATTAACCAGCTGTAGAAACGCAAGCAACGGAGACACATTAGATCAGTAGCCGCGTCAAAAGCTTCAGAAGAGAGTCACAGCAGGGAAACACGGATACAGATATAACTAAAAAGATAAATTCTGTGATGAACGGATTGTCAATAAATGTCACTTGTATAATGGATCATAAAGCAAACCTTGGTATATGGCCCTGGCATCTTTAGTTAACGAAGAATGCACGGGAAAACTCGGAGCCTACTAGGACTTTTCTATCGGATGAAGGCTGTGCTCCGACTTGTCCAGTCTAACTTGCTAACATATTCTCACTTGGACAAGTATGAGAGTCAGTGCTAGGCGTGGAGACAGAAACATGCAAGGTTGATTCAATAGCCAGCTCACAAATCTCTCAGGAAACAGCAGGAACAACCGATACTGAGGTGCCTTGCATCAGATGCCCTCGAATTATAAATCACGGTGGCTTTGATCTCCTCGCAAGTGTGGTAACAGGGAAGGACGCAGACTGGTGGTGGTCCCAAACTTGCCTGCTCGACCACTTACGTCGCGCCTTCTGTACTTCTTGTGTTCTCTTGTGTTGGAGCACCTCTCCAAGTTATCAATGTTGCCGGCTCTCTTCTCCACAACTCCGAATCTCGTCAAGTCCACGTACACAAACGCGTTCTGCTGGTAAGTGGAATCAGAATCCGTATAAAGTGGACAGAATTTCTTGCGAAACGTCAGTAGACGTTGACAACTGAAGTCAGTTCCAATTCACCAGCGTACAGTAAGAGTAACTTTATGTTGCTGGACCAGCATCAACATACATTTACAGTCTCCAATCCACAATTTCGAACAGTGAATGCTGAGGTCCAGTCCAAGATTGTCTGATTTCAACAACCACGCACCGACCCGGAGATACACTACGCCTGTAGATTCAGTTTCCTTGACATGTATACACGGTATAATACCTGGGTAGGTTGGGGTACACGACGACTGGCCCTCTATATAGCTGCAGTGGTACGAGTAGCTTCAGACAAAGGGGTTGTGAAGTTTCGTGGGTGGTGCGGGGTTGCTATGAATTGCCGAGATTCAGAGAATCTACAGAATCCGAGAATGGATCCACAAGACAGAGACAAGTGAGCGATCGATCATGACATCAGCGACTGCACATAAATGGACGTCAAGCACCAACGAACACTACTGGGATAGAGCTCAAGTTTGTAGTTTCCTGGAGCCTGGGTTAGAGCCTTCCAAGCTAACGAATCAATGACGAAAAGCTTAGCAATAATCAACATTGAACTATTCCCAACACTCACGCGGAGCTCACACTGCGTCTGAGGTCTCCACTCCTCTCTCACTTCTGTTCCACTTCTACATCCATCTGGCCTCCTTGTTCCTTGCGGCGTATTTGCTCCTTCATGCATTGTGGATTCTTCTTCTGCTCGCCGTTAGTAACGAAATTAGCAAAACATTACTTTGGGCAATGATGCCATCTTTATTTACCACGATCCGGCTTGTTGTTATTCTTGCACAAACCTATTTGCTTTAGCTATCATGTCGTTTATATGCCGTTTAGCATTTCTTTGTTACACCCAACACAATTATTGTCTCAGTCTGCCGCCAAAACAGATCAATAGGGGGTTTCAATTGAGGCGCCGGTTCCCTCTACAGTCCCGTCACGGTTCGTCGGACATATTTTTTGGAGGATTTGTATCACACACCACCACCTTTGGGGATGTATATCACACCCACCTTGCCGTTGTGCATACATTTGGAAGATCTATTATAAGTTCCCATTTGGCTTGGTTTTCTTGTTCCACTAGATGGTTTCTCTTCTTGGTACTTTGTTCTTGTTATCGTTAGGTTTTTGCTTTGGTTTCTCTGCGCCTTTTTTTCCCTTCTAGTAGAGTCTTGGCCTCTTTTTATCTTTTTGCACCTTCCGGTGCACTTGTATTCCATTTCCCCTTCGGAGTATTTATTTGAGCTTGTCGGTCTATTACTTCTTCGTTTTAATTAGTTTGGCATGGCATTTCATAGATCATACGGTGCGACGTGGGTTGGGAGGAGACCCATACATTGGGGATTTTAAGGCGTGGTAAATCTTCATCCATTGTTAGTTGACCTGCCCAAATTCTAGAAAGTTCTGTAAGTAAAATTTTGAACCTTCTTTTCTATCTGATCGTAAGATATCTTTCAAATACCCTTTATTACTTATCACTTGTCGGTCACCTTCATTATCCCCGTGACGACGCTTTTAAATTCCCAAATTAGAACCCTAAATTTTTCCATCCGGATATGAAATTGGTTCGATTTCTCCAAAATTGTAAGGTCACACCACAATGGCCTGCCAAAGCACCGTGAATAATTCTCTTACCTCCCTAAGTTCCCTACATAGAGTTTAGCCTTTTCGCCAAATCAGTGACTAGCACTAGTCATCAGCAGAGGGTTAGACTGTTGTGCGAGACGATTGATGTTGTGAATGACCAAATTGCCGACGAGTATATTGGATTATATTGGAGCTTAGCCCCACGTTACCTTTTTTGTCTCTCCCTTGTACGACTTGATGGGGTCTTCCCATCCTTCGTTTTTCCTACGCGGTCGCCCTTTTTTATTGGATTTTCCCATGTACGCGGTCGCCTACGCGGTCGCCTTTCCCTCCTCTCTATTGGATTTTAACTTCATAAACACCAGGTTTTGATAGAGTTCAAACGAGCGCCAAAAGATCTTTCCGGTACCTTTACGGAAGTCTAGCAAATAACAACCTTTCAGAGGGAAACATCTACCTAAAGTCCACGAAACAGAGTAATCGGAGAAAAGAGGTAATATTTCGTATAATGACGGTAAGTATCAACTGTATGGCGGGAAGCGTTCAACTCGTGTCAATTTCTATTGAGTAATTCTCCTTGAATAGATTTAAAAATGAATTTAACTGTTGAGTATACTTCAACCTTGAATCTTTCTAGACCTATTTACCGTTAATTTTCTATGCTGGATACTCTGTAGTGTGAACGATAACCGTTCCGCGTTTTACCTTTTCAACTGGATATCAACTATGATGATGCACATGCGCGTTCATTTCTTTCTCTCGTGAGTGAATTAAGTTGGTTTCGCATAGAAGTATATACTCGGCTCAAATATAAGACTATGATTCTGCTTGACCTCGCCTTACAGATTGGTGTTGATCTGCGCTCTTGATCAAACCTGCATTTATCGGCTGTGACTGTCTCTCCTTCTGAGGAAAGTCCACTCCAACCACTATATTCTGCCCTGATTCGGGTTAGATAAATATGCTAAAATTCTAACATTCACATCACATAACCACTTTTCTGGACTTTCATACAACCGGCAATTTTTTCTTCTTGGATTCAGCGTGAAGGAGTCAACTCGGAGTGTCCAGGAGTAGAGTTATCCACCATTTTGTCATCAACGTTGAGTGTTTTCAGAGCAGCTTTTGTGAACTGGTGTGAGACGCCATTTTTCCAGATTCATAGTTGAATTTGTCCATTACCTGGCATGAAACAGCAGAATACACAACAGAATTTGACGATCTTCCGTCAATGTTGCCATGTTGTTTGTTTTGTGGATCCCTGAGGTTGACAATGTACTGACTTCGTAGGGCTAGCCGTCATCATCTACGCCTCAAAAATATACTTGTCATGTGTCGATTCGAGCTCGTCATTTGACTTCGACTCACTCTTAAGTTTCTTGGCTGAGCTCGAACACCCACAGTAGTCAACGCTGAAGTAACAACAATTTACACTACTTGCACCGTGTTGCTCCCACAGCTACAGCAAATGAGCATACTGCTCTCAAGGAAATAAAACCCATGGCCTACAGCTAAATAACTAGCATGAGGGCCAGCAAGCACGACCTCTGCTAGCCTTGATATTTTTTACTATTCTATGATTATACTATCTTTTATATTTAGCTCGGATCATTGGCTTTTATCATAGCTTGGATATCTTAGCAGATTTCTCGTACAGACTCTATTGGGGCTTAGCCCCATGTTACTTTTTTTTCTCTCCCTTGTACGGTTTGATGGGTCTTTCCATCCTTCATTTTTCCTACGCGGTCGCCTTTTTCTTTTATATTTATAACAACATTTCTATTTTTTCTTCAAATAGCGGGTGTCTCTCAATAAACCAATCAATTTGCCACCAATCCACCAATCTGTTAGTCGCCTTGCGGAATCACATTGTTTGAAAACTATTTGTCCCCTTTGAGTAAACCGTTCCCACTTTAGGTAGATGGTGGTGAAAGAATCACACTGTTAGATGGATCTGAACGGCATTACCATCTGGACGAATACCATAGAGCGTATTCAAATAAAAGTATATATTGTAGAGATTTTTACATTTTAAAGACTAAATATATCAATAATATTTATACGTTTATTGTCTAAATATGTATACGTGACAGCTAATAAAATATAAAATAATAATAAAATATACTAGGTAATCTAAAAACAGAAATTTTGTAGAGACGTTTTAAAAATGTGTCATTTTTCATCAACAATAAATTTATGTCATAAATGAACCAATGTTACTGGTAAAACTGCCGCCAGAGAGACGTGGAAACAACACTTAAGGAACTTGTCGTATAAATTAGAAGTAAATGATCGTTTTCTGATTATTAAGGACCGTTTTACCTGCAGTGCCTCACCTTCTCGCTGCATCTTGTATCCAATCCAAACGTAGTTTCACCATCTTTAGAAGGTTAATTGCTGGCGGAGAAATTTGTGCAATCAAGACTACATCGTTCGGATGGATGTCTAAGAGGGCATACTATCTGCAAAAATCACGTAAGCAAAGCGTCCAAGGAAGGGCACCACCAGGCCGATCTCGGCTAAAGATATCTGGAAGAGCTCATTAAACATACGCGTTGTTCCTAATCTACCATGACAGTCAACCAAGATAGAGTTGGTTAACCCGGGGTTATTGGGACTTAGCCCCATTTTACCCCCTTTGTCTTTTCCTTGTTCGGCCTGATGGGGTCTTCCCATCACTACTTGTTTTCACACGCGGTCGCCTTTCCCCCTTTTGAGTTGGTTAACCCGGGTTATATATTACTTTTTAGGGCTGGAATCTTTACATTTGAGGCAAACGACACATGAGCTCGGTAAAACAACGGCGGTTGGCTTCAAGGTAAACAACATCTGAACGACAGTTGACTCTGCCAACAGTTAGATTGCGTATATCTCTTGATTCCTCAATTTCCAAAGACATGGTCAAAAGATCATGGTTTTCTAGAAGATACAAGTCCGAATCCTACACAAAAATGGAAAAAACATACCATTAGGTGCGGCAGTGCAGATTTATGAAATGGAAAACATATGTTATTAGGTGCGGTAGGGAAGATTTCTCATCTGAACTCTATTGGGGCTTAGCCCCATTTTACCTGTTTTGTCTCTCCCTTGTATGGTTTGATGGGGCCTTTTTGCCTTTCGTTTCTGTGCCGTAGGGCAAATTTCTCATATAGACTATTTTACCTGTTTTGTCTTTCCCTTGGAAGGCTTGATGGGTCTTCCCTTCCTTCGGTTTTTCTACGCAGTTGCGTTCTTTTTATAATCCTACACAAAAATGATAGAAACGTATACAATATACCATACTATCGGTATCGTATGTTGAGTTATGCAAAGTTGCATATTAGTCACATTTCTGGTAAGGACAACCATATCATTCACATCGTATGTTACGTTATAGGGTGTTTCTTATTATTGATGGCAACCGGAGACATACCTGCTCTAATACAGAGATATCAAGAGATGAATGGTAGCCCTCTATATACGGTTCACTATCACTGATATTTAAAAGGTTAACCATTTTGTATTTCTCACGATTTCAATGAGTAGTCCACACATCGCGTTGCTTTTAAGCACAGCTTACAACTTTCTGTCCCCGCCAAGTTATGACTTTTGTTTCTTCATTCCATGAACGGCCGTGTTCGTGCATCTATGTTACTACCATCATGTAGTTATATCCTCCCCATATAGGGGAGCTTTTCTCATCATAGAATGTGATGAATCCTGAAATATTTGAATCTGCTACTATCTAAAATAATGACGTGAAATTTTGCAAGAAGTGTAAGACAAATAGACATTTTCATATTTAGATATCTCTCAATGTCACGGCCTCAGTGCCTGAACACCTAAAGACACATAAAAGCTATATTCATCTATAGATGACAGTATATGAATCTTATCTATCTAATCATGTAATTCTACGTAATATTCTAACTGCATGATGTGTTTCTTCTTTTGGTGGTCTAAATATATATATGAAAGTCAGACGCACGCAATTTATTACGTTATACTATATATTCACATGTATATATAGTCGTATTTGTTCTGAAAACTAATTTAAGTTGGGAAATGAATTACAAGCTCTAGAGTCAATGCTGGGAGAGAGAGAGTCTTTCAATTGGAAATTCCTGTGTGATCATGATCTTATATCATAAAGGGTGTGATAGCAGAATTTTTGCATAGAAGAGTAATATATGAACGTCTCATATCATGTATTTAGCAAGCAAGCATTTAGACCTTTCAATGTACAATAACCCGTTCTGCACTTAAGTCATACTCAAAAGTTGTAAATCAATCCATAAATATAAATAATAAATTTCCCATCCTTGATGTGTTCTACGTGATAGCCTTTCTCCTTCATCCATAAATGTACGAAGTATACCGAATACAGACGTCGATGCCACTTAGTTAAACATAATATCACAACAATCGTATTGTAGAAATCCGAACTGGTAATAAAAGAAATGTCAATGTCTATTTGCAAACTCTAAGTCGAGATGACTGTTGCATAGTATACAAGGACCCTATTAATTACAAAGCAATCCAATTTGTTCCTATGTAGTACATATATATCTGGACAGCATACGGTACAAAGAAAACAACAGTACACTATGGAGTCCTGGGAGCCGCACTCTTTGTCCAGTGCTTTGGTGGTGCTACTGATTTGCTTAAAACGAAAATCGTTAACCAAATTGGGGCTTAGCCTCATTTTACCTTTTTCATCTCTCCCTTGTACTTGTACGGCTCGATGGGGGTCTTCCCCTCCTTCAGTTTTTTTACGCGGTCGCCCTTTTCCTTAACCAAATCTTAATGATCCATAAACACCTCATTAGCTTCACAAACTTACCGACTTATAGAGCTGACAGAAAAGAACGGCAACTACAATATGTCCGTCGTCCTTATCCATGGTGCTCCTGATTTACTTAAGTAGAAAACCGTTAGCAATGATGTCTTAATGATCCATAAACATTTCATTAGCTTCACTGACCTCAGGGGAAAGAACGGCAACTACAGTTTGTAGGACGTCGTCCTCCGAAAAAGTTCCTTACAGTACTATACTCTATAGCGTGGAAAGACGCGGCAAGAGCAAATGCTGAGGGAGCCAGTTTCATTGGACAAAAGAACTACGACGCCTCCACGTCAGTGGATGGGGAGACCCACCTGTTGCACTTTTGTTGCAATAGTCGTTGACAAAATAGCATTAAAGGATCACCGTATGAGCTTGGGGGAGGCGTGCATCATCCAAGTCCGTTTGAGGAGCGAGAGTTTTGGGTCACGAAATTAATCACAATCATCAAGATTCCGCGTCCATATTGAATAGAATAAGAGGTTCCGTGTACACGCCCAACCGAAGGGGAGTCTCCAAAGGGTTCATACCTTTGAGGTCTTTAATTTGACGCTGTTTTTGGTGTCCCTTCCGCATACACGCCGTGCTGAAGATCAAGGGTAACGGGCAACGTTCCTTGAGAAAGTCTGATATAAGAGCAATTTAAGATGGTTGATCTTGCACGCGTTGCCTTTCCTATGAGCTCTCACACTACTCTATTAACTCACGACGGACACGATGCATCAATATTTGCAATGAATATGGATCATTGCTCTTGCACGAGATTTTGCTAAATATAAGCTCGGCTCAACGTAAACTCGTAGATATAGTCATTGGGTCTTCAATTTCTCGAGCAAATATAGGTTTTAACAGATCCGTACATAGGATGTGGATGTACCCACATTTATGATGTAGATCCACGAACTCTAAGTAGTCCTTAGGGGATGAGGAAACGAGTGCTGCTCAAATGCCTAAGAAGTTACACCTAGTATTCTGAATTATATACTTCTCCACTCATGAGCCTCCGTAGATAGTCCAAGTGAACTCAGATCTGTAAGGTCGAACCGGGTGTCATTTGATATGATAGAGGGTAAGACAAGGTTGTAGAGAGAAGTTAGTGAACTACTTCCATATAGTTTTCATTTACGTCTACTCGGTTCTTGCAATTTAAGGTTTCGCACCGTACTTTGTTTAGACATATGATTAGTGAAGACAGTAAACTAACGTGGGTTGCACGAGGAAGCAACCCACGAGGAAGCGGACTATTAAGGTGTACGTCTATACGTCTGCTCTCATTCTTTGATCGAGCATTCAATTTGATAAAAGTTAGCGTGATTAACAGTGTAGCAATGAAGACGACATGAATTGCATGAGTAGAAGACAGGAATGAGAGTAGTAAAGTCAAGCACCCTCCGAACGATCACAATGGTAGGACATGGCCCAAGAATGTGTTGATAACAATATGATGGGCAACTAGTGGATGATAGAATTTACGTATTAATTGTTCTCTGAGTAATTTCGACCGCCTTTGAGTGATTGCTTCATAAGAGCGACAAGAACTCCTGCGCAATTCTATTCCGCGTTCTGGGTACAGGTCTTCACTACCAGACACTCTGAGATTGTCTCAAACTTGGGCTACGTTGAGGTTTTGAGAAAAGAGATCTAGTGTTATGGAAACACTTAACACTTAACCTTTTTCGTCTCTCTCTTGTACGGCTTGATGGGGTCTTCCCATCCTTCGTGTTCTCTACGCGGTCGCTTTTCTCCAGAAACACTTCCTCCCAAAACTCATCGACCTCCTAAATTACTCACCGTGGAATTCTGGAGTAAAAGACCTCTATCCATCCTAGTGCGCATATACAACGATAGTGGGAAGCCTCTTCTGTATCATCCAGCGCAGAAGGGCCCGTAAAAGTCAAGACACCCCGTCTTTGTAAATCAGGCCGCCACCACCAACTTAGGTGCTGAATTGTATATCACGATGAAAACCTTTTGAGAAAATTCATAATCATACATCCATTTTCTGCATGTCAGAACTATTTTCTGTATTTCTATATCCCAGTCCGATATCTACATAAACAAGGCCAGACGGAATATCAAAACATTAGGGGGTTTCAGAAATAGTTTTACGAAGTTTCTAAACTTTTCTTATAGAATGTTACAAAGCGTTGACTTGTTGACTTTTTGACTTTTTGTGACCGGAGGTAGAAATGGTAATGTTACGGAGTTGGGGCCAAGTTCCTTATTATTAGCACACTCTGTATGAGGTGGTTCATAGAAAATAAGGGAGAAGGAATTTTCCATTATCACTCCGTAGTGCATTGATTGCACATTAGGGTTAATTAAGTTTTTGTTTAGGGTTAGAGTGACGGCCCCAGTGAGCATAGGGTGCATCCGGGGAAGTTCGAGAACACCCATGGAAAGGAAATGACGAGCGACAACTAGGAAATGTCGAGCGGCACCTGGGACAAATTTTTTTATTATTGGAGGGAGCATGAGTGGAAAGATTTGAGTGGCCACCAAAAGGAGCATAAGGGGGCATCCCGGGGAAGTTTGAGAACACCCATGGAAAGGAAATGACGAGCTCCAATTGGGACAAATTTTTTACTATTGGAGGGAGCATGAGTGGAAAGATTTGAGTGGAAGCCAAAAATTGACCACTGATGAAGAATAGAGAGTCTGTAGCAGATATGGAGTGGTAAGATTTGAGTTCGATGTCCATTTGCTGAAATATAACGATTGTTTTTTTGCGCACCAAGAGATGTCCGTTTTCTCAAATATCACCGATTGTATTTTTTGCGCATCGAATGGTTTTCTTTTTTGCACCGAGAGATGTCCTTTTTCTCAAATATCACCGATTGTATTTGTTGCGCACCGAAATGTATGTTTGCTCAAATATCACACATTGTATTTTTTGCGCACAAAAATGTCAGTTTGCTCAAATATCACATATGGTTTTTTTTTTGAACAGAGATGCTTATTTGCTAAAATATCACTAATTGTGTTTTTTGCGCACAGAATTTCACAGGGAGATGGAGATGCTCCTTTGCGGAGAAGAGAGATCCCTTTAGAGAAGAGAGATGCCCTTTGCGGAGAATATCCCCCACTATGGTTTTTTTTTTGCACAAAGATGCTTATTTGCTGAAATATCACAGATTGTGTTTTATGCGCACAAAATTTCACAGGGAGATGGAGATGCTCCTTTGCGGAGAAGAGAGATCCACTTAGTGGATAAAGAGTTTTCAGTGGTGATTAAAAATAGAGTTTTGTCATGCCGAGAGGAAGCACTTGTTTAGAACTAACCAAAAATATTAGAAAATGTATCAAATGGATGATCCGGTTAGATTTGGAGTTATCTCTACCAGGATTAGAAGATGAAGATGAGGAATTAGGAAGAGATTTAGATATGCTAGAATGTTTTATTAGTGGATGGGAGTATGCACATACTCATCGTTACTTGGAACCCCGTGTTACTTACCCTCGTAGTAGAGAGTTTGTGAAGGATTATTTTAGAAATCTAGATACTAAGGCCTTTCGCCAACTCACTAGAATGGATGGGGATTCTTTTTCAACATTAGTTGATTTGATTAAGACTCACCCCATTTTTGAGAAAAGGTACCAAAGAGAGCAAACTCCCGTGTGGATCCAAGTTGCCCTAGCTTTGGATAGATTTGGGCATCACGGGAATGGAGCTTGTGTTGCGCGGGGTTTAAATATTTGGGGCATTAGTGCTGGTTCAACAATTGCTTTTACTGATAGAGTAATGACAGCCATATTAGATGTGATGAGGAGTCAAGTTGCTTGGCCTGACCTCGAGGAGAGGAAAAGGATATCCATTGTTTTTGCACTGAAAGGTTTTCCCAGTTGTGTTGGTTTGGTAGATGGCACGTTGTTTCCTCTTGCAGCCCGACCAACTGTGGACGGTGAAATATATTTCAGCCGCAAGGGTTCATATTCTATAAACGGCCAAGTGATTTGTGATGATAAAAGAAGAGTTATATATTTCTCCGGAGGTATGGTTTATGTTATTTGTTATTTTTTTAGTATTTTTGTAATGCATTGGTTATCCTGATTGAGAAGTTTACTAAAAGTATGCCCTTTTTTGTTTTGCAGGAATGCCAGGGTCATGTCATGATATGACTTGTTTGAAAAAATCATCACTATGGAATGATTTGAACCAAAGAGGGAGGTGTCACACTTTTGAGGCAAAGGAGTACCTTTTAGGTGATTCGGGTTATGTACCCATGCATCACCTAGTACCCGCTTTCAAGCAGGCTCACTCTGAAGACAAGCAGGAGTTCAATAAATATTTAGCAAAGGCAAGAGTGATAAATGAACATTGTATAGGAGTATTGAAGGCTAGATGGCATTCTCTTCGTGAGCTAAGAGTGCAACTGAAAGACAATAGTAGAAATGCTTATTTGTTAAAGTGGGTATCGGTGTGTATTATTTTACATAATTTTTTAATCAATAGATCTGACCTTTGGTCAGAAGACGATGGCAAATTTACAGAGGAGACTCAAATAGATTCAGAAATTTCATTTCAGGGCATAGAACTTGGTAGAGAAGAAAGTAGATCAAGGGTGATGCAACATTGCCTTGATTATTACAATCAAGGCCTGCACAATTGATTTATTTGAGATTCCATATAATAAAATATATATTCTGAGTATTCATCTCATTTCTCATAGGCACGCAACTTAGACCATGAGTAGTTTTCTTAGACCATGAGTGTTTTTGGATGTAATATTATGATAAGAACATGATGTGGACGCAAACATAATAATATGAATCTTGATCTAAGTCCTCTTGGACACAATAACGTCTAAAAAGTGAGCATAACTCTCATACCAGTTGTTGCGAACATAAAAATTTAGAGTGGCATTCTCGAACCATTCCTCAAAAGCTTAAATAATTAATTGAGAATGGCGCTAATTGAGAATGGTGCTTGTTGACGCTTGCGGACTCTTCTGGATGACGCTCGTAGACGCTGGCGGATGCTCAGAAGATGCTTGGAAGTATCCATATATATCATGCACTAGCTGCTGGTGGGAGGCGCTACGACACTTGGCTGTGTTGGTTGGTGACGTGGAGTGCCGCACGTTGTCGCTTGGGATTTGGGTTTTTGGGTGTGAAAAATGCATTTTTGCATGTTGAGGATTGAATATTTTCCTGTCAGCCTGGGTTATATAAACGTGTGTTCATTTCCTTTTTTGTCATTGCCAAGCTCTTCTCTCTAGTGTGTGGTGTTTGGATCAAAAAATCACGAGTAATTTATACAGGAGGCTGGAGAATCATTTCGCGAGGTAGAAGGTGCTGGCCATTCAAATTTTGCGAGGCAGAGGGTGGTGCTGGCCATTTGAGATCATTTTGCGAGGCAAGTGTGAGGCAGAGGGTGCGAGGCAGAGGGTGCATTCAAATTTTGCGAGGCAGAGGTTGCATTCAAATTTTTTGAGGTAGAGGGTGCTGGCCATTCAAGGATCGCGAGGCAGAGGGTGCTGGCCATTCAAGGTTAGAGGGTGCTGGCCATTCCAATTTGCGAGTCAGAGGGTGCTAAAAGCCATTCAAAAGTCAATTCGTGAGTTTAAGTGTGTGCAAGTGAGACCTTTTGAGAGTCTGGGGAGAGAGTTTAGAGAATCATTTCAAGAGGAAGTAGAGAGGCAAGGTACTGGCTGGCTGGCTTGAAGCACAACACTCAACATTGAGAAGAGTTTTAGAGAGTGAATAGCTCCTTCTTTTTTACCATGGCAGAAATCTGGGGATACGAGAAGATACTTGATGGGCCCGACATGAGAAATACTCAGGAAGGAGATTGGCTCATTGCATTCCATACAATTCAACACCCAACCAATTTCATCAAGTGGTGCTGGCTGGACAAGCATCAAGTTCAAACTGCTGTTTCCAGAATTTGGGAGGTCGATCTCAATGTAATGGGTCTTAAAATAATGCTTGGACTTCACTATCCAAGGCATGAGGTACTTTCCAAACATTTCTCCTTGTTTTATTGACATTCAATCTTGATTTGTGAAGTTTATTGCTCTAAATTGGTACCTGATCATCAGCGCCTCCCTGCCTGTCCCGCAGCGCCACCCAGTGCCTCCCCGCGGCCCCCAGCGTCACCCAGCGCCATCCCAAACCCTAAACCCCTGCGTGCAAGCGCCTTTGCCGTGCGCCTACCAGCGCCCCTCCGCGTCTCCCAGTGACCCCGAGCGGCCCCCAGCATCCTCGCGGGGCTGTGCAGACATGCTCGACCGAACCCCTGTCCCGGGGCGCCTACCAGCATCACCAAGCGGCCTCTATGACTCCCTTAGGAGCACGCAAGCATCTTTGCGCGCCTCTGGGCGGCAACCAGCGTCCGCGCGCGGAACTGGCGCAGTCCTGCAGTGCCATCCCACGGACCTGCGCCTACGAGCAGCATCCACGGGCGGTGCCTCACGGCCTTGAGCGCCCTCCCGGCGCTCATAGGCGCCAAGGTGGGCCGGGAGTGCCACCCAGCGTCACCCGCGTGCGGCCCCGAGCGCCCACAGGTGCCACCTACGTTTGTCCAGGACTGTGTGCGAGCGTCATCCAGTGACTCCCGGTGGCACCTGGAGTCATCCCTAAGTCTTAGTCCTTCTGAGATAAGGTTGAGCTGAATTTTTTTGGTGGGTTGTGCAGGTCATTCCATGTACAAAGTTTGTGAGTACATGGGACAAGGTATCTTGCACAGGTTTGGTAAGAGGTAGGCAGTTTCAATTGAGTGCAGATATAGTTAGAGATGCATTTGCCATGCCGAGGTGGAGAACACCAAGACGAAGAACAGTTCCTTACACAGCTGCTGTCTCAGACTGGTTTCCACAAAGGGACAGGGTTGCAAAAAGATATCTTGCAAGGCAATGTGTATATCCTCCATTTAGAGCTTTCTTCCAGTTGATGGGTGCACTAGTTGCACCCACTATTAGGCCCAAGATCGTACATGGGCATTTGGTACTCAACACCAAGACCAAGTTGAGGAGATTTGGTGTGGAAGATTATGTTGGGGAGAGTTGGCTTTTAGAGCTATCATTGCAGAGGTGGGGAGTTTGCAAACCCAAGTGATGAGTCCTAAGGGGCGTAGGTTTAGAGTCACCTTCCTTGGACAGGTACTCACTCATCTCTTTGTGGAGAGAGGTTTCATTCCAGAGGAGGACGCCATGTACCTAAGTGATGGAGAGGAGGAGATTATACACGAGGGAGAGCATGGTGATGATCATGAGGATGCAAATAGCTCGGATGAGGACGAGACTACTGATGATGGAGAGGATGAGGGAGAGGATAAGGATGGTGAGTGGTTGAGTTTTAGGTTTGATTTTTGTCATATATATATATATATATATATATATATTTTTTCATATCTTTGTATGTTGGAAAACATACAAAGTTCTTTTGTATATACCATTACCGGATTTAATAAATGAGTTCATTTAAGAAGCTTGAACTTGTGAACTTGTGTATTTGTATATTCAAGTATGAATTTGTACTTGATGGATAACTAAATATACCATTTGTGAACAGGTGTTCAACAGATTCGTGTTGAGACACAGCCCTTACCCTTTGTTGAGATAGCTCCTTTTCACTCTTCTTCCCCTTCACTCCTTCCTCCATCTGTGGAGGGAGTTGGTGACCCCATGCATTTCAGAGTACCTTCACCTCCTTCCTGTTCGGTTGACATCACTCGCATTTTAGATGATTGTGTAAGAGTGGCTGAGTGTAGAGAGAGAAATCTCCTTGAGCGTGAGAGTAGATTGGAGAGTGTAGAGGAGAGAGAGAGATTAGTGCTTGAGCGCAAGAGTAGATTGGAAAGTGTAGAGGAGAAAGAAAGATTACTGCTAGAGCGAGAGAGACTCCTTGGTGAGCAAGAGGATTTACTTGCTGCAAAGGAGGAGAGACATCTGACCTTGCTTACTTCTGAGATGGAGAGAGAGCAGAGATTGGGTGACTTGGACATGGACATATTGGGTGCAGCTGCCATGGCAGAGGGTTACAAGCTCCAATTACATAATCAGGCACAAGAGTTGGCATATGCTATAGAGAGGTGTGAGAGTGCACATGTTTAGGTACAGGAGAGCGAGAGTAGTCTAGCTCAGATGAGAGCTCATGTAGAGGAGAGTGAGATTAGTCTAGCTCATTTGAGGGCTTGTATGGCATATCTTGGACCCAGACTACGTACTATTGCTTGCGAGACCCATACTTGTCATGAGATGCAGACCCAGACTGATGCCACCCATGTGTTACCCCATAGTGTTGAGACTCAAGGCACTCAGACTGAGTTTAGAGAGAGGATTTGTCTATCAAGAGAGCATATTCCACGTATCCTCTTCCTCGGCTTCCTACGGAAGAAGATTATTATTGTGGATGTTACTTGTATGTGTTCATTATGGATTCACGGTGCTATCGGTTTCAGGGCATGGGAGAGCGGGACGACTGCACATGGTTGGTTCCCTCACACACAGTCTGGGCCTGTAGGGTGGGTGGCCCATCCTGGTGTTTGCCATTTCATCCAGTTCTGTTTGCTATGCTTTGAGGTTATCTTGTGGATAGATCTTACTCCAGATGGAGTGGAGTGGTTGCTACGGAGCATGTGGCAGTGGTCTGAACTCCCTGAGGGAGTTCACACCAGGTCTCGCCTCATGGCATGTTTGTGCTCTAGAGATATACAGCGAGATTCAGAGTTCAGAGGACTTAGAGTTAGATCATATGAGCATCTGACTTCATTAGGTTTACCTCTTCGTGATCTTTTGATCATAGATAGTTATGCACTCTCTTACTATAGGAACCATCCACATGGTGCTATCCACCCTACCCACTTCCGTCCTTATAGGGTACATAGAGCATCATACACTTGGTCATTTGACCCTTTGATGAGTGCTTTGGACAGATTTGTCCATGACGATAGGCCTGCTATTAGTTGGGCAGAAGAGGAGTGGACATCAGGTAGATTGAGTTCTTATAGTTGTGACCCTTATCCTCTTCTTGCTAGTGGTATCAGGCATCGAGACTTGGATGAGAGCGAGTGGCCGCTATGGTGGTCATTAAGTCCATTTAGGATTCAACATCATGTATACCGTCGTAGACTTGAGGATGCAGTAGTAGCACTTAGACACCATAGTGCATCACCCTCTTCTTCTTCACCTCCTCGACCTCCATAGTCATATGTTTAGGTTTTATTGGCTTTTCATTTATATACATATTATTTTCATTTCTCTCCATGTATAATTTTATGTTTTAGTTTACACTTGTGAACTCTCATATTCATATTCAACTCATATTCCAAACTCATATTGAACACTCATTGTGATCACACTCCTCTAAACCCTAAACCCTAAATTTTGAATTGTGCCTTTTGTATCCAACGTGTCACCACCTTATAATTATGTATGCAATTTCCCTTTAAACACTAAACCCTAAACACATCAGCATCTACGCGTGCCTCCGAGTGCCTCCGAGCGACTACGAGCCACAAAATTCATCATAAATCTACTGGTGAGCGCCGACGAGCGGCCGCGGGCATCAACTGGCGACTACCATGGGGCCACACGGTAGCACCCAATGACTACAAGCGCCTATGGGCGCCTATGAGCGCCATGATCCCACTTTTCCAACGGCTTTGAGCGAACACTAGCGGCTGTGAGCATCAACGTGCGCCCCCCTAGGGGCCATAAAGCGGCAACCAGCGACTACAAGCGCCTACATGCGCTCGATGTGCGCATGACTACAGACGAGCGGCTTTCAGCGCCCACGAGCGGCTTCGAGCGCTGACGACCACCATAGACAACTTGAGATTTGTTGGGTATGAGGGTCAACTTGTTGCATATTGCTCTAATTGTGCAAAAAATATATGACAGAATGGATTGAGTGGTAAAGAAAACATCAAAGACAAAATTTTTTGAGGAACTGAATGGTAACAAGTTGCATCAGGTTTCCATAGCAAAGTTTCCATAACTCATCTTTATTATAATAATAATAAAGGTTACATGGTGGTATACTATTCACTATTCACTATCAGTAGAGTATGATGGACGTTGAACCTGAGTGAGCACTTTAAAATAGTCACTTATTTCCTCAGGAGTTTTCCCTGCTTGTATGAGACTCATTTTGATTTCATGAGTGCACTTTGATTCTAAACTCTTCTCCTTAAATTTGTGTTTGTCTGCCCTAGCTTTCCTTTTATCTAGGCTCAATTTTTTCTATTTCAATTTTCATTTTCTCTGTCTCTAATCTAACTCGCTCTGCTTCCATTCTCAGCATTGTTTTCTCTCTCTTCCTCATGTTGGTGGCTTCTAGTTCAGCTAGTCGTAACCTCTCTCTGGATTCTATACTATCTGCCTTTAACATGGTAATTTTTGCTAAATCATGAGACAATGACATATTGGGCAAAAACTTGGGTACCTTACTTGCAGAAATTCCACCTTTCCTCCTCTTTGGGTCCCGTTCCCCTTCTTGGTCTGCACAGTCAGATCCATCTCTTGTAGAAATTAAAGGCGGTGGTGGTGTAATGAAAGGCGCGTCCTCGGCCGGTGGAATACATGGAGACTCATCCTTGGGTGATAGGATTCCATTCTCCATGCCACTTGCTAAACTTTCCACCCCTTGGGTATTCACGACCAACTCAGGGCCTGAGTTAGGGAGCACCACCTCTGGAGGAGATGAGAAATTGGAGCTCTCTTGCACACCTTCATGGACCTCCTCCTCGCCAGCCTCGCAAATCTCGCTCGAATTAGGATTACAATCTCCTAAACTTACCATTGCTGGTGGACTTATGTTTGCTCTGCTCCCGAACATGGCTTCCATTCTTGCAAAATGCGGGCACATTCCATTCAATTTATCTTCTATAGTTCTCCACCCTTTGCTATATTCCTTCTCGGTGAGACCTTCTCCCGTCACCTTGTTCTTGAGCTCTCGAGTTTCTTTGTACTGTTTCATGTACCGCAACCATTTCTTGTAAAGTCTGTCACCTGTCATAGAGGTAGGAAACCCGATACCCTCTCTAATCAAAAAGGTTGCCATGAAACTAAATGCGGTGGATTTCTGAATGGCTTTTTGCAGTTCCCACCATGAATTTGTGCAAAATGCTTGGGGTCTTCCAAATAATCCAGTATTTGGCTGTAATGGTGTGTTGCCATGCAAAATCGTTCATCCTCCTTGGTTTTGCCAGGCACAGAAGAAGCCATCCTCAACAAGTCTCCAAATTTCCCTAATTGTTGTTGAGGTTGCAAATCCAAAGATGACTCTATAGGTCCCAGATCAGCGTCATCGATAATGGAGTCTCCTACACTAAATCGCGGTACTTGATCTCCCATTCTAAAAATTTTGTTGCATCTCGTAACGTTACAGAGTTCACTATAAATTATTACGAAGTTTGTTATTTTTCCCGTAGACATCCGTTAAACCTATTTCTGAAACCCCCTATTGTGTACCTAAACATTTGCAAAACATTTTATACTTTTATGGTGTCTGATTTGGTCTTCCAAATTGGGGTCCAATATATTTAAATTCAAGGCCTCTGACAAGCCTTCCGATTCTGACATTTTACCCCCATATAATTACATACCCATGCATTGATAGTTGCAATCTGTCATCTGTAGAGTCCTTTCCAAGATATCCAAATTTACATTCTCTAAGATGTCACAAAGCGCTTAAGAATTGATCTGAAACACCATACCTTTACACTGAATAGTGAATAAATTTCGTACGCGGACTTAAATGGCTAAGTTCGTTAAGACATTACTTGTCTTGTTGCAGCTATTGCTCTGCAGGTTGTAGAACATCTAAGAACGAAGACTTTATCCAGTCACTACCCCACCTGAGAGCATAGCGCGGTACAATGGAATTGACGTCTTATTGACGTTTAATCAATATGAACCTTAACATACACTGTGCATGTGGATGTTCTTGGTTGCTTAGCAACCAAACCTGAACCTTGCTGCCTAAACCATCAGATGTCTCCTTTAAACAATTCGGCGCAAGCAGTTACTTGTACTGTCACAAAAGGAGGCGAAAAAGCTTAGCATTAAAAAATTTCCACATCGATAGGAGTGGCGGGGAGCATGAATCATGAGTAGCGAAAGGGAATGTTTCGAAACGACTTTAAATGACAACACGATGTAAAGAGGAGAAGATGGAAAAGACTTCCGAAATCAAGAGAAAAGTTGTGGCATTAATCTCGTGTTCAATACCTTCATTGAACGATTCATGCATCCACCGTTGTTATGAGCTTCTGCATGAACCGCTGCAGACCATCTGGCAAAACAAGAATCATGATTGACCATTCAAGTTAGCATCAAATGTATCAGCAACGATACTGAAAAGTTTCTAAAGTTTATGGATGTTCTTGTAAACATTTATGGGGTGTGCGAGGAGAAATTCTGTATAGTTTTACAGACTTGAGGTTATTTTCATAAAAGTCTTTTTAATTTTTTGGTCTAACTTTATGCAATACTTTCCTATATTCGTGTATCCCATTTAGCTCAAATTGCTTCATATTGGGATGGGACGTTAAAATTTGCAGAGATAGATTCATTTTTTGGGCGATGCCGTAAATTCTTGAATTAGAACCTCTTACTGTATATATTCATTCACTTGAATGGCTATCAGAAGTCATTGGTGAGCTTCTTTACCCTGTCCATTGTTGCAAAACCATCCATTAAGCACGCTCCAATACTGTCACCTTATATTACAACTAAAGGTTCTTTAGTGGTGTAATCCAACCTAATAACTATCTCCGTGCAATCCAACCTAATAACTATCAGGCGCCATGTTTATGATATTTCTTCCGCTCTTTAGAGACTGCAAAACATTCTTAGTTTAGGGCTTGATGGTTATGGCTAAAAAAAATTTCTTACTTATGTAAAATATAACATTTGGCAACGAGTAATTCTTCTCATCATTGTTGACGTGAAATCACATCCTTATCATGATAGCACAGAACATAGCAAGGACACTCAACTGCAACCAATCTCTACATCCTCCATTCTATTGATGGACCACAGGTATATTTAAGTGCCTTTTCCACATGAAATTGCAATATTACCTTAGTATTTCAATTAACAAATGACTGAAGGGAAGACACAGAATAGTTATCAAACTTTAGAGATTAGAGCTCATTCTTTCTTTTATGTTTGGTTGATTTTGTTGAAATTTTGCAAATCTCGCTAGGGATTGAGTGCTTATGAAAGTACTGATAAGACACAACAAGGCAAACACCTTACTTTTTAATATATGGACCTCCAGTCCTACTAGAGGAGTTTGAAGTTACTTCATGCAAGGTCCTCTCTAAGTGGCTATCCAAAGAATAGAATCAAGATATTTTGTTACAACAGCTAATCCTCTTTCAAGAGAAGAGAGATGAATCTTATGAACATATCAAGAGTAATCAATTAGAGAGGAAGGAGCAATATAATACAAAGATTAAACAAGTTGTTGTGAAAGAAGAAGACTTAATTTTGTTGTATGATAGTAGTCATAACTTCCTAAGGAAGTTACAATTAAGATGGATTGGACCTTATAAGATAGTGCAAGTCTATGATAATGGGTCCATGCATTTAGCTGAACTTGAAGGAAACATCATTGTCACCCAAGTAAATGGCTATTGGGTCCCAAACATACTACACTTAGGTCTAAAGAGAAGAATGGTCCTTGTGTTTACGAGGATGTTTGCATTTCAAGGGAGGGGTATATGGTGCAAAAATTTTTGAAAATTTTGTATATTTTTTTGTTTTTCTTCTCTTTTGAAGATGAGAAGAGTCATTCTTTGTGTATGGTCATTCTTTGGCCCCATCTTCATGCATGTGAAGGAACAAACAAGTAGGCTAGTTAGACTTGCACAATATGAAGAAACCTGTACAAAGAACAGTCTGCGCCAAAGAGAAGAGTATGAAGATTCTTTGTCCCAAAGTTTTTGGAACCAAAGACCATACTACAATTTGAATGGCAGTATCACCTTAGCATAGAACAACTAAGGACCAAAGATCTCTGGTGCCTACCAAAGAGTTCTCGTTTGAGGATAGTGATGGCTCACTCATTGAAAACCATTGGCCAAAGAACCCTAAATATAAAATTGGGAGGTAGGAAAGCAATCTCACCTTCTATGAGATATTTCTTGCAAGTAATTTCATCTTCTGCAAGAATTTCTTGAGAGTGAACCAAAGAGAGAGTATTGAGTTTATATTCTTTGGAATTAGATCTTTCTTCCGTTAAATAATCCTTTGATAGAAAATGGTAAGAACAACAAGCAATAAGTAGTTTCAACAATAATCCTCTACTATCCAATGTTGGATAAGTAGGAAATACATGTGAGGAGTGAGCATCTTCAAAGCAAGCACTTGATCTTCTTGCTTTGGAACCAGGAACTTAACTCACCATCTATAGTGTAGGAGATGAGAAGTAGGAATAAGAAAACAAGAAATCTTTGGAGATACCCAAAGAGAAAGACCAAGGAATACTAGAGGATGATTTTTGGTTGGATGCAATGATCATTAGAGGTATCACCCTTGAGACAAGTTTAAGAATATAGGAGGAGAGACGAACATGAGGACTGTTGAGTCCTTTGCACTGAAATTTTCTACAAATAATAGTTTGAAGGTTGCTACTTACAATGACCTAACCCAAAGAGCAATTGTATCTTTGTTGATAAAAAAATTCTGCTCAAAGAGTACTACTATTTGACTAGAAATCAAGCCATCTTCTTTGAGCAAGTGTGTTAAGGAGTAGTCATGAATTGGGTGAACATCTTCTACTAGCATATTCAATCCATGATTTAGGAGATGGAAGAACAAAGAGGTTACATTTACCTAGCTCTATTTGTCACACATTCTATATGGAGCTTAACTTGTTGAGCAAGGAGGAGCATAAAAATTTCTCTAATCATTTCCACTTCAAAGAATATTTTTGCACCCTAATTGGAAGAAAGGAGAGTTACTCAAGCAATTTAAGAGACTGACAAGGACTTTGCAATCCTGGTAAGTATGTGGAGGTGAAGACAATTGAAATTGCTCTAGATAGGAAGAGATCTACACCATCAAGATCAGAGTGCCCTACAAAGAAAGTGAGGAAGAAGTCACAAGTAGTGGATATCTCTTTGGATGAAAGTAAAGTAGAAGATGGAGAAGAAGAAGAAGAAGAAGAAGAAGTAGAAATCACCTTGCAAGAAACCAAGATTGAGTTAGATAGGGAGTACAAATATGCAAATTAATAGTCTACACCTCAAGGTAAAAGGCAATTAGAAGGAAGTCACTTAGCCAAAGACCAAGAAGATCTTCAAAGCAAAGAACATGTGATTCCAATCCATCTAGGTTCACCCTTGGAGTGCAAGGCACCAAAGAATGAGAAGCTAAGGACAAGGAAGTTGAAATTCAATGAGATAATGTCCACAAAGGGGTTTAGCAAGAAGAATTTGTGGTGACCAAGCAGCAAGGCACACATATATTTGATGCGGCATCATTTGTGATCAATCTTTTTGGTCCACTATTGAGATACTTGCAATTGATCTTTCCCCAATATAAAGAGGCTTGGCCTGAGGTTTTTGATTACACATCATTGGTAAAGAAGTTGCATGCAAACAGGTTTGCTTTCAAGGCAAAGAAAAATCACTAGAAGGAGGAGATGGAAACAATTATCATAACTTGTACAAAGAGTAGTGCGAGAGAGGAGATACTTTGCTATGAGAGGTAGAGGAAATGAAGTGGGAGAAATATTTTTTAGAAGGTGCAAAGAAAGCCCAAGAAGTAGAGGTCCAAAGATTGCAAGAGATGAACATTGTTTGTATTGCAAATAAAGTATGCAAAAAATGGCTAGAAGGTGAATTGCATGACCATAACATAAAGGTTCTTCAACTCAAGGATGCATTGAAACCAAGCAGGGTATGTATAACACCCTTAAAAAATGATGGGGTAGAATTGGAAGGAAACTTAACCAAGTTGGAGTCCTTGCAAGCAGATTTACAAAAGGAGCAAGAAGAGCATGCAGCAATTCAAGCCAAGATGATGGAGGACATCATTGCCACAATCCAAGAAGCATAAAAGAAATGATGATCATGATGGCCAAGAACTTGGAGGAACTTTGAGATCAGCTTTTGTCTCTTGTTGAAGAAGTAGCACAGAGAAAGATGACAAAGACCAAGTTGCATGTCCAAACTCTTAGTACAAAGAAATTTGAAGACCCAAGGATGAATCACCTATCTTTGAAACTTTGAGAACACATAGATGAACCTATGATACCTTAGTGCTAGAAATAGCTAACTATAGGAAGAGGATTTAACTTCTCCTTGGAGCACCTAGAGGTAAAGGAAGTTGTTTGCAATAATAATTTTTGCACATAATTTTGTGTAGTTGTAGGTTCTTTGTAATATTAATCTTTAGAGTAGGAAGAAGTCCAAAGACAAAAAAATAGGAACGTTCTTTGGAGAATAATTAACATCTTCTCATGAAATGTAAAATATATAATTCAATATACATGTAATCAAGATATGATAAGACAAGATAAGGAGATGCCAATGTACAATACATATTAGGACAGTGCAATTTTGATATATCTTTGCACTATCTGGATTGATAAATCTCCTTCTATAACAACATAGCAAAATCACCAAATTGCAACATTTTAGTAAGCACTAGTTCATTCCCATGAGGATACAGGTTAAGAATAGTAAAATACATCAAAAATGTCATAAAATGTAGTCCATCATTATTTCATCTTTATGTCTCTTGGGTAGAAACCACACTAGAAGAGAGCAATGTCTCCAAAAGGGAGCCATGTAGAAAAAAGAACAAAAAAACCATGGTCAATTAACTACTATTCTAAGTCTTGAAACTGGAGTGAAAGTTCATAAATCTCCTCACCTTTAGAAGATCCTCCAAAGATACCAATACCTCCAAAGAGAATGCACCCAAATAAGAAGAGTTCTCTTTGGGTTAGCCAAATTTGATACAACTAAAGGCCTTCTCAAATCCCTCCTCTTCTTCTTGAGATTTGGTTGATGCATCTTCTTTGTTTTTTCCATTAATTCTTCTTCCTCTTCATTTGATTCTATGATAATGATCAATTTCTACTTCTTGGCTATCGGTCTTGGAGGCTTCTTCTTGGGAGGCAAGCAAGATTGCCTTATTCTCATCCTATGGACCTATTGTGTACCTTGTACTTACCATTCTGTGCAAAAATAGCATCCCTATGCTGCATCTTCTTCATCTCCTTCATACCCTCTACATCTAATAGGAAGTAGGCACTTGGATAATAGTGACCTAGAAACATGCCTTTCTTTTTTCCTGTTAGTAAATCTATACCAATATAGACGTGAATTACTAATGGCATCACGTAATGGAGTCCAAGTACTTCAAAGGTTGTGAAAAATTGGGTGAGGTGTTGAAAGAAAATCTTTGCCCAATTGATAGGATTTCTAAACAAGACATGTTTGAAGAAGGTTGCTTTGGCATTCAAGAAATAAGTCATTTGTTGAGGTTTAAATATCCTCATCAAAGTTCCTACAAGAGCTCTAATGGCAAGGTCTTTTTAGTTGTGTATAGTCTGTCCATTCAAATGGTTCTTCAAACAAATGGTAACAAAGGAGTCATCAATCCAATCTTGCATGGATTGGCTCAATGATCCAAAGCCTTTTTCCATTATGATACCATCCTTGGTCCAACATCCTTCCCCAACACTTGTCTCCAATGGGCCTTTGTCCATGATTGTGGATTTTCTCAAAGTTGGCTTGGCAATAGTTGCTTCATCTCTTTGATTTGGATACCTATAAGTCCCAAAATATATTCCCAATTCCAAAGGATGAATATCAAGTTAAATTTCTCTATCAACTCTCTTCATACCTTTATCTCCCAATGGTGGAAGAGGGTTCCTTAGGTTGAGGCAGCTCCTCTTTGGTGCATTCATCATCCTTGCTAAGGCACTTAGTTCTTTACACTCATTGAATACACTCAATTCCCAAAGACACCCACACTATCTTCTTGAGATTGAACTTTTCTTTCCTAACATCCTAAACTCTTGAATGATCATCAATATTGGAGCTTCTTTGAGAAGAATGACCTCAACCCATAGCCTTTAGGCCGCCTCATTCAATAGGTTGTTCAAACAGTTCCGATGGTAGGTACATTTGGTCTCTCTATTCCTAGATATTCTTGATTTGCAGCCCATCTCCCAGTCATGCAAATTGAACACCCATCTCAATATCACATGAGACTTTCATGACTTTTAGTGTATGATTACAATACTTGATTCCATCAAGAAAGTATATATGGTCAAAGGTTACAACTCCTTGATTTGGAAAAATCTTTTGGTCTAGTGTTCACTCCACTCCAAGTGAATGGTTACTCTCTTTAAGTAACCAAGATATCTGTAGTGAGATCTGTATTGTAAATGATTGGAATTCCACTCCCTTGGAGTGAGGCTATTATGTATCACTTGTAGTGAAGGCCTTACTAATCACTCAAAGTGAGACTTTGTTTGTTCAAAGGAAAGATTCCCTTATGCAAAATTCTTTTGTCCTTGTGGTTGGGTTTTCCCAAATGACATCCTTTGCTCCTTTTTCTACCCGTTCTTTACCTTTTTACCTACAAAATAAAGGGGAAAAAGACAAAAAAAACTTAAATTTTCCAAAAATGAGGGTACCACATACCTCCTCCTCAAATATGAGTGTCACCACATACACATTAAGGCATATCTTGTTGCTCTTAACCATAGTATCTTTGGATCCTCCACATGTTGACCCTAGTGATAGATATATTACCCTCCAAGTCCACAAGTTGAAGTGATCCATTTCCATATAACTGAGTGACTTTATAAAGGCCCATCCATTAGAAATGGAGTTTCATGGGAAATTTCATGTGATGGCTATCATATAGTAGTACCAAATCACACTTTTTTACCATGCTCTTTCTTCTTCTTTTTTTCATTTTGCCCCTTCTTCTGTTGGACCTCCTTTGTATGTTCATAGGCTTCATTGTGCTTTTCTTCTAATGCCATCAATTGTTGAAGATGATGATGTTGACTTTCTTTCTTTGGTAGTTGATCTTCTAGTGGAAACCAATATGCAAGGACTACCAATTCCACAAGCAAAATTGAGTGAAAACCATATGTCAAGTAGTAAAGGTTTTTTAAGTGGTGATTTTCTTAGAAGGACAGTAGGCCGTAAGTGTGGCAAGTAACTTTCTATCCCAATTGGAAGCATGGTTTATAGTTACTTTATTAAGAATTCTACATAATAGACCATTGCTCATTTCTGTCAATCCATTTGTCTTTGGATTGTAAGAAGTTGTACTCAAATGCTTGATTTGAAAGTACTTTGTTAGTATTTTTATCAAAGTATTGAGAAAATGTGTTCCATGATCACTCACTAACTCTAGCAAATAGTTACATCATGAAATAATATTTCAAAAGAAGAACTCAACTATAGTCTCTACATCATCCTTATGAGTAGCTTCTATCTCCACTATCTTTTTAGCATAATCTAAGTAGACAAGGATGTACATTCTCCAAGTGGTCTTCTTAATTGGTTGATTAGGTGAAAAAAATTAATCCATGGTGAGATGGTCAATTGCAAGAGTTCTATGTCAAGGAATTGTCCTTCAAGATTTTGTATTGGTCTTTGTTCTCAAAGTGAGAAAGGAAGTCCATATTTTTTTGGTGTGCTCCTTTATGTACTTGAACAGTGTAACTAACCTCTTGTAATAGCAAGATCCATTATGTTGTACAGCCAGACAGATATGCTTTCTTCACAATGTGTTGTAGAGCATAATGGTCCATTTGAAATACAAACTCATACCCCAAAAGATAGTGCTTGAATTTCTTGCAAGCATATACCATCTCCAAGGCTTCTCTTTTATGGTAGAATAGTTTTGTTTTGATGTGGATAGTTGACAACTTGCATAATAGATTGGGTAGTCTTTCTTCTTCTCATCCTTCTATCCAAGAACCATTCCAATTGCTATAGAGGAGGTATCCACATAGATTTGAGAAGAAACCTCCTAATTTGGAGCTCTCATAATTAGTGCTTTTACTAACTTCTCCCTTAGGTTAACAAGGCATCTTCTTGATCTTGCTCCCAATCATATTCTTTTGCCTTCGTCAACAACTTCATAAAAAGAGTGGCTAGAATGGCATATTTTGGTATGTAATGTTGATAATATCTCACATGGCCTAAGAACACCAGTAGTTCCACAATGTTCCTTGATGCTTTGAGTGATTTCTCATCATGCTTTATATTCTACACCGTGATCACTTTTGGAGTTTTATTTATGGCGGTTGGTGATGGAAACTTGGATCAAGTTATCCTTCCTTACTTATGGATAGATTTGGGACTTGAAAATTTATGTACTTTTAGAAAAAGAGGCACTTAATTTTTTTTCAAAAGACTTCAAGGTGGAGTTGTGGAGCCATGTATCAGAAAAGAAAATCCTAAGTAACAAAATAACAAGGGTTGAATCCCAATATGAGAAGTCAAAGGGGCTTTTGATAATTTGAGGGATGTAGAGAAGAAGAAAAAATACCTTTTTTGGAGAGAAGAGCTTATAAGTTATGGTTTAAAGACAAGAAACAAAGGATTTGAATGAAATTGGAGTGCAATATGATCAATTGAAGCAAAGGGAGGTCAAATTCATACCTTATCACACAAATTGGAGTATTTTTAGAGTTCTATCACAAATTTTAATTATTTGTTAGTGGGGTTAAAAATTAAATAGAATTTGAGTGGTATTGAGCTTAAGAAATTATAAGTTTGAGTCAATTTTGTATCTGATCTGATCAGATCAATTGAAGTTGGAGTGTTGGAAAGGAGATTATGATTAGGTTTGTGGTTTTGGTCACTTCTCAAGCTCTCATTTGAATCATGGCATAAAAATTTCCAATATTTTTGGTGGTTAGGTTTTGTATTTTTGTGCAAAGGTTTCATGTGAATTCTTTAAACTAAGAGTTTTGGATCTTAGATCAAGTATACATGTGTCTATAGAGCTCAAAAGTTAGCTCAACTTGGAAATTGATCCATATCTAGGGATCAAAGTTGAGTTTAAATCTAAATTTCATAGAGTTTTTTTATATAGAGCATAAAAAAATATTATAAGAAGAATCTGATTACCTCAAGGTTTATAGAGAGATCTTATCTAATGCAACAATCTCTACTGTAAATACTATTATAAGTTTTAAGGATTTACTCTAGTTCCAACTCCAATTGAGTGACAATATTCTCATTTGGGATCAAGTTTGAGGATTTTCAATTTAGAAAAGTGTTGTTGAGGATTTATTTGAACCTTTGAATTAAAATTTTGGAGATTTTGCCAAGAACTAAAGCTTGACCTTTAATTAGGGTTTCAAAATTGGACTACAAACACTAAACCAAGTTCAAGAGAGTGTCACACAAGTTTTAGTGGTTAGATGGTTGCTTGCCTTAAATTATTGGAAAATTTATCTTGCAAGCTTTCTATTAAGCCTAAACCATTTGAATAAGATCTACAAAGGAATTTATCTCAATTTGAATCTCACACATATTTCCTCACAAAATGGCATAAAAGTAAAACTTTTGAAAGCAACACTTGGAGTACAAATGGAGAACAAGTCTTGGACAAAATAAAATTTCCCAATTCACAATCTTATCAAAATCATGGGGAGTTATTTTCAATTTTCTTGTGTTTTGATCCTCTCCATGGTTTGTGTGCTTGATTGTATGCCCAATTGGCTTGGATTGGTATGCAGACATTGCACTTAGGTTTTTTTTCCTTAAGAGTGCTATGTATTTCTCCATGATGATAGTGGAAATGATTATCAGCCAGAAGTGTGTGTTGTGATAGTAGGTCAAGTTGCCCTTTATTCCTCTACCCAATAGAACAAACACTACAAACAAGGATTGAAGGTTCTGGTGGTTGGGCAAAAAAGTGTGCTCAAAATTTTAGTGATAGGTCTGCACATGGCCTCCTATCTATAAGCTCTATAGCTAGGTACCCAATGTGTTCACAAAGAGAGAAAGAAAAGTATGACAATGTGACTTACGCCTAGCATGGTAGAAATTGGAAGACAAGCTTTGTATTCATTGCAATCTTCCTCAATTGGAGGCCATTACTAATCTTTTTCAATATCATAACATTCCAAGTAGTTGGTTAGATATCCATCAAGGATTTCCAAAGTGGATTCAGTTGTATATCTTTTTTTGAATGACTCCATTTCTCCCAAGTGAGGAATTTTCTTCTAGCCTTTTGTAATCATCCCTGATTTCCTAGTCTTGCATTTCTTAATTGTAGTTGGTGATGATGCAAATCAATAAAAAATTTCACTATATAGCCACGGTTGTCCTATTAACATTTGGTATCCTAACTTTGAAACTTGGCTAAGGACACTGTAGTTCAATTTAGATTGTGCTCCATCTATTGTGGTCAGCATGTTGGATAGCAATACTAAGGGTATCATTGATTTTGATCTGAAAACCTCAAAAATCTAAAAGTGAGTTCAAAGGTAGTGTAACCCAAACAATATGTTGTACCTTCTATCATGACATTAACTCTTGAACTTGAGTCAATAGGTATAGATTTGATGATACAACCAGAAATCTCTACCTAAATCTTTGGGGATCCTAATCTTCTTGTTCAATCTAATAAATAGCCATAAGGTTGTGTTGCTTCTTCAAGTTCTCCTTTCTCAAAGCTAAGGCAAACTATTTCTTGTTAAATTTTTTGTCTTCCCACAATAATTTGAAAGTGATGTTGGCTCCAACATCACTCCAATAATGAGGCCAAGTCTCCAATAATGTTGTATTGAGTGACACCTACAGTAGTTATCTTCTTATCTTTGGGAGGTGAAGACTCCTTTACGTGTACCTTTTGTGCAATGGGTGCATTTAGGTTGCATGAATTCTCACAAACCAAGATTAACATTACATGTTCCTCCATTGGAATGGAGAGTGGAAGTGTTTCTAGCACACGAACCTTTTGCATTTTTTTCTGGATCAGGTCTTCTACCTCCTTCAAATATATGCATGCAAAGGTAGTGTGCCATTGTATGGTGAGACCAAAAATTACTTCTTCCTTTGTGTCATGCTCTCTTCCTATGATCCATTGAAGCTTTCTATCCTTCAATGTTTTCAAGAGCCTCTGTTCTTTCCTTAAGAGAAGCTCCTTTTGAAATGAATGTTTCTCTCTCTAGAAGGAAAATCCAAAGATGCATCATCATGTTGGATAGCCTTCTTGAATCTTGTTTCTACTCAATTCACCTCTATGTTAAGCCATCCTTTGTCTTTAGAGTACAATACACCATATGGGCTAAGCTTCTCAAGAGTGATGGAGTGTATGTTGGTAGTGACCTTAGTAGTAGTTGGTGTGTCATGAAAAAGATGTACATGGGATCTTGGCATGGGCTATTGAGGACAATTTACCATTGTATGTCCCAATTCCTTGCAATTGGAGCAAAGAGGAGTGTACTCAATCTACCTTCTTAGTTTAGGCCAATTCAAGAACCAATGCCCTATTACACCGTAGTTGTAATATGCCATTGGGGTGTTATGTTGTCTAGCGGGCATGATCATACACTAAGAGTTGTTGCTTGCGTATTCTCTATTTCTATATCAAGATAGGGAGGAAGATAGCTTTAACAACACACCGGTGGTAGTGGTGGGCACTTTTTATATGGAAAATATCTGATCCTCCTCTTCTACATAATATTCATGTGTGTCCCAAGAAGAAGCCCATTCTCCTTGTTGTACAAGATATTATGGTCATGATGTTAAACACTTAGTATAAGCATACCTTGGTTTTCCACATGTTGTACACCAAATGTTGGGTTGTGAGTAGGACAGCTACTTCTCCTTCCCTTAGCTCCAACCACTTGTACTTTGAAATTGGTGAAGTCTTTGACAATTTCTTCAAGGTTGGTGTTCATTTTGGAATGGTTATAGTATTTTTTGATGACCAACCTACCTCTTTGGTTCTCCTTCTCATCATCTAAAGAAGATAATGCAACCAAAGAACTAGAACTTGAAGATTTGGAGGATGATGATGAGAATCTTTACATTGATATCTTCTTTGTGTTCTTACCATTACATCCTTGTTCTATCAATCAATGGCACAAACTTGAGGAGTTCAAATTGGACGCCTCATAAAACTCTACTGATTTTACAACCTTCCCTAGGGTGTCATGTTCTTGTTCTTTGGCAAATACTAGGATCTCTAGAGATAGACCACCCAAGAACCAAGAGACTACTTGAGCATCCAAATACCCCACAATTGTCATTGGTTTGGGAATTCATATAAGGAGACTATGAGACTTCTTAGTGTAGTCTCTTGATTTCTCTCTTTTCTTTTGCTTCAACATGTTAAATGTGGCCAGAACATTCACCTCATAGTTTAAATCTCACAAACAATCCAAAAATAATTGTTTCAATTCTAGCTACATTGCAATGTTGGCTACAATTTGGCCAGCATGAGTAAACAAGATCCTTGTTTTCTTGCAAAGAAAACTGAGGAAAGTTCAAAGTCAATCAGGGTCCAATTCTTTCTTATTAGTAAGGGAGATGGATTCAAATTCTTTAACAAAGGTATCAAGGTCATAATTTCCATCCTTCCCTCTAAATCTTTGGTACCTCTAAACATATGAACGGGGCAGGATTTGCTATTTGCGGTAGTGGAGGTGTAGATAATGGTAAAAAAATGTTGATATTCAAGTTGGAATCAAGTGATCCATATTTTGAAGGTCTTGTAGTTCCTCCTCCCAAGGAAATTAATTCTTCTTCTTTACAAGACTACTTTCCTTTAGGTGGTACATCTTCTCTTTGATGTGTCCTTGTTGAATAGGACCCAATTTAAAGTCCAAACTCCCCTTTCTCAAATGCCATGGGTTGATGTTGTCTCAATCATCATTGAGATGGTCTTCATCATTCCATATATGGTTGGAGTGTTTGCTAGGATTGGATTCAAGCTTCTATGGAAGTACTATAGAGGTGCTAGACTTAAAAAGGTATGCTAGAAGGTTCTAAATATCTTCTTCCAATAGCTCATGGCCAAGCTTGGTCTTATCAATCCTTGGAACATATAGATATCCTATGTAGAGTATGGTGATGTAGATATCTCATACTATCTTACTAGTGATTGAGTATTGTGCTCCTAAAATAGATCTTTGGTAACTTATAGTCCCTTAAGCTCTTCCATTCTTTTGTTGATCCAAGTGTACAATAACTTTCTCAATCTTCTCCAAAAGGTTTTGGTGAAGAGCATCATAATCTTCTTAGTCTTTGCAAGGCCCTTGTTTCCTCTTCTTTCTCATGGTGGCACAAGCATGGTTCTTGGGAAAGGCACAAAAGAATCCACAATTGATCATCTATCATTTCTGGAAATTCTTGGGTCAATTGGAGTTGTTGCACATTTCCCTACTACAATATTGGGCAAGGTCACTACCAAGAAATAGTTTTTTTGGACACTATGGGTTGAGCTATGTGTTTCTCATTGATATGTGAATTACTTGTTTGGTCTGTATTGTTAACTCACCTAATTTATAGTGCATTTCTTGATTTATCTCATGAGTATGAGTGCTACAACTCTATGATTGTAGCATTGGTAGTGTCCGTGTGTATGATTTTTTGAGAGAAGCTCAACAAGCTTAATTTGACCATTTGGAGATTTTGCATATAGATGTTCATACAAGGTTAGGGGCTATGGAATCTCATGGTAGAGGAAGAGATGAACTAATTGTGATGATTGGTGATGCAAAATTGTAAGCAACACATGCAACATGGATGTGTAGATCATTTCAAGCATTTCATAACATTGCATTGTGTGTTTCATCATTGATAATTGGTCACATTAGGACCTCAATTGGCCCAAGATGGCTTGGGATGCTCTGGCCAATTTGTTTGAGTCTAGAATAGAGGCTATAAAATTGCAATTGCTATAGCAGTTCAATATGGCTAAGAAAGTCTCAATGTGCATTAATGATTATGTTAACCATATGAAGAGCTTGGTGAATCAATTTACCTCTATGAAGGTTGTAGTTGATCCAAATATGCTAACAAGAAGTATGCTACAAGGTCTACACTATATTACAAATAATTTGTGACATCAATTTCTACTCAAGAGCTACTTCCCAAGTGGGATGAGTTTGTTGTGATGGCACTTGGTTAGGAGGTGCAACTTTTGCAAAGTGCTAGCTCCTCCTTGTCCAGTGTCCTACCTAGAAGGCTTGTAATTTGCAAGCACTAGAGGATTTCAAGGTAGAGGTCAAGGCAAGAATGCCACAAGAGTTGGTGGTCACAATATTGGCAATCAAGTTAATGGTGAACGTAGAGCACCACAACAATAGATGAAAAATATTGGGGCACAAAATAGCTGATGGGCTCTTGGTACCTAATATTATTATCACCAACAAGTACACATTGCCAAATTCTGCTTCAAGAAGCAAAATTAACAATGCAAGCTACAAGCTTATGCTTGCAAAGGAGACCAAGAACAATTGTTAGTCATCACTCATCAAAGTTGCACAATATCCCAACCTAAATTTGATTAGGTTATTGATTTGAGTGCCACTACCCATATGATACCACATAGATAGTGGTTCACTATCTTTCACCATATGGAGATGCCACAATACATGGTGATAAGAGATGACATCAAGCACTAGATTTGGCATACATGTCACATTTTTCTCTTTATTGCACCTTCTTCATTCCAAGCATTGCAAAAGGTTTTTCATGTGCCTACCATATCCATAAACTTGTTATCTATAGGAAAATTTGTAGAGCAAGGTATGCAAGTGCATATCAACAAAGATGGATGCTTTATTGAAGATGTTGATGGTAACTTTATAGCACAAGGTAGTAGGAATGGCAGATTGTTTAAGCTTGATGCTTCTTTATTTCCCTTGCAATCTATCATATATGGACAGATTGGTCTAGTTGTACCTAACATTGCTATCTAACACAAGCAAGTTGGGTATATGAACCTCTAGAGTCTTCCCTCCTATGGTTTGGTCATGGGTTGATAATTCTATTGTATGTGAAGTATTTTAGTTTGGTAAGCAGGCTAAATAACCCTTTAAAAGCCAAGGTAGACATGCTAGCAAACTCCTTGAATTGGTTCATACCAATGCATGGAATGCTTCTAAACCAAGCTTAAGTGGTTGTCATATTCATAACAGAATGGAGTTGCAACTCTATTGTTTTGTGGACTACAGTGTACTCTCTACAACACAAGCAATGGGTTGCTACTATGTTGGCAAAACTTGCTACTCTCTACCACCAACACACATGGAAGTTGGGGGATCTACCCTTTGATCATAAGGCTATTGGTTGTAGATGGGTCTTTCTTATCAAGCATAATTCTGATGGCTCTATGAGTAGGTACAAGGCATGCTTGGTGGAAAAAACTTATGCTTAGTAGCTTAGCATGGACTATGATGAGACATTTAATCTTCTTGCCAAGATTGCAACCATTTGTATAGTGGTTGCAATTGCAATTCAATGAAGATGGCAGTTTCACTAGATGGAATTCAAGAACTCATTTCTCAATGGTGGCCTTGAAAAGGAGCTTTACATGGTGCAACCACTTGGTTTTGAGGACCCATAGTTCCCATCTTGAGTTTGCAAGCTGCATAAAGCACCCCATGGCTTGAAGCAAGCACCTTAGGGCTTGGTATGCAAAGATTACTTCCTTCCAAGTAGCTTTTGGATTATTTTTCCTTTTGATCCTACCTTGTATGTTTTAAGCAAAGTGGATCATGATTTGATTATCACCATCTATGTAGATGATATCATTGTCAATTGTAGCTATGAGAAGCTTGTGTCTCCTCTTAAGGAGTACTAAAAGGCCCAATTTGAAATGCAAGATCTAGGTGGCCTTAGATATTTCTTAAGTATGGAGTTTATTACAAATGGACAAGATATGTGACTTGTGCAGCATTAGTATGCCGCTAACATGCTAAAGAGATTTGGCCTACTAGACTCTAAGTGTATGACTACACCTTTGGAGTAGAACAATCACTTGGGTATTGATCATAGTGAGTTGCTCATTGATCCCCATAAATATAGGTAGATGGATGGTAGACTCATCTCTTTAACTATCTCTAGACTTCACCATAGTTACGCGGTTTGAATTGTTAGCTAGTTTATGCAATCACTGTGCAAATGTCACTTTGAAGCTATCATGAGTGCATTTATAAGTGCATTTTATGATATGTGAAGTTCACTTTGCAATTTGGCGGATCATTGGTGTTACATGGTAAAACTAATGCAAATTGGGCAAGGATTGTCCTTGACAACAGATCTACTTTAGGGTACAGATTTGGACTTGGGAGTGCCATTGTGAGTTGGGCTTTTAAGAAGTAGCTATATGTAGTTATGTCTTCCACTAAGGTAGAGTGTTGTGGAGCCACTAATGCAACTTTTGAAGTTGTTTGGCTTTGCAGTTTGCTCTCTAATATTGGTGTGGATTGTTTATTTCCCATTGTATTATACACATATAATATGAGTAGCATCAATTTAGCTAGTAATAGTATGTTTCACGCTAGTACTAACCACATTGAGCTGCATTATAAGGAGAAAGTTCTAGAAGGGTAGATTGAGCTTAAGTTTGCTGGCATATGTGAGTAGATCATTGATATTTTCACCAAGGCTTTATCTAGAGATAAGTTTGAGGCTTTTAGACTTTGCCTTGGTGTACAAGTTATTGAGTTGCACTTGAAAGGGAGTATTGATACTACCCCAAGCTCATAGTGACTTAGTTAGTGACTTAGTTTTCACTATATAGTTGTATTAGGGTTTAGGATACACATGTATACTATATATAAATGACAGGAGTACTTTCTCTCTATTTATTCTTGCTTATTTCCTTGTGCATTGTCTCACTCTCTCTCTCATCCACTATGAATGGTCTTGGAGTGTTTTTCTAGTACTTTAATAGCATTGGAAGCACTATCTTGGTGAGAAGGCATATATAGTTGAGATTGATCACAAACCACTAGTCTACCTAAAGATACAAAAAGATCTATCATATCAATAGATTTGTTGGGTAGAGTGGAGACAATGGTTTAACATGACTATTACATATGTGGAAAGCAAGAAGCAACTTGTAGATGCATTCACCTAGATGCTATCAATGAACAATTTGGTTTTAGAGGTCAAGATGAACCCAGATTTTTAGACAAGGATTCTTGATTCTACAAAGACTGATCCACAAATTGTAGGCACTCAATCATCAAAAGGCATCACCAATACCCAAGGACTCACCTTCTTGGATGGCAAGTTATGGATCCCCAATGCTTCAAACCTACAAAGCACTATTCTTGCTAAATATCATAATTCCACCATTGCAAGTCATGTTTGAGTAGACAAAACCTTTGAAGCAATCAAACTACATTACCATTACCCAAGAAGGTCCAAGATATGATAGAGTATGTTCAAAGCTGCCTTTATTATCAATAAAATAGAGCCCTTAATCAATTTCCCATAGGTCTTCTTACCCCTACACAATGTTAGGAGGAGTAGGTTAGCATGGATCTAGGTTGTGAACTACCCAAGACCACCATGGGTTTTGACTCCATTGTAGTCTTTGTGGACCAACTAACTAAAATGATTCATTTGCATCCTATGACCAACAATGTGATTGCACCATAATTGGCTCAATTGTATTTAGCTATAGTCTTTTCTAAACATGGACTATCTCAAGTGCTAATCATAGATCACGGCACTCAATTTGCTTGTTTGTTTTGGAGAACACTCTTTGGAATCTCCAAACCAAATTTTCAATGTCCATAGCTTGCCATTCACAAACTAATGGACAAATAGAGCAAGATGATTGCACTTTCAAGGAACTTCTATGGGACTTTCACTCTAGAAGAGCAAGAAAGGTAGGATACACTACTTTCCCTTGTGGAATTTGCCTTCAACAATTTGATGAACACATCTATAAATGTCACACCATTCTTCCTCATACAAGGAGAACACTTTTTTACACCTCCAAGCTTAGTAAAGGTCAGCCTAGTGGCTACAAAAGTTGATGTTGTCAATGCATTTATATTTCAAATCCAACAAGGCATGGAAGATGCCAAGAAAAAGTTGCAAATAGCCCAAAATTGCCAAAAACAATATACATATACACATCATTGGCATATGGAGTTTGAAGTTGGGGATCAAGGGTGGTTGTCCACAACCAAGATTATTTTAGTTGGCCCATGTAAGTTCAAACCTCACTTCATTGGTCTTGCAAATAAAAATCTGGAGTTTAGGGATGAGTTAGTCAAGACTTAAGAAGTAGCAAATAGGTCAAATTAGCAAAGAATTATAAGAATACGCTAGAAGCATCTAGGGAGCATCTTGGTATCTTCCAAGTATTGAGGAACATGTATGCTTGGTGGCTTCTAGAAGGAAACTTCTTGGGAAGTTTCTAGACTAGCTTAGCTTACATGCAAAGTATGCAGCTCTTAGGAGGAAGTTTCATGTGAAACTTCTATATTAATTTAGCTTGCACTCTAAGAATGCATCTTTTACTAAGCTTCTCAAGAGCCTTTTATGTTCTCTACAAATACCAAAACCCAAGCTCATGCTAGGCATTTTGATTTTCCTTCATTCAAGAGTCCACATTTGATCTTTCACCACTCCAATCTTACATTCTCTTATTTCTCTAGTCATTTACATTGGTATCAAAGCAAGAATTGGATGGATGGAATTATGGACCATCAAATCTATTTCTCCCAAACCATTAGGATTTTTATGATCATGTACTACCCAACTATCATTTTATGTAGTTCATCATCTCAAGCTTTAGGTAGATTTTTTTGAATATAATCACTTTCTTCGATGAACCCTTGATACTTCCAATTGTAACTTACAAAGAGCAGCAAATTGCATCTATGTGCTAATTTAGATCATTTTAGTTATTTTCATAGAGTAGTAACCATGGCAGCAGTGCCTAAGTTATCATTGTTATATATCAACAAATCAAACACCTTACTTGATTATTGAAAGAAAGAAATTATCAATGATAAGAGCATATAAAGAGTACCATTTCAAGAAGGAGAAGAGAAAATCCAATTTCAAAAGCCCAAGGTATTTGAAGACAAGAATCTCCCTAGCATAGTAGAAAATTGTGTGTTTGATTGTGAACATTATTTTGAAACTACAAATCTTCAAGATGAATAGAGATAGATTTTCTTGATTCCAAGCCAATCGGATAGGATGGTAAAACTATGGTGGCAATTCCAGGTAGAGAAAGCTAAATGGCAATTTGTTATGCCAATCTTGATAGGATAAGATTTCAAGAGTGCAATAATTGGGTGATTCCAAGCTATAAATGTTACACAAGCCGCATGAGATAGATTTGTAAAATTGAAGCAGATTGGTTTTGTGAGAAGTTATATCACTCAACTCCAAAACACCATAATGCAAATTCTCAATATACTAGAAGTCGAAGCTCTAGATCAACTTGTGAGGGGCTTGAAGTCATGCACTGAATTGGAAGTGACAATACGAGAGCCCCAATACTTGGAGGAAGCCATGCAATTGGCTGAGTGCTTGGTTATAACAACTTGGTCTTGACCTTGACCTTCACATAATTTGCCAACACATTATACATGGTTCAGGAACCAGTACCAATGGCAATTGATACCATCTAATGAAGACCACTTGGCACTATAGATAGAGAAATATTGTGACAAAATGATGATTGCTTTTATTCTTGTCAAATTAGACATGACATTGTTGAATGTCCACCCAAGAATAGATGACCTCAACAAATCACCCAAATGGAGTTCGTGGAGAGTGATGTTCAAGAAATGAAGAATCATAGTAAGAGAGTTCAAGCCACATATTGGGAATTTGATTCCAATGGGATTGAATGCTTGACCTATGCAAGCTTACTTTACTTGCAAAGTATGATATCTGATTTTGGTTATAGGATTTTGGTTGATTTTGGAAGTTTAGAGAATTGCATGTCTTTACAACTAATAAAGAAATAAGGTATTCCTATCAAGCCAATTATTGGAAGTAGATTGATGATAGCGGATGGTAGAAAAAGTTCTACACTCTATACCTTGCATCTTGTTACACTCAAGATTGGGAAGGAGTATTTGGAGTGTATGAGGTTTGTAGTGGCACCTCTACACTATGATGTCATTCTAGGTCATCCTCGCTTGAACATTATAAGGTTTAATTTGATTGGACCTAACAAAAACTTCAAGTACAACACCAAAATAAGAGTTACAAATTAGGTTGTTTGGCACCTTTTAATGAGACATCTAAGAATAGTAAATCCCAAGATGAGAAGTTCATCAATAAAGTAGCCATAGAGCAAACTTTGGAGGAAAATATTCCTATTTTTGTATTATGGAACAAGCCAATGCGCATGGAGAATCTGGTGAGGGCTAGAAGCTTTATCAAGCAATGATTGATTAGTAAGTTCAAGAGTTTGTAGGTATGTTTATGAATTATATGCCAAAAATTTTCCTCCTACCGTGGTATGCCCTTCAAGATTTAGTTATTGCCAAGAAGTACTCCAAGGAGTTGACCAATCTATCAGCTCTTACCAAAGGAGTTAGAAGAGCTTTGAATAACATTGATAGAGTTGTTGGAGAAGGATTTCATATGACATAATACATCTTCTTGGGAAGTATTGGTAATATTTGTCTCAAAGAAGAATGGAGGACTTCACTTTTATATTGATTATTTTGGCCTCAATAAACAAATAGTAAAAAATGCATATCCTTTGCCTTGAATTGATGACTTGCTAGATCAATTGAGTGGAGCACAATATTTTGCCAAGTTGGATCTTTAAAGTGGCTATTGGTAGATTCCCATTGATAAAGAAATGTACAAAACACTGCCTTTTTCACAAGGTATGGGTATTTTGAATGGAGAGTTGTACCTTTCAGGTTCACTAATGCTCTTGTAGTCTTCATGGATCAAATGATTTTAGGTGTTGGATGGGCTATTGGATTGGTATGTGGTAGTGTTCTTGTATGATATTTTAATCTATAGCAAGATGAAGCTTGAACACATGAATCATGTGTAAGAAGTCTTAAGACAACTACGTCAATGGAAGTTTTACTAAAAGAAGTCAAAGTGTGTTTTTTGGCAAAAGGAAGTTATATTTTTAGGTCATAAGGTCTCATCAAAGAGAGTCAAGATGAAAGAGGAGAAAATCAAGGCCATTATTGATTGGTCTACTCTAAAGGATGCCACAAAAGTGTAGGAATTTAATGGATTGCCAATCTTTTATTGGTTCATCCACTACTATGTTCATGTGGTTGCACCATTGATCAATCTCTTAGAGAAACCTCAAGCTTTCAATGGACCATCAAGCACAAAGAAGAATTCAAGAAGTTGAAGTATATAGTGTCTTCAAGACCTATTCTTCACCCATATTATCCTCAAATACCTTGTGTGGTTGATTTAGATGCTTCTAAGTATATAAACTAGGGTGAGGAGGTACTCATCATCCTTTCATTTGCAACTATCTCTCTCTCTCAATGAGTTCTCTAGTCAGCAATGGTTTGAGTCTTGGAGTGTTAGCCTTGTAGGAGTATGATGGAGTTGAGATTCTTTGCCTTCTTAGTCTTGTCACGCCATTTGTAGTTCCGCATCTAGTTGCTTGGACACTGGAGTTCTAGTGATAGTAGTTAGAGTTATTTCAGTGGTATCTCAGAGACTACATTCCGACGGTCAGATTTGGTGTTTGGGGTACTGACTTCACGGTGGGGCCCACCGTCACTTTGCACCGTTTGCACCGTCGCATGTGCCGTCAGCGGGACCGTTAGGGTTTCAGGGCTAGCTCGAGTCCAGGGGTATAGTTTTGAAGGTGAGCTCCAGAGAGCTCACTTCTCTGATGTTGAGCCTTCGAGTTCTTGGCTATGGTGGACAGAGGTCGGCGAGCGTCACCTAGATTCTCTATGCTTGAGTGGGTGTGGCTTGACTGTAATCAGTACCCAGTTGTTGGCAGTTTATAGAGTGACAGATCAAGTACTGATCTGAGTTGAGTTGAGTTGAAAGTGTTAAGCAATTTGATTACATCAAAGAAGTGAGCTCTCTGGAGCTCACCTTCGAAACTATACCCCTTTTAGCTTTCAGCGGTGCAGTTACTTGGCCTGGTGACTTGTTTGAGGGGAACGCCCATGCAGAGGATACTCCAGTACCAGAGGAGATCACTCGACTTTGGAGTACGAGGGGGATTGTTCCATCCACCTTGGATGTTCCATTGTGGAGTTCAGAGGAGGCATTGCAGCAACATGCAGATCAGTTGGTGCAGCAGGCTTGGAGTGGAGCCTTCGTACCATCAGGGGATGAGTGTGAGGATGAGCCTCCAGAGGCGATTGCTTTGACACCTCTGGATACCACACTCATTGCTTGGCAGTATCCAGTAGAGGGGATATGCCTATTGGAGTTGTTTGGTGGGATCAGCACCGGACTAGCTGCGGTGTTACAGGCGGGTATCCGAGTAGAGAGAGATGAGACTGCTAGGCAAGTCTCTCTACATCATGTGGCACACTTGGCCTATCGGTATCCAGAGTTATTACCGATATCAGCAGTTAGAGGTTACCAGAAGGCCTTACCAAGAGACATTTCCTTATTGGGGGCGCATGACCTAGAGAGACATGGGCCTATTCACTTGGTGATTTCTGAATGGCCATGTCAGGGACATACACGTGCGGGTCGTGGTTTGGGTCTTTAGGATCCTCGTTCTGGTGTGTTTTGGGAGATGTTACGGATACTACGACATCTCCAGGTTCATCAGTCTGTTTCTCCAGCTTACCTTCTGGAGAATGTTCCTTTGTTGGGTGATTCTTGCACTAGAGTGGTGGCGAGTACACATCAGGTCCATTCTTGGATGGGACCTCCTGTATTGTTAGATGCAGCCAGAGTGGGATCATGGGCTCATCATCTTCGCCTTTGGTGGACGAACCTTTTACCCAGAGAGGTTCTACAGCATAGTTATGATGGGATTCAGCGACTAGACCACATTCTTGTTGATGATATCTTGGATGTTGGGTGTTAGTCTCAGACAATGGTAGTGGCTGATAGGTCACCTATGGCAGTGGTGAACCTAGTTGGATAGCCTAGAGCTGCATTTCCTACACTCATGAGTTTCCTAAGCTCTCATGCTTTTTGAGAGGGAGGACCTGGACTTGTTTGGGACTCACAGTTACAGCAGTTGGTGGAGCCCAATGCTGATGAGAGAGAGCGGGCGATGGGTTTTTGCACCGGTATTACCGCTGTTCTAGCAGTGTCAGAGGCATCCAGGCGTCAGGTGTTAGGTCAGGCTATGGACCTGAACTGTTTGACCTGGATTGTGAGCCTTGGTTTGGTAGAGCAGCGTAGGATGTGCTTGATAGGCATCACCACTCAGACACTTGTGAGCCTTGTGCCTATCGAGACGATTCAGGCACATGCTGGGGGCGATGGACCGAGTGGTCATGGTATTCTTGGGACACATCCAGTAGCTACTAGGGAGAGTGGTCTACTTGGAGTCCATCCAGGTGAGCGTGGGCTACTTGGATTACACCCTTGGTCCACATGGGATGCAACCAGAGGACGTGTGGAGCTTGCAGCCAGAGTGGAGGGAGTTTTTCACACAGAGGTTGGGACCTCTAGTGGTCAGGAGCATGACACTATTGCTCCCAAGGGCCCAGTGTAGCAGCCAGTCAGTACGTCTTCCACTCCTACTACAGTTACAGAGGATACTTGGGAGCCAGATCTTGGACCCAAGCTTATTGGAGAGGAAAGACAGAGGGTTTGGAGGTTCTTGAGGAGTCACACTTGTTTTGCCTTCAGTATGAAGGATTTGGGTACTCTGAAGGGACTTGGTATACGGATTGAGCTGACTAGCAACACACCAGTTTTCCGACGTCCTTATCGATATAGTGATATGGAGAGGACATTATTTCAGAGCCGGAGTAGTGACCTTTTTGAGGCTGGTTTGGTGGAGATTTCACATGGAGAGTATGCATCAGCGACAGTGATGCCAGCCAAGAAGGATATGCATGGCAACTATACAGATAGGCGGATGTGTGGAGATTACCGTCCTATCAACCGACAGACCAGGGCTGATTGGTATGCCATGCCTACACCGGAGGAGATTTTTGATGCAATTGGGCATGCAAAGGTCTTCAGTACTTTGGATCTTTGAGCAGGATATCATCAGTTGCCGATCAGGGAGGAAGATAAGTCCAAGACAACATTTTGGGCTATTGATCCTCACGGCAAGGATGTGTTATATCAGTGGAGGTTCTTACTATTTGGGTTGAAGAACGCTCCTGCTGAGTTCCAGAGGGTCATGGATAGGATCCTAGCTGGATTGGATTTTGCTCGGTGCTATATTGATGAAATTTTGGTGTATAGCACTACTGTGGAGGAGCATGAGCGACAGTTGTTGGAGGTGTTTGAGAGGTTGAGATCTCATGGACTCAAACTACATCCTGGGAAGTGTAGGTTCTTCCACGAGCAGGTTGAGTATTTGGGTCACACTATCTACCCCGAAGGACTTGGTGTCCAACAGACCAAGGTGGAGGCTATTGCACGTATTCTTTGGCCTATGGATGTGAGCAGAGTGCGAGCATTCCTTGGGTTGGTGAACTTCTATTGCCGCTATGTTACAGGATTTAGTGCCATTGCCAAGGCCTTGACGAAGCTGACCAAGCTTACACAGGAGTGGTGTTGGGGAGATGAGCAAGAGAGAGCTTTTGTAGAGCTCAAAGAGAGGTTGACATCTACTCCTATTTTGAGGAGACCGATCAGGGGACGACCATTTCAGGTTCATACTGATTGGAGTATGTTGGGGCTTGGAGCGGTGCTCACCCATCATGATGATGAGGAGAAGGAGTTTGTGGTGGCCTATGCTAGTCGCTCCAACAATTCAGCGGAGGCGAAGTATAGTTCATATGAGGGAGAGTGCTTGGCAGCAGTTTGGGCAGTAGCACATTTCCGATGTTACCTATTTGGTAACCCCTTCACTCTCATCACTGATCATCAGCCGCTGAAGTGGTTGATGGAGTCCGACAAGCTTTCAGGGAAGCTTGCACGATGGGCTCTGATTTTACAAGAGTATGATTTCACGGTTGTTCACAGACCTGGAGTCGTGAACCGTGATGCAGATGGGTTGAGTAGAAACCCATGTCCGAGCCAGCAGGATCAGACCGGAGCATGTTGGCATGGTGAGACAGATGAGGAGATGGTGCCAGGTTGGCATGCATCGGCCTTTCTGTGTATATTTGCAAAGACTTTGGTAGTATCTCTCTCAGTGCATACAAGAGGAGTTATTGAGATCACAAATCCAAAGAGTGAAGATATTGATACAGTTCAGCGAGACATTCATGATGATGTCTTAATGATAGACTATCTTTGCACTGGTGTTGTGGGTGGCACAGTTGGGGCCAAGGAGAGAGACTGTGTTTTTTAGCGAGCCAGACGGTTCAGATTGGAGGGTAGACACCTTTTGCATGTATGGGAGGATGGTAGAGTGCGAGTAGTACCACTTCCATCACAGAGACCATAGTTGGTCCGTCATGCTCATGAGGAGCTAGGCATTTTGGAGTAAAGCGTACATATAGCTTACTTCAGAGTCATTATTGGTGGCGCGGTATGCAGACCGAGGTACAACAGTTTGTTGCCTGATGTATGGTTTGTGACCGAGTTAGAGCATCATTCAATGCTCCTACGCCACAGTTACATCCATTACCTATCATGGGATTGGGTTACCGTTGGAGTTTGGACTTTGCCGGACCTTTACCGCTGACTGTGAGACATCATCGGTATGTTTTGGTGATGGTGGAGCACTTCTCCAAGTGGATTGAGTTGGTGGCACTTCCTGACAAGTCTAGTGAAGGGACAGCTTACTCATTCCTGGATCGAGTTCTTAGTCATTTTGGTGCACCAGCTGAGGTTTTGACTGATCAGGGTACAGAGTTCTTGGGAGAGTTTCAGGTCTTGTGTGACAAGGCTTTGATTGATCATCGTACTACATCCCGAGATCACCCTGAGGCAGATGGCTTAGCAGAGAGAGTGGTTCAGACGGTGAAGAGAGGATTGCGAAAGTATGGTTTGCAAAGAGGCCACTTGGGAGATTGGGATCTCCAGTTACCTTGGTTGGCCATGGGCTATCGGTTCAGCCGGCAAGCCTCCTTAGCATCCTTCTCTCCATACTTTCTACTCTATGGACAAGATCCAGATTTACCTGCAGCCATTCGTCAAGATGCTACTGTAGTTTTGGACTTGGATGACCCCAATGTATGGATGAGCGCATGTTCTCAGCGGGCAGAGATCTTTCGGAGAGTGATGCCGATGGCTTTTGAGAACTTGGCGATTGCTCAGCATAGAGATACTTTACGCTATGCTACCATTCAAGGAGGAGGTTATAGACCCTCGATCCGTCAATTTCATCCAGGCGACTATGTATATCTACAGCAGACAACACCAACGACACTTGATGTTTCTACAGGCCGCACTATCTTGAGAGTGCGTGAGGTTTTGCCATCTGAAGTCCTTGTGTTAGAAGGACGTGATGGTGTTGTTTGGAAGGATCATGTGCGCAATTGTGCGCCATGCCACCTCCCAAACATTGATGGTACTATGGACCCAAGCTTGGCACTTGTACGTGCAGGCTTGAGGTGTATGTTATGTGGCTCTTCTGGTGGAGCTGCTACTATGTTAGTGTGTGATAGCTGTTTGAGAGGATGGAATATGGCATGTATGACTCCTCCCCTCATGATGGTTCCTCAGGGACAGTGGTTATGTCCTAGATGTACTTGACCTATAGCTAGTTCATTCTTTATATGGTATAGATTGCAGACAGGTGACTAACGATGGGGCTCCATAGCACCCGGCCTCTTGATCTTTGCCCATTAGAGGGTATACCATATATTTAGAGTAGAAGGCTATCTCGAGTTAGAGGGACCTAACCGCGAGCTAGGGGGCGATTGTGGCACTTTAGAGTCTATGTATGACTTATGTGTGAGTTGTGCTTCTATAGTATATGATGTTGACAGCGATGTATGTTGTGTAGCGATATATATATGCACGACAGCTATCACGCCATTTGTAGTTCCGCATCTAGTTGCTCGGACACTGGAGTTCCAGTGATAGTAGTTAGAGTTATTTCAGTAGTATCTCAGAGACTACTTTCCGACGGTCAGATTTGGTGTTTGGGGTACTGACTTCACGGTAGGGCCCACCGTCACTTTGCACCATTTGCACTATCGAGTGTGCCGTCAGCGGGACCGTTAGGGTTTCAGGGCTAGCTCGAGTCCAGGGGTATAGTTTCAAAGGTGAGCTCCAGAGAGCTCACTTCTCTGATGTTGAGCCTTCGAGTTCCTGGCTATGGTGGACAGAGGCCGGTGAGCGTCACCTAGATTCTCTATGCTTGAGTGGATGTGGCTTGACTGTAATCAGTGCCCAGTTGTTGGCAGTTTATAGAGTGACAGATCAAGTACTGATCTGAGTTGAGTTGAAAGTGTTAAGCAATTTGATTGATTGTGGCACTTTAGAGTCTATATATGACTTATGTGTGAGTTGTGCTTCTATAGTGTATGATGTTGACAACGATGTATATTGTGTAGCGATGTATATACGCACGACAGTCTATAGTGTGTTACCATAATAGCCATTAGAGGTTCATCTTGAGTGAGAGATAGGCCAGATCATAATTTTGGTTTAGTTGTTGGGACCTCTCTAAAAGGTAAGATAATGTTCCACATACACTTTTATATTAGATAAAAGGAGACTATGAGAGCTCACTTGGAGAGAACATTAAATGAAGAGAGGGCTGAACTTATGTGAGAGAAATTGGACCTATTTTTATACCTTGTAGTTCATTATGATGTTTCTGAGGTGATATTGTACATTCTATACATATGAGAGAATTTGTATAGATTGTGGGAGGTGGATTGCAGATTTTTGGGATTACGATTATTTTTGGAAAAATCTTAAATTTGAGATTTGGACTTGAAAATTCCACATAGGATAGTTTGGATTTTGTGTAAGGTTGGACACTTGAAATTATTGTAAGGGCTACTACACGCATTGAGCTACAATTTTTGGAAGGTGGTAGGATAAATTGTTTTTAAAAATTGCATGCTCTTTGGAATCTTTTTTTAGATTTTAACATTTTTTCATTTTTCATTTTAGTGCATATAATTCTACCTTTTGGCCCAAGAATTAGAGAGAGATCATTCTTGCACAAGAAGTTACGAGTTTTTAAAGTAAGGGGGAGGTTTTTAGACCAAATTTGAAATATATATGTTGAATAGAAGGGTGTCTAGGCCAAATGGCTTGATTAAAGATTTGAAATTTTTCATTGGAAGATGCTCTGGAGTCTTGACTAGGTTTGCAAAATTTCAAAGTAATATGACATACCAGTTGAGAGAATTTAGTGACATTATGAGAGGAGCTCAATTTTGGAGAGTTGAGATCTCATGCATGAGGAATGTGAGAGCAACCAGAAGTATGTTTGACAACTCATCTTGGGAACATGAAGGGTCATCAAGAGTGGAAGTTGAGGCTATGTAATGTTTCCTAAAGGTTTGAGGTGATTGTAAGGATTGATTTAAGAGAAAGAGAGTTTAGAATAAAATTTGAAGAGAGTCTTGAGAGGATCCAAAAATATTCATTACTTAGAGGAAAGAGTGATTCTAAATGTTTTTTATGTAGAGAGAAGGGATATAAAGTAAGCTCATGGTCATTGACCTTTGAGAGCAAGAAATTGAGGGAAATAAGAGACTTACTTGACTTGGGATTGCATGCTGGACCTTCTTCACCAAGATTGGGAGGGAGGAGATCTAAGACCAAGGAGTTGTGTGAAGTTTGTGGAGTGGAAGGACTTCCAAAAAGACATGAGTGTAGTGGAGTAATGGTACTTTTGGAGAATTTGGTGAAAGATCTTGGAGATAGGTTTAGTACATCTTCATATGAACTATCACCTTCATCGACTAGTTCTCAAGATTAGTGATGGAGATAATCTTTCAACTTATGGATAAACTATCCATAAGGGGTCAATTAATATACACTCTAGGTTTTGATCTTGCTATAGAAATCTTGGAGCAACCTGAATCTTTTTTGTTTCCTAGGGTGGATTATTCTCAAATGGTGTTAGACATGTATATACTCTATTAGTTATAAAGTGAGAAAAAAGAAAAGGGAAAAATATTGAGAGAAAAGAGAAAGATAATGAGGAGCTAAGATAGGGAAACTTTGGATTTTCTTTGGCAAGGATGGAGAAGATGTGGAGGCCTTTGTGAAAGTCTTCAAGAGAGCTTTCATAGGAAACAATGAGATGAGCAAGAATGAGTGGGTCTCATTATTACCGGATTTCTTTGAGGATGCAGCACTTACACGGTATGAGTCAAAATATCAAAAGGGAGAAAGAAGAGATGTGCAAGAAGAGTCTTGGAAGATTTTGACTTTAGCACTCATTGAAATTCTTCCAAATGAGAGTTATGAGAGATTGATGAGTGAGGTTACCTTCTTCAAACAAAGAGATGGAGAGAAAGTGAGAGTCTATGTAGAAAGAGTGGAGAAGTTAGAGTCCAGATTTTGCATAGTGTTGAGGAAGGTGAGGAGGATTTGGAGACTACTATGATTGGCATGGGAGCTATGCTCACCAAGAATTTCTTGGGAGGGTTGAGACCACATATTAGAAGCAAGTTGAGATATGAGAAATTTTCTTCCAAGGTTGACGCTATCAAGATTACAATACGTATGGAAGAGAGTTTAGAAGGAAATGAGAGTGATTTGATGATGAAGAAGGTTGTGCATCCTCCTCAAGCTTACATCAAGCTTGAGTTGGTAGATACTTTGGTGGTAAGGATTACATCACAAATAGTAGTTTCTCTTGTTCTTGCACCTCTATTAAAAGATCCACTTCAAATCATCACATAACAACTTGCAGATCTCAAGATCAATGTAGTGCAACTATGGGAGAAGAGGGAGGTGAATCAAAATGTGGGGAGAGGATCTAGGAGTTATGGAAACTATCCATATACAAGAGGCCAACCAGCCAACAATTTCAATGATAGAAATGGTTTTGGTTGTGGAGGAAGAGATCACATCCAAAGAAGTTGCCCAAATTCTACTTACCATGGAGGGAAGGGTTATGAGGGAACCAATAGAGAGAAAGAGAGAGGTAGTGAAACCTGAGTAGCTTCAATTCTAAACAAAGATAAGGGATTGCATCCATAGATGTGGTTGAGAGCAAGTATGAAAAGGAACAGTGCTCAAACTCCAAAGGTCTTAATTTGGATCTTTTGGCGCAAAAGAAAAAGAGAGCTCATTTTGTAGAGGATGTACACTCTTTTCAAGGATCTACTCCTAGCAAGGATACTCCTATACCTACTAGTACCTCAACACCATCAACAACAAAGACTCCAAGGAAGAAGTTAGGGATGGAGGAATTCTTGATCTCAAAGCAACAATGGAGCTATAATGTGTTTGAGGATGTTGGTAGTCACAAGGCTACCATCAAAATGGGTCAATTGATTTCTTTGTATCCTACCTTGAGAAAAGAGCTTAGAGGTGGTTTGAGTTCTACAAGGAACAAGAGGAAGAAGAAAGCAAAAGCTCTGTCGTGCGTATTTACATCGCTACACAACATACATCACTGTCAACATCATACACTATAGAAGCACAACTCACACATGAGTCATACATAGACTCTAAAGTGCCACAATAATCAGATTGCTTAACACTCTCAACTCAACTCAACTCAGATCAGTACTTGATCTGTCACTCTATAAACTGCCAACAACTGGGCACTAATTACAGTCAAGCCACACCCACTCAAGCATAGAGAATCCAGGTGACGCTCGCCGGTCTTTGTCCACCATAGCCAAGAACTCGAAGGCTCAACATCAGAGAAGTCAGCTCTCTGGAGCTCACTTCAAAACTATACCCCCTAGACTCGAGCTAGCACTGAAACCCTAATGGTCTCGTTGACAACACACTCGATAGTGCAAACAGTGCAAAGTGACGGTGGGCCCCACCATGAAGTCAATACCCCAAACAAGAAATCTAACCGTCGGAAAGTAGTCTCTGAGCAATTGCTAGAATAACTCTAACTACTATCATTGGAACTCTAGTGTCTGAGCATCTAGATGCAAAACTACAAATGGCGTGATAGTTGTTGTGCATATTTACATCGCTACACAACATACATCGCTGTCAACATCATACACTATAGAAGCACAAATCACACATAAGTCATACATAGACTCTAAAGTGCCACAATTGCCCTCCTAGCTGGCGGTTAGGTCCCTCTAACTCTAGATAGCCATCTACTCTAAGTATATGGTATACCCTCTAATGGGCAAAGATCAGGAGGTCGGGTGCTATGGAGCCCCATCGTTAGTCACCTATCTGCAATCTATACCATATAAAGAATGAACTAGTTATAGGTCAAGTACATCTAGGACATAACCACTGTCCCTGAGGAACCACCGTGAGGGGAGGAGTCATACATGCCATATGCCATCCTTTCAAACAACTATCACACACTAACATAGTAGCAGCTCCACCAGAAGAGCCACATAACATACACCTCAAGCCTGCACGTACAAGTGCCAAGCTTGGGTCCATAGTACCATCAATGTTTGGAAGGTGGCATGGCGCACAATTGCGCACATGATCCTTCCAAACAACACCATCACGTCCTTCTAACACAAGGACTCCAAATGGCAAAACCTCGCACACTCTCAAGACTACAATAGATATACATAGTCGCCTGGATGAAATTGATGGATCGAGGGTCTATAACCTCCTCCTTGAATGGTAGCATAGCATAAAGTATCTCTATGCTAGGCAATTGCCAAGTTCTCAAAGGCCATTGGCATCACTCTCTGAAAGATCTCTACCCGCTGAGAACATGCGCTCATCCATACATCAGGGTCATCCAAGTCCAAAACTACAGTAGCATCTCGACAAATGGCTGCAGGTAAATCTTGATCTCGTCCTTAGAGTAGAAAGTATGGAGAGAAGGATGCTAAGGAGGCTTGCCGGCTGAACCGATAGCCCATGGCCAACCAAGGTAATTGGAGATCCCAATCTCCCAAGTGGCCTCTCTGCAAACCATACTTTTGCAATCCTCTCTTCACCGTCTGAACCACTCTCTCTGCTAAGCCATCTGCCTCAGGGTGATCTCGGGATGTAGTATGATGATCAATCAAAGCGTTGTCACACAAGACCTAAAACTCCCCCAAGAACTCTGTACCCTGATCAGTCAAAACCTCAAATGGTGCACCAAAATGACTAAGAACTCGATCCAGGAACGAGTAAGTTGTCCCTTCACTAGTGAGAGAGGATTGCAAGAAGAGAGGATTGCGACCAACTCAATCCACCAACTCAATCCACTTGGAGAAGTGCTCCACCATCACCAAAACATACCGATGATGTCTCACAATCAGTGGTAAAGGTCCGGCAAAGTCCAAACTCCAACGGTAACCCAATCCCATGATAGGTAATGGGTGTAACTGTGGCGTAGGAGCATTGAATGATGCTCTAACTCGGTCACAAACCACACATCTGGCAACAAACTATTGTACCTTGGTCTGCATACCGCACCACCAATAATGACTATGGAGTAAGCTATACGTACGCTTTACTCCAAAATGCCTAGCTCCTCATGAGCATGACAGACCAACTGTGGTCTCTGTGATGGAAGTGGTACTACTCGCACTCTACCATCCTCCCATACACGCAAAAGGTGTCTACCCTCCAATCTGAACCGTCTGGCTTGCTGAAGAACACGGTCTCTCTCCTTGGCCCCAACTGTGCCACCCACAACACCAGTGCAAAGATAGTCCATCACTAAGACATCATCATGAATGTCTCGCTGAACTATACCAATATCTTCACTCTCTAGATCTGTGACCTCAATAACTCCTCCTGTATGAGCTGAGAGAGATACCACCAAAGCCTCTGCAAATATACACAAAAAGGCCGATGCATGCCAACCTGGCACCATCTCCTCATCTGTCTCACCACGTGCTCCGGTCTGATCTTGTTGGCTGGGACATGGGTTTCTACTCAACCCATCTGCATCACGGTTCACCACTCTAGGTCTGTGAACAACCGTGAAATCATACTCCTATAAAATCAGAGCCCATTGTGCAAGCTTCCCTGAAAGCTTGTCGGACTCCATCAAGCACTTTAGCGGCTGATGATCAGTGATGAGAGTGAAGGGGTTACCAAATAGGTAACATCAGAAATGTGCTACTGCCCAAACTACTGCCAAGCACTCTCCCTCATATGAACTATACTTCGCCTCCGCTGAATTGTTGGAGCGACTAGCATAGGCCACCACAAACTCCTTCTCCTCATCATCATGTTGGGTGAGCACCGCTCCAAGCTCCAACATACTCCAACCAGTGTGAACCTGAAATGGTCGTCCCCTGATCGGTCTCCTCAAAATAGGAGCAGATATCAACCTCTCCTTGAGCTCTACAAAAGCTCTCTCCTGCTCATCTCCCCAACACCACTCCTGTGTAAGCTTGGTCAGCTTCATCAAGGCCTTGGCAATGGCACTAAATCCTCTAACATAGCCGCAATAGAAGTTTGCCAACCCAAGGAATGCTTGCACTCTGCTCACATCCGTAGGCCAAGGAATACGTGCAATAGCCTCCACCTTGGTCTGCTGAACACCAAGTCCTCCAAGGTAGATAGTGTGACCCAAATACTCAACCTGCTCGTGGAAGAACCTACACTTCCCAGGATGTAGTTTGAGGCCATGAGATCTCAACCTCTCAAACACCTCCAACAACTGTCTCTCATGCTCCTCCACAGTAGTGCTATAAACCAAAATGTCATCAATATAGCACCGAGCAAAATTCAATCTAGCTAGGATCCTATCCATGACCCTTTGGAACTCAGCAAGAGCGTTCTTTAACCCAAATGGTAAAAACCTCCACTGATATAACACATCCTTGCCATGAGGATCAATAGCCGAAAATGTTGTCTTGGACTTATCCTCCTCCCTAATCGGCAACTGATGATATCCTGCCCAAAGATCCAAAGTATTGAAGACCTTTGCATGCCCAATCGCATAAAAATCTCCTCCAGTGTAGGCATGGCATACCAATCAGCCCTGGTCTGTCGGTTGATAAGACGGTAATCTCCACACATCCACCTATCTGTATAGTTGCCATGAGTATCCTTCTTGGTTAGCATCACTGTCGCTGATGCATACTCTCCATGTGAAATCTCCACCAAACCAGCCTCAAAAAGGTCTTTACTCCGGCTTTGAATCAATGTCCTCTCCATCTCACTATATCGATAAGGGTGTCGGAAAAGTGGTGTGTCGCTAGTCAACTCAATCCGTATAACAGGTCCCTTCAGAGCACCCAAATCCTTCATACTGAAGGCAAAACAAGTGTGACTCCTCAAGAACCTCCAAACCCTCCGTCTTTCCTCTCCAGTAAGCTTGGGTCCAAGATTTGGCTCCCAAGTATCCTCTATAACTATAGTAGGAGTGGAAGACGTACTGACTGACTGCTACACTAGGCCCTTGGGAGCAATAGTGTCATGCTCTCGACCACTAGAGGTCCCAACCTCTATGTAAAAAACTCCCTCCACTCTGGCTGCAAGCTCCACACGTCCTCTGGCTGCATCCCATGTGGACCAAGGGTGTAATCCAAGTAGCCCACACTCACTTGGATGGACGCCAAGTAGACCACTCTCCCTAGTAGCTATTGGATGTGTCCCAAGAATACCATGTCCACTCGGTCCATCGCTCCCAGGATGTGCCTGAATCGTCTCAATAGGCACAAGGCTCACAAGTGTCCGAGTGGTGATGCCTATCAAGCGCATCCTATGCTGCTCTGCCAAGCCAAGGCTCACAATGCAGGTCAAACAATTCAGGTCCATAGCCTATCCTAACACCTAACGCTTGGATGCCTCTAACACTGCTAGAACAGCGGTAATACCGGTGCAAAAACCCATTGCCTGCTCTCTCTCATCAGCGTTGGGCTCCACCAACTGCTGTAACTATGAGTCCCAAACAAGTCAAGGTCCTCCCTCTCGAAAAGCATGAGAGCCTGGGAAACTCATGAGTGTGGGAAATGCGGCTCTAGGCTATCTAACTAGTTTCACCACTGCCATAGATGACCTATCAGCCACTACCACTGTCTGAGACTAACGCCCAACATCCAAGATATCATCAACAAGAATGTGGTCCAGTCGCTGAATCCCATCATAAGCACATTGTAGAACCTCTCTGGGTAAGAGGTTCGTCCACCAAAGACAAAGACGATGAGCCTGTGATCCCACTCTGGCTGCATCTAACAATACATCAGGTCCCATCCAAGAATGGACCTGATGTGTACTCGCCACCACTCTGGTGCGAGAATCACCCAACAAAGGAATGTTCTCCAAAAGGTTAGCTGGAGAAACAGACTGATGAACCTTGAGATGTCGTAGTATCCGTAACATCTCCCAAAACACACCAAAACAAGGATCTTGAAGACCCAAACCACGGCCCACACGTGTATGTCCTTGACATGGTCATCCAAAAATCACCAAGTGAATAGGCCCATCTCTCTCTAGGTCATGCGCCCCCAATAAGGAAATGTCTCCTAGTAGGGCCTTCTGGTAACCTCTAACTACTGACATCGATAATAACTCCGGATACCAATAGGCCAAGTGTGCCACCTGATGTAGAGAGACTCGCCTAGCAGTCTGGTCTCTCTCTACATATAAGTACCTTTGTACTCATATACCCGCCTGTAACACTACAGCTAGTCCGGTGCTGATCCCACCAAACAACTCCAATAAGCATATCCCTTCTATTGGATACTGCCAAGCAATGAGTGTGGTATCTAGAGGTGCAAAGCAATCGCCTCTGGAGGCTCCTCCTCACACTCATCTCCTAATGGTACAAAGGCTCCACTCCAAGCCTATTGCACCAACTAATCTGCATGTTGCTGCAATGCCTCCTCTGAACTCCACAATGGAACATCCAAGGTGGATGGAACAATCCCACTTGTACTCCAAAGCCAAGTGATCTCCTCTGGTACTGGAGTATCCTTTGCATGGGCGTTCCCCTCCAACAAGTCACCAGGCCAAGTAACTGCACCACTAAAAGCTAAAACTGATGATGCCATGGTCCCGGACTGTAGTGAGCCAAGACTGCCACTACTGAAGCATACTGGTAGGCGACATACCCGTCCCTCACCAGACTGCCAACCAGGTCTATAAGAGGCTGTCTCCTCCCAATAGTCAATGCTGAAACCCATGGGGTATAACACTGCTCTCCCAACTAGCACATCATATGACTCAGCTATTGTTGCAATAGCCTAAGCTCTCACTACCGAGCTATCAGTCGGATGACCAGGCTGAACCTGGACAACAAGCTCCCCACGTGTGATGTACTGTGTCGAATCACCACCTAGAGATGTCTGGATCTGAAATGGATACCTCTCCACATCAGTCTTCCGTAACTCCAGACCAACAACTGTAGCCTTCCCCAACATAAGGGGCTGCATACCAGAGTCTAACAAGACTCTTTGTGGTGTATAGACCTTCCTTGAAGGTCCCACCAAACAAAAAATCCCCCTCTAGTTATCCAATAGGACAACACCAGGTGTAAACCACGCTCTCTCAAAGGCCGGTCTAGCTAGCAACTCCTCCAGTCTAGCCGTTGCTGCTTGCCATAAACCATTGGTCATTGAACGGATCCCATGCTCCTCAACCAAATCAGCTCCACTACCAACTACCTCTGCTCTAGTAGTAGGAACTGCACCATCCCTACTCTCACACAACATGTCAGCCAACCAAAATACTGGGGCTGGGTCAACTCCCAACGTAAACATATCACTGGCCAAAAACAAAGGATGCCACATAATCAGCTGAGCCGCCTCCAACATCATGCTAGACTCAGTCTCTGTAGTAGCAGGTGGCTGACTAGCAGGTAGTCCATCATGTACTCCATCACCACCTACCACACCTACACTGGGACGTCTAGGAACCATGGATGTCGTCTGCAATGCCTCAGATAGCGTGAAAGACTAGGGAAGTCAGACCTGTCTCCCAACCTCTCCTCTCTGTGGGTCCAACTCCACTGATGCTCCTCTAGGCTCTGGAGCACGTACTGCACTCCTAGTCACTGCTGCAGATGCATCCACTTGTACTGCTCCGCACATGAAGTCCAAAGCATCTCTATCACCAGCATATGAGGTGGAAGCCTCAGCACTTGAATTTGATCTCCTCTGAGCAATAGCCATACTAGCAAATCTCTGCTTCAACTGCTCAATCCAAGTAGCCATAGTTGTGTCAAAAGTAAGGGCAGGTACTTCACTCCTACTAGGTGTAGATCCTCTACCACCACCTCTACCACCTCGTCCTCCATGAATTGGAGCCCCTCTACTACCTGCCATAGCAGCCCTACCACTCCGTAACTCCGGGTGTAGGTCAAAACGCCGGTCACTAGTGTGACCAAATCTATGGCAATGCTCACACTTCCTCTGTGCTGGCTATGATGCACCAGAGGTATCAGGTCCGCTGCCCTGAGTACACTCTCTCCTATGGTGAGGTCCACCACAAGTCCAACAAGCAACACCACCACTCACTGGCTGCTGCTGACTCAAAAATGAGTGTAAGGGTCTAACTCCACTAGGCCCTCCACTCGCTCCATAGGATCTGGGCTGTCCACCTTGTCCTCGAAAACCAACTGGTTGTGGTGCACTCTGTTGCACTCTAGAAGAAGTTACAGCCGTGGATGAGGTCTCCCTACCAAATCCAGATGTCACCACTCTCTCCTCCACCATATTGAGCTCAATACGCTCAGCCAAACCAAAGACTACTGCCAAAGTGGGCAAAGTAGCCTGCAACAACATAGCATCACGAACTCTACATCATAACTCCTTGTCCAGTATCCCATACCAAAACTGGACTGCCTGGGCCTCAGTTACTCCCTGAGTGAAACTGATCAGCCACCTCATGCGAGTGTATGCCTCGCGTAGGCTCTCCCCAGCCTTCCGCTTGAACTCTTGCAAGTTCCTCAGCTTGTCAGTCCGTGCTCCCTGGTAGTTCTGCCTCAAACATAGGAAGAACTCCACCATGGGGTTAAACCCCGGTACCACACCACCTCCTGCAGCGGTACCTCCACTCGTAGTAGCACTATCTCTAGCTAGTGCACCTCCACTAGCTCCACCAACACTACTTGAGCTAGAACTTGTAGGTACAACCGATCTACTCTTGGCCACCGAGCCTGAAGTGATGGAGACATAGTGTGGAGACCAATACTGTCTCCATAACTCAATCTCCTCCAAATGAGCTCTCTTGAACTCATGGTAGTCATCCATCAGCAGACCCTCCAGATGTTGAAACAACCCCTTCCATGCCATGAAGAGTGTGAACAAAGTCGGGTTCCGCATCTGCTGCAGATCACACCAATTGTCAAACTCCTAGATGAAGTCATCCAACTCAATGGTACCCACTGTACCTAGGGCCTTTGGAGGCCCCATAAATCTCGTCCATGTCCCATAACAATGGTGCGGACACACCAAGTGCATTCTCAACTGAATCAACTCCTATGTCAAACTCCAACTTAGAGTCAATCTCCTCCCTCACTGGAACCTAAGATACAAGCTGATACCAAGCACCACTCTGAGTAAACCCACTGCGTACTGCAGGGCTAACTCCTCTAGAATCTCCAAAGAACTCCGTTGTGACAAAGTAACCACAACAGCAAACCCAAACCACCAACTGCAATCACAAGTCGCAACCGCAAGTACCCCACCAAGTGCCAACACCACCAAGCACCACCCACTAATATAACTCTAACTGAGATAACTACACTAGGGGAAAGGGCAACCTGTAACCTGTCATCATAACACGCACTCTCACGGTCTGCATGTCATCATTTCTTGCCTCACCGGAGAGAAACAAAGGTAGTCTGACTGGTCATCACTCCAACCTCACCATCGAGAGCACACTAGAGCACCAACGCTCAAAAGTCAGGGCACCTCACACAAACGTGGTGCACAAACAAGAAGTAGAGAATGGAGGGGGTCCAATCACAAGAAATCTAAACAAAAGCCCTCCATCTCATAACACAACACGGGACTGACTCTGCCACCATTTGGCATTTGACATAAGAGCAGTTCGTATCTAAGTCCTAAGCTACCAAGATCACCAAGAATGAGATCAAACTGCATCTCCTAGCCAAAGCTACATGTGTAGAGATAACAGTGGCACAGTCACTATGACAACAAGTGAGGGTGGACCAGTTGGCTAGGGTACCAGTCTAGGAACAAGAGATCTAGGGATCAAACCCTGTTGCGCACAATCTAGCATGAAAGGCAGATTTTGCCAACCTTTGACCAAGATCTACTCTAAACTAGCTAGCCTCACGCCAGCAAGTTGGCTTGCTGGCCCTTCTAGGCCTTCGTAGCCTCTCATAGCCCACAGCCCTATGCCGAAATTCAGCCAAATGAGGCCTTTCTTGTTGCCACTTTGAACCTCCTCCAAAATTGGCAAAACTTCTCCAAATCTGCAAAACTCCTCCAAACTAGCAAAAGTCCTCCAGATCTGGCCAAAATCTGATGTAAATCCCAACCAAAATCTGACGTAAAATCTGACGTAAACCCTAAAGATGGCTGTCCGCCAAATCCCTTGTTAACTTTCCACTTGAGCCAAATTGACAAAACGGGTTTTTCCAAATCACAATTTCATGAGAAGAGCTTCCCAACTCCACCTTCAATTTTACTTTCTGAGCCCAACTCGTAGCAAATTGGTCCTGCCTTCACCTCCTGAGCTCAAAATCACAACACTACTCAAAAATTGCTCCTTCTTTGCTCAAAATTTGGCCAGCGCTTTCGCACACCATCCGCCTAACTGCCAAATTTGCATCAACTGAACGAGCTTCTGCACACTAGGGAAACACTGAACTTAAATTGAGCTACCAATGATCCACCGAGCTTGGAGATACCACCAACACTCACAGTTCCTGCACCCGATTTCCCCCTAACTTCACTTCTCTGATGTAATCAGATTGCTTAACACTCTAAACTCAACTCAACTCAGATCAATACTTGATCTGTCACTCTATAAATTGCCAACAATTTTGCACTAATTACAGTCAAGCCACACCCACTTAAGCATAGAGAATCCAAGTGACGCTTGCCGGCCTCTGTTCACCATAGCCAGGAACTCGAAAGCTCAACATCAGAGAAGTGAGCTCTCTAGAGCTCACTTCAAAACTATACCCCTTGGACTTGAGCTAACACTGAAACCCTAACGGTCCCGCTGATGACACAGTCGACAGTGCGAATGGTGCAAATTGACGGTGGACCCCACCATGAAGTCAGTACCCTGAACAAGAAATCTAACCATTGGAAAGTAGTCTTTGAGAAACTGCTAGAATAACTCTAACTACTATCACTGGAACTCCAGTGTCCGAGCATCTAGATGCGGAACTACAAATGGCGTGACAGCTCCCACCCATATCAATGGAAGTGATCAATGCCAAAGCAGCACCATGGGAGGCTTGTGAATATGCCTCCAAGATTGATGTGAGAGTGAATGGTCACAACATCAAGGATGCACTTGTTGATGGAGGAATTGCAATGAATGTCATGTTAGAGAAGTTGATGAAGAAGTTGGGTATAATACCCTCTAGACCTTCAACATTATGGTGAGCATGGTAAACGAGCAACAAGTTTGACCAATAGGGGTGATAGATAATGTAAAAGACCAAAACCGAGGAGAGAAATAGGGGAATGGAAACTCACATTGGGACACTTGAATGAGGGAAAACTCCGAATGCCTAGCATGAGCTTTGGCTTTGGTATTTATAGGTAGCATACAAGGCCCTTGAGAAGCTTCTCAAGAAGCTTCCTCAAGCCGCTTTCTTAGAGTGCAAGCCAAGTTAACTAGGAAGCTTCTCAAGAAGCTTCCTTCTAGAAACCGCCTACTTGGCGTGCAAGTTGAGCTAGTTGGAAGCTTCTAGAAGCTTCCTTCTAGAAGCTACTTACTTAAGGTGCAAGCTAAGCTAACCGGGAAGCTTCCCAAGAAGCTTCCTAGATACTTCCGGAATATTCTAGGCTAATTTGTCTTATGTGCCACTTCATGAGCCTGACTAACTTCGTCGCTAAACTGCATATTGTTACATATTCCCCCGCCGCTAGTTGGTGACATCCTCGTTGCCAATGAAGCCTCAAATTCCTGGATGGCCGTCTATGCATTTTGGAGGTAAGAAAGAGGTTCCCAGGTGGCATCATGAAGGGGATACCCTTTCCAAAGGACCTTGTACTCCATATGTTGGCAACGGCCTCATTGGATATGGCGACGTGCAAGGATACAATCAACTTTGTACTCCTCATGATCATTGATAGGGACAGGAAGAGAGGGAGGTTAGACTCAAGAGGAAAAGGAAGAGGGGTTAGGAACAAAGGGTTTCAACTTGGAAACATGAAAGACAAGATGGATACGCATGTGACAAGGTAAGGCAAGTCAATAAGCAACAGGAGAGACAATTTGGGTGATATCAAAGGGTCCTATCCAATTAGGGGCAAGTTTACGAACTTGGGTATCAAGTGGGAGAGGGAGGTTACTAGAGGATAGCATGACTTTATCACCAACTTCAAAGGTGAGATCACAATGATGGTGGTCCGCATATTGTTTTTGGTGATTCTGAGCAACAAGGAGGTGAGACTTGGCTTGTTGGAGCGATTGGGATATAGTAGTCAAGAATGTGGAAGTATGAGGAACTTGAGATGGAGGGGGAGCAAGAAGAGAATCTGGAACAAGCGGATCTTGGCCAAAATTGAGAAAGAAGGGAGAAAATCTAGTGCTTGCCTGTTTGGAATTGTTGTAGGCAAATTCTGCAGCTGCAAGACATTCATCCCAATTGGTATGGTTGACATTGACAAAGGCCCGCAACATATCCTCCAATGTATGATTTGCGTGTTTGGTTTGTCCATCAGTTTGAGGATGATAGGCCGTGGAAAAAGCAAGCTTGGTGCCAAGTATCTGGAAGAGTGCTTGCCAAAACTTCCCGGTAAATCGAGGATCATGGTCAAAGATGAGTATACGTGGCATCCCATGATGCTTGAAGACATTGTCAAAGTAGATTTGCGCTAGGGTTGGAGCATCCATGGTATCACAGGTTGGTGCCAAGTGGATTTGCTTACTAAGCTTATCCACAAACACCACAATTGCGGTGTGTCCTTGTTTTGTCCTTGGCAAGGATGTGATGAGATCCAAGCTCACATGCTCCCAATGAGCGGATGGAATGGCGAGTGGTTGAAGGAGTCCACTCGGCTTCTGGTTGCTGGCCTTATTCCATTGGCAACTCTCACATGATTGGACAAAGTCTCAAACATCTCGTGTCATGTTGGGCCACCACCATTGGCGTTGGACGGTGCCCAAGGTCTTGTCCATTCCCATGTGACCAGCTATTGGTAAATCATGGGCTTCTTGAAGGCACACAAGTTGAAGATCACCTTTGGCTGGAACATAGATCTGGTCCGCATGGAATAAGAGGCCTTCCTTGAAGGAGAAGGTATTGTACTCCTTGTTGTGTGCTGTCAGATGACCGTGTACCATTTGGAAGAAGGGATCTTGTTGTAGAGCTGATTGAAACTCATTATGGACCTTAGGGTCAATGGACACCGTTGTAATTGCCGCCATGATGAGAGGAAGATCCTTCAAATCAAGTCGTCGTGATAGAGCATCGGGGATGACATGGAACCGTCCTGGTTTGTACTCAAGTTTGATGTCAAACAATTGGAGTTGCTCTTCCTATCAATGATGCCGACTCTTCATGTGCTCCAAGTGTAAGGTCTGCAACAATGGCTTGTGATCAGTTCGCATGATCACTTGCTTCCCCAAGAGATAATGCCTCCATACCTTGGTGACATATACCATTGCAAGTTGTTCCCAATCTCAAGCAGAGTAATTTCTTTCAGCTGTATTTAGTCGGCAAGACACAAAGGCAATAGGATGTAGTCCATCTGGAAATTCTTGTTGCAACACAGCTCCAATTGCAAAGTTAGAAGCATCAAAATCAACCACACAAGGTAGTTGAGGATCATATGGTTGAAGAATAGGTCTCGAAGACACCATATGCTTTAACTTCTGGAATGCTTCTTTATGCTTGAGGGTCCATTGGAAGCTCGAGTTCTTTCCCAAGAGGTCAATCAATGGTGCAGCCACGTGAGCATAATAGTGGATAAACCGTCGGTAAAAATTGGCCAATCCATTGAATGCTCATACTTCTGTATCATCCTTTGGGGTAGGCCAATTAGTAATGGCCTTGATCTTCTCTTCTTCCATCTTGATCCCTTCTGATGAGATCTTATGACCCAAGAAGGTAACCTCCTTTTGCCAAAAAGCACACTTTGACTTCTTGCAGTAAAATTTCCACTGTCGTAGTCGTCTTAGGACTTCTCGCACATGATTCACGTGTTCTACCTCTATCCTGCTATAGATTAAGATATCATCTAAGAACACCACCACGGACCAATCCAATAGTCCATCCAACACCCGATGCATTTGATCCATGAAGACTGCTAGAGCATTAGTGAGTCCGAAAGGTAGAACTCTCCACTCAAAATTTCCATACCTTGTGCAAAAAGTAGTCTTTTGCACGTCCTCTCCTTCAATAGGAATTTTCCAATAGCCGCTACAAAGATCTAGCTTGGAAAAGTAGCGTGCTCCACTTAGTTGATCAAGCAAGTCATCGATCTAAGGCAAGGGATATGCATTCTTCACGGTTTGCTTATTGAGTCCACGATAATCAATATAGAAACAAAGTCCTCCATCCTTCTTTGGAACAAATAGTACCGATGCTCCCCAAAGAGAGGTACTATGTCGTATGAAATCCTTCTCCAACAACTCTGTAAGTGTTGTTCGCAATTCCTCCAGCTCCTTTGATGAGAGCCAATAGATTGGTCTACTTATTGGAGTACTCCTTGGCAATAACTCGATCTTGAAGGGCATACCTCAATCGGAGGGTAATCCCTTTGGCAGATTGTCCAGAAACACATCTGCAAATTCCAGAAATATCTGATCAACCATTGCTTGATGCGGCACTTGGCCCTCCTCAGATTGTTCTTGTGCAATCGGCTTGATCCACACCGTGAATACAGACTTATCTTCCCCCAAAGCTTGCTCTATGGCTGCTTCATTAACAAACTTCCCTTCTAGGGACTCATCTGTCTTCCAAGCTTGCTCCATGGTTGCCTTCTTGGCAAACTTCCCATCTTGGGACTCATCTTCCTTCTAGATTCGCTCTACGGCTACCTTCTCAACAAACTTCCCACCTTGGGACTGACTATTCTTAGGTGTCTTACTCAGAGGTGCCAGACAACCTAATTGGAAATTCCTACCTTGGTGTTGTACTTGAATTTGGCATCGAGTCCAATCGAATTGAACCTTATGACGTTCAAGCCAAGGTAGACCCAGAATGATATCATAGTGTAGAGGTGCCACTACAAACCTCATACACTCCAAATACTCCTTCCGAATCTTGAAGGTAACAAGGTGCAAGGTGTGAAATGCAGAACCCTTTCTACCATCTGCCATCATCAAACTACTCCCAATCACTAGCTTGATAGGAATACCCAATTCCTTTGCTACTTGCATAGACATGCAATTCTCTGAACTTCCAGAATCAACCAAAATTCTACAACCCAGATTAGAAATCATATCTTGCAAGTGAAGCAGACTTGCATAGGTCAAGCCTTCAATCCCATTGGAACTAATCAAGCTCCTAGTAGGCGGCTCAAAATCTCCTACTGGGATTCTTCGTTTCCCTAATCATTCTGTTCCACAAACTCCATCTGGGCAACTTGTCGGGGTTGCCCATTCCTAAGTGGACATTCAGCAATGCGATGTCCAACTTGGCAACAATTAAAGCAACCTCCATTTTGTCGTAGTCTTTCTCTATCTGCTCTGCCAAGTGGTCTTTGTTGGATAGCATCAATCTCCATTGGTACTGGTTCTTCCACTCGTGGTATTGGTAGGCTTTGTGTGGGTCGAGGTCGAGACCAAGTTGTTGCAACCAAGGAATCAAAGCGCTCAGTCAATTGCATGGCTTCTTCTATGTTTTGTGGCTCCCGCATGGTCACCTCCAATTTGGTTTGTGACTTCAATCCTTGCACAAATAGATCCAAAACTTCACCTTCTTGGATATCTGGAATTTGCATGATGATGTTTTGAAATTGTGTGATGTAGCTTCTCATTGAGCCAATCTGCCTCAACTCTACCAATTTATCTCGTGCAGCTCAGGTGGCATTTATAGTTTGAAATCGGCCAAGTATTACATCCTTGAATTTTGCCCATGTCAAAATCGGTGTAACAATTTGTCGTTCAGCTCTTTCTACTTGGAATTGCCACCAAAGTTTTGCCATGCCATCCAATTGGCTAGAAGCCAAGAGAATTTGTTTTTGCTCGTCTTGAAGATTGGTGGCTTCAAAGTAAGTTGGCAGTCAAACACAAAATTCTCCACTATTCTTGGAAGATTCTTGCCTTCAAACACCTTGGGTTTTGGAAATCAAATGCAATCTTCTCCATCTCGAACTAGCGCTTTATCTAACTGTTCTCGTCATTGCTGGTCTCGTTCATCCAACAATCGAGTAAGATGCTCAATTTGTTGTTGCATTGCAAGGATAACATCCGGTATTGCCACCATCACTACTACTCTATTCCACTACTCTCAATTTATCTAATTGATTAACACATAGATACAACACATCCACCGTTCTCAATAAGTTACAACTTGAAGTATCAAGGGTTCCTCTGACATGGTGATCATATGTAGAAAATCCTGCCCAAAGCGCAAGGTGATGAATTGTGTGAAACTATGCTTTGGTAATATCAGGACATGAAAGTCCCAATGGTTTGGCGGAAGTGGATTTGGTGGTCCATAAATTCCATCCATTCCATTCCTGCTCTGATACCAATGTAAAAGACCGAAACCGAGGAGAGAAATAGGAGAATGGAAACTCACATTGGGACACTTGAATGAGTGAAAACTCCAAATGCCTAGCATGAGCTTTGGCTTTGGTATTTATAGGTAGCATACAAGGCCCTTGAGAAGCTTCTCAAGAAGCTTCCTCAAGCCGCTTTCTTAGAGTGCAAGCCAAGTTAACTAGGAAGCTTCTCAAGAAGTTTCCTTCTAGAAGCCGCCTACTTGGCATGCAAGTTAAGCTAGTTGGAAGCTTCTAGAAGCTTCCTTCTATAAGCTACTTACTTAAGGTGCAAGCTAAGCTAATTTAATCGGGAAGCTTCCCAAGAAGCTTCCTAGATACTTCCGGAATATTCTAGGCTAATTTGTCTTATGTGCCACTTCATGAGCCTGACTAACTTCGTCGCTAAACTCCATATTGTTACAGATAAGGTGGTAGTTTCAGTTATGGGAGTTCAAAATCTCATGCCTTTCTAAGTCTTGAAGGATTTAAGTTATGATTTGCTTCTTGCGGGCCATGGTTGAGAGCAGAATGCACAATATATTGATGACACAAGGGGTACTTGAGGATTGGGCCATCAAACCATCAAATTACAATTTTTATAACTAACACCACCAACACTTCATATTCAAATACACCATCTTTTGATTATTGGGAATCAGATTCAAAAGAAGGAGCTTCAAGTATGGACACAAGTATGGAAGAAGAGACTTCCATGGAGGAGGATGAATCTGAATCTAATTCAAATGTTTATCCCTTATGTGCTATGGATTTTCTGCCTAAGCTAGAGGTTTTGAAGGACCCAAATAAATCACTATTGACACTTGAGGAGATAGAGAGGAGGTTATCTACCCTCAAGTATGGTCCAAATGTTACCAAGGAAGAGAAGGTGAGATTTGAGGAGATTTTCCGCAAGTTCATCCATGTGTTTGCTTTTAATTCCAAGGATCTAAAGGAAGTCACATTGGAGGAGCACAAGATAGAGGTGGAGGAGCATGCAAGACCAAAAGCAATGTTGCATTAGCCCGCCAATATTTTAAGTTGTGAAAGAGGAGATTGATAAGCTCAAGAAGGCCGGATTTATCTTTGAGGTGGAAAATTCAAAATGGAGTCTCCAATTGTGATTGTGACAAAAAAGAATGGCAAGTGTTGGGTATGTGTGGATTACAAGAAGCTCAATTTTACTACTAAAAGGGACTATTACCCTTTGCTATTCATTGATGAGATCCTAGAGGAGCTTGCAGGTCATGAGAGGTATAATTTTTTAGATGATTATAGTAGGTATAAGCAAATCAATATTACACCAGAGCATCAAGAACTCACCACATTCACCACACCTTGGGGGACTTATGCTTTCAAGGTCAAGCCTTTTGGGCTTTGCAATGCTCTAACCACATTCCAACAGTTCATGAACAAGGTGTTTGAACCTTTCATTGGAAAATTTATGAGAGACTTCATTGATGACTTTTGTATCTATGGGAATAAGAAGGAGCACTTTGAACACCTGATCAAGATCTTGCAATGCTTGGATGAAGCAAATGTATCAATCAACCCAAAGAAGTGCATTTTTGGTTGTGAAGAAGGTCTACTTTTGGGACACATCATCCCTAAATTATGAAATAGCAATTGATCTTGAGAAGGTGAAGAAAATCTCAAACCTTCCATTCCCTTCAAGGTTGACAAAGTTACATCAATTTTTGGGGATGGTTGGGTACTATAAGAGTTTTATCTTTTCATTTTTCAATAAAGCTTATGCATTGACCATCTACATGAAGAAAGGTGTGGAACACATGGTGATTTTGGAGGACAAGGAGGCTCTCAAAGCTTTTGAGGAGCCCAAGCAATCCCTTGTTGTAGCTCCATTTCTTGCTAAATATGATTAGAGTAAGCCTTTAATCCTCTAAACTGATGCTTCCAATGTAGCTATAAGATGCACTCTCAATCAATTAGACCAAGACAGCCATGATCATCTAATAGCTTATGCTAGTAGAAAAATGGTTTTAGTAGAAAAGATCTACTCAATCATTAAGAGAGAAGGGCTGGTAATGATCTTTGGTCTCAAGAAGTTTAGACACTACTTGATTCGAAAAAAAGCCACCATTGTCATAGATCACAAGGCTTTGAGGTACATCTTCAACAAGCCTAATGTGGAAGAGAGACTAGCAAGGTGGACGATACTCTTGTTTGAGTATGACTACACCATTGAGGATAAGCTAGGGAAGAAACATGCAAATGTTGATTTGTTATCTAGAACCTATGATCATGATAGAGTCAAATCAGTGGATTCTGTCCCAGATGAGGAGCTCATGACAATCTCAATCACTCAAGAGGTTCCACTAGAATAAAAGGAGATTTTGGACTTTGTTACAAGAGGTAACTACCCAGAAGGGATGTATGCTTTGGAGAGGAAGGCCCTTGCAACAAGATCTAGACATTACATAATGGTGGAGGATATTCTTTTCACCAAGGAGCGGATGGTCTACTTCAAAGAGCCATGGGTAAAGAGGATTCTATCCTACTCATAAAGGAGTTTCATGAAGTTTTAGTGTGTGGAGGATACTTTGCAAGGAAGTTCAATGCTTTCAAGATTCTAGATTCATGTTACCATTGGAAGGGGATTTTCAAGGATTGTCTTGATTTTTGGAAAACTTGTAATATTTGTCAAGCTTTTGCTAGAATTTCTACTTCCACTCCCCTTCTTATATCAATTCTATCGCTATGACCTTTTTGAGAAGTGGGGAATCTACTTTGTTGGTCCTCTCAATAGAATTGGTGCATTGGTATCTCTTAATAAAATTGGTACCTTGTGACTTTCTATCACACATAGAGTAACTAAATCCTATAGGCCAAATTCTAATGGTTCGGTAGAGAGAACCAATCAGACCTTGTGCATGATGTTGGCTAAAGATGAAGAAATGGAAGGGGCTAAACATTATTGGGACAAGAAGATTCATGCAATTTTTTAGGAATATATAACTCCATGAGGACTGCAACTAGATATTCTCCATTTCATTTGGTATGTGGTATTGAGTCTACCTTACCTATTCACTTTTATTTTCCTACCTTCCAAAGCATTTATAAGAGATTGAAGAAAGCACAAGGAGTTGATGTAGAGAAGCCAAGGAAGGATCAACTCATGGAATTGAAGAAAGTAGGAGCAACTGCTATGATTTGAGTGGAGCAAGGCCAAAAGAAACAAAAGGAGAGCTAGGACAAGAGGCAAAGCAAGAAGAAGATGATGCCCTTCAAAGAAGATGATTGGGTAATGTTATTTGATTCCATTTGATTAAAGAGAGTGCAACAGAAGGTTTTGCCTAAGTACTTTGGACTTTTCATAGTGGAGAAAGTGTGGGGCAATTACACCTATCAACTCAAGGACTTGGGAGGAAGACACTTTGATAAGATTAACCATGATAAGTCAAAGATGTATCATAGAAGGTAAATATATCTTCACTCCAAGGACAAAGTAAAATCTTAGTCAAGGAGTAAATATAATACCCATTTGTGCATGTATGTGTTATAATGATATTTAGTTTGATATTACAACTACTTGAGAGATATTATTTATAGAGATAAATGATAATTCTTTATTATTCATGATTAGCTAAAGTTATTCATAGCCAAGATAAAGGGGACCTTACTTTAGACAAAGTGAAAAAGATGAGCACCACTATTTTGGATACTAATGTATTAACTTGGTATTATTCCTAAATGTTTGCATTTGAGGAAAGAGTTGAGAACTCTTGGATTCACAAGTCTTTTTGCTTTGAATTCTTATATAGTCCAAAGATATCCGATGTGAAGGAATCCTTGATTTAGTGGTTAGGTCAAGATAAGACCACATGATTAGGAGAATATTCCCATGAGTATGGATATTCCTTTAGAATTTTGACTTTATTTGACTTTTAGCCTAATAACTTGAGTTACTCCAATAATTAGTAACTTTGGTGCATAATTATTTCACAAGTATATAAACTAGGGGTAAGGAGGTACTCATCATCCTTTCATTAAAAACTATCTATCTCTCATTGTAATACTCCAAGGACAAGAGAAGAGAGAAAAAAAAAACTTGCACTGTCAACATCCGGTGCCCCAAAGGAGCACCTTCTTTTATTATATAGACAAAGAGGATCTCCTCCAAGGAAGCTCCACCATAGGATTAGGCACACAGATAGGTGACATGTCAGCAAGCTCCACCCTTGGATTACTTACTTTAATGGGTGACATGTCTATCTAGGTCCTATCTGGTTGGTCAAACAAGCTTTGACCGGAGGGAATCTTTTAGGGAATCTTCCTGTAGGAGTCTCAGAATCACATAAGGTACCATTGTAAAGCTCTCAACAAGACAAACTAGGGGGGAGGGAAGGCCATCATTTCTAGTCTTAAGAGAAGAATTGGCACATTTTTTAGGCCTAATTCATCCGTTTAGGCCTCCAAAATTGCCTTCAAAGATTTTAGGCATATTTCAGTTCCTACTCTATTTATAGAAGTCCCCTTTTGGTGATACCTCACTCTGATCTGTTTAGTCCATCATGTGTAACATCTTTCCAGATGTTACCAAACCAATCTAGTAGATTCTCCCCTTAAGGATCAGTAGACCTTAGAATCTTTTCTAAGGTTCTCAAGTCTATTTTGGTTTCTGCTCTATTAGTAGAAATACTCTTTTGGTGATACTTCTATCTGATCTATTTTGACCATCATGTATAACATCATTCTAGATGTTACCATACGAAATTTCACATCTAGATCATATGGCTAGCTCTTGGTATTACACTCAATGAGTTCTCTAGTGAGTAATGGTTTGAGTCTTGGAGTGTTAGCCTTGGAGGAGTATATTGGAGTTGGGGTTCTTTGCCTTCTTAGTCCATAGTGTGTTACCATAATAGCCATTAGAGGTTCATCTTGAGTGAAAGATAGCCAAACTCATAAGACAAAGTAAGGTTATACAACAATCATGGTATTTGTTGATAAGCTTAGTAAGTAAATCTATTTGGCATCAGCTTTTGATATAGTGGATGTTCATACATTGGCCTAGATCTACTTCAATAAAATCTTCAAGATCATAAGATACCTTGTGTACTCATCTTTGATCATGATCCTCAATTCTTCAATAAATTTTGGCAACCACTCTTCAAGCTACTCAACACCAAGCTTGCTTGTTCATGGCCTATCATCGTCAAATTGATGGGCAAACCAAACATGCAAATTGCAACTTGTATAATATGCTTTATGCCTTGTCAACATTCTGCAACATACCAACTAGGATGAATACCTTGTAGCTACTAAGTTTGACTACACTAACTCCAAGCAGGCAAGCATTAGATTCTCTCCCTTCTTCCTTAATTTTAGCCAAGACCACTTGTTCCAGATTCCTTTCTTGCTCCTCCTCCATCTCATGTTCCTCATACTTCCACCTTCTTGACCATAATATCTCACTCCTTACAACAAGCCAAATCTCATCTCCTTAGTGCTCAAAATTGTCAAAAGCAATATGTGGATTAACAACATTATGATCTCACCCTTTCAACTTGGTGATAAGGTCATGCTTTCTTCCAGTAATCTACCCCTCCCACTTGGTACCCAAGCTTCTAAATTTGCTCCTAATTGTATAGGTCTATTTGATGTGACCCATATCATTTCCCTTATTGCTTATCCACTTGCATTGCCTTATCATATGCAAATCATTTTTCATGTTTCTAAGTTAAAACCCTTTTTTCTAGTCCATCTTCCTTTTCCACTTGTGTCCAACCCCTTCCTTCTCCCATCCCTATCAATGATCATGAGGAGTATGAAGTTGATCATATTTTTGCACGTCAGCACACTCAATGTGGCCACCAACAACATATTGAGTACAAAATCCTTTGGAAAGGGTATCTCTATTATTATACCACTTGGGAGCCTCTTTCTCATCTCCACAACGCACAAATGGTCATCCAGGACTTTGAAGATTCCATGGTGACAAGGATACCACCAAAAAACTATGGGGGAATCATGTAACAATATGGAGTTTACAAATGAGTTAGACAAGACTTACAAAGTAGCAAGTAGGCCAAATTAGACAAGGATTATAAAAATATTCTAGAAGCATCTAAGAAGCTTCTTGGTACCTTCTAAGTATTAGGTGACATGTACGCTATGTGGATTTCATAAGAAAATTTTTTGGGAAGTTTCCCGACTAGCTTAGCTTGCATGCCAAGTAGATGGCTTCTTGGAAAGCTTCTTGATTCACTTAGCTTGCACTCTAAGAAGACAACTTTTAGGAAGCTTCTTGAGAAGTTTCTCAAGAGTCTTGTATGTTCTTTATAAGTACAAAAGCCCAAGCTGATGCTAGGTGTTGGGAGTTTCCTCCATTCAAGAGTCCCAATGTGATCTTTAACTTTGATCTTCCATTCTCCTATTCCTCTCTTTGGTCTTTTACATTTTTTCATCATCCCATGAGTCAAAGTAGTTGCATATCACCTTGAGCTACCTTTACACCTAAAGATCCATCTACTGTTCCACATTTCTTTGTTATAATATTATGCATCCCAACCTCTACACTTTCCTTCCATACAAGAAGCTCTACTTTGTCCATCATCATTGATGTAACAAAGGAATAAAAGTAGAGCGCATTCTACAAAAATGCATCCAAGGTACCTTCCATCAACATCCATCAACATGTGGAATATCTTGTACATTAGAAAGGATACCTATTTTTTAAGGCAACTTGGGAGCTTGTAGCTAACTTGACCAACGCACCAATAGTAGTGCAATCTTTTGAGCACCAACTTCACAATGAGGATGTTGTATCTTAAATGGGCGAGGTTTGTAATATCATTAGTTAGAAAAATAAGCTATAGGTGAAAATTGGCTTAGTAATATCTTTAGAGATGTTATACATGATATTCTAAATAGATTTGATAAAGGATTCACCAAATGAGGACTTTTTCTAATAAAGCAAAGGTTGAAAACACACCCAAAAAAAATTAAGCCAATTTTAAAGATCTCATCTAGATCTTTCTAATAGCACCTCTTTCATATTGTTCTGAAGTTCTTATAAAAAGATTCTCAAAAGGTTCTCTTTAGTCAAACTTATTTGACCAACCAAATAGAATGAGGGCTGACATGTCACCAATCCATGTATCTAATCTAAGGATGTAGTTCCCTAGGAGTAGATCCTCCTTACTATATAATTAAGATATAGTGCTCTTTTGGGGCATAAAAGTTTTTGGGAAATTCAATCTTGTGTGCTTTTGTCTTTGGGCTGTTACACTATCTCAAGCTCCTAGTGATGTAATTCTCATTGTACAATTGTATTAAGGTTTACATGTGTACACTTTATACACATGAACACATGAGAGGAGTTCCCTCTCACTATTTATTCTTGCTTACCTTCCTTTTGTGCTCTTTGCAAGGTGAAGAAGAAATTGCAATTAGTCATTTTGTCATTGTGGAAATTTCTAAGTCAATGAGAGTTGTTGTGCATTTTTTCTACTACGTATCAGGCAAAGTCACCTTCAAGAAATTGTGTTTTCTTGACTCTATGGGTCAATCTATGTATTTTCCATCAATCAACGGATTACATGTTGAGTTTGTAATATCAATCTACCAAAAATAAGATGTGTGTCTTGATTGTTCTTACAAGTATAAGTGCTATGATTTTGAGATTGTTGCAATGCTAGAATCTATAGAATGATCATTGGAGATAGCTCAATTAGACAATATGAAAATTTTCCATGTAGGTGTTTCTTTGAGGTCAAGTGCTATGGAGTGAAGTGACAAAGGAGGAGAAAGAACCAATTATGACTATTGGTATCTAAAGCAATGCATGCAATATGTGCATGCAGGTCATTTCAAGCAACCCATTATACTGCATTTTATGTTTCATCATCAATGATAGGTCACATTTAGGACCTCACTTTGCCTAAGATGGCCTTGGATGCTCTAGCAAATTTGTTTCAATTTGCAAATAAAGGTTACAAAATTGCAATTGCTATAGTAGTTCAATAGTGCTATAAAAGGCTCAATGTGCATTAATGATTACTAGCTGATGTTGATGCATGTGGTTTTTCCATACAGCTAATATGCCATGAAATTCTTCCCTGATTTTGCCACGCTTGAGGTTTAGATAGACCTATGGTATTTTGTATTGGCTGCCCAAATGGTGTAATAAAGAAAAAATTTTAAGATTCATACTTTGATAGTTAGGGTTTAGAATAAATAAAATTATGTCATCATATTACAAAAATTAAGAGCACTTTTCACATCTAATTTTCAATGAGATCTTATGAATAGACAAAGAGGAGTTGATTGTAATATAAAGAGGTTTGTGTTTAAGTAATATAGAGATGTTAACCATATAAAGAGCCCTATGGATCAACTTGCCTATGTGAAGGTGCTAATTTATCCAAATATACTAATTGGAGGTATGCTACATGGACTACAAGTAGTTTGTGACATCAATTCCTACCTGAGAGCCATTCCCAAAGTGAGATACCTTGGTTGTGATGATACTTGGTGTAAAAGACCAAGACCAAGGAGAGAAATAGGATAATGGAAGATCACATTGGGACACTTGAATGAGTGGAAACTCCAAATACTAGCATGAGCTATGGCTTTGGTATTTATAAGGAGCATATAAGGCTCTTGAGAAGCTTCTCAAGAAGCTTCCTTCTAGAAGTCATCTACTTGGCTTGCAAGCTAAGCTAGTTGGAAGCTTCTAAGAGCTACCTACTTGGAGTGCAAGCTAAGCTAGCCAGGAAGCTTCCACAAAAGCCTCCTATATACTTTTGGAATATTTTTGGCTAATTTGGTCTATTTGCTACTTTGTTAGTCCTAACTAAATTCATTGCTAAATTCCATATTGTTACATATTCCCCCACTGCTAGTTGGTGACATCCTCGTTGCCATTGAAGCTTCAAACTCTTGGATGGTTGTTTGGGCAGTCTGGAGATGAGAAAGAGGTTCCCATGTGGCACCATGATGGGGATACCCTTTCCAAAGGACCTTGTACTCCATATGTTGTGTCGATGGCCTTGATAGCCTTGTTGAACGTGGCAATGTGCAAGGATACAATCAACTTTGTACTCCTCATGATCATTGATAGGGATGGAAGGAGGAGGAGGTTGGACATAAGCGAAAAAAGAAGAGGATTAGGAACAAAGAGTTTCAACTTGGAAATGTGGATGATAGGGTAGATGTGCATATGACAAGGTAAGGCAAGTTGATAAGCAACATGAGAGATGATATGGGTGACATCAAAGGGTCCTACCTAATTAGGAGTGAGTTTACAAACTTGAGTATCAAGTGGAAAGAGTAGGTTACTAGAGGAGAGCATGACCTTATCACCAATTTCAAAGGTGAGATCATGATGATGGTAGTCCGCAAATTGTTTTTGCCAATTCAAAGTAACAAGGAGATGAGATTTGGCTTGTTGGAGGGATAGGGATATGGTGGTCAAGAGGGTGGAAGTATGAGGGACATAAGATGGAGGAGGAGCAAGAAGGGATCTAGAATAAGTGGATCTTGGGCAAAATTAAGGAAGAAAGGAGAGAATCTAGTGCTTGACTTTGTGGAATTATTATATGTAAACTCCATAGTTGCAAGATATTCATCTCAATTCATATGGTGGATGTTGACAAAGGCACAAAGCATATCATCCAAGGTGCAATTTTCACGTTTAGTTTGTCCATCAATTTGAGGATGATAGGCCATGGACAAAGTAAGCTTAGTGCCGAGTATCTGGATGACTGTTTGCCAAAATTTCCAAGTGAATCATGGATCATGGCCAAAGATGAGTACACAAGGCATCCCATGATGCTTGAAGATATTGTTAGAGTAGATCTGCACCAATGTTGGAGCATCTACAAAATCAAAGGTTGGTGCCAAATGGATTTGCTTACTAAGCTTATTCACAAACACCACAATCATTGTGTGATCTTGCTTTGTCTTGGGTAAGGATGTGATGAAATCCAAGCTCATGTATTCCCATCGAGCAAATGGAATGAGGAGTAGTTGAAGGAGTCCACTTGGTTCCTTGTTGCTAGCCTTGTTGCATTGGTAGCTCTCACATGATCAGACAAACTCTTGAACACCTTGTGTCATATTGGGCCACCACCATTGGTGTTGGAGAGTACCCAAGGTCTTGTCCACATCTATGTGACCAACAATTGATAAGTCATGTGCTTCTTGGAGGCGCACAAGTTAGAGATCACCTTTGGCTTGAACATAAATCCTATTCTTACAAAATAGAAGGTCTTCATTGAAGGAGAAGGTGGTGTACTCTTTGTCAAATGTTGCAAGACAACCTTATACCATCTAAAAGAAAGGATCTTGCTAAAGCGGTCTTAAACTTGAGTTGGACTTTGGAGTCAATTGATACCACCATAATTACCACCATGATGAGAGGAAGAGACTTCAAATCAGGTCATTGTGATAGGGCATCAAGAGTGATGTGGAATTGACTGGGTTTGTATTCAAGTTTGATGTTAAATAATTGTAGTTGTTCCTCCTATTAAGGATATCAACTTTTTAGGTGTTCCAAGTGTAATGTATGCAACAAGGGTTTATGATCAATTTGCATGATCACCTATTTTCCCAAGAGATAATGTCTCTATACTTTGGTGGCATATACCATTGCTAGTTGTTCTCAATCTCATGCAGAGCAATTCTTTTCTATGATGTTTAATTAGTGAGACACAAAGGCAATGGGATGTAATCCAATCAGGAATTCTTGCAACAATATAGCTCCAATAGCAAAGTTAGAAGCATCAAAGTCAACCACACAAGGTGGTTGAGGATCATATGGTTGAAGGTCTTGAAGACACCATATGTTTTAGCTTTTGGAATGCTTCTTCATGCTTGGTGGTCCATTGAAAGCTAGAGTTTTTCTCCAAGATGTCAGTCAATGGTGCTGCCATGTGCGCATAATAGTGGATGAATTGTTGGTAAAAACTTACCAATCCATTAAATGCTCGCACCTCTATCCAATCCATTAAATGCTTGCACCTCTATGGCATCCCCTTTGGAGTAGACCAATTAGTAATGGCCTTGATTTTCTCCTCTTCCATCTTGATCACTTCTAATGAGATCTTGTGACCCAAGAAGGTGACTTCCTTTTGCCAAAAGACACACATTGACAATAAAACTTCCATTGATGTAGTCGCCTGAGGACTTCTCACACCTTATTTACATGTTTTATCTTTGTCTTACTATGAATTAAAATATCATCCAAGCACACCACCACATACCAATCTAGTAGTCCATCCAACACCCAATGCATATGATCCATGAAGACTATTAGAGCATTAGTGAGCCCAAAAAGTAGAACTTGCCATTCAAAATACCCATACCTTGTGCAAAAGGTAATCTTTTGCACATCCTTCCAATCAATGGGGATTTTCCAATAGCCATTGCAAAGATCCAACTTGGAGAAGTATTGTCCTCCACTCAATTGATCAAGCAAGTCATCAATTTGAGGCAAGGGATATGCATTCTTCACCATTTTTTATTGAACCCACAATAATCAATACAAAAATGAAGTCCTCCATCCTTCTTTGGAACAAATAGTACAAGTACCCCAAGGAGATGTACTATGTTTTATGAAATCCTTCTCCAACAACTACATAAGTGTTGTTCATAACTCTTCCTTTTCCTTTGGTGAGAGCAAATAGATTGGTCTACTCATTGGAGTACTCCCTAGCAATAACTCAATTTGGATGGGCATACCATGATTGGAGGGTAATCTCTTTGGCAAATCATCCAAAAACACATCCACAAACTCTTGAATTGTTTGATCAACCATTGCTTGATGATGCTCTTGATCCTCCTTAGATTCTCCTTATGCAATCAACTTGATCCATACCTCAAAAGTAGACTTATCTTCCTCCAAAGCTTGCTCTATTGCTACCTCACTAACAAACTTCCCATCTAGGGACTTATCTTCCTTCAAAGCTTGCTCTATGGTTGCTTCATTGACAAACTTCCTATCTTGGGACTTATCTTCTTTCAAAGCGTGCTCTATGGCTACTTTTCTAACAAACTTCTCATCTTGGGATTGACTATTCTTAGGTGTCTTACTCAAAGGTGCTAGACAACCTAATTGGGAATTCCTACCTTGGTGTTGTACTTGAATTTGTCATTGGTTCTAATCAAATTGAACCTTATGAAGTTCAAGCTAAGGTAAACCCAAAATGACATTATAGTATAGAAGTGCCACTACAAACCTCATACATTCCAAATACTCCTTCCCAATCTTGAAGGTAATAGGATGCAAAGTACAAAATGCAAAACCCTTTCTACCATCCACCATCATCAATCTACTTCCAATTGCTGGCTTGATAAAAATACTCAATTCCTTTGCTAATTGCATAAACATGCAATTCTTTGAACTTCCAAAATCAACCAAAATCCTACAACCATGATTAGATATTGTACCTTGCAAGTGAAGAAAACTTGCATAGGTCAAGCCTTCAATCCCATAAGAACTAATCAAGTTCCCAATAGGTGGCTCAAAATCTACTAATGGGATTCCTTGTTTTCTTGATCATTCCTCACCACAACCTCTATTTGGGTAATTTGTTGAGATTTGTGACCTCCATTCTTGAGTGGACATTCAACAATGTGATGTCCAATCTAGCAACAATAAAGGTAACTGCCATTTTTTTGCAATCTTTCTTGATCCATTGTACCAAGTGGTCTCTATTGGATGGCATCAATCTCCATCAGTGCCGGCTCCTCCACATGTATGTAATGTGTTAGTTGGTTTTGTGAAGGTCAAGGTTGAGAGCAAGTTATCACAACCAAGGAATCAAAGCACTCTATTAGCTACATGGTTTCTTCCAAGTATTTTGGCTCTTGTATAGTCACTTCTAATTTGGTTTGGTTCATGAATTTAAGCTCCTCGTAAATCAATCCAAAGCTTTACCATCCATTATATCTGGAATTTGCATAATGGTGTTATGGAATTGCATGATGTAGCTTCTTATAGAACCAATTTGCTTCAATTCTACCAACTTATCTCATGCAGCTTGTGTGGCATTTATTGCTTTGAATCATCCAATCATTGCACCCTTGAATTCTTCCCAAGATTTTAATCCTTGTCAAGATTGGTGCAACAAACTACCTTTCAGCTTGCTCTATTCAGAATCGTCACCATAGCTTTGCTGCTCCATCTAATTGGCTTGAAGCTAAGAGGATTATTTTCATTCATCTTGAAGATTTGTAGCCTTGAAAATTCACAATTAAATAAAAAATTCTCCAATGCACCCGAGAGATTCTTGCCATCAAATACCTTGGATTTTGGAAACTAGATTTGGTCTTCTCCTCCTCAAAATGATGCTCTCTTTACGTTCTCTTGTCATTGTTGGTCTCATTCATACAAAAATTGAATAAGGTGTTCAATTTGTTGCAGCATAGCAATGATAACCTTAAGCATTGCCACCATGGCTACTACTCTATCACTCTACTCCCAATTTATCTAATTTACTAGCACATAAATGCAACATGTCCACTTTTCTCCATAAGTTACAACCGGAAGTACCAAGGGTTCCTTGGACAAGGTGATTGCATTAGAAAATTATGCCCAAAACGTGGGGTGATGAACTGTGTGAAATGATACTTGAGTGGTACCCAAACACAAAATCCCAATGGTTTGGAAAAATTTGATTTGGTGGTCCATAAATTCCATCCATCCCATTCTTACTTTTATACCAATGTAAAAGACCAAGACCAAAGAGAGATATAGGAGAATGGAAGATCACATTAGGAAACTTGAATGAGAGAAAAATCTGAATGCCTAGCATGAGCTTAAGCTTTGGTATTTATAGGGAGCATACAAGGCTCTTGAGAAGCTTCTCAAGAAGCTTCTTTGAGCCATTTTCTTGGAGTGCAAGCTAAGTTAACCAAGAAGCTTCTCAAGAAGCTTCCTTCTAAAAGTTGTCTACTTTGCGTGCAAGCTAAGCTAGTTGGAAGCTTCTTGAAGCTATCTATTTGAGGTGCAAGCTAAGTTACCCGAGAAGCTTCCCAAGACGCTTCCTAGATACTTTCAAAATATTATAGGTTAATTTGGCCTATTCGCTACTATGTTAGTCCTAACTAACTTCATTGTTAAATTCCATATTATTACAATTGGTAAGGAGGTGCAATTGTTGTAGAGTGCTAGTTCCTCCTCATTTTGGTATCTCAAATGGCTTGGATTTTGCAAGGACTAGAGGATTTTGAGGTTGGGGTCAAGGTAAGAATGTTGCAAAAATAGGTGTTCCTAATGTTTGCAATTGAGTAAGTATTGAATATCAAGCACTACAACAACATAATATTAGGGGGTATAAGTATTGAATAATAACATATGTCAAATATTAGGGGGTAAAAATGGACAATGCACCCTTGGTACCTACAACTATTATCACTACCAAGGCATGTTGCCAAGTTGTACTTCAAGAAGTAGAATGACTAACACAAGTAACAAGGCTATGCTTACACATAACTATACACATGTACCACAAAAAATCAAATCACTTGGGATATATTTGAAATAAAAGAATCATATCTTAAAAAGCTAAGAATATAAAGTCATCAAAACCTCATTATAAATTCATCTAAAAATGAAGAATCTCTAGAAAAGAGTACAAAATTCAAATGAATAATTTTTGTTGAGTTATACATCTTACAAATCATACAAGATCTTACCAAAAATTAACTTCATAGCAAATCTATCAATTTTGGATTTGGTGTAAGCTAGACAAAGATGCATATCATCCATCAATCATTCATTATTTCTAGAACTTTTAAATTTTCCAAAAAAGCTACACCAATATTCTTTCTAAATAAATCTCAACTTAGTTTAATATCTCTATGCAAATCTACTTTATCTTCAAGGGAATTTTGATCATCATAGATTACATTTTCTATTTTTTCATTTTAGATGACTCTTTGTTCATATAAGCCATGCTTGCAATGGATGGATTTTGTTATGTTGGATCATCTAAGGATAGAAGTCTTGGTCTATGTGAAATCAAAATTCAATATTTTAAAATAAATAATTTCATTTTAATAACATAGGATGTTGCTTATATATGCCTTTCACTTGCTTTTCCTTATATATTCTCCATTTCATGTATATACTCTCTACTAAAAATATCAACTTGTTCTAGGAGAAGATATTGAACTTTGGTTCTCATTTGTTAGTGAGCCTATTTTACCATAAACTTATAAAAATTGACAAATCCAAAATGGACATAAGTTAAATTATTATTATTAAAATAAATTTTATCAATTGGTTTTCTTTGGATTCTTTGAGATACTATATTCCATTTAATCTACTAGGATATTTAATCACTTAAGTATAAAATAATTGTAGCGCATATTATAGGATGCTCTAAAAAGAGAAATTTCCCAAATTTTCCAAAATATTAGACTCCTTACTCTAATTTTTATTAATTCTTAAATATTATGTATAACTGTAATTTGAAAACCTCTAGCTTTATAAATTGTAGCACATATTATAGGATGCTCTAAAAAGAGAAATTTTCTGATTTTCCCAAAAATTTAGACTCCTTACTCTAATCTTTATTAATTCTTAATTATCATGTATAACTATAATTTGAAAACCTCTAGATTTAAAATAATGCTAAAATGAAGAAGAAAAGTTATAAAAAGCATACTTCTTCCGCTTCAAATTACTAGTTTGATTTCTAAGAAAAGGCAAAGCATGCAAATCAAGCCCCTTCCTAGAGAGCAAAATATAAAATGCATATCTTTTGATAAGTGTAAGCTATGTTAAGCTTAGGTCAGAGTTGAGTGCACAATATGGCAAAATTGTATTTTGCTTGAGTATAAGGCATGCAAAGCATGCTTGTGCTTAATTAAAAGTAACCATTCTTAATCACATTTCCTTTAAAGAAAAGTGTTAGCACTTTCTACTCCTTATTTTTTTGGTTTTCTTCTTTTGCATCTTAAAAATGGCCTTCTTTAAAGTATATTTTTCAAGTGAGAGAATTTTATGCACAATCCTTTGACATGAATTTTGACATTTTGAAAAATACAGGTAATACTCATATGGAGGTTTTACAGAACTTCTGTATATTGGTTTATAATTAGTATCCTTGAGAGAGAGAGAGTAGATAGAGCCTTGACATACAAAAGTATATGATTTAAAAATACTGAAATTGAGGTTTATAGTCATTTTTTCCTTTTCTTTTAAGTTCAAATTTCCAAAAATCCAAAGGATTTGATGCAAGTAAATAAAGAGAGGCACTCATATAGCACCTATGAAGCTGTTCTACAATATTTTCAATTAGTCATGTACATTAAGATAATTGTTGTTCTAAATAGATTTTATTTAGAAAAATGGTCCGTAGTGCACCCTTTATAGAATCCCTCATTGGGTTCATGTATACATATTTATCATATTTGGATATAATTTTTTTAGGTTTTTGAATATTTTTTGATATAATACTTCAACCAAATAAATGAAGACTTACATTTCACAATCAAGGATTTTGATGTGTTTCTTCTTGGTTGTAATGTTTTGCAACTAAATTAACTAAATTCTTTAAGAGAATACTTAAATAGTACTTAAGAATGGACAGCTTACATAATAGGAAATATTATATTTTATATTGATATTATTAGAATGTTAGAAAGGCTTGCAGATAGGGTTAATTGAGTTTTTGAGTAGGCCAGTGACTATAATGATATCCAAACTAAGTTCTTTAGCTTTTAGGTGCACATTAGAGAACTTAGCTTACTAAAGTTGGAGGAGTTAGTAAAGTATGTGGTTTTTCTTAGTGACTTAGATAACAATTTATTGATATAAAAAAAGCTTGTTGTTTTAGTTGTATTAGTTATCCTCTAAGCATCTTAGGTAGTCTATTTAGCTTCTTAGGAAACATTTGTTCAGGGTTGTGAGTAGTTATAAATATTTTTTATAAAAAATTCAGTTAGCATTCTAAATTAGTTATAGTTAACAAATTTGAGCCATGGATCATATAAAAAGTGATATTATTTTAGAGTAGCTTGTAAGGTTGAACACCATATATATATATATATATATATATATATATATATATATATATATATATATATATATATATATATACACTGTAGTATTATTTCCAGGAATTGTTTTTTAAAGAAAGAGATGAAAACTCTTTCCTGTTTTGTATTGTTGAGACCCCTCTTTAAAGTATGAGAAAGAAGACTCAAGTTAGTGAATTGTTATTGTCATCCATAACATGGCCCTTGCCTCCTACCCTCTACGGACTCCACCTCCACATCCTGCACATCCCTGGTATTCTGTTGCCATTTGAATTTTATTCACTTCTTTTCATCAACTTCTCTCCCACCCCTTGCTCCATCCCTCCGTATCATCTTAGCCACTTCATGGAAGTAGCAAAATTCTGGGTTGCAATCTCAATTCCCTTAAGTTATGCTTGTTTAACTAAGTAGACTTCTGTACTATTTTTTTCAATTATAATCTTTATAAATAGAGATATTTCTATAATTCAAGAATATCATATGAAGGAATCTTTGACTTAATGTTGGATCAAGATAAAACTACATATTTACTTATAAGGATGAATTTTAAAAACTATACACATATATATATATTCTGTGAAATATTAAACTTTAACATAATTTTTCCTTGTCAGTTTAGGTATTGTGTAACTTAATAAAAAATTTGCTTAAGAAATTCACAATTATCTAAATAAAGAATTAAAAATCACAATCATCATTTCTTGATTTAAAATTACCCTTTTCTCACTTGATTTATAGTGAGTAATGTCTTGAATCTTAAAGATGCCTTGGACAAATGACATGGATTTAGATTTCCCATATTCTTCTTAGTGCATGTTGTAGTACTTTAATAGACTATGAGTGAGAAATATGCTTCTACAAGAAAAAATATTTAAGTCTAAATGGATTTTTTCTTGTCATCTTAAAATCATCACTACCTTTTATTAGTCATCCACTCATCAAATTCATTCTAGAATTAATGTTTATGATATAGATATACAAAGTTGAATTGTCCCAACTCAATATAAGTTCTTAAAACAACATTATCATAGAGATTAATATCTCTTGATGTCTTAAAGGATTGAATATCTTTCAACAAAGTTAACAATATATGTTTTATAGTCTTAAATTATGTTACTATAGGCTAAATTTAACAATATATTGAAAAATAAATAAATCAGTATTATATTTGAATTATAATATAGATAAATAGTCTTGAATCTAAATTTTTTCCTGTACATAAAACCACTCAAAATAATATCATGTTTGATTAGTTTCATGGTATATGTGAGAGAAACTATTCAATTTCTATGTCAAGAAAATTCTCCCATAAATCTAAGCTCTTGAATTCATTTTGGAATTTATCACATATGACATAATATGAAAACCATTAATCAATGACTAAATTTTACCAAAGCATCACGGAATTGTAATACTGGAGAGGAGAAGACTTAAGACATTATTATTTTAACAACATGGTATCATTTAAAATTGTAATATTGTGGTTAGAATTGTTTGTTCTCCCAAGGATACAAGTTTGGAGATGACTAAAATGAGGTGACAATCTATTCTTTTGTGTTTAATAGCTTGGGCAAAGTCATTCCTTAAAGAGTGCAACGTCACTACTCTTGGTGAACTACAAAAAGATAAGCAAACAAAACTCATCATCATTATATATTTAATCCAAAGGATTCCTAAATGTGATAGTTCACTTGTAACAAAGTTCACTTTGCCTCAAAACAAGGAAAGTACATCTGTACTTTTCTTTTTTTCCAGACCAAATTCTTGACTACTATCATCAAGACTTGCATAAGTGTCATATCCGTATCACATCACAAAGTTTGTGTCATACTAGATTGGCAATATCAAGGTGTCTTATGGATAGTATTCTAGAACGTGCAAACTAAAAGGAAGTAAGATCTTCCAAGGGTCTAATCACTCTAATGACTACAATTGTGACATAACTTTCCACCTTCCCATAAGGCACAATGTCACATGCGACTTGAATGACTATATTGTTGAATCTTATAGGTAATTGATACATTACAATACTCTAGATGTTTGGCAACCTATCTTTGTATAGTTCATGATCTTTGTGGAGCCCCTAGAGTTGTAGCTCTATTCTACATGAATGATTCTTCTCACTTGAGTGCTTCTACTCATATATCAAGATTCCTCATTCCCACTCAATGAAGCATGTACTCGCTCATACAAAGTGAAAACTAATATACATGCACCAACTCAAGTGTCTTGATGGTATAAACTTAGTTTATTGGAAAAGAAGGATGCACCAAACATACATGGTGAATATTAGGCCTAATACTTTTATATAGTTACTACTTAGCTATGCAAAAACCCCATGGCTACAAGCTATAGGAGATATACTAATTACATCTAATACTCATTAACAATATTATCTTGAGTAGGCATGGTCCATGTGGATGCCCAACTTAGCCTTTTTTCATCTACCGCTAGCAAGTCATTTACCAAACTAACACAAGATCTTTGTATCATATCCTATCTAACTGTGTATGAAGGATATATAGGTATGAAGGATCTTGGACTAAGACTACAAAATCTTCATAACCACAAGATGACTTGAAGTAGTGCTAGTCAAAGTTCTCTTACATGTTCATTCCTTGAGCAGGTATGATCTAGGACAATCACCTTCTCCCTTACATAGTTATACAAGCAATATTAGTTCCTTCTAGTAGTCGGCCACTTCTCTTGCAAAGATGGTCTATGCCTCACAGAATTTTGAGTTAGTGTGGCTCTACAACTTATTAGACAACGTCTTGAGTTGTTCATTCATCTAGACTTTCTCTCTAGCATGTTAATTTTGGTTTGTAGATCCTTCATCTTTGTATGTTGGAGGTTCTTGTTGGTGATGAATTCTAGTTGGTTCAAAAGTTGAGTTTTCGTATGCTTGATTGTTGCAATTAGCCCCATCCATTTGTTCTCCAAATTTATTCATTCAGATTGGAGTTCATTCAACAACTTGTTTCATATTTTTGCTTGTTTCTCATCCTCATTTTATTTTTGGCATTGGAGACTTGTGTTGAGGTCTTGAATATAAATAGTGGTTAACTTCTTCAAATTCTCTTATTTGTACCATTGTAATCTTCATGTAAGCTTCATTTAGTTCATTTTGAAGGGACATCAATTTGTCATCTTGTACTTGTATGTTATCTTTGTTTTGGTTTTGTTGCTGGAAGACTTTGGCATCAAGTTTGTCAACCTCTACTTTTAGCAATTGTAGAACTACTGTGATGCCTCACTTTTTTTCCAAAGTACACCTTTTTCTTTAAAATTACTTTTTTTACTCAAGAAGACAAAGAAATAGTTGGTCAACAAGGAAGAAGAGAGGGTTATTTTTGTTTGCCTTCCACCCCAAAGGAAACTGCACCCTTGAGGGGAAAGATTATATGGAAGGTATGTGCCATGAGTAAACCAATAGCAGTGGATCCAAATGAAGAGCCCATAACATGGCTCTTCAATAAAGAAGACCTTTAGTTAGAGAAACCTCACGCAAGGAAAAACCTTTGCCCTAAAAGATATATGTTTTGAAAGGAGAACTTTGGCCAGAAGACAATTTGGCTTGAGACCTCCCTGGCCTAAAAGTCAGTGAGTTTGCAAGAATCCCAAGGACTTAACCAAAATACCAATGAATCAAGAACCATAATTGAGGACCATTCACATGTGTGAGATGCAACAGCTCACCAAAGGGCACACCTACTAAATTTTTTTAATGGTTGAGCCATCATCTTAAATACCAATATTTGGCTTAGATCCTTTTCAATTTTTGCAGAGTTAACCAAAACATGACCAATTTATTTCCCCATCCTCAACAAGAAGTTGCAAAACTTAGGAATTTGCAGTAGGAGGGGTGTGGCTATATGAGAAGGATTAAGAGGGATGAAAGCAAGGAAGTAGCAACCCCTTGAGCACATAGGTGCATGAGGAGAGCACCCAAATTCATAATCAAGTCACAAGATTGGTTAAGTGGGCATTTTATTATAGACAAGTGTTTTTTTGCAACAAGGAGGTGGAATTCTTGTTGTGGAATTGGGAGTTGAGTGATTATGCAATGCTGCATGAGGGATAATTGGGATTTGGGGATGGAGACACTATGAAGGAACTTCTTTGCTTGGACATAGGAACATTGGTAGAAAGTGCTAGGACCTAGAAATCCTCTCCCGGATACCATGACCTTGGATACTCCTTGGACTTGGCCCAATCTAGCTTTGGAAGCAAAAATTAGGGCAACCTTCAAGGATAATAAGACCAAAAATGGTTGGTATTTTTGGTCTATCCTTGGAATTATAGATCTTGCCTAAAGAATCCTGGTGAGATCAATGATAAAGTTGTTTAAATCCAAACTAACAACTTACCCAACAAATAGCCAAACAATCTTCATTGAGTACCTATATGAAGGAAGGCTTGTGAATTGGGCAGCAATATTTTGGGCATGCACATGGTGGCTTGCTAGAAACATGAATGAAGAATTTGGGGTGACTTTGTATCCATCTTTGTATCCATCTTTGTTGTTTTTTTTGTATGGAGATGAATATTTTAACCCAAGTCAAGAAGGAGAAGTACCCCAATCCTTTCTTCTCCATAGGATATTTTGAGGAGCCATACAAATGAGCCATGATGATTAGAAAATATGTAAAGCTGGACAAAAGATTCACCCATGCAAGGATTACATCATGATCAAGGAAGCTTACAAAATGCCAGGCTTTGAGAAAAAGAGGCAAAAGCAGTGGAGCTCTCGGTTAGGGAAAGTAAGAGACATTGAACACCTTCTAGTCCAAAGATGATGGTCACAAAAAGGAAAAGGAGAACACTTGTGGAGGATGAAGGAAAAAATAGACCACAAACTAAATACACATTTAGCATCAACAAGCAATCATTCATCCAAATTGTCATCTTGTCAAACAAGGAGGTGGTAGAGGACTAGGGTAGAGAAATACAATCAACCCAGCCCAGACTCCTCCAAGGATGAAGGATAATCTTCTAGCAAAAAAATGAGTGCTTGCCTCAAGAAGATATGATGGAGAAGTTGGGCCTTCAAGCCCCAAGAAGAATGAAGCAAAGAGTCTAGGGAAAACAAGATTCCTCTTGTTTGATATACAAGAAGAAAGTTGCAAGAGGAGGGAGTACTCAAGGAGGAAGATGGTGTCATGGAGTTTAGTCTCCAACTGCTAAAAGACTGGTATCCTTGCTGAATAGACCCAAGTCTATTTGGATATAATTGCTAATTGGGTCTGATTTCTTGTCAACATTAAAATAAAATGTTTGAAAAGCATTAGAATGCACATAGTTCACAAATCTATTATACTTGGGTTATACTCAAAGAATTACAAAGTATAGTGCACTTCAAAACTATATGAAAGTTATTGTGAACTTCCATAAATATTAATGATCTTAAATTCCCTTCCTAATTGTCACAAAATGCCAAATGAGTTCCTCTTCTTCTTCTTGAAAACTTGAAATCTTGATCTCCCAATCAATTCAACACAATCAAGAAACTTCATCTCAGAAAATTTCTATCTTAAATCCCTAATCTACAATCCACTCTCTCCATCTTTGATCTCATTTCACTCTCGTGCACTTTGTATCAATTTGTAAACCAATTACTAAGAATCCAATAACCATAATCAAAATCCATAATCCCCAATCCTAAAAGCTTTTTCACTGTAATCAAAACCTCTTGCACTATCAAAAAGTCTCATAATACTTCATTGATTGTCATCTAGATCTTTCCCTCAACAGTTGTACTTCTTGAAAATGCCCTCATTGCTTGAATCACACTCTTAGAGAAAAATCAAGAACCATGAACAACAACCTTTAAGAGCAAGCTAACCAGTCTTTAAATTAGGACCCCAAGAATCAACACAAGTGGCCATGTTGGCAAGAAGACATATAAGTACAAGAAACCCACAAAATGGGAAGTTGGGGAAAAAAAAGTATGGGACCCAAAGTTCAGGAAATGAGGAACTTCAAATCCTTGTAACTTCCACTCCAAACCTCTATTTTCATTGATCATGATGTTCACTAGAAGCTCTTGAGAAGTTAAATCAAACAAGATGAATCACTCTCCATTTGGATCTTTATCTTTAGAGAAATTAGCCCTAAAGTGAACGGTAGGATTCCTTATGGGATTGGGTCGTAGGAATTCAGCTGCAGGCATTCATTACATGACTCCAACTACAAGATGCCTTGCATGAATTAAGTTTGCAAAAACAAAGAAATTCAATTGAATGTAACTTTTTTTCTACACCTTTGTTTACCACAATTTTAGTGTATATAGAAAGCTCTTGAAAAGACGCTTTAAAAAAAGAAGGACACCTTGATTGGACAAGTAAACAAAGAGAAAAAAGCCCCAACATGAATTGCAAGATTTTCCTTATGAGATTTGACTTGCAGAATCAAGTGAAAGAAAACAAGGACAATAAAATTGTCATAAATTCTTCTTTGGATCTTTGTTTGCCATGATCTTGGTGTCTACAAAAAGTGCTTGAGAAAATGATTCTAACAAGATGAAGCACGCCATGTTTGGATCAGTATTCACAAAAAAATCAACCACAACATGAAGTGCAAGATGCCCTCCCTTAGCCAATAGCTCAACCAATATTTTGGCCCATAGTAGATTATCATGTAGTAAGCCCATAGTTCAACCCATAGTTCATCTTAACATAACATGGATTTTAGAGCTTGAGACAAATTATAATGCAACAAGTAGGAAGTTGATTTTTTTTAAAGTAAGCAATCCACTTCACAACAACATGCTCAAAGATGAAGTGGTAGACAACAAGGCTCTTATTATGCCAAGGGAGAACTTCAAGACAAAGGTAAAATTCAACCATGAGAAGGACTTCAAGCCAAAGGTGAACTTCAAGACAAAGAATCTTCCAAGACCAAAGTCCTTGTAGCAACAAGAAGAGAACATGAGCAAGAAGACCCCACCTTCTTTTTCAAAATCAAGAAGGAGGAGAGTGGACCTTAGCATCATATAGAATGGTGAAGGAGGATAGCTTGAGTAGGAGGAGAGCTTTGCTAGTCATCATGGTGCCACTCTCAAAATCAGTTGTGCATATGTAGGATATGCATTGGAATTAATGGAGAAGCTCCTTCCCATGTACATGGAATGTCATGGGAAGATTACCAATTATGTTACCCTCCTCAATCACCTCCATTAATTAGTGCAATGAGTTGTACAAGAGAGGACAAAGGTGCAGGACAAAGGTGCAGGACAAATTGTGGAACTTCATGCCCAACACTTAGAAATAGGAAACACAATAATGACTGGGTGCAAGAGAAGCTTAGGGAAGAAGCTTAGGGAAGAAGGAGCAGCACTAAAGAAGGAGGTGAAAAAGGAGAGAATTTCTAGAGAAGAAGTGCACCACCAAACCTAGCATGAGGAGCCGGTAAAAGTTAAGGCTAAAGAAATTGGCACATTGAAAGAAGAAGTGGAGAAAGCAAAGGTGGTCCTTGTTGCAATGGAAATGTGAAATCATGAGGAGCTAAAAGTGGTAGAAGTACAAGTGAACAAGCTCACCAAAAATATTAAAGGGATCATAGAAGAGCAAAAGCAAGATAGATTGGTCATTCAAGAGGAAATCTTGGTAGATTTGTAGGGTATTTGAGCACAACTCAATATGAAGAAGACCTCAATCTTGGCCAAGATGAAGAAAGCACAAGATCAATTGTTAGGAGTTGTGGAGGGCGCAATAGAGTCATCCTTGGAGAAGTTGAAGTCTTAGGATTCAAGGTCTTTGAGGCATGCTTTAACGGCAAAGATTTACATAGATGAGTGCTTGTAGTAATTGTCCAACAAAATTCATAAACATACCTCAAAGAAATTTGAGGATTCCATGAAGGCATTGTTGGACGGGACTTGTGAATACCAAGATAGGATTGACTTGCTTATCCAAGTCTATAAGGGCAAGGATAGTTCCTTGCTATAGTTTCTAGAAGAAGGAAACTGTAGCCAAATGGTAAAACAATAGGAAAATGTTAAGGGTAGAACATACCTTCAGCCTTGAAGAGGTCTGTGTCCTGAAAGGCCTTTGGCTTAAAATATTTTTAGACTTATCAACAGTTTTACGGCCAAAGAACTTGTAAACCATGTAAAGACAAGCTATTCTTAGTTGCACATTATGATAAGATAAGTTTGGATTAGAATGAATGGTGTAGATAAGATTAGGAGGTTACCAACATCCCTTAGCTGTTGATTATCTTCATTGAGAAGTAGGAAATTTTATATATGGTTTGTGACCCAAAGAAGATTTGTTTGCTACTTTCATAATTGAAGTATCAATCTTGAACATTTCTATAGTCTTTGTGTTGAGTTACTTGCACTTACATCTTTGGTTGTATGCTTCGCCAAGTAGAGGTGAGAAATCTTTGAGTAGGAGTGTGTGTTTGAGTACCTACTTAGGAAATTTACATTGTATCAAAGAAGTTACCCTTGACATTTAGTGGGAATGAGTGAGTGCTTGAGTACTTACTTAGGAAATTTGCACAAATCAAGGAAGTAAACCTTGAAATTTTGAATGGGTAAGTCAATGTGAGGAAAGGTTTTGGGAACAATGGAGCATTGAAAGTACAACAAAATAGAGAAAGCCAAGTAAATAGTTGATTTTGGATGTTTTTGGTATTGCACATTTTAGGAAGTGCCGTACTTAATCAACAATGACATCAAGGTGAAAGAAACTTTGGACTAAAAACCAATCTTTGAGGTGAAATAAAATTTCAAAGAGGGACTAATATTTGTGTTAAAGAGGCTCTTCAAGAAGGAAGAGTGCCTTCAATGTGACGTGAACCATCATCATCAAGAGCTTATTAGATAAGATCTCTTGTGAGAATGGTTGTTAAGGTATGAGTATGAAATCAAGATCAGATTCAAGAATATGAGAGATTTATCTTTTGTATAGGGCACCATAGTGGATATCTCTTCACTCTTTTGGGAATGGTTCTTTCCCAAGAGGTTAAATAGGCAAGAATAGACAACTTATGACATTGTGACACTTTGGCTTCACTTTTAGTCATTTCTAACCTGCATCCTTGAAGGAATGATCTGTTATTACTATTAATACTATTAGTATATCAAGATTGGGTTTTCTTACTACCTTGTGCTGCTCTTGTAGTAGGAGTTCATCTTGCTAGAATTTCTCTAGTATTTTATCCTTCTCCTTAGAAGTAGTCACTTCCTCTTCTAACCGCTCTTTGCTTTGTTTATTTTGTTACAAAGGAGGGTCTTATACTTGGCAGTCATTTGGGCTAGCTTGTGCAAGTGTCATATGAGCATTGCAAAGTCAATTATCATAAGATCAAGTTCTGATAGAATGGCATTAACTTCTCTAAGGCCCCGTTCATTAGCATCACCATGTTGACAATGTATATTGCCATCAGCAATAGGAGCAAGTTATTATTGTATTTTAGATGATGCCATATGTCTTCCATTGTATTATTGGTCCTTATTTATTAATTGTTCTCCAAATATGGTTCCACATGCTGATCCCTAGGATCCCACTTTGTTTCATAATAGGTGGTGGTAGTGTCATTAGCCACACTTGCATCTTTTGTCCCATCTTGTATTCTCCATTCTATGAAATCTTCTTCTTTCATCTTCTACACTTTGTCTTTACGGGGTTGTTGCTATTGGCATTTTGGCTCAAGGGAACTTTGTTGAGATGACCCAACCTTGTTGTCATTTTTGCCTTTGAGAAGATCAACAATGTTGAATGCTCTCATTGACTATTTTGTTGATTCAAAGAGAAGAGATTCACCAAATGTTGGGATGGGGTTTCTTGATGACTTCTTCGAATTTGAAATCAGGATGTCTTCTTCCTTGGCCATATCATCATCTCCTTTTCTAGAGATATTCTCATCTCCACATTATTTGCAATTTGGAACAATTGTGCTTTGTCATTTTGATCTCTAACATTCACCTCTTCATCCATCTTCACAAAAAAATACAAGTGAATCCTTCACTATCCCGCCTTGTATTTTATTTCAAAGTAGCCATTATCTTGTCAAATATAGTTTGTGCTCCAATGGCATGCTTTGTCCATTGTATCTTTATTTTCTTTTTGGTCTTGATTTTATCCTCTCATCCTACTTCCTTTTGAGGATGCCACTATCCCTTGGGATAGTTTGTAGTTCTTTGAGACTTGAACTTTGGGTCTTGGCTTTGGCATCTTCTTACAAATAGTTATCATGTTGTAAGTTTCTTCCATCGGCACAAAATTCTTCATAAGAGAAAAATCCTCATCTACCTCATGATATTTTGTGATCTCTTTTGACAGGTCTAGGTGCCCATAAGATATGCAAGATTATGGATGTGGATTAGATATTACTCCTTCTCTTCTTCCATCCAAAGATTCATTCCTATGTAGACTGGAGAATGAAGGGAGATATAATTGTTGATATTCCTTCTGCTATATCTTCAAACAGTTTACTAACTTGTTCTTTGAACATCATGGCACAACTTGCAAGGTGCTTTTCATGTACAAGTTGGAAGAAGCTTGCTTGATTTACGTTCACATAAGTAGTTTATTCTAACATGAATAACTTTGTTATCATTTTTATGATGACTCATTGGGTAGGATCCTTGAGGTCTTCTACCTTGTACATATTTTTCAACTTCCCACCAAAAAATGAATCTTTGATATGGGGTTTTAAACTCTTACTTGGGCAACCATGTGGGATGTCCATGTACATTTGGCCAAATAGGGAGCATTCTTGTCTGAATTCTCATTGCCATTGATCTTTTATCCAAAAAATTGGACATTTTCTCAAGGTTCTACCACTCATATTGGTATTATCTTGGATTTCCTCTAGCAAGGATTTACCTAAAAAAATTCAATCCCACAACAAGAATTCTAGGTTCCTACTGCTTGTGTAATCTGATTAACAATATAAACCCCACTTGGAAAGTTTTTTTCTGAGGGGGGGGGGGTTGCTTGTAGAAAATCTCTACATGTTTCTCCCATTTTACTGCATCCTTTACCTTCACAATATTTGTTCCTATTGTTAATTCTTTAAGTGATGAAATCTACTTTTTATACAACACTCTCTTACAAAAATTCTCAAGTGTTTCATACTCTAATGATGGAATTGGCTCTTGTGTGGGCAAAGATGAGTTCTTGGCATGATTAACTGAGAGAAAGTGAAATTGTAAAAGGAAAAGAGCCTTTCTTGCAGTAGGGATGTCATTTTATAATCCAAAGAAACTTATTCTTCCTTTGGCCATTGCAATGGTTGGTGAAAGGTTGTGACCATAGCTCACATACAAGGCATCCAATGCAAAACAAACAGTAATAGTTCTTTAGTGGTACATTTAAGCAAGGAGTGCAATTTTTAGCATACTTTGCTTGGTGGCATTTTGCCTAATGGTGGAACTTTGTCTTGACTAAAATCTTTCTCTATGGAGCGTAGTAATGACTAGATCCATTTGTATTGTGTGCTCTGGATCCAATGCCTTACAAAAACAATGATCTCTTGTCCTCATAAGGTGGTATGGCTAGGAGTTTCTTGTAGTCCTTTGTTACATCATAATAGTGTTGTGTTTTGTTTAACTAACTGTCTTGTTGCTTTGTATTGAAATCCTACTTGTAGTTACTTTCTCAAACCAACCAAAGAGAAGAAATTTTCACTATCACAGGAAAGATGAGTCACCAAATTATATTTATATGAGATAAACACAAGTTTTATCCTAAGAAAATTCCATCATCAATTCCCTTGTAATATTAATACTCTTTGCAAATCCTTCAATGTATATGAAAGCTCATAACATCCTCAAGTATTTTATCAATTATTCAATATATTAGAGCAATTATTAGATATATTTAAAGGGAATATTATTTATACTTGAGATAAGCATAACTTTCCTTATGAAGAAAATATTTTCATGGTCATTTTTTCATTTTTATGTAGTATCTAAGAATTTTTCTCAGACTTTACAACTCTTATCTATTCCAACCAATGATAAATATATATTAAGATAAATTCTAACCACCACTAACCTTTACTCTTCTCAGTGTAAATTTTTTTGCTAAATATCTCTTAGCGCTTCTGTGTGAGGAAATTCCTACTTCTTTTGATTGTGTTTTGTCCTTGGAAATTCATTATCCAAAGAGAGACAACAACTTTATAGCAAACACAAAAGATGGGAAGACCCCATCAAGCAGTACAAGGGAGAGACAAAAGAGGTAAAAAAATGGGGTTAGGCTCCAATAGTATTGATATGAGAAATATGCACTATTGCATCTAAGATGTCTAAGCTATGCAAGTCATAAGTTATACAAACTATTAGAGCATCCAAAGAAGCATCATCTAGTGTGATTGCTCTCCCAAGGATTGCACTTGCCAATGCTCTTTATAGAAGAATGGACACATGTTGTCTAAAGTATGCTACAAAGTATGAGAGTGAGAGTGGCACTCCCTAACGTCTAATATGATAAGCTCTCATACACTCCTTGACAAATGTGTCAAACACATTGTCCATTACTCCATATAACTTGAAGGCTAGAGGAACAAAGAGATGACCTTGTTGCATACTCCTATACTTGGAGACTTTGCATGTTGTTACTTCATTTGCCACCCATCCAAGAGGATGAGTAATCATTCCTTCCAAAGTTGCATCATGCGTAAGGTTTGTAACCACAACATCTAACATGTGTCATCTGCAAAGCGTACGGGTGCTCCTTCCAAGCAAGATATCCACTCTCTCGTACCATGGTAAACACTATATCCTTGATAGCATCATGGGTAGCTATCTTTTGTCCTCCAAAAGGACACCATGTCATATAGACCACTACTACATCTAATGCAAAACCATACTTACAAGTGATTTATGAAGATGCAAATGGGTGGATCAAACCTAGGTGGACCTTCATAGCTGTAGAGAAGTAGTGGGTGTGAGTTAGAATGTTCTAATGCATATCCTAGTTACAATCCAAGAGCTTGCACCCTTGTCGGGAGCAAGAGCAAAGACGTGCTTTAGTGGTCCGGGGAATGGACATGTCAACTAGGAGAGAATGTAGTGTATGCTAAGATTGTTGCTCCATCAAGGAAGGCTGCAAACCTCTCGTCCAATTTGATGATAATGAAGCAAAGGATGGAAGGTCCTCCTGGACCTGTGGAGATAGACCATCTCTTGTTTGTCACAATAATGTTTGGAGAGAAAAAGATCTTTCCTCCACCTTGGTCACATATATATCCAAATTTGGTCTATCAACAACCATAAAATGGAATGAAAGTAGGGGTGTTGAGAGAGCACAACTACCCCAAAAGTACTATAGGTGTCATCTCCTTCATAGATAAGAGGCTTACCTTTCCGCAAGACATTGGTAGAGATATCTGTCTATGTGCCAGGTCCCCTATCACACATTCTAATATCCTTGGTTCGATGATATCACCAAAGACTCCCATAATCTTCTTTTCAGAAGCTCTAAGATGGGAAAGGATAGGAAGTTCAAGGAAGGAGGAATTGGGCAGAGAAAGTAAGTTGGTCAACGTGCAATGCTATAGGATAGTAAACCAAATACCACATGTGTATCTCTTAGAGAAAGATCATCCACATGAAGAATATCCTCTATGAGTGCACTGTGTAAGAAACATGTGATAAAATCTTTTGGATTTTATTGACACTCCAAAAATACATAATCTAATCTACATGTAGATGTGATATACGTAGATACTTGTAGTGAACTATACTTTACACCTCATTTTGACACCTTTGACATTCAAATATACAAGATATAGTTCGGTAGTCAAATGATAAAATAGGTATTCTTGATCCGATCCCAGATGGGGTGCATGATTTGTATGATTTATGAATCGTGTACCATAGGTTAAAATGTATTCTTTAGTCGTCACTTCAATAACATTAACAATAGCGCTTTCACCGAACTTGTAAAACTCGCGTTAAACGCGATAAGGCCTGTTTCTATCGCACTTGCGTGAAAGTTTTTACGTCTTCAGTTTGCCCAATCTCAAATGGTGAAAAAGTACTTTACAGCCAGTTCGCTCAGGAAACTTATTGTTGCTTAGAGTAAATCGTCGCCGTCCCCACCTCAAAATCCGACATCAATCATCATCATGTTCCCAAAATTTAATCCCAGAATAGAATCGTCGAGTAAGTTTCGAATAAGTTTCTCACGAGTTTGAAGGAACTCGCTTCTACCTTGCGGACAACGTTAATATCTGCCGAGAATGTCTCCAATCAACAGTTGTACTCAACTGTTCTCGCACTTACACGCTCACTCACCAATTATGAGGTGCAGGGAGGTGAAAACGCAGACAGGAAATTGATTAAGAGGATTTTCGGCGTGAGGTATTTACAAATCTGATGAAGAATGAGCAACGGAATTTGGAATTTTAAGTTGTGAAATTGAGACCGACAATTTGTTTACCGATCGTCGAGAGAGGGAGGGAGGGAGGGAGGTAGGAAGGAAGGAAGAGCGGGCAATCGGATTGTTTTCATCAAGAAGATGGCTACTAGAGTGCCGCGGTGTCCTTTCTGTGAGATAGCGCATGGCATGTCTGAGGGCCGCACTGCTTCAGTTCTTTTCCAGGTTAAATCTATGATGTATTTCACTTTCAATGTTTTGGATTTATGGCTGTTTACTTGTCGAGAGTGAAATGTAGCTAGTTTGTGGTTGCCGTCGATTCTTTTAGTTGCTAATGACAGCGGAGTGTCCTGGATATGAAAGAACTAGGGTTGTTTGTCTGTTGAGGTTGGTTTCTGGATGTTTGTCAGGTCGTTCTTATTCTGGCCAAGCTTTTGCTCAGGTCGGGTAGTGTTCTGGTGTCTAGTTTCTGATTAGGTTGAATCTGTTGGCGACAAATTTAAAATTCTTTGTAAAGTAAACGATAGAGAGCTGAGATGGTAGGAATTACCAAACTTTTGTTGAAAGGTTCGGCTTCATTGCTTCACTTATGCATTTGCTGTTTACTTCTTAACGGGTGGGTAAATGGAACTCAATGGTTGTGAAATTTTCTTCTCACCCTAAACCTGATTTTATGGGGAATGCCTTCACGAATTTTTGCAATTTGACGGATGACGGAATGAAGGACCTCACTTGCACGTCCGTTTAGTTGAAGAGGAAAGATATGTTTAAGCTTGATCCACATTCTCATCATTGAAGAATTTAAAGGAAAGCAAGCTGTGGCGGCTTGCTACCATTTTAGCTCGTTGAACAACAGCTGTTTGAAAATGAGAGTATCTTACAAACTACTCTCTATTAGACAAAATTTTTATCCTCGTAGAATATAAGGAAGAGTCCTTAGCGGATGTTTGCTTTTGAGATTCTGATTGAGGGAGAAGGTGCAGGTCATGGTTCCAATAAGAGGCAGCATTGACGGAGGCCGAGAGGCTATGGCGGGCTTTGATGCAGGATGACCAAGTTATAGCATTTCAAGATCGAAGCCCTTCTGCTTTCAGGTGTGTATGTTGAATGCAAGGTGCTGCCTCTGTGTGGAGATTCTTAGATAAAAAGGACTCATGAACAGGACGTGCAGTAATCTGCTCCACTCCACATACTTTTCGTGCTAGAATGTCGAAACAGGGGCAAGTGATCTACATTGCATTGAACTTATGATGTCTTTTCTGCAGGCACTACCTCGTCATCCCAATGGCTCATGTTAAGAACGTGAAACACTTGAAAAAGTCAGAGGAGGATCATGCTCTAGGTAAGTTCTCACATGCTAGTACTTCAGGGGGATGGAGTGTTAGGTAGATGGAAGAAGACGCTTGGATTTGAGATCATAGGAATGTACCTTAGCTGTAGGCACTTGCAGTTCATAGTCCCAATATCTTTTTCCTTGAGTTCATCGTCTGTTTTGCTGCTCGATTGGTGCTTGCTTACTCGTCTGTTGGATGAGTTCCACTTCAGAGCTTCGCATGCTCTATACTTTCCTGGCCGTCCTATTCATTCGGACTCTCATTTGTTGCTTTGACGCTTATTTCTTATAACAACTCCTACACTTTCTGTGGTGCAGTGGCACTTATGTGGAAGATCGGGCAGTCTCTTTTAGAACGTGATGCCCCCAACGCTCAGCACAGGTAGCCTACACCTTGCGTAACCTCTCGTTGTGAAATTGCGCTGTTGCACTATAACTTTTATCATATGTTTATCCAAGCTCCTTTTTTTGTGAATTTTAATTACTCGCTTTCGGAACCTTGATCCAACTTCCCTGTGATTCATGTTGCGTCCAAACTCCGAAGGTAATGCGAAAGCTGATTACCTTCGGGTATACGGTGAGCAGACCCTGTCATCGCTTGATATACTTAATTCCTAGATTCTCCCATCTGAGGCTCTTACTGTACAGACATCCGTGTTCGGGAAGGCACTTGTTGCAGTTCTCGTTATACAGACTAGGGCTGATACCACATGCTTTTATTCCAGATTTGGCTTTCACAAACCACCTTTCAACAGCGTCGATCATCTTCATTTACATTGTCTTGCTTTACCATACATCTCATGGTGAGTGATGTTCTTAATTGCAATCGACCTGCGTATAGAGTTAGGTGGTTATATACATCTAGTCTGCATTAAGGAGGGGAAGAGCTTGTTGGTAAAAATTTCGACATGCAATTCTGAATATCGTGTCAAATATGAGCAGGTGGCGAGCACTGAAGTATACGTCACTCGGATTTCTTGGTGCATACGTGAGTGTCGAGAAGGTATTGCAACAACTGGACGGAGGTGGCAATAAGGACACCTCTACCGAACCCCCTGTCTAGTACAAAACCGTCACGTAGATTAATTTACCAGGTAACATAGATTCTTTTGAGTCAAGTTTGACTCTCTGTACTACACTGGTACTCTGCCAAGTACTTGTCTGCATTTGGTCCAAACCTGTTTATTGTCGGAGCACAAGACCGGTTTACAGGTATTGTGAAAGATGTCTACTTCTTGATCTATTCATTACCTACTGTAATGGTCACAGATACGTTCTTGTGGCTTTGCGGTTCTCACGAAGCTAGAGAGGTCAATAATAACTAGTATGCAAGCACCGCGTGCTGGACCCTGTTCCTAATCACCATCAGTAGGATAGTTGGATAAAGAAGAAAAAGGAGCCAAGAATTACAACATTGTTATAATTAGTCATTGATTGAGTTTGGGTATCATAGACAGACATCTCTCTAAATTATTATTAAAATTTTATGTAGAGCAGAACTTCACTACTGTGCACTTCTGCTTCTAATACCAATATGGAAGAGACGATGCAGAGGATTGCCATACTTTTACAGCAGAGTTCCATTAATCCAACTCATGGTACAATAGGAATATTTACTCATTTAGCACTCGAAATCTGAAAACCAGCAAATAAAGAAGCGATTATGTAGCAGAACCGAAGTTGATTGCCTTGGCTCGCTGCAAGAGATGTGGCCACAAGGTACTTCTTTCTCTAAGGTAGGGCTAAGCATTCTATGGAGATGATTTGAAAGATCGCACCTGAAAGTGGATATGAGGTCATTGATGAACTGGAGATCCTCCGCCTAGTGCAGGACTATAACCAAACAGTATATAGACCTGATCTGGAAGGTAAAATTTTTAGAGGAAAGATATTATAAATCTCAGTTTTATAGATTTCTGACTTGAGACTAGTACAATATCATGAGGTGCTGGCAAATGAAGACGAAGAAAAAGGAGTCGAGGTTGCTTTTCCCAACAAAATAATATTTGGAGCAAATGGACTGGTTTTGCAGAAGGACAATGGAAGAGATGGCAAATCCCATCTTATGCAAGTAATTCATGCTTTAACGACTTCTGGAAGCTGCCTATCCAGATTTATTGTGGGTTCTTAATGACTGGGAAAAAGAAGAAAGCTTTGGTTGCTTGGAAGAGGAAGATAAGTTGAAGATAAAAAAGACTATCTCAATCTAAGTGTTTTCAAAAAACAAGGCAAATTTTTTTTTCGTGAAAATTACGTATGTACACGCGTTGTTGAACTATAGTCGCAATAATGGAAGATGTTGATTTAGAAGGCTTTTTGCCACATGGACCTCCCAAAACGTAATAGATAGCAAGGAATATACAAAATAGACAATTTTTGTACATGCCATACTATCTTCAACTTGGGCCTCAAATTTAGAGGCTCCAAAATATAAACTACATTTCTACAAGGTTAGAGAGAACTATACCTTACTTTACCTCCGATTCCATTGTTATTGTCACCCTAGCACATCTTATTATAATGCAAAAAATTATGTCAAAATGAGAGGTAACGAGAAGTAGAGTATTTTCAGATGAATATCAAATCCTTGAAGAGCTTTCTCGTAACTAGATACATTTATCACATCCCGTGATTGTTGTTATTGTTGTTAATGTTGATAAATTTTGGAAGATGATAGATTATTTCCATTAGGCAACTAGACTTAAGCAAGTATAGAGAGAGATTGATAACAGGCCCATGCGAGTATAGAGAGGCAGGGTGATTATAGACCTCATATTTCCTTGTTCCCATTCAATCTCTAAACATGTATGCTTCAGCTAATCAAAATGTATGGAGTTTGCATCTACTCAATGATCATGTTAGAGGAGAGTAGAAATTTATAGTAAGGACCGGTCATTAATAATGAGAGCCAAATATTACAATATACAACACCTCAACTTTAGATGACCATCAAGATAAAAAAAGGAGAAAAAAGAATAATATGGAAAGATATGCAAATTTTAAGTGCATGCATATAACTTTATTTGGTTTTCGCTATGTTACACATCATTTCTAGTTTATGAAGTTAACTAAAAATGAAAGTTGTAAAAATTAAAATTTTTTCTAATAAACTAATTGAAGACCTAGGGAGAGATTGGGTAAAAAATGCGTTGACGATAATAGTTAGTCTTAGATGAGATATAGATTGGTATATTTGATTAATAAGTTACATATATATAGAGTTTTATCCATATAAAGCATGATAAATTTTATTGTGATATTTTCCTCCTATACACATAGTGAAAGTCAATGCCTTCAGAAATATCTTATGTTGAAAGTTGTGTAGCAGAAATTTTCTAAATCTCCTCGTACATACAAGTTATAATATATTTATGATGAGAATTCCTCCATCAAAAAACATGTTATTTATAAAAGCACCAAAGTTAAAGGTTATTAGCAATTGCATTTACACTGAGGGTTGGAAAAAGAACCAAATATAATTTCCTTGCTTGTTGGAAGAATGTATAGAAGACGAGTTGTTATGGTATCATAGTCAACCAAGGGTCCAATCCTACACTTTTGAGATCTACTTCAAGGAATAACAATTAACTACTTACACTGGACCATCTTGATTTAAATGGTTATTCATGGATAACGCTTAAAAAGGAGTAATACTGATTGGAGTAGTATTCTTTTTCTTTTTTCTAATTTTGAGAAGGTGAAAGAAAGCACATTATGTACAAGAAATCTCCGTAGCTATCATTGTTGATGACAATCCTCCATCCCCGCCACTCGAGCAATTTTGGATGGCAGTTTGTTAGGGATGACTTGGGAAGCGCACAAAACAGGTTGAAAAAGAACAAGAAGGACATCAAACAGTACATGAGAATAAATTGCAATGATACTTTTTAGAGAAACCTCCAAAGCGGTTGTCCGAAACCATCTCTCTCCACTTGTAGGTCGTTGATGAATTTCAAACTTGATATCTCACGAGTAGATGAAACACCTAAAGATGCCAAGATCAGTACCAATATGTTAGGTGAGGATCAATAAGGAAACTCTCCAGACTAGATATATTCACATGAAGTTCTCACTTGTATATCATATATGTATGGCAAATTAATGTGTTAATCAAAGATTTGACTATCACATATCTTTTTGGTTCATATTTCCACTTATGTATATCTAGTATTCACATATTCCTCTCATTATACATAATACTCAGATAATATATGTATTTTATTTTACTGTGAGTATTATTAATTATTAGAGGTATTATAATTACAATACCTTGCTAATTTTAGTGGTTAGAGCTTTTTTTTCCTATATTATTTCCTAACGTTTCTTATGTAGACATATTTGAGTATAAAGGCTTTTCTCTAAAATAATAAAGCTCAGAAAATTTATACTTTGTAAAATCGTTTTTTCTTAAGTTACCTGATATACTTCAAGTTAATGCTTTTTTGCCCCATCTAGAAAATGAGTAAGCTTAAAATTGCTAATTGCAAGTTTCTCAAGCTTGGGAAATTATTTGCATTATGTAAATCATATCATATGTATCTTAATCCATAATTTGATCTTCCTTCTTGTTATTCATAATATCATTTATTCATAATATTTAGACATAAGATTTTTTGCATCTAAATGAATGCCAAAAAGAAAAAAATACATTTTGTTGATGAATTTAATGTTCAAAGGTGAAAATTGATTACCACACAGTAGATTATACTCAAATTATAAAGTTTAAAATCATAGCACACAAATATAGTGTTAAATTGATAGAAATGATTTATTTTATTTTTTAATATTTATATGTATATAATTTCAATCATATTGTCAAGGAACACCCTCAATTATACATGAGACTATTCTTAATAACCTAGAATAATTTTTGAATAGATGTGTTTCAATATTATTTGAAATTTATATATAATTATAAATACTAGTTATATTGCTTAAATTAATCAATTTTTCATCTGTCTTATTTATGTATTCATATATTTATTCATATCTTTTTGAACTACAATACTCTGTTAAATATGTTAAATATGGTTATTTTCAAACAAGACTTTAAGTTAGCAATAGCAAAGGAGAGATATTTGTTATTATATTTTAATAGATAAAATATATCTATAAAAATATTTCTCCCTTTCTATTGCTAACTTATCTAATTTATATTCTCAATATGTTATAAATGAATTGTCAAAAATGCCCTTGACAAGTTCTGAAATTACAAACCTACCCCAAACAATTCAATAATTACAAAAGTAGCACTTTTATTTACTAAGATCAGTGTCTTCTCAAAGAGTTAGGTTTGGTTTGTGTGGTTGAGTTCGGAGGAGGATGAGCCATGCTGAGCTTTGGGGTTCCACGGGTAGTCCAACTTGATTTTTTTTGTGAGCCACCAAGGAGGAGACCTGGTCACTCTTGCTCATCTTTGCTAGGGTTTTGCTTTTGAGTTTGAGCAAATTCTAATTCTCCTCGGGACATGTTGTACCTCTGAGCGGATAGAAATGTTTGAGGACAAGGGTTTCAACTCTCATGTGGTTGTCATTGAAGTGCTCATAATTGCCATGGATGTCATCATATGATGGATGTACTTTGCTTTATTCATTGGTGGTGTTTGACTGTAGGCTATATCAGCCTGTGTATGCCTTGCTACAATAGGGGCAAACTTCTAGAGAATGTTTGAGGTACATAGAATTTGGTCCTTATCTTGGCAAATAAAGACTAAAAATAAAGACATTGCACATTGCATCACATTTAAACAAATGATGATAAATTGTAATAATATAGCTACTTCTACAAGCTCTTGCCCATTACTAGGACTATACATGTTTATGTGCTCATACATTTGCAAACTTGCAAGTTAAGTATACTAATCTATTTCTTCAAAGCATATGTTAGCATCTTTGCATTTTTTATTATCCAAAATCATACGGCTAGTAAGCACAAGTCAACTATGCTTCCCCGTAGAGACCTTTGTCATATCATTCAGAAAATTATAAAGTCCAAATTCAATTGAGTGTCCATGAACCATCAATAAGATCTGAATCATTCATGAGTTTCTATATTGAATGGATATGTTCTCATAAATTTTTTATTCCTCAAGCATCTCAAACCATATCCACATAAACCTCTCTCATCTGAATCCTAGATAGATAGACTCCCTTGAGAGAGCCATTGATGATTGCATGAAGGAGAGAAATGCATAAGGACAATTCCTATGATTGAAAACATTCTGACTAATGTGATGTGATTTTTGTACAAGTCTAAAGATTCATTGTAAAACATAGACTTTTGAGTGACTTTCCCTAATTGGAAGAATCAAAATAGATTGGATTTGAGAAAGAAATTGGAACATGAGTCTGGCTATTTAACACAACAAACTTCATTCATTGATTTGGTCAAGAAAAAAAATGTATAGAAATTACACCAAATTTCATGTGGTTCAACCAATGTTTGATAACGTCCACTATTGCATAACATTTTCATTTACTCTTGAATTGTCGATCAAGAATTGTCAAACAAGAATTTTTGAAGTCTTAACTGACCACCAACACTACAAATACATATATACTTGTACTTTCACTTGCACTTGCACTTATCTAATTTTGTGAATGTGTGGTGCAAATTGATCCCTTATCTAGCCCTAGATTGTTTGGTACCAATTGATACACATCACCTCACAAAATTTTGCAAGTGGGATCCATTCACAGAGCTACCGCTAGTGTACAATCCCATAGTTTTGTAGCTTTTCTTGCATGAGCCTTTCCCACAATCTTGCAATCCTACCCATAGGCCCACAATCCCATAGCTCCTCCAATATAATCATATATCTCTGGTAAGACATATTTGTCATGAAATTCATATGTATGTAACTTTTTTTTCTAGTGCTCCATTTACAGATTTTGGTATCTATGGAAAACTCTTGAGAAGACACTTCCAATGAAATAAGTGGCACCTCATTTTCATGTGTATTCACAAAGAAATCAGTTCTAATGTGAACTGCCTTTATGTGCACTTCCATAAATGGAACCTTGTAGTTGAAGATCTATCCCATACTTACACTTTTACACTCCCATAGAAGATCTATCCCATGCTATCTCTTCAACATCTAACATGTCAGAGATCTATCCCTTGCTTATTCTTCTATATTGTCATAGAGATCTATCATGTATTGAAACTTCTAGAAATTCCTATATGATATTTACCCCGTAGAGCATTTCCATAATTAATCAGACTCCACACTTAAAATCTCTCACTTGGAGTATGACATTACTTGTTACTCTAATGTACAAGATAATCAATTAACTTTGAATTCCAACAACTATGCATTGCTTGAGCTTCTAAATTATGACTACCTTGGTAAACACATCTAAAGATTGCATACTCCAATAATCTTTACCAAATCCAATCTCCACCATCTATCAATTCAAAAATGAAATAATACCTCAATTAATATGCTTTGTTCTAGCATGAAACAAAGAATTCTTTGCAAGATTGTTAGCACTCTGGCTATCACTATGGAGTATTTTTTCAAGATGTTTCGTGCCCAGCTCTACCATAAATGTTTTCAACCAAATCATCTCCTTGTTACCTCCCAAGATGGCCATGTACTCAAATTTTGTGGTAGAAAGAGAAACACTCTTATGCAATCAAGACATCCAACTAATGGTAGTATTGCCCAAGGTAAAAATTTACCTTGTAGTGCTCTTTCAACTGTCCAAGTCTCCCAAATCTTCATCAATGAAGCCCTTTAAAATAGCATCTATTTTCTTGAAGCAAAGTGCCTTATCAAAGGTACATTTAAAGTAGCATAAAAGCCATTTTACTACTTCTTATTGCTCTCTTCTTGGGTTTGACATGATTTTTTTACAACTCCTATTGCATGAACAATTTTTGGCCTAGTGAAGACCATTTCATACATGAAATTGCCAATTTTTTGATATTTTTAAGGTACTCCACTCATGTACTCTCTATCTCTATCAATTCTTGGTGATTACTCCTTAGAGAGTTTGAAGTGACTTCCCAAGTGAATAGTTTGAAGTGTAGCATTTTGTACAGTAAATTTTTCCATCAACTTCTTGTACTTCTCTTGAGACAACTTCAAAGAACTTGCAGATCTGTCTCTAGTAATCCTCATATCTACTATGAAGTACTTAGATCTTTCATTTCAAATACATCAAACAATTTAGCTCATTGATTTCCTTAGTGTTGGATCCAACAACATATCCTCAACAGAAAGCAGCAAGATGATGTATGAATCATAAAATGACTTAATGTAGCAGCAATGATCCATTTTGCATCTGGCTTCATGGCCATTGTTGGCCATAAAGCTATCAAATTTCAAGTACTTTTGTCAAGGACCATATTTCAAACCATAGAGACTCTTCTTCAACTTGCATACCATGTCTCCATTGTTAGTGATTTGAAAACACTCAAGTTGTGTCATATAGACATCCTCCTTAAGATCTACAAGTAAAATTTTTATCTTTTTTACATTTTGCTGCTCTAGATGCAAATTCTCTATAGTCACAAGACCCAAGACCAATCCGATGGTAGTCATCTTAACTACAAGAAAGAAAATCTCATTGTAGTATATACCTTTGGTCTATTGAAAACCCTTTGCCACAAGTCTTGCCTTGTACTCTTGGTTTCATCATGTTCTTCTTTGACTCAGTACACTCATTTGAAATGCCTTCTTTCCCTCTAGCTGCTTGGTCACTGACAAAGTCTCATTCTTTTCTAAGGAAGACATCTTTTCTTTCATTGCAAGCTCCAACTGCAATGAGTCTTCCTTTTGCATAGCCTTTGAGTAGCACTCACCTCTAAGTTCACCAATTTTTGTTAGGGATAAGTAATACATGGATGGGGGAATACCTCTTTATTGGTTCTTGAAATCTAGTAGATCTCCTCAAATCAATTGTAGGTATGATTGGATCTAGTATGAACTCTTTGGTTTCTACCAAACTCCTATTTCCAACAACATCATTTCTTTGAAATGTCTTCCAACACTACTTCTTCTCAATGTTCTACTTGTTCTTTTGTAACCTCAAAACTTGATCCAAGCTTATCTTTGTATGTAGCATTCTCATGGAAAATGGCATCTCTACTTTTAAGCATTTTTCTATCATCTTCATTCCAAAGGCAATAAGCCATATCATCTAGTCCATATTAAATGAAGAACCACTTTCTTGAGTTCAAATCAAACTTGTCCTTATCACTATCTTGAATCCTTGAATATGACACATAGCCAAAGGTTCTCAAGTGAAAGAGATTTGCCTTCTTTCTTGATCATTTTTCCTCAAGGATCTTTGATTCCCAAGTGGATCAAGGGTCCTTAATTTATGAGGTATATAGTTGTGTTGATTGCATCTACTCAAAATGTTTTTGGCAACCTTGCTTGTAGTCTCATGCATCTAGCTCTCTCATTGAGATTTTTATTCAATTGTTTGGTCACACCATTTTGTTGTGGTGTCTCAAGGATAGTTTTGATCATTTTGATACCATGCTTTGCATAATATTCTATGAACTTATTGCTATTATACTCTCTGCAATTATCAAATTCAAGCACTCAATTTTCAAATCAGACTAGTTGTCAACCTCAGATTTTCATCACTTGAAACACTAAACACATCTGATTTATTTTTCAGAAATAAACCTACAACTTCCTGGTAGCATCATTTGTGAAGGTGACATAGTAGCAAGATCCTCCAAGAGACTCAACTGAAGTTGGGCCATACACATATGTGTGTATAAACTCTAGCTTTCTTGCTCTTGGTGCTCTTATAGCTCTAGTGAAGGTAACTAACTTTTGCTTTCTCAAGAAACATGGTTCACAAAAGGAAATTTGAACAAGAAAAGTTGAACAATCTTCAATTAGTTGCAAATGGCAAGATCAACAACGTTCTACTCCTTCTTTGGACTTTTACACTAATTCATGAAGTGACCATGGTCATTGCAATTCCAGCACACAATTTCTTTATTTACTTCCTTGCGGCCTATTGACTCACTTCTCTTCCTTGACTTTGATCTACCATTTCTTTAACTCTAACCTCACTAAGGACTTCTACCTTTGCTCTCCACAAATAGCACCGCTCTTGAAAATTCTGAAGAATTAAGTCTATGGTTATCTTCATTGAGAACTCATTGAGAATCAAGTCTCAAACTTGAGATCACTTGATCTTGAGGAACTACTCACTAATATGATTGTGGCTCCACAACTATCAAGTAATTATGATAGTAATAGCAATTCTTGAACTTCATCATCAAAGTTGATCTTCATAGATTCTAGTCTTGAAATGATTGAATTGAAATCATTCACATGGTCTTGAATTGATGCATCTTCTTTCATCCTTCTATTGACTAATTGGCAAATCAAGAATACCTTGTTCAAAGCTGAAGATTTCTCATACATATTTGATAATGCCTTAATCAACCTGTGAGTGGTCTTCTCATAGACAATGTTGTATGTAATGTTTCTTGCCAACGTCAATCTCATCACACCCAAGGCTTGTAAATCTAGAAGCTCCCACTCAACTGCTTCCATCTTTTCTAGCTTTTCTATCTCATGAGGTAGGTGCAACTTCTTCTTAGGTAGATAGTCTTCAATTTGCATCTTCCAAAATCCAAAATCCATGTCATTGAACTTGTCTATTTTGACTTTCACATCTTTTGTCATTGTTCTGCTCTCTCTACAAAACCAACGCTCTGCTATTATGTGTTTGGAGAAACCAAATTGGATTTGAGAGAGCAACGGTAATACAAGTCTAGATATTCTATGGAGAATTTTTTTTCATCAATCTGGTCAAGAAAAAAATGTGTACATAAATAACACTAAATTTCATGTGGTTTTGCTAATGTCTACCTATATCAACAATTGCACAAGATTTTTGTTCACTCTTGAACTGTCAATCAAGAATTGTCAAAATCACAATTGACTATAGACACTACAAATATATATACACTTGAACTTGCTCTTATCTAGTTCCATGAATGTGGAGTGCCAATCGATCCCTTATCTAGCCCTAGATTGTTTAGTACCAATTGATACACATCACCTCAAAAAATTCTGGAAGTGAGGTCCATTCCCACAACTACTTGTAGGGTATATTCCTATAACACTATAGTCACATAGCCTTTCCCGCAGCCGTGAAATCCTTCCCATAGCTATCACAATAGCATCTCATAGCTCTTGCAAGACACATTCTTGAACTTCATGTGGATATTACTCTTCTTTTTCTAGAACTCCATCTGCCATGGTCTTGGTGTCTATGCAAAGCCCTTGAGAAGATGCTTCCGACAAGATATCCTTCATTTGCATGTGTATTCACAAAGAGATTAGTCCTAACAAGAACTACCTTTCTATACACTTCCACTAATTGAATCTCGCATTTGAAGTTATGTCCTATATTTACACTTCTACACTCCCATACAAGATCTATCATGTATTGACTCTTTTACATTCCCGTTGAAGATCTATCACATCATGATACTTATTGAAGTTCCCAGAGGATATTTGTCCAGTAGTGCATTCCCGTAATTAATCAAACTACACACTTAACACCTCCTTGGTCACTACAAAGAGGAATCAAATCGAGACCATCCGTGGACCCCAAAACATTGTATGGCCCGCCCTTTCCCAAACGCAACCTCACAAATCAACCTTTGAGCCAAACCCAACGTTTTGTACATGCCAAGGCTACTTTTGTAATTATTGAATTGTTTGGGATAGGTTTGTAATTTCAGAACTTGTCAAGTGCATTTTTGATAATTCCCTTAGGTTATACCACATTATATATGATTTATTTAAAATTAATTAAAAAAATCCTATTTTTTAATATAAATGTGTAGAATACATCTTTTCTATCTATTATAATTTTTAAGATAAATGTTGAATTATTCATAACATCAATTTTAATTATCTATAAGATAGTTTCCTAAATACCTTTCATTTGATTGTGAGTTGTAAAAAAAAAATCTTTTTAATATAAATGTATACAATAATTTTTTTCTATCTATTATGATTTTTAATATAAATTTTTAATTATTCATAATATAAATTTTAATTATGTATAAGATAGTTCCCTAAATACCTTTCATTTGATTAATACTTAAAATAAATGATATCAATCTAATAAGACTAATTTTATTTATAAGTATAAAATTTTAAATTTATTAAATTTTATTACGAAGAAGATTTCTTTCTCAATTGAATTCAATATTACTTTTATATGATGAACTAAGAATTTTTATTATATCATTTTTTTAATCAGAAACATTTAGAAATATATATTTCAAATTAAATCAAAAATTATCTTTATTACCTCATTATATTTATTTATCTTCATTATTAATTAATGATAAGAATTCATATTATTAACAGCATATACCATCCCCACAGATTCTTGCTCATACTTATATAGATCATTAATGATATTTTTATTAGTTGTATTATTGATATTTATTCATTCAATAATATAAAACTTAATCTAAGCAACTAAGATTATATTTCATCCTCTAAGACTTGAATATTATGAGAATTCAATATTATCTTGTATCCAAGTTTAGAGTATAGTATATGATAATGATTTCTTTGATTACTAGAAAATCGATCATTATTTTTTAGTTGAAATATGAGGACTAAATAACAAAAATATAAATAAGACTAAATGGTGCAGAGAAGTATAATTTCTGTTTAACTTCATTCTATGTTATAATATATTATAACAACATTACTCTCATTTGTCTATACCATTTCCATATTAGTTCTTACAAATAGTAATCATTAGATTACCATTATTTCATTAATAGTGATGATATAACACCTTATACTACATAATTTACAATCCTGGATTAAAATTTTTAAATTAAAATTTCTATATCAAAACATCTAATTAGTTTTATTTCCAAAAAATTATGAGTAATCTGAATCATTTGCAAAATACACTTATATTATAACCAGCTGGGGATATAAGACAACACGTTACTAAACTGAAAAAAATTAATGGAAACTTAGAATGGTGGATTTACTTTAGTTGAATCATATTTTATGTAAATTAATAAAATCAAAGAAAAGGTTAATAATTACTAGTATTTATTATTTTAACTTTTCTATTCTGTTTTCCTTGAATAAAATTAATTAACCAAAATTTTAAATATAGTTTTATAAAAATACTAATTAGGATTATAAATAAAAATTAATAATCCATTGTATGTTAGACAACATACCAAATACTTAGGAACTTATCAAAACACTTGAGATAAATATGCAAGTACAAATATAATTATTACTCCTAGAAGCTGTTAATTTGTACGTATTGTATCATTATATTTAAGAAACTTCCTTCTTTTCGAACAACTTTTTAAGTTTCTTAAAAATAGTAAAGGAATAAAGTTAACCTGAAATTGGTGCTTTAAAACTAGGTAAAAGACAATCATTATTGTACTTCTAATGAATGGTATATTTAATAGTTCTAAATAAGAAAAATAAATAAATAAATAAACTTCTAGATATCATATATAAAAGAAAATCTGATTCCCTATTCTTTCAAATCATTTCTATAGATATAGATTATCAAAAATATTATAAAAAATGAATTAAACTGAAATTCACCAGAACTATTATAGTAAATTACCATCTAATTATATTTTCATAAATAAAACAGCAGATGTATGAAATTTTTTAAACAATGATACCTTTTAATTAAATATATAATGATTCTAATATGATATACAAGCATAATTGGGATTTTAATCTATTGATTATTTTGAAAAGATAAATAACTCAATCTGATTTTATACACTTTGTATTATTATTTTATGAATTATGTGAGTTATAAATGAATTAAAGATTATTTCAAGTTGGATTAAAAATGAATTTTTGTGATTTTGAACACATTTTCACTAAATTCTACTTTAGGAGCAATATTATAGAATGGTTGTAGAATATAGAGCTACTTAGTTCTTTTTTAAGATTCTATAAATTATAAATAATGTAAAATATGATACATAAATGCAAAATGTAAGATTATTCAAATGTTTGCTAATGTATATAACATAACACTTAGTATATTTAGTCCCACTTTTATTTTATATAAAAATATTTCTAATTTTGGTTGATAGATATTATAATGTTATTATTTTTGGTTACTTAGATAGGAAGGTATAAAATATTACACTTCTTTTTCCTATTCAATTTCATACTATAATACACGCATAATAGAAAAGAAGTAAAGTTTTATTCTCATTACATTTCATGATATAATATATAAGAAAACATGTGTTCAAAATCAATCTTATCAATAATCTAAAACAAGGCAAGTTCACTCTACATGAACACAATCAACCTACTTCTCAACAAGCAAATTTTCTATCAAAACTATTTTGGTTTTAAATTTAAATAACATTTGATCATGCAACTATCATGGATGGTAATTGGATGCCATGGTTGTGCCATTGCATACACATTCGATACATTTTTTGAGCCTATAATATATTAAATTGAGTCTCTAGATCTTTATATTTTGCCTCTATTTTCCATAACAATTACCAAATTATTAATCTAGTTAAACTAATAGGTCTTACTCATGTCTACTCTATAATTTATATTTTCTATAGATGCATTCTTTCTGGAGATAATTTTCTTGCAAGAATTTCATGTTACATCAAAAAAATACATTCTCAATCTTAGACTACAATCACTCTAGCCAATATTTATGATATCACTCAAAATCCACTCAAGTCTCCCTTATAATACTTTCACTTTTCCCAAGAACCCCAAATTAAATCTGAACTCTTTTTAACTCTTTTTAACTCACTAACATACACTCAATATAGTATACTACTCAAGGCAGCATGTCTCATTCTTCTTTTGGATAGGGCTTGGTGAGTGACTTCTTGACCATTTCCTTCTCATCATAATATCTAGTAACATCTAATACTAAGTTTTAGAAGCTTTTATGATAAAAGAGAAGAATCACATGAATAGATTCTTACCTTCTGTACTGGTTTTGTTGTTGTAGAAGATTCAAGGAGAATCTTAGAGAATAAAAGAAAATATTTAAGATTTCTTGTTTGACCTCAGGGATAATATCAAAGTATTACTTTGGTGATCACATATCAATCCTCTCATTGGTCTACTCTATCAAATATCCAAATTAAGTATTGTATGAGGACTTAAGTGATATTTGGTATTCTACTACAAAAACAAACTAGAGTTCTAACTTCTTCTCATATTTTATTATTTTAGTCTATTTTTTTATTAGATTAAACCTTGACTAACTTTAGCTAGTGATAAATGATATTAGTCATGACTAACTAAAGCTAATTATAACTATCTTTAATAAAAAAAATTTAGCAAAAATTTCTTTATCAACCCACAACTATATTTATAACATAATACAATTAGACAATCCTTGCATTAATCAAGTACACCATTCCATAACTTGGTACAAAATATGAGATGTACAAGGTGATTTTTCTTTCTATATCTCAACAAAGCTATAATAAAAAAGATGATAGATTTATTTGATATATGTTAAAAGTGAGTTTTGAATGCTCTAAGAAAAGCTTTTTGCAATTTTGACATAATATTTTCTCCTCAACCTAGCTCATTTCTTTACAAACAATTGTCCTTCACTAAACCACAAACTTGGGACTTTTAGAAATTTTTTAATGAGTTTATTTTGTTTGTGCTCTACTACAATAAGGGATAACCTTTTCTCAATTCTCATAAGTTGTACACTACTAGCTATCAATAGCAAAGGCAAGAATTCAAGCCATCCTTACCATGCATGACTTCTAAAATATACCACTAAAAGATTTTACAATCCCACTTGTTGGAGAATAAAGGGTTAATAGATTTGCAAAGATAAACAAAAGTTGTTTGTGTTTAAATGATGATAGTTAATGTTTAAAATTTGGTGGATATATTTGACATTACTACCTCAAAGGAAGTCTAGGATATCTTCAAAAAGATGATGAGATAGCCAAAGTAGGGAAGATCTACATATTGAGAAGTAAACTTGTTGCTCTACAAATGAAAGAAGGGATTAAGATGGAGAACCATTTCATGTATTTGAGAGCCTAGTTTAGTGTATGATACCAGGAAGAGGAAGTTGAGTCAATACATGTTTTCTTGGAGAGTTTACTAGTTGCATATGAGACATCTATCAAGTAAATAGAAGTCATACTAGGAGGAGTCATTTTCCTCATAGAGCCTAGTGCTTTAGGAGGAGTCAAATTCAACAATATTAAAAGATAAAGAAAAACATACAATAAGACTTTTCTTTGGCACACATAGTATATTTCTAAGAAGAGGTATAAGCATATCAATAAAAATGGAATAACCAAGGAAGCAATTCAAACACAAGTGCTAAAAGAAAGAAATAAAGTAGCAACTAGCACAATTGTGACCAACTTGGACATTCTGCTCAAGAAGCAAAGGCAACAATAAGAAGGTGCTCTAGAAGGGAGCTTTTAAAATAGATGTAAAGCTAACCTGGTCTCAAAAACTTCTTGAGAATAATTATTTTTCACAACACTTTATACAACTCTAGCATAAGAACCTTGGTAGATAGATGTTGCTTCAAACCACATTACTTTAAATCATAACTTGTTTTATAAATTGATGTTTAAATCATAAGTTGTTTTGTAACTTGAGGTTATATGGATTGATGGTTTGCCTTGGAAATGGTGATAGAAGTTCAAGATGAAGGCAATAGAAAAATTCATTTTGAACTCTTATTTAGTGAGACATGGATTCTTACTTCTATATATTCTCACTATCTAGTAGGTACTTAGTGTGGTTTATAATCTATTAAGTGTTGAAATTTTGATATTTATATAGTCTATATATAGATATACTCAATTTCTATGTAAGTGATTGATATATAAGAGAGAACTATAAATGATTGATAAAGAGAATTTGTAAGAACAAAATGTAATAAATTTGATAAACTTTACAAGCTACAAGATTGAGCAATATGTCAAAATTTGGTACTCAAACATTTGAAGATTTTGTATTATGGTATAAGAGACTTGGACACTTGAGTTATACTAAGATGTCAATTCTCCATGAGGACATAGTGGGCAATTGAAGTCTTTTCACTATAGTTTGAGGACCCAACCCAATGAGGTATATGTGGATGGGAAGCAAATATAGCATGAGGTTCCCCATATGCAAGGAGAAGCAACGCAATACTAGACTTCTTATAAACAAATCTTGCAAGACCAATTGATTCAATTTTGTTGAGAAATACATCTTACTGCTTTTTTGTTGATGATTTCTCTACAAAATTGTGGATGTCCTTCTTGCACAAAATATCCAAGCCTTGACATATGTTCAAGATAACCAAAATCAAATCATAAACTACAAAGAGAGTTTGTACTATTAGAAATGGTAGAAGAAGAGTGTTTCTATCAGAGGTAGCATATTCTTTTTATATGAGTGATGATATCTTTAGACCACAAAATTATTTTATAGCCTTGAATAAAATGGTATTGCAGAGAAGAAGAATTGAATTAAGCAAAAATGACAAGATATCTACTCAAAGATCAAAGATTGAGATTTGTCTCAAAATGTATGCATTGAAGGAAAGAATATAGCGGTCCATCTTCTCAATTGGACATTATGACAACCCAATTTCAACATATTAATTGTATGATGAATAAGAATAGGTCACTCCCATGAGGATAAAAGTTGGAAATGACTAGAAATAAAAAGAAAATGTCATAGGTGGTCTATTCTTGCTTGTTTAACCTCTTGGGAAAAAAACACTCCCAAAAGAAGGTAGAGACACCCACTATGATATCCTACAAAAAAGAGGTACCTCACCCATGCTATTATGAGCTTTGTATAAGAGGATTCCCCAAAGATTAGTCAATTGTTTGACCAACCAAATAAGACAAGGATTGACATGTCATCCATCCATGCAACTAATCAAAGGGTGGAGGTCATTGATAGGTCACCAATTACTTGACCAATACAATTCTTACATGGTAAAATGCTTGGGAATGATCAATGTTGGTAGAAAGAAGAGAGATCACTTGGATGGCAATGCAAGAAGTGCTACTAAAGAATTTCCAAACCATGTATTTGTGCAGATGCCTTGACCTTGACTATGGGGGTTGAAGCAAAAAACCAACATACAAGAGTATATAGAGGCATTTCTTGATTTATAGCTTGCAATAACTGATATGAGTCTAGTAGAAGCTCTTGACAATTTCAAACAAGGTTAAAAGAGCAAATTCACTAAGAGATAATAGTACAAAATCCTTGCATAGTTTTTGAAGCAATTGCTTGCACTTGGAAGAGGTGAAGAGGTGGTCCCAACTCAGCACTATTGGGCTAAAACACTGCACTTTGGTGGATTAGTTTTTATGGAATTGGGCAACAATCAATTCCAAGATTGAGGAGCATGACCGCTCCAAGGAGAATGTGATGGGTCAAAGAAAGGAGAGATAGAGTCCCATGAGGAGAAAGGGCTCAAGCAAAAAAACAATGTTGTTACAATTGTGGTTGAGTTGTGCACATAGCCATCAATTCTTGTGTTGGTCTTCCTAGAGGATCTTGGCCTCTACACAGGCAACCTTTGAATAACATGGAGAGACAAATAGAAGAAAAAGATGAGAAAATCATATTGTAAAATAAAGATCACAAATAAATGTACCTCATGGCCTTATTGGCTGAATAAAGAAGAGTAAAAGTGGGGTGAGGAAGAGGAGAAGTGCACAAAGGTTGAGGAAGATAAATGCACAATTGATTATTGTAAATGGAGTCCTAAAAAGTAACCAATTGAGAATATTGATCTAACCTTGGAATAAAAAATAATTTCTTGTCTCACTCTATTACAATAAGGTTAGGATGAAACTAGAGAAGGATAAGAATGAAGAAGTAGAGTTACCTAATTGTCATATAGGAAGATTGAGCTATTACTTAGAAAAATAATGCTCTCTATAAGAGAGTATCAAGAAGAAATTGCATGGCAAGTGATATGGTTAGCTCATTATGATATGATTTGAGGCATGCCATGGATGAAGCACTACAACTGCACCATCAATTGGAGAAAGAAAGTAGTGAGAACTAGCCAATGGATATCATTAGGGATAATGAAAGATTGCAAAGGCAAGAAATACCTCTATGTCATAGGGATAACAAATATCAAAAAGATAGATAGATATTTCAAGGGTTTAATAAGAGAAGTCCAGAGTGCACAACTTGATGGATAGATTCCTAAGAAGTTGAAAGATGTGTTCAATGAGTTTCAAGATATATCTTGATGATTTACCCTCAAGATTGCCAAAAAAAGAAGAGTAGATCATAAAATTGAGATACTTCATGGGAAGACACCTCCTTGTAAGGCTCCATATCAACTATCACCTTATGAGTTGGAGGAGTGTAAGGCTCAAATTGAGGATATGTTACAAAAAGGGTTTATCCAACCCATGGGATCTGTAATACTCCAAGGACAAGAGAAGAGAGAGAAACACAAATTCCACACTCAACATCCGGTGCTCCAAAGGAGCATCTTCTCTTTATTATATAGACAAAGAAGATCTCCTCCAAGGAAGCTCCACCATAGGATTAGGCACACAGATAGGTGACCTGTCAGCAAGCTCCACCCTTGGATTACTTACTTGGATGGGTGACATGTCGGTCTAGGTCCTATCTGGTTGGTCAAACAAGCTTTGCTTCATAGAGGGGGTAACCTTTCCATTGTATTAGATATTCCGCCCGTGGATGGCAAGTACCACACATGTGTTTTTGGAGAATATGCTCCATTGCATATTCCTCTATGCCATCAATGAGTGTCGGACAAGGTCAAATGTCTTGGGTGGAATGACCCTGGCCTGAGCGGGGAGCATATCTGCATAGGAGGGAAACATGGAACACGGGGATGGATCTTCATGTGTGGTGGTTGCTTAAGGTGATAGGCCACAACGTTGACGCGACAAAGAATCAAGAAAGGCCCAATAAAACAAGGTCTAAGCTTACGAGGTCCAAGTAATGTGAGGTTGGTTATCGATAGCCACACTTGATCCCCAACATTGAACTCCATGTGCCCATGGTGTACATCAACATATTGCTTTTGTTGATTTTGTGCAATCTGTAATTTGTGCTTGGCGCTCTCCACACCTGGTTGGATTCTAGAAACAAACGTGTTGACTGCATCGATCTTGGTAGCCATTGGACGGATCTTCATCAAGCTAGAAGGTGTGAAGGGATGCTCACCATACATGAGGAAGAACAAAGTGACTTGGGTGGATGCATTCACTGAATTGTTGTAAGAAAATTCCACCAACGGGAGTAGGGTGTCCCACCTCTCTTGCTCTTCTAAGGTGAAGCCGCGTAACATATCTTCAATCATGCAATTAGCCCGCTCTGTTTGGCCATCAGTTTGTGGGTGTTAAGCTATGGACATGGCTAACTTTGTTTTGAAAAAACCAAAGAGTGTTTGCCAAAACAAACTGGTGAATTGAGTGCCTCTATCAATGATAAGTACTCTAGACAAGCCATGGTGAGAGAAGATTGCATCTAAGTATAATTGAGCTAGTTGTAGAGTGGTCACATCCTTGCCGGTAGGGTATACATGAATCATTTTGCTGAGCCGGTCCACAAAGACCACGATGGAGTCAAACCCTGAGGTGGTTTTGGGTAATTCACAGACTAGATCCATACTCACTTGTTCCCAGTGTTGGGTAGGCATGGGGAGAGGTTGAAGGAGCCATGTAAGAGCTTGATTAGAAGTCTTTTTCTGTTGACAAAGTAGGCAGCTGCGCATGTAGTCCATCAAGTCGTTGCTCATCTTAGGCCAATAGTAATGGCGCTGGATTGCATCCAAGGTCTTGTCCACTCCGACATGACCTGCAATGGCCAAATCATGACATTCTGCTAGAATTGTGGTTCATAATTTTGGGACATTTGGGATCCATAATCTACCATCACAAAAGGTGAGTCCTTGGGTGTTAGTGACGCCTTTGGATGATTGCGCTTCTACAATCTGTGGATCAATTTTTGTAGTAGCCAAAATCTCTGGCTAGAATTTAGGGTTAATCTTAACCTCTACCACCAAGTTGTTTGCCATTGGCATGCGGGTGAATGCATCTGCAAGTTGCTTCTTCCTTTCCACGTAGGTGATTGTCATGTTGAAGCGTTGTCACCACTCTGCCCACCAAATATGGTGACGAGATAGATCCTTCTACGTCTCGAGGTAGACTAGAGGTTTGTAGTCTGTCTCTACTACAAATGCCTTCTTGCCCAGATAGTGCTTCCAATGCTTGGTTGCCAAAACAATAGCCAAATCTTCTCGTTTTGTAGTGTGGTAGTTGCACATTACCGGTAACAACTTTCAAGAGAAATATGCAATTGGATGCCATCCGTCATGCTACTCTTGTTGTAAGACTGCTCCTATTGCTATGCCTAATGCAGTTGTAGCCAACTTGATTGGACGTTTTGGGTCATACCACTTCAAGATTGGTGCATGTAGCAAGGTGGCTTTCAATTCTTAAAAGGCCAACTCTTGTGCGGTTCCCCATGCCCACTTCTTCCCCTTTCCAAGTAGTGCCATTAAAGGCTATGCAACCTTGGAGAAGTCCTTGACAAATCTACAATAGAATCTCGTCAACCCCAAGAAGCTCTTGAGTTGAGTCTGATCTTTTGGGGCACTCCATTTTTGAATGACCTCTATTTTATCTATCAATACTTGAATGCCCTCTGCACTTACTATATGCCCCAAGTAGTCTACTTCAGACTTGCCAAACTTGCACTTTGAGATTCTGGCATACAATCAATTCTGTCTTAGAATCTGGAGGACCTCTCGTAGATGTTGTTTGTAAAAGACCGAAACCGAGGAGAGAAATAGGAGAATAGAAATTCAAATTGGGACACTTGAATGAGGGAAAACTCCGAATGCCTAGCATGAGCTTCGGCCTTGGTATTTATAGGTATCATACAAGTCCCTTGAAGCTTCTCAAGAAGCTTCCTTGAGCCGTTTTCTTGGAGTGCAAGCCAAGTTAACTAGGAAGCTTCTCAAGAAGCTTCCTTCTAGAAGCCGCCTACTTGGCGTGCAAGCTAAGCTAGTTAGAAGCTTCTAGAAGCTTCCTTCTAGAAGCTACCTGCTTAGGGCGCAAGTTAACTAGTTAGGAAGCTTCCTAAGAAGCTTCTTAGATGCTTCTAGAATATTCTAGGCTATTTTGTCTTATTCTCTACTTCGTAAGCTCAACTAACTTCGTCACTAAACTCCATATTGTTACATATTCCCCTGCCGCTAGTTGGTGACGTCCTCGTCGCCAGTGAAGCTTCAAATTCCTTGATGGCCATCTGTGCATTTTGGAGGTGAGAAAGAGGTTCCTATGTAGCATCATGAAGGGGATACCCTTTCCAAAGGACCTTGTACTCCGTATGTTGGTGACGGCCTCGTTGAATATGGCGACGCGCAAGGATACGGTCAACTTTGTACTCCTCATGATCATTGATAGGGACAAGAAGAGGGGGAGGTTGGACTCGAGAGGAAAAGGAAGAAGGGTTAGGAACAAAGGGTTTCAACTTGGAAATATGAAAGACAGGATGGATACGCATGTGACAAGGTAAGGCAAGACGATAAGCAACAGGAGAGATAATGTGGGTGATATCAAAGGGTCCTATCCAATTAGGAGCAAGTTTACGAACTTGGGTATCAAGTGGGAGAGGGAGGTTACTAGAGGATAGCATGACTTTATCACCAACTTCAAAGGTGAGATCACGACGATGATGGTCTGCATATTGTTTTTGGCGATTCTGAGCAACAAGGAGGTGAGATTTGGCTTGTTGGAGAGATTGGGATATAGTGGTCAAGAATGTAGAAGTATGAGGAACCTGAGAGGGAGGGGGAGCAAGAAGAGAATCTAGAACAAGCGGATCTTGGCCAAAATTGAGAAAGAAGGGAGAAAATCCAGTGCTTGCCTGTTTGGAATTGTTGTAGGCAAATTCTGCAGCTGCAAGACATTCATCCCAGTTGGTATGGTGGACATTGACAAAGGCCCGCAACATATCCTCCAATGTTCGATTGACGCGTTCGGTTTGTCCATCAGTTTGAGGATGATAGGCCGTGGACAAAGCAAGCTTGGTGCCGAGTATCTGGAAGAGTGCTTGCCAAAACTTCCCGGTAAATCGAGGATCACGGTCGGAGATGAGTACACGTGGCATCCCATGATGCTTGAAGACATTGTCGAAGTAGATTTGTGCTAAGGTTGGAGCATCCACGGTATCACAGGTTGGTGCCAAGTGGATTTGCTTACTAAGCTTATCCACAAACACCACAATTGCCGTGTGTCCTTGTTTTGTCTTTGGCAAGGATGTGATGAGATCCAAGCTCACATGCTCCCAACAAGCGGATAGAATGGCGAGTGGTTGAAGGAGTCCACTCGGCTTCTGGTTGCTGGCCTTGTTCCGTTGGCAACTCTCACATGATCGGACAAAGTCTCGAACATCTCGTGTCATGTTGGGCCACCACCATTGGCGTTGGAGGGTGCCCAAGGTCTTGTCCACTCCCATGTGACCAGCTATTGGTAAATCATGGGCTTCTTGAAGGCGCACAAGTCAAAGATCACCTTTGGTTGGAACATAGATCTGGTCTGCATGGAATAAAAGGCCTTCCTTGAAGGAGAAGGTGTTGTACTCCTTGTCGCGTGCTGTTAGACGACCGTGTACCATTTGGAAGAAGGGATCTTGCTGTAGGGCTAACCGAAACTCGTTATGAATCTTGGGATCAATTGACACCGTTGTAATTGCTACCGTGATGAGAGGAAGAGACTTCAAATCAGGTCGTCATGATAGAGCATCAGGGATGACATGGAACCGACCTGGTTTGTACTCAAGTTTGATGTCGAACAATTGGAGTTGCTCTTCCCATCGATGATGTCGACTCTTCATGTGCTCTAGGTGTAAGGTCTACAACAATGGCTTGTGATCAGTTCGCATGATCACTTGTTTCCCCAAGAGATAATGCCTCCATACCTTGGTGGCATATACCATTGCAAGTTGTTCTCGATCCCGAGCAGAGTAATTTCTTTCCGCTGTATTTAGTCGGTGAGACACAAAGGCAATTGGATGTAGTCCATCTGGAAATTCTTGTTGCAACACAGCTCCAATTGCAAAGTTAGAAGCATCAAAATCAACCACACAAGGTAGTTGAGGATCATATGGTTGAAGAATAGGTCTTGAAGACACCATATGCTTTAACTTCTGGAATGCTTCTTCATGCTTGGTGGTCCACTGGAAGCTCAAGTTCTTTCCCAAGAGGTCAGTCAATGGTGCAGCCACGTGAGCATAATAGTGGATGAACCGTCGATAAAAACTGGCCAGTCCATTGAATGCTCGTACTTCTGTAGCATCCTTCGGGGTAGGCCAATCAGTAATGGCCTTGATCTTCTCTTCTTCCATCTTGATCCCCTCTGATGAGATCTTATGACCCAAGAAGGTAACCTCCTTTTGCCAAAAAGCACACTTTGACTTCTTGCAGTAAAATTTCCACTATCGTAGTCGTCTTAGGACTTCTCGCACATGATTCACATGTTCTGCCTCTGTCCTGCTATAGATTAAGATATCATCTAAGAACACCACCACGGACCGATCTAATAGTCCCTCCAACACTCGATGCATCTGATCCATGAAGATTGCTGGAGCATTAGTGAGTCCAAAAGGTAGAACTCTCCACTCAAAATGTCCATACCTTGTGCGAAAAGCAGTCTTTTGCACGTCTTCTCCTTCAATAGGAATTTGCCAATAGCCGCTACAAAGATCCAGCTTGGAAAAGTAGCGTGCTCCACTTAGTTGATCAAGCAGGTCATCGATCCGAGGCAAGGGATATGCATTCTTCACGGTTTGCTGATTGAGCCCACGGTAATCAATACAGAAACGAAGTCCTCCATCCTTCTTTGGAACAAATAGTACCGGTGCTCCCCACGGAGAGGTACTATGTCATATGAAATCCTTCTCCAACAACTCTGTAAGTGTTGTTCGCAACTCCTCCAACTCCTTTGGTGAGAGCCGATAGATTGGTCTACTCACTGGAGTACTCGCTGGCAATAACTCGATCTTGAAGGGCATACCTCGATCGGAGTGTAATCCCTTTGGCAGATCATCCGGAAACACATCTGCAAACTCCTGAACTATCCGATCAACCATTGCTTGATGCGGCACTTGGCCCTCCTCAGATTGTTCTTGTGCAATCGGCTTGATCCACACCGCGAATACAGACTTATCGTCCTCCAAAGCTTGCTCTATGGTTGCTTCATTCACAAACTTCCCTTCTAGGGACTCATCTCTCTTCCAAGCTTGCTCCATGGTTGCCTTCCTGGCAAACTTCCCATCTTGGGACTCATCTCCCTTCCAGATTCACTCTATGGCTACCTTCTCGACAAACTTCCCATCTTGGGACTGACTATTCTTAGGTGTCTTACTCAGAGGTGCCAGACAACCTAATCGGAAATTCCTACCTTGGTGTTGTACTTGAATTTGGTGTCGGGTCCAATCAAATTGAACCTTATGACATTCAAGCCAAGGTAGACCTAGAATGATATCATAATATAGAGGTGCCACTACGAACCTCATACACTCCAAATACTCCTTCCCAATCTTGAAGGTAACAGGATGCAAGGTGCGGAATGCAGAACCCTTTCTACCATCCGCCATCATCAAACTACTTCCAATCACTGGCTTGATAGGAATACGCAATTCCTTTGCCACTTGCATAGACATGCAATTCTCTGAACTTCCAGAATCAACCAAAATTCTACAACCCCGATTAGATATCATACCTTGCAAGTGAAGCAAACTTGCATAGGTCGAGCCTTCAATCCCATTGGAACTAATCAAGCTCCCAGTAGGCGGCTCGAAATCTCCTACTGGGATTCCTCGTTTCCCGGATCATTCCGCTCCACAACCTCCACTTGGGCAACTTGTCGAGGTTGTCCATTCTTGAGTGGACATTCAGCAATGCGATGCCCCAACTGGCGACAATAAAAGCAACCTCCATTTTGTCGTAATCTTTCTCTATCTGCTGTGCCAAGTGGTCTTCGCTGGATAGCATCAATCTCCATTGGTACCGGTTCTTCCACTCGTGGTACGGGTAGGTTTTGTGTAGGTCGAGGTCGAGACCAAGTTGTTGCAACTAAGGAATCAAAACGCTCAGCCAATTGCATGGCTTCTTCTACGTTCTGTGGCTCTCACATGGTCACCTCCAATCTGGTTCGTGACTTCAATCCTCGCACAAATCGATCCAGAACTTCACCTTCTTGGATATCTGGAATTTGCATGATGATATTCTGAAATTGTGTGATGTAGCTTCTCACCGAACCAATCTGCCTCAACTCCGCCAATTTATCTCGTGCAGCTCGGGTGGCATTTATAGTCTGAAATCGACCAAGTATTGCATCCTTGAATTCTGCCCATGTCAAAATTGGTGTAACAATTTGTCGTTCAACTCTTTCTACTCGGAATTGCCACCAAAGTTTTGCCACGCCATCCAACTGGCTAGAAGCCAAGAGAATTTGTTTCCGCTCGTCTTGAAGATTGGTGGCTTCAAAGTAACGTTCACAGTCAAACACAAAATTTTCCACTGTGCCTGGAACATTCTTGCCTTCAAACACCTTGGGTTTCGGAAATCGAATGCGATCTTCTCCATCTCGAACTGGCGCTCTATCTATCTGTTCTCGTCGTTGCTGGTCTCGTTCATCCAACAATCGAGTAAGATGCTCGATTTGTTGTTGCATTGCAAGGATAACATCCGGTATTGCGGCCATTGCTACTACCCTAATCCACTACCCTCAATTTATCTAGTTGATTAACACATAGATACAACACGTCCACCGTTCTCCATAAGTCACAACTGGAAGTATCAAGGGTTCCTCTGACACGGTGATCTTATGTAGAAAATCCTGCCCAAAGCGTGAGGTGATGAACTGTGTGAAATGATGCTTTGGTAATATCTGGACATGAAAGTCCCAATGGTTTGGCGGAAGTGGATTTGGTGGTCCATAAATTCCATCCATCCCATTCCTGCTCTGATACCAATGTAAAAGACCGAAACCGAGGAGAGAAATAGGAGAATGGAAATTCACATTGGGACACTTGAATGAGGGAAAACTCCAAATGCTAGCATGAGCTTCGGCCTTGGTATTTATAAGTATCATACAAGTCCCTTGAAGCTTCTCAAGAAGCTTCCTTGAGCCGTTTTCTTGGAGTGCAAGCCAAGTTAACTAGGAAGCTTCTCAAGAAGCTTCCTTCTAGAAGCCGCCTACTTGGCGTGCAAGCTAAGCTAGTTAGAAGCTTCTAGAAGCTTCCTTCTAGAAGCTACCTACTTAGGGCGCAAGTTAACTAGTTAGGAAGCTTCCTAAGAAGCTTCTTAGATGCTTCTAGAATATTCTAGGCTATTTTGTCTTATTCTCTACTTTGTAAGCTCAACTAACTTCGTCACTAAACTCCATATTGTTACATTGTTTGTGTTCCGTCATCGTGCTACTGTATACTAAGATATCATCCAAGAAGACAATAGCAGACTTATCCAAGTATGGACAAAATATGTCATTCATCAGACTCATGAAAGTGGTAGGTGCATTGGTGAGGCAAAAGGCATCATAAGATACTCAAAGTGGCCATACATGGTTTGAAAGGTAGTTTTGTACACATCATGTGTACAAAACTACAATTCAGATTTGGTTGTAACCACTCCGCAAGTCCAATTTGGTGAAGTATCTTGCTCCATGGAGTTGATCAAACAGGTCATCCATGCAAGGTAAAGGGTATCCGTTCTTCACTGTTTGTTGATTGAGACCTCGATAGTCAATGCACATGCACATTGCACCATCCTTCTTCTTCATAAACAAGACAAGAGCCCCATATGGTGATACGCTAGGTTGGATGAACCCCTTTTGTAGCATCTCCTCAATTTAAGTCTTACACTCCTCCAACTCATGAGGTGATAGGCGATATGGGGCCTTACAAGGAGTTGTCTTCCCCGGGAGTGTCTCAATTTTATGATCTACTCTCCTTTTTGGTGGTAATCTCAAGGGTAGATCATCAGGAAAGACATCTTGAAATTCATCCACCACAACCTCCAATTTCTCATGAATTTTTCCATCAAGTTGTGCACTCTGGACTTCTCTTATTAGACCCATGAAACATCTATTGGTCTTACGGACAATTGCCGTTTCTATGACATATAGAGGCAGATCCTGCCTGGGTGATTTTTCTTTAACTCCAATGATTGACCATTGGTGGGTTCTCACTACTCTCTTCCTCCAATCTACCATAGGGTTGTAATGCTCCATCCATGGCATGCCTTGCATCATAATGAGCTAATTGTATCACTCGCCACTCAATTGCTTCTTGATATTCTCCTACAGAGAGTGTGACCGTCTAGGTAATGATTCAATCCTCTCTATTTTCCCATTAGGCAACTCTACTTCTTCACTCCCATCTCTCTCTAGATCCATTCCCAATCTTATTGCAACAGATAAGAAATTCTCTGTTGCTCCTGGATCAATTAATACTTACTTGATTGCCTTCTAGGACTCCATTCACAACAATCAATTGTGAGGTTGCCTTTGGGGATCTTTGCACATTAGTCGTCTTCCTTCCTTCTCTTCTCTTCTTCCTTATTGAGCCAATAGGGCTGCAAAGCACATTTACTGGTGATCTTTGTTTTCCAAAGTGTTTTCCACCTCCTTCTCTTCAATGCGCCTCTCCATGTTGTTCAAAGATCACCTGTATGAAGGCCGAGGGCCTCTAGGGAAACGGGTGCAACAATTAATAGATATGTGCCCAATACGGCCACAATTGTAACAACGGCGTTGTTCTCCTTGAGTTCCATCTCCTCGTGGGACTCCATCTCTTTGTTCTTCTACCCGTCGATGCTCTCCTTAAAGCGGTCGTGCTCCTTGATCTCAAAATCAAAGGTTGCCCAATTCCATTTGGTACGGGTCTACCCATGTGTGGCATTTCTGCCTAATAATGTTGAGGTGGAACTACTCCTTCACCTCCACCCAATGATCTTGCTATTCTCTGTGCACAAGCAATGGCTTCAAATACCGTGCAAGGATTTTGCGCCATGACTTCTTGGCAAATCTGCTCCTTTAACCCTTTTTTGAAATTATCAAGAGCCTTTGATGGACTCATGTCGGTTATTGCAACTTGTAGATCCAGAGATGCCTCCACATACTCTTGTATGTTGTTCTTTTGTCTCAATCCCCATAGTCGAGTTTGAGCCATCTGCATAGAATCCACCAATTGGAAATTCTTCAACAATCCTTCTTGCATTGATGTCCAAGTGATCTCCCTTCTCTCTGCAAACATGGATCGTTCCCAAGCATCAGACCATGTGAGGGCTTTATCGGTCAAATACCCACATGCAAACACGCCTGCAACATGCTCCGTGATCTTTGTTGAGAACAATTGGAAATATTGATTCATTCTTGAGATCCAATTTTCCACTACTCCTATCATACACTGCACCTTGTAAGGCTCAATGTTGTAGGTCTTCTTCATCTAAAGTAGCACTATGGCTTCCTCGTTGATAGTGTTTGTAGGTATAGGTGCCTCTCCAAGTACTTTAGTTGCATGTACTAGGTTTTGAGACGGCTCTTCTTCTTGCATGGCTTGATCATTCCTGAGGATCTGCACTTGACTTTGTAATGTTTCCATGTTCATCTTAATCTCTCAAAATTCATTCAACATCCCTTGCATTCCTTGCACCAACTCTTGCAATTGAGGATCCATTGTTCCTGCAACACTCACTTGCTACTGTCTACTTCAATACAGAGTCAATATGATCACTCTAGAAGGCACACGAACTATTGGAACTACCATTGGGACCTCGGAAGCTATCACTCATTGATAATACTCCTCGCCAAAATTTCTAATCACAAAATCTCTAAACATCACTTTTGGTCTCACTACATAACGGATTTCTACTTGAGTGTTGAAAGGGAGAGGATTTGGGACATTCACATCCATATCATCATAGTAGAGTGTAGATTGTCAAATCCCACTCTCTGTCATATATCACTACAGGTAGAATCACCGCGTTTGGTGAGTTCATCACCCTATCCATAAATTCTGCTCCAAAGTGATAAACTAGCAATACCCTCATTTGCTCATGCTAGATGTACATAACCTTGATGTGAAATGGATTTGGGAATGGAAAGCTAGGTGCGGGAAATTGTCCTCCCGGTGCATCCATCCTGTCCGCTCTCTAAAGTCCTTTCCAAAGTCTAGCAACTACTTCATGTTCTCCATCTCAAATTACTCAATTTTAGTAGTTTGTGCTCTTCCAAGAGGCGTGATCCACTCTCTTGGACTAAGACAATCACTCTGATACCATTTTAATACTCCGAGGACAAGAGAAGAGAGAGAAACACAAATTGCACACTCAACATTCGGTGCCCCAAAAGAGCACCTTCTCTTTATTATATAAACAAAGAGGATCTCCTTCAAGGAAGCTCCATCATAGGATTAGGCACACAGATAGGTGACTTGTCAACAAGCTCCACCCTTGGATTACTTACTTGGATGGGCGACATGTCGGTCTAGGTCCTATCTGGTTGGTCAAACAAGCTTTGACCGGAGGGTATCTTTTAGGGAATCTTCTTGTAGGAGTCTTAGAATCATGTGAGTAAGGTACCGTTGGAAAGCTCTCGACAAGACAAACCAGGAGGAGAAGGCCAACCAAAATAGACTTGACACTTGCATATTTTTGAGGCCTAATTCATCCGTTTAGGCCTCCAAAATTGCCTTCAAAGATTTCAGGTATATTTTGGTTCGTACTCTATTAGTAGAAGTCCCTTTTTGGTGATATCTCTTTCTGATCTGTTTAGTCCATCATTTGTAATATCATTCCAGATGTTACCAAACCAATTCTCACCTTTAAATCATATGTCTAGCTATTGGTTCTAAGATTCTCAAGTCTATTTTGGATTCTGCTCTATTAGTAGAAGTACTCTTTTGGTGATACTTCTATCTGATCTATTTTGACCATCATGTATAACATCATTCTAGATGTTACCAAACCAAATTTCACATCTAGCTCTTGGTATTACAGGATCACCATATGGGGCTCCTATCTTTTTAAGAAAAAGGATGGTATAATATGCATGTGCATCAACTACCGGGGCCTAAATCAAAAAATGGTGAAGAATAAATACTCATCACCTCACATGGATGACCTATTTGATCAACTCAAGGGGGCAAAACACTTAACCAAACTTGATCTATGAGTAGTTGCAACTAAATCAGGATTGCAAAAGAAGATGTGCACAAAATTTCCTTTGAAACAAGGTATGGTTACTTTGAGCACCAAGTGATGCCATTTGGCCTCACCAATATACCAACCACTTTCATGAGCTTGATGAATGATATATTTTTTCCATACTTGGATAAATCTATTATCATTTTCCTTGATCAAATCTTAGTCTACAACAAGACGATGATGGAGCATAAGAAATATTTGCTGAAAGTCCTACAGAGTCTATGAAAAAATCAATGGTATGCCAAACTCTCAAAGTGCAAGTTTGGCAAGTCTTAAGTAGAGTACTTGGGGCATAGAGTAAGTGAAAAAGGTACCTAATTTTTACCTAATAAAATAGAAGTCATTAAAAAATGGGGTGCTCTAGAAGATGAGACTCAACTCAAAAGTCTCCAAGGTCATACAACCTCTAATGGTAATACTTGGCAAGGGGAGGAAGTGGATGTGGGGAACCACATAAGAATTGGACTTTTAGGGATTGAATGATGCATTACTACATGCACCAATCTTGAAATAGTATGACCCAAAATATCCAATCAAATTTGCTATAGATACATCAAGCATTATGATAAGAAGATTCCTACAATAGGAATGGAATGACGGATGGCACACAATTGCATATTTCTCTCAAAAGTTATTATCAAAAAAACACAACTATCACATCATCAAACAAGAAGAGTTGGCCATTGTCCTTGAAACCAAGCATTAGAAGCTCTATCTTGACAAGAAGGTATTTGTAGTGGAGATAGACCGCAAACCTCTAGTCTACCTTGAGATACAATAAAATCTATCACGTCAATAGATTTGGTGGGTGGAGTGGAGACAATATTCAACATGATGATCACATATGTGGACGGCAAGAAGAAACTTGCAGATGCATTTGCTCAAATGCCTATGGTGAATAATTTGGTGGTAGAGGTCAAGATGAATCCAAAATTCTGGCCAAGGATTCTTATTGCTATGAAGTCTGATCCACAAATTGTAAGAACTCAATCATCCAAAGACATAACCAGTACCCAAGGACTCACCTTTTGTGATAGCAAGTTATGGATCCCAGATGCCCCAAACATAAGAACCACCATCTTAGCGGAATGCCATGATTCTACCATAGTAGGTCACATTGGACTGGACAAGACCTTAGATGCAGTCAAACAATATTATTATTGGCTCAAGATGAGCAACAATGTGATGAAGTATGTTCAAAACTACTTAATTTTTCAACAAAATAAAACCTCTAATCAGGCTCCCAAAGGACTCCTTCAACCCCTCCCTACTCTTGAACAACTTTGGGAACAAGTCAACATGGGTCTAGTTTGTAATTGCCCAAAACCACCTTGGATTTTGACTCCATTGTAGCCTTTGTAGACCAACTTAGCAAAATGATTCATGTTTATCCCATGACCAAGGATGTGATTGCCTCATAATTAGCTTAATTGTACTTAGCTGCAATCTTTTCTCACCATGGCTTGTCTCGAGTGTTCAACACTAATAGAGGCACTCAATTTACTAGCTTGTTTTGGAGAACACTCTTTGGCATCTTCAAAACAAAACTGACCATGTCCATGGCATACCATCCACAAACCAATGAAAAAACACAATAGGCTAATTGCACTATTGATTATATGCTCTAGGGCTTCACCTTAGAAGAGCAAGAGAAGTGTAACACCTTACTTCCACTAGTGGAATTTGCCTACAACAATTCAATGAATTCATCTGCACATGTCACACTATTCATCCTCATGTATAGAGAGCACCATTTAACACCTTCAAGCTTGGTAAAGATCCATCCAATGGTTACAAAGGTTGATGTTGTCAACACTTTTGCTTCTAAACTCCAATAGGGTGTAGAGAACACCAAATACAACTTGCAAATTGCCCAAAATCAACAATATGCAAATGCACATTGTAGGCACATGGAGTTTAGCATTGGAGATCAAGTCTTGCTATCCACAACCAACCTCATGTTGGTTGGCCCTTGTAAACTTAGACCTTTTTTTATTGGACCTTTTCCTATCCTTCATTGAATAGGTGTAATGGCCTATCATCTCAAGCTACCACCATACATGAAGATCCATCTAGTGTTCCATGTTTCCTTACTATGTAGATATGCACCTTGACCACCCCACTTTCCTTCCATACAAGAAGTTAGACCTTGTCCAACACTCATTGATGTCATAGAGAAATATGAAGTTGAACATATTCTCTAAAAATGCATGTGTAGTACCCACCATCTTCATGTAGAATATCCTATAGATTGGAAAGTGTACTTATTCTATGAGGCAACATGGGAACCAACAGCTAACGTGACCTATGCATCAATGTTAATGCAATCTTTTGAGCAATAACTTAGCAATGAGGACATTACATATTGAAAGGGAAGAGGTTTGTAATACCATTAGCTAGACATATTATCTAGAGATGTAAATGAACTTGGTAATATCTAGAAGGATATATAATATGATGGAGTAAATAGATCAGATAGAGGTGTTGCCAAAAGAGTACTTACATTCATAGTGCATAGGTCAAAAACACCCTAAAAATTTTAGAGCCAATTCAAAGGTCTAGATAAATGAATTAGGCCTCAAAAATTTAAAATTTCTCCCTCCCTTACAAAATAAAAGGTATTGCCTTCTTTTTCCATGTTTGTCTCATTGAGAGCTTTCCAACAATACCTCAACCATGTTGTTTTGAGCTTCTTACAAGAAGATTCCCTAAATATTCTTGCTAGTCAAACTTGTTTATCAACCAAATAGGACAAGGATTGATATATCCATGCAACTCATCTAAGGGTGGAGCTTGTTTCCAGGTCACAAATCCATGTAACTGATCCAAGGGTAGAGCTTCCTTTGAGGGGATTGTCTTTGCTATATAATAAAGACAAGGTTCTCCTTGGGGTCATTGGAGTATCGAGAGATGAAATCTTATGTTTCTCTTGTGTTTCTTCTCATATGTTTCTCTTGGGAGTTCTCTTGTCCTTAGAACATTTCAGTTCTAGGATGAAGGTACATTCTATTCCTAATATATTTTTACCTATTCTTTTGGATTAGAATATCTTTGTCCTAAACTCTACTGCAAAGAACTACCTTTGCTTTTACAAAATTTAATTGGTAAATTGATTTGGTCTTGGTATTTTTCAATCTTGTCAAACAGTTCCTTTGTGGATTCCTCAAATTTTTGTGAGGTGTGTTTCAGTAGTCTATAAGCTAGCTACTATAGGTGCTCATATGTATATACCTTTGTAGTGAGAGCGTGTGCTTGGGATCTCAAATCCCAAGCCTTCAATTTCTCCAAGGAGGACTCTACTACCTCCTTTCCAATTCCTAAAGCTGGTCCCGTGCCATCTCCATCCTTGCCAAAATCATGGTCTTTTCTAGATTCAGTTGTGAACAAATCTCCTTCATCTAAGCCAAGATCTCCTCCCAAATGGCTACTCTATCCTTCTCATGTTCTTCCTCCTACTCCTTGAAATTCTTTAAAAAAATCTTCACTTGCACATAGCCACTCATAGCTCCTCTTGATTTAAAGTTTCTACTTCAATGATTGCTACTTTTACCCTGTCAACTTCTACCTTAAATGCATAAATCTCTTCTGCTTGAGCCTTTATTGTTTCCCCAAATTGTGTCCTACGGTGTGCTTCTTCTTTCTAAAGATATTTTTTCTCCTGAAACTTCTTCTTCAAGGCTTCTCCTTCTTCCCTAAGCTTATTTTCTTCCTACACCAAGTCATTACTCCTTTTCCTATCTTTAGGCATTGAGCACAAACTTCCTTCAATTCATCTTGTGCATATGCTTGTCCCTGCACCACTCCTTATGCTAATTGGTAGAGATGAGTGAGAAGGGTAACATAATCTATAACATCCCCATAAAATTCCATATACATAATAAGAAGATGCTCCATCAACTCCAATACTATGCCTACTATGTGTATGACCAGTTTGGCACCACAAACACCAAGGTAGTTGTGGTGCTCCCATTTCTTCAAAATTTGCTTTTGTTGATCAAATCATGCTTAAGTGTTGGGGAAAAACCATGGAGAGTTGTACCTACTAGAGAAATACCCTTAAAAGAAGATGGCACTTGTAGTTGTGCCACATAAATTTAGAATAAGTAGCACTTACAGGGATGTATGATAATCCCGAGTAATTGAATAAGAAGTAGCATTTAGAGTGATGTCATGGTACTTGGAGTGTTGTTGTACCATTCAAAGTGCTCTAAGGATGTTGAGCATTTGGAATGCTTGCTAGTGGGGCAATCATAGGTGCAAGTGCCAAGTAACCGTTTTCTTGGTACTTGAGTGATGCCACAACTTCAATGCACCATTAGATCAATTGGGAGTTGTTGGCAATGGCCGTTACATTCAAGATAACAAGTGACACTTGGCAGGCAAGCATGGCACAGAGGAAATAAGGGGAGGAGAATCATTTGCATGTGGGAAAATGAAACTTGAACCAAGATGCCATGCAGATGCCTTTGCATTGTTTGCATGGTGAGTGCCTGCTTGCTCCGTAAACATTGAAGGAATGAAGAATGACCATGGATCTAGACTATAAAATGAGGAGTTTAGCCAAAAATTGCACTTTTTGAAAATTCAATCATATGCATTTTTGAGCGCCTGCACTTCATCCAAGATTGTGAGTTGAGAGCAGTTAATATTTTTTTAGTGAGGTAGCACTTGGAGTGATTTTTAGCACTCAAAGTGACATAAAGTACTTTGAGTAGAATCAATTACTACTTTCCCTTTCCTTTTGTTGTCAAGAAAACATGGTTTCTACACCAAGAACATACAAAAAGATTCTAAAGTACATCTTTAGGTCTCCTACAGTAAAAAAAAAAAAGGGCCATTCACCATAGGACTATAGTGATCCAAAGCAAAAAAATGGAGTTCCTGCTTTGGAGTTGGGAATTGACAAACTTCACCATGATTCATGAGGTGAGAAGAAAGATATGGTTAACTAGGGTTCCTAGTTCTTTCAACCTTCCCTTTTGTAGGAAATAACCTATTTAAAAATTTTAATTATCCTATTTTTTAAACCCCAATTTCATTTTAATTTAAATTGGATTAATTGGGTTCAAGAATTAAGTTTGAATTTTGGGAAAGGGTAAAAAATTTGGGTCTTTGAAAGAAAATTTGATGGATGATTTTGACATCCTATGCTTGATTGAAACAACACAAATAAGTAAGATTTAAAATATGATATCATAACATATAAATGATATTTTAAAGCTACGGGCACTTCAATAAAATATACAACCTATTCATCCCAAATATATATTATCTTTTCTTATCAGATAATAAAAGCAAATATAGATTCAAATAAAATACTTTGGGATAACTTGAAGATTCATGTCTTCAACCTTTTAGCTATAAAATATTCAGATCTGATATTTAGATTTGAATGAAGATCTTGGCTGCAGACTTGGTTCTTGACTATGCACAGAATATTGTCGTTGAAAATAACCTTCCTTAAAGAGAAATAATCCACATCAACTTTGCTGGTGAGTCCAATAGATAATAACATCATATGATTTTGTGGGACCATAGGGGTGCATTTTGATGTTTGGCATGCAAGGTTCATGATCAAGATCTCATATATGTATAACAATGTTTTTCTCTAGTTATTGATCTTAGAATACATCGGTGTTAAAATTATACCTCCAAGGCAACTTTGACATCAAAATATATTCAAATACATTGTCAATTTCTTATGCTCCACAAGAATATAAGAATCACATCTGAAATTGGTAACCATGCTTTTACTAGGGAAATCATGGTTTCCTTTGATGAGAAGAAAGATATGACTAACAGGGTTCTTGCTTTGGAGTTGGGAATTGATTAACTTCACCATGATTCATGAGATGAGAAGAAAGAAAAAGAAGATGCTATGAGGAATGAGAGGAAACCCCATAATGGACAAAGGATCATTGGTAAATGGTATTTGGCCCAAATATTGGAGTTTTAGGAGCAATGACCCTAGAGTCAAATTTGGAGACAAAGAGCTAATGCCCAAGATCAAGGCCACTTTCAACAAGAAGAGGTCTAAGAACAATAGGTGGAGGGTAGCCAATTACTTGGCTTGAAGAGCCATAGTGGAGGTGGTTATGAAACTCTTCAAACCCAAACAAACTACCTACTTGACAAATGACCAAGCAATATTTTTTGATTACATGTACTTAGGCAAGCATATAGATTGAGCACAAATATTTGATTGACAAACCAAGATCCTACATCAAAACTTTGAGGAAGAAAAGGGTGCTACTTACCTTTCTCCCTTTGCTATCAATTACTACATGGGAACCAACTTCCTAACCATAGAGGAAAGGAAGAGGTTCCCCACCCACTTTCATTGTGCAGGTTATTTTGATGATCAACCTAAAGGACCAACAATGATCACCAAGTATCAAGTAGCAAATGCAAAATTTGCAAGAACATGCATGTTTGTGCCTATGGATGAAGAACTAGCAGTGCCAAAGGCCACAAAGAGGAATAATATTACCCAAAAGAAGCAACCTTTCTCAGCCAAGAAGCCAAGGGCCAACATTCAAGTTGTGGAGGTATCCTCTTCAAAGGAAGAAGTAGAGGATACCAAAGTAGTAAAATAAGAAGAACAAGTGTCCTTTACTCTACATGTATTGTCTTCAATATCAGCCAAGGAAGAAGAAGAAACTTGGGAGGATGCTCAATCTGTTCTAAACTTGTAGGACCAAGACATGGAGGAGTGCAATGTTGAAGAAGAAGAAGTTGTGATAGAAGAAGCTATTGTGCCCAAACATGCACCCTTTAGTCCCATTGAAGAAGAAGGGGTTGCAAAAGAACATCAAGATCATGCCAAGTGCTCAAATGCCCAAGAACTTTGCACTGAAGTTCAGGATGACACCAAAGTCATATAGCCCAAAGAAGACCAAATCACATATCATGCCAATAAAGAGTATGTCAACATCAATATTGATGTACTAGACCCTCTATCAGGAGACAAGACAACAGTTGGAGTAGAGTCCAACTCTTCAATGACAATGCTAGTACAAGCAAGAGCCAAATTTGTCATTCACTCAATAGGAGCAACAATGCAGCTAATGGAGGTGCTTTTGCCTAAGTACAAAGCCAAATTCCTTGACATTGTGGATTTCAAAACATTGGTCTGAAACATGCACAAACAAGCCTACACTCAAAAGGCCAAATAAGACTTGGTCAAGGAAAAAGCAATGAAAGCGAAAGACTTGTACAAGGAAGAGGCAACCAAGGTAGGTGCCTTGCTGTAGGAGAATCAAGAGCTTAAAAGAAGGATTGACATGGCAAAGAATGATTGTAACCACCAGGCTGTAGAGAACCAGAAGTTGCAAAGTGACCTAAATGCACTGCAATTTGAATACAACCAACACAAGAAGGAAGCCAAGGACCAATTTTGTGGCAAGTGCTATAAGTTGGAGAGAACTTGGAGGAGTTGAAGGAGGACTATGATCAAGTTTTCACCTTGGAGCTGCAAATGTTGCAATTGCAATTGCAAGAATATTGCAAAGAGGTGGTATTGCAATTGGATTGCCTAACACAAGAATTTAAAGAAAAAAGAGTGAAGCAAGTAGAGAATGCACACTTGCAAGACCAACAAAAAGTAGAGTAGGATGCTTGAACAGAAGAGATGGAAGAGGATCAGCTCAAGGTAAGTCATCAAAAGGAAGAGGCACAAACTTCTTTGTGGAGAAACTTCAAGGATTGCTCAAAGTAACAAAGGATCAAAAGCTCAAGTTCAAAGTGGAGAGGTTGAAGAGTCAAGTTTATGAAGAAGAATGAATGAACTTATTGTCCTTGCAGTTGAGAGAACATATTGACAAAAGTTCACCAAGACCTACCAGACTTACTTGTTAGAAATAACTAGGTACCAATGATAATAAAAATTTGACTTGTGATTGTCAGGCAATCTTCTTTGAGTATTTATAGTTCTAATAGTTGTTAAATACTTATAATAATATTTACAATACTAACACTAACACTAAGTTTTTTGTTTAGACTTGAACAACTTCATTATTGACTTAACTAGGATATTTCTTGCATGATCTTTAATTTTGAGGACCAACCAACCATTGTTGGTCTTGCTACCCTTGAATGTTGCCTTGAACTTTGCTTCAAGAGTCAAGTCAAGGCAATCCAATTATTCTCTAATCTAATGACGTCAAGGGAAAAATTCCTAGGCCCCAATACTCTCCAATGTTCTTTTGTCCAATCAAAGAGATCCCCTTTTAGGGTCTTCATCCGCAGATTGCAATTTTCTCTAATCTCATGCAATTTTCTCTAATCACATGGTCACTCAATTCCCAATTCCACAATAAAAACTCAAATTTATTGATGTGGACTAATTCTTGTCTACAATGCAGTGCCCACTTAACCAATCTTGGGGATTTGATTATGAACTTAAGTGCTCTCCTCATTTTCCTTTGCGCTCAAGGGTTTGCTAATTCCTTTCCTTTTGATCCTCTCATTCTTCCAACTTTTTCTCACACTTCCAGATCCTCCTACCACAATCACACACCTCTCACAATTCAAATTTCTAAGTGTTGGAAATTCTTGCTGAGGGTGAGGACATCCTAACAGCGCTTGTGCCGGTTAACTCTACAAAAAGTGAAAAGGATCTAAGCAGAGTGTGGATATTTAAGGTGATGGCCCACCATTACAAACTTTTGCTAGGTGTGTCTCTTGGTGAGCAATCACTTCTTGCACATATGAGTGGTTAGTACAATCAAATGGTCATCAATTTCATCAATTTCTTGATTTTTTGGCACCATATTTACTCACTAACTTTAGGCCAAATGACTTTTCTAGCTGAAGTTAGTCCCAAGGGAAAGGTCTTTTTTCAAAACAAAGATCTCCCAAGGTAAAGGGTTTCCTCACCAAAGGTTCCCTTGTCTAAGAGCCTTTTTTATTGAAGTGCCACACCCCATGCTCTTTATCAGGATCTACTGTTGTTGGTCTCTCAAGGTACATTCTTCACGTGTCATCTTCCCCTTGAAGGTGCAGTTCCCCTCGGGTAGAAGGCAATCAATAATAAACCTCCCATCTTCTCTACTGACCAGCTAATTTTTTCATTCTTCCTTATGAAACTAAGTAAGTTGAAAGAAAAAGGTAAACTTTGGAAAGAGGTGATCCGTCAAATATAGAAACACCTACCAAAATGGTTGAAGATACGAGCATTAAGAAATTCTTTTCAAGTGATAAACCTGATCTTTATAGCTTAGAGCATCTTGTTGTAAAACATGTACACGTCTATTCTTTCAGTTCCAACCTATAATTTTGATAACTACTCCATAGCTTGCACCTTTGCTAAGTACTCAAAGCATACTAAAGGATACATGTTATTAATTCCACACAATAAGATTATTATTAGCTGAGATGTTACCTTTGATGAGATGAAGGTAGTATCAATTTGCTGAGCTTGAGGGAGGAAAGAAACCACCTCTTTTGTCAAAATATATAGTCAATCTAAATTTCTTCAAACTAAAGCACTTGATCCAAAGGTTGCATTTGCCAAGGAGTTTTTTGCATAAAGTTCACACTTTGACTCTCATCATGGATCCAGCTTGACGAGCTTGTATATTGTGTGCTAATCTACAGATTATAATTTTTGAAGCAATGTACAACGAGGTTTGGAATACTTTGTATAAGAGTCCACATGTTGATGTCCCTCGTAGGTCAAAATACCTCCAAGTTGACTTGTTGATATATTATGTGATAATCTTTGATATTAACATTTGAAGCAATGGACAATGAAGAACCTCATTCTATTCAAAAGGTTTTGGGATTTGAGATGTGGTTCAATGTTATGGAAAAGTAGTGCAATTCACTGATCAAGAAAAAAACCTAGTCAACCTTTTTAACTCTCAATAAGATACTCATAGGAACAAGTGGATGCCCAAGATAAAATTTATACGTGATAGCTTGGTGCATAAGCACAAAGCAAGGCTTGTTGCAAAACGGTTACGACATTCAGAAGTGAGGTTTATGTCGAAACCTTCATTGTCAAAATGAATTTCATAATAATTTGCTATTAACTGTAATTTGGATCAGATTTGGAAGCGGAAGCTTTGGCGATATCAAAACTGCACTTTGAATGGGTAATGCTAGAGAAGAGATCTATATTTTCCAATAAAAAGATTTGAAGTGTCGTGGAAGAAAAGAAGAATTGGTAAGCACACTTCACAAAACGCGGTATGGATTAGAGGAATATTCTGCTTATATATTGTATTGTGTTGTGATCATATTGCTATAATGTGTTGATATTAGCCTCTGGTTGCTCGTGACGCCAATCAAGCTACAATCAATCGTTGAAACTTTGTATGACGGCTGTGATTTCTTGCACCTCGAATTTCTAATGCCAAATAATTGTAACGACCATATGTTATGTAATTAATAGTTGAGAGGATACGCAAGAAAGTATCAAAGATCTTTGATTGATGGGTATGTAGATGTATGATCTCGTCACTAATTCAAAAACATTCTTCTGTAGGTTGGAGGAGCGAGACGCAAAGATGGCTTCGTTTCCTCTGCGGTGGAAGGGACAACCAACTACCTTCTGCTCTAGGACCTTCGAGGAATTGGTGGCGACTCCGCTGCCGAAGGACTCACGAGGGAAGAAATGGTCACCCTTTCAGAAACCCACACCATATGGTCCATCGATTTGTGCACCGGTGCTTCCCCGCTTGTATGATTTCAATGAAGCCGCAGGCGCGACAGGGGGTCTGTCGCGCCTGATATATCCGCAGCAATTTTGCGGATGAGCTGCAAAAGAAACGTCCCCAGAATGAGCAAGGCAGAGTACTGTCTACGGATACCACTAAGAACACATCTGTCATCTTTACTCCCAGGTTGTTATGAGCCACAAAGGCTGTTCGTATCAGACGCCCAGCTATTAGCGAACTCCGTTGATCAGGAGCTTGGTATTATACTTTCAACCGAGTTTGATCATTCTCTAGTGACTTCGCAGCAGCATGGATGAAAGTGAGCAAATTTTGCGGGGTCACCTGAAGGAGAAGTTCGCCAAAGGTGTCCTGCGGTGAATCAATTGATAATAATACTAGGAAGTTCTTAGGTCTTTGGAATCAGAAATTAAAGAAGCGTAATTAGGCTCGTGAATTTTTTCGTCGAGATGGAAGTTTCCAGTAGAACTGGCGCTGTAGACAAGTAGATAAGATTGTTGTTCCTTTGAGATGAAAATTCTGCATCCAAACACATTGTTTGGATGATAGGAAAATGCTGTCTGCATGAAATAAAACGAATTCTATAATAGCGTTTAGGATACGACAGATCTTGACTGCGCGTCCATTGGAGATGTCGGGATTTTTGTTTAGAATAATGTGCTCTGATCTACATGCACTGCTCTGTATTGCGGGATTGCTTTATTATCACTCCTCGGCCTGAATGGAACGAAATGATTATGCTATAGCAAATTCCGATGAACCTTTGGCTTCAAGGTTTTCCACATTCAGGCAAGGTCTAGAAATCAGTATTGATGCAAACAGAAACTTGAGGATCTTACCCTGGTACATATTCGCGTAATAGCCTCACGAGTATGACAACTATTACATCAGACTCAAACCTGCAAAAGCTGAATCTAATTTACACATTTCTCAATGATTCACTTTTCCTCCTCAGGTGCGAGCTTCGCATCAATATTCGGAGTCTTGGTGGTCCCATCCCAAGACATGTCGACCCAAAATCTGCCAACATTCCTGTTTTCCCGAATTTGCATGTTAATGGATGAGCTGATCCGGAGCTCTCATTGCACCAACTGCTTTGTGCACGGCAGCAGCGTTCCGAGCTGCAGAGAGTACCGCTAAGGATCAGCTTGAGCACTGTTACCGGTTGCTACATTTCTCGCTTACTTTTGCCTGAACGTTAGCTTCCATGTTATGTATTGTACAATACCTCTGTTGAATAGAACTGTAGGACATGTACATGAGCCAGGGCACGAGCAACTGCCTTAGGTATACCTGTCGCAACTTGATAACTATCAAAAGAACTTGCTGAAAGCTAAACTTACTAATTTAACTTGTATAAAGAGAAATTACAACTTTTAGTGCAAATTGACTGTAATGCATTAAAGTTACAGCAACTTTGCATTCAATTTGATACTTGAAACTAGTAGTACTATTTTATGAATTTTATCTAGGATGTGCGTCTACTTAGCTTCCAACTAATAGTAGTTGTAGTTATGGTTTTAAATCTAAATCTTACAGTTCTTCAAATGGTCACATTAGTTGATCAGAATTGAACTACCCTCAGTGTTCGCCAATAAGTTGATTTAAAACATTCCCCTTTAATGAACAATCTACAATCTGATATCGATTCTATGACTTCCTGACTATTTTCCCACCATCAGTTGCTGCCCGTTTAGCGAGATATTAATGCAATGTCAGGTATAACATATTTTCTAGGATCGTTTTAGGTTGTTCTTATCGAGATCACTCAACTAGATCTAGTACAGCCGTGATCGTTTTCTCCGATTCGGGATTCTCCAAGCCTTCATTCCTACTTGTTCTTTCAAGAGGAATTCATCTGGTGGGTACTTAGTCTCACCAAAAACTCAAGACCCTGTCAACTCAAAAACTTCCGGGTGGGTGGCCGACGGATCAAAGTCACATCCATCTATTTCACCTCATGAAAATTCTCCTCACCTCCGGACCCATCTCCATCTACTTCAGAAACTAGACGAGTTCTGTACAGAGTATTGCGCAGGAGACTTTTTCTCATGTTCAGTAATGCGTTGAAAAATGGTCATGTAGCATTACGGACCCACAAGGACAGCACCGGCGACGGAACCAGGGCTCGAGTAGGGAACCAACATCAGCATAGTGTGAGCTGTTATAAAAGGCACCGCTGCAGACAAAGGTGCTTTAGGAGCCATGAGCCCCCCCACTAATGACAATCAGACAGTTGCATACAGGATAGGGACCTCACCCGGGGGGATACAGATACTCCTGCTCATAAAGTATGCCGGAGCTTCACCTCTATCTATCTAGAACACATATGCCGAAGCAATGCAACACAAAAGCGGTCACGTCCTCCCAGTATCTAGCGTTAATAGCGCTATCATTATCTGTAGAGCGCTTTGCATAAGGACTTGAATAATCGCTGTCATTACGAAAACTGGGATGTGCCAAAGCTAATCGAAAATATTAAAATATTTTTAAAACTAATTGAAATATTGGAATACCAATGATCTCTACAAATGGTATTGACTGCATTTTCTTAAGCCAGCGCGTTCTAGGTCTAGATGATCTTAATCTATTCTGATCAAGTGCAAAAGAATTTGAAGCAAAACCACTACTGCTACATAAACATGTGCATGTAGTCATCAGTCAACCATACGAGCAGAAAAGAATAAAACATGACAAGAATAAGAATAAGCAGACCTCATAGAACACAAGAAGGATGGGAAGACCCCATCAAGCAGAACAAGGAAGAGACAAAAGAGGTAGAATGGGGCTAGGACCCAATAGTATTGATATGAGACATCTGTACTACCACACCTAAGATATTCGAGCTATGCAAGTGGTAAGGTCTACAAACTACTAGAGCATCCAAAGAAGCAATGATACACACATCGTGAGCCATGTAGATCAAATTAGGCAAACCTTTGACCACTTGACTACTGAGCTCCGAGTAGTCAAGGGGTCAAAGGTGTGCCTAATTTGATCTAGTAGGCTTGAGAGTCGGAGTGCAAGGCAAGGTCTGCTTTAGGTATCCCTTCCCACTTTAAGTTTCCAAAGGGGTGTATCACATCAACAAATGGGCTCGTGTTCTTGGAGTGCTAGCAGTATCCAAGGATTTTGTCACACGCTTCCTAGATGTTGCCCTTGCAGAGGATGTTCTCCATATGGATGACCTTCCATTACCACAAGATCCACATGTGGCATTTGGTATACTTTCCTCTAGTATTGCTAGTTGGCCAACTTACCTCATACATACAATTCCTCCCTCCTAGTCCTTCCTACCATATTTGAGAGCATTTGATAGGAGGATTATGGGAGTCTTTGGTGATATTATTGGACCAGTGACATTTGAGTGTGTCAGAAGGGATTTAGCATGTAGACAGACAGCTCTGTCCATTTTGTGTGCAGGGTTGGCTTGCTATCTATGGAGGAGATGGCACCTATAGCATTTTTGGGTAGTTGTACTCTCTTGGCACCCCCATTTTTCTCTCATTTTGTGGTTATTAATAGGCCAGTTTTGGAAACTTATGTGACAAAGGTAGAGGAGGGATCCTTTTCTCTCCATATGTTGTTGCAATAGATGAGAGATAGTCTATCCCCACAGGCACACGAGGACTTTCCATCTTTTGCTTCACTATCATCAGATTGGACTAGAGGTTTACTGTCTTCCTTGATGGAGCGACAGTGTGAGCATACGTTACTTCTCACTTAGCTGACTCATCCATTCCTCAAGCTACTAGAGCACATCTTTGCTCTTGCTAAGACAAAGGTGCATGCTCTTGGATCCTAGCTCAACCGTGCATTAGGACATTCCGACTCTCACTAGCTACTTTCTCTACAATGCTGAGATTTTGCTTAGGTTTGGTCCACCCATTTGCATCTTCATTACTCACTTGTGAATATGATTGTACACTAGATGCAACAGTGGTCCATATGACATAGTGTCCTTTTGGAGTACACAGGATAGCTACCCATGATGCTATTAGGGACACAATATTTGCTATGGCACAAGAGAGTGGATACTTGGCTTGGAAGGAGCAATTGTATGCTTTGCAGATGACATGTGTCAAGGTAGACTTATACTTGACCCCGAGATGATCAGGTGACAATAGCCGATGTTGTTGTTATGGACCATACGCGAGATTTGGAGGGAGTGATTACCCATCCCCTTGGATGGGTGGCAAGTGCAGCAGCAAGTCGTAAGGTCACTAAGTATAGGTGCATGTAGCGATGTCACCTCTTTGTCCCTCTAGCCTTGGAGTTATATGGAGCTATGGACATTGCATTCATTACATTTGTCCGCGAGTACACAAGACCTTATCATGTTAGGCTTTAGGGAGTATCACTTTCACTCTCATACTTTGAAGTATATTTTAGATTGCATGTGTCTATTGCTCTACATAGTGCAATGGTTGGTACAATCCATAGGAAAGCAATCACACTAGGTGATGCGTCTTCGAATGCTCCAATTATTTGCATATCGGATGTTCCAATTATTCACTAACTAACTCTCAGGTGCCAAAGGGTAGATTTTTCATATAGACTCTATTGGAGCTTAGCTTCATTTTATTTTTTTTCTCCCTTGTATGACTTGATGGGGGTATTCCCATCCTTCGTGTTTTCTAAGCGGTCGCCCTTTTCTCCAAAGAAATTTGGCACTTAGTAACATGTTTGCTCCACGTTGCTGGGTTGTAATGGTTCTATTTACTGAGCCGTCGAGAGAGGGATGCACGTGCCAATCAGGGTTAAGGAGTACCAACAAATTGACGAAATTAAGTCGACTTTGGAAGCTGAGTGTCCTGGGGTAATCTCCTGAACTGACGTAGTGAGTCTAGCTGCTCGTGATGCCACAGTCAAGGTATGCCCTTGAGTAATTTACTAATTCAACCGTGATTTCTTGCCCCTTCACGACTTTGTAATAGCAAATAGCTTTAGAGACTCATATATCCTGCTGAATCACGTGATCAATAGTTTGCGCTCTATATACAGTTTTCTTCAGCAGGTTGGAGGGCCTAGCTGGTGGGCAAATTTTGGATGCAAAGATGGATCCCTTTCCTCGGCTGCAGAAGCAGACAACCAGCTACCTTCTGCTCTAGCGACTTTCGATGAACTGGTTGCCAATTTCGCTGCGAAAGGACTCGCGAGAGACGAAATGGTCGATCTTTCAGGGTCCCACACCATCGGCCCATCGACCGACACAGCTGTGCTTCCCCGCTTGTATGATTTCAAGGGAGTCTCAGGCGCCACAAACCCATCTATCGACATCAGCTTTGCAGCAGAGTTGACAAAGAAGTTGTCCCCAGAACCAAGACGGAAGCACACTGTCTATGGGTCCCACAAAAAACACAATTCGATCATCTATACTTCAAGGCTGTTTTGGCGAACAAAGGACTGTTTTAATCAGACGCGCTATTGGCGAACTCCGTGGGTCAGGAACTTCTGAACAGATACTCTCAACCAGGTTTTATCATTCTCCAGTGACTTCGTGGCAGCAATGGCGAAAATGAGTAAAATTGGGGGGGCATGTGAAGGAGAAGTACGCAGAACGTGTTCCGCAGTGAATCCATGAGGAGATTAGTGCCATAGCCTAGAAGTTTCGAACTAGAAATTTGACTGTCTTCAAATTATTTTCCTAATTTGTAGGTTGGATAAATTCTTTAGCCGGGACTGAAAATGTTCAGGGGTTTTTGATGGCGGTCTCTGATAAGATCGTTGGTCCCGTAGCATCGGAGTCCGCATCCCGTTTGGATGTTTCAACGGACGGTGCGTGCGACACAAGCTGCATCAAATTCGCAATTGTCATTATCCTAAAAATTTGTGTATTCTTAGACTCTACTAGATCATGGAGGATACAAATTTCAACCCAAATTGTGACCATTTTACTTAGCAGCGGAGTTGCGTGTCAGTCTGAAAGTTCGAAAGAAACAGTGAGTAGACCTAATGATTTCGGATTCTCCTCTGCTATTTGTCACAAAATTTTGTGGGTCGGGGAGTCAGGTTATTCGTAGTCTCCAACACAAACTTAGTGTCAGGAGCGTGCTTGCACCAGAACTTGAGTACATCCGTTACAATTATATTCTTTCATGACATAGTTAATATGTCCTTGCACTCATTGTCATTCACAATTCTACTAGAAGGAAGAAGATCCAGAATTGTGACAGAGAACTATATTATCTTTGAATTGAGTCTTTGGTATTGGTTAGTCTCATACAAAGTCTCTGGACGGATTCGCGATTCTATGAGGCTGCTAGCTAGAATGTTAAGCTACTCTGAATCTGGTCTAAACAAACATTCGGCATTTAATGGGTGAAGAGCACAATCCGTCCATGAACGTCTACACCAAACAACCGTTGCTCAAGCTGGACTAAAGATACAACGCTACCTTCCAACTCATCGCTTAAACCCCTCCATCGGTCCGAATATATGCCGCCAAGTGCAAAGAGCAGACCAACTGTTCACATTTCTTAGGCGTGTAGCGTGCGCCTAGTACCATACCAGATAGATTACTCGATCTGATCGACACTGTTAGTTGTCTCAATTTTCTAACTTCAAGATAACTAATGCAGTACTTCTCGAGATGAGAAGTAGCGCAAATCTGCTACGGTGATTGCAGGAGCTGAAATGACGCGGCCACCACTCTTCTAATTCAACAAGTGGTTATTGCACTTCTCTGGAGACGAACGAAAATCTACCCTAGTCTCTACCATCAGGTTCATCATTGAAATAAGACTTGCTAATTACGTTGCAAGGGCAGTTTTGTTCCGGTGTAGCGGGAATCGGGAGATAGCTTTATTGACAACTCCTGTGACGGTGGTTTATGATGAGAACGTCGTTCATTTCGGGGACGTTTGATGTCTGTATATTTTTGAACGGCACCTTAATTGGATGTCAACACGTGTTCGTTTCTGTGAAGGACCTGAATCGTCCAATTTACAGCCCAATTGTGTGAACTTTTGAAGGGGAACTGCAGGACCGTTCCCTCTGGTCACTGCGTACTCAATGTGCAGCTAACTCCGGATGTAGTGTGCAAGGTTCTCTGCAGTTGCTCGTAGATCTTGAGTGGACTTGAGAAACATGACGTATAGACGTTGTAAGTTTCAGAAATTTTTGGGTGTGGTGTCCGTTAATCATTCACTCGTAGGATACTAGTTTTGTTGGACAATCAACCATCGTTGGCAGTCATTGTGATAGTTAATAAGTCGACCGTCAAGAAACACGAGTGAATCACTCTCAGCTGATCTGCTACGATCTTCCTATCCGGCATATTTGAGTTATTCACGGCTTTGGATGGAATTTGAGGTACACACGGCGTTGAGAACTTAGTATAGGATTCCATACGCTGGCCCGGGCAGAAGTCCATTTGAAATCTATTAATTTTATGAAAATGGCACGGAGGTAATACAGGCAGTTTGCAGCAATAGAAAAACCTGCAAAGTTACTAAAGGGCATTGTTCACAATGTCCGCGCAACGACGACGCCCACAAAATCTCTCGGTGTCGCATTCCCGTTAGAATATTATGAAAACAGAATAGAAACAGTGATTTTGGAGAATCAACAAGGATCTAGACATTTGCACGTGACCAATTCAGCATAAAGGCACTCACTGGCGTGTGGAGTTCAGTTCTAGAACTGCGTGTCGTATCCAATTTGAGGACTCCAAGCTTTACAGGTCTCTTTTACATGACACAAAGATGTCTTCCTCACAGCTAATTTCTCTTAGGTTTCGACGCAAAGCTAGCTCGACCTAGTAAGGGCACAACTCTTCTAAGGCCTAATATGTAGTAATCAGGCTTCAGCTTTATCTTATCTCTCCCAGCGTGCGTCACAAAAGTTTATCCAGTCACGAGAGAGAAATACATTTTGGTCTCCCGCCTTACAAGCTTAATTTGGAGTAAGTGTACTATACAACTCGTCCAGTTACTGTCTAATGCTCAATTTCCAGCACCAGCAATGACCGCATGCGCATTGTCCCCTTAGAGCATATGACAGAAGCTGCAGCAAACTTCTAGCGCGAGCGGGGTTGAGGCGACTAGTCTCGCGGCCAGAAGCAACGGGAAGAAGGTTTTGGTAAGTTAAATTCCTGATCAAGCCCATTGGAACTGCACACAAACAAACTTGTACTTTTGGATATATATAGCAGTAGATCATCATCATCTTATAATCCTTGCAGGGACTGTCTCCAAATTACAAGTTAATTCCCAGGTGGTCAGGCATATAATCACTTCCCCATTTACAGAGTTTTGTTCTGCATTCTCTAGCTGCAGACTTGAAATCCAGCAACGACTTGTTCGCTGACTTATTCATGGCTTTGAACGCTCCTGTGCAGAACCGATTAATCCTGTAACCGTTGTAACGAATTGGATCATAGAGGCTCCGACATATTCTTCTCGTTGAGTTGGACTGAGCTGACAAAGAGTACTGCAGATAAAGTATATTGCATTGCCGACATGGACTCCAGTGTAGCGATCACCTCTTTATCATTTCTAGGATTTCTTCTATCAGCCAATATTACAGATGCAACCCAGGACAGTGACAGCTATTATTCATCTAAGTGCCCGAGAGCAACATCCATTATCAAAGAGCAGGTGGACAGCATTTTGAAGCAAAACAAGAATCTTGCGGGAGCCTTTCTACGAATGCATTTTCACGACTGTTTCGTTAGGGTGAGTTGTAATCCACTATAATCATGATCTCCATCTCTCTTCGCGGTATGTTTATATTTGAACTCTAGTTTTGAACGCTCACATTCTGATTAACTGAAAGTACTTGCCGGTGTAATGAGTAGGAAATAAATTCTATTTCCTATATTGTTACTTCACAGATCTATGAATCCGTGTATGGACGAAGGCAAAACTGTTCGAAATCGATAAAACAGGCATAATACCAGATCAGTGTCTATTTACTGATGTGCTGATGAATGTTCTCTTCTTCGTTGTTCTGCAGGGCTGTGATGCTTCCATTCTGCTAAGCTCAGGAGAGAGGAGTGCAATAGCTAATGCACAGCTAAGGGGATTTGAGCAGATTCAACAAATTAAATCAGCCCTGGAAGCCGAGTGCCCTGGAATTGTCTCATGTGCTGATATCGTGGCTCTGGCTGCTCGTGACGCCACAGTGAATGTATGGACCTTAGTTTCTTTTGTCACTACCAAAATCATATGCATGGTGCATTAGAGAGCTGCTATATTAGATTCATCTTGTTAGAAGATAGGTTAACACCGATTCAGTTGCAGGACAGTCTTGAAACGTACGTCGTGCTCATGTCATCAACAATCAGTGGTTGTACTGATTCACAAAAACTGCTCGAAGCGAAATAAGAAAACCAACATTCTCCCCGTGCAGGTTGGAGGGCCAAGTTGGTACGTCAAATTGGGACGCAGAGATGGTTTGGTTTCTTTGGCTATAGAAGCAGACGCCCAGCTACCAAGTGCCCTCATGACGTTCGATCAACTGGTGGTCACTTTTGCTCTCAAAGGGTTGACCTCGAAAGAAATGGTTGTCCTTTCAGGAGGTCACACCATCGGCCGATCAACATGTACATCAGTGAAGCCCCGTTTGTATGACTTCCTTGGGCTACCAGGAGCTACGGACCCAACTATCGACAGCAGCTTTGCAGCAGATCTCAAGAAGAAGTGTCCCTTGCTAGGAGACGGAAGCATTCTCTCGATGGATTCGACAAAAGACACGTTCGATTATCTATATTTCAAAGGAATTGTGGCCGGAAAAGGACTCTTCGTATCAGATGCCCAACTGTTAGCAAGTCCAGTGGGACAAGTGCTTGTAAATCAATACTCAAAACCGGGTTCATCATTCCCCAGTGACTTTGCAGCAGCGATGGTAAAACTGAGTACCATCGGATGGGGATCTCTGGGGCAAGTTCGCAAAACTTGTTCAGATGTGAACTAATTTATGGCATAAACAGTAGGGCAACCAGGATAAATTCCTCATTAGACAGTAAGCTCACGTTGCAGAATGTAAATTTATTTATATCAGATCATATTGATCAAGATTAGGTTATCTCATGGTCTAGATTCTCAACCTCTTTTGTAGACAGGAACATAGAGGTTGGTACTGGTTTTATGCTGGTTCTATTTTCATGATTACCTTACGAGTACTCGAATAAAGGCAGGAGTAACAGAACTGAAGTTGAATATGATATAATCAAAGCTGTTGGTCAATAGTCAGACGTTCCTTACGACCAGAAACCCAGTTCCTGATTCTCATATAGACAGATCAAAGTTTCCACCTCATGTTCACCATGAATGCATGAACATGAACGTAAATGCATCGCCAATTTGTACATAGAAGCCGTCGTCTTCAACTTTCCAGGTACGCCGCACTCCCTTGTGCTCTGCGGGATAGTTATATACATCAAATTTAGCTTGTTTTGGCACCCCGCTTACAGTGTGGAAAGAGCAGGTCCATGTCGCAGAATCACCGAAAGTGAAACTATGAGTGAAAGTTGCTCCCGGATTGATCAAGGTACCCGTAAGACCGAACGGAGGGGACATCACATTCGTACTCTGGCAATCCATCTGAATGGTGTCCGCTTTCATATGGTTGAAGATTTTGAACGTCCCCGACCCACTTCCTCCCACATTGCATGTCACCAACGCAGGAATAAGAATCAGAACCAAAAGGAGGAAACAGACTGAGGAGCTTGCCATCTTCTCGGGGAAGAGTATCGAGCATGCACAACTTCAGAAATAAGAAGGAGATTCTTATGAGAAGTGATTCTCCCCTATGAGTGCTAGCTATATATACACTCAGAAATTCAGATTCCGGTTCGCAAAGTTGATGTATATGGTGACCAGTCGTCATCTATAGACCTCCGATTTACTACTTGATGAGTTGTCATCTTTAAGGTGTTATTACTCCATCGTCGTCAATGCATGGGGAAACCGAACCGCCAGTGGGCTCTTTTGGCGGAAACGGAAAGTGTTCGATGTCACATTGATTGCATGATGTTAGGAGAATTTTAATCAATTGCTGATCAATAACAACCAGCAATAGACTACAGTATCACATGGGAGTGATGCATACGATTACGGACCTAATTCAACGCACAGAGAAAGAGCATTCTGCAGGAGGTCCGTATGGTTCCAGTTATCCCTCCCAGATGTACACTACGTACGGCACTTCTTCCTTTGACATTACTGTATAGATCCTCGTCCCGGCGATTTGCACTATGGATGATACCGGCCAAGAGGCTATCCGCCGGCTGGCCTTGCTAGTCGGCGGCTAGGACCTTTGAAGAGTCTGATGGGTAGGAGTTGCAGTTCCCTTGGTCACCTGTTAAGAACTTCGTTTTGACCGCTGGACAGTTCTCTTCAACGATACGAAACTATTTCTTCACCGCATGGCATTGATGCCAAAAAGTTTTGAATTTTATCAAATTCCACAACTTCTTGCTTACACCTACCGTGGAAATACAGATTGCTGCTAGTTTGGCTTATATCTGAAAATCATGTTAAGAAGATGGTTTCCAGATGCTTCAGATCATAATCTTCTTTGGTATTCCATTGTAGTTAAGAAGAGAAATAAATCACATACCGACTAGCAAATTCGCTTTAGATAACTGCAAACCTACTAGTGTCACGGATATAATTATCAAGCATGGAGTAATTTATTTGTTCTTCTCTCTCTGTAGTTATTCTATGTTATTCCACTCAGGTCGCTGATGTTTTGGCTGCTAGCTGGCCTCATGCCTCAAGATGCCGAGACTAGATCAATTTACAAGATTCTATTGTGTCTCATCACCTATAGAAAGGAGACTCCAAACTCCACTGCCCAGTCGTACTTCCCTCTTGAATAGAATTAGGTGTACAGACTAAAGCCCGATTAAGACAACGAGGAGGCAATCGCACATAAGAATTCCCCCCATGTAAGGCAAATCATGCGTACGAATCCACAACCATCTCTTTGCTTCACCACACGTCACCAAATCTCATCAATTGACAGCCTACCAGATTACTCAAAGAGACTTGCTTTTTCCATCACACAATGCACGGCATTGTGTTTCATTTATTTGCACATGCCCCTTAGTGTGGAGCCTCAAAGCCTCCAAGCTAAAATTCTTTACTCTTTGCCAGCCCAAACCACAGAACTCCAGCAGGAACTTATGATGGATTTCTAAGATGCAAAAGTATTTGCCCTACTGGTGAAGTGTCAAGGTGATCTCCAAGTCTTCCTAGAGTCGCGAACTGTTGGCTAAGTTGAGCTTGTTAAGAATCAAGTCTCATCCTTAGGAACCTGAAGGGTCCTCGCGTACGAACGGCAGTATCTTGCCTTGTCAAAATTGAACGGTCCTGACAGCAATCACCTAGAAACCTTGTAGCTCTGATTCACATCAAAAAATCGGGGTCAGGAGAGCATTTCAATATTGACTTTTCGAGAATGGTACAAGAAAACGCTATCAACTCACGTTGAAGAACAGATTCATACCTTCACTTTCTTGAGCAGCTCTTTGGCTTCAGCATTTGTTCTAAAATGCTCTCTTACAGGCTGTTGGATCACAACATCAGGAAGGCCGAGTAAGATACATAACTTTGACAAAGATACAAGAAGTTCAGGATGCACAGTTGCACAGTAAATATATGAGAGGTTGCTACCTGTAGTATTCTGTTGATGCCCTTGATCAGAGCAGACTTCAAATCGCCAGGGTGAAGCGCACTGCTTTCATAGTCCTCCTTTAGCTCCTCGGCTGTTTTGTAGACCCTGAGGTGGAGAAATCACATTATCTTAGGACCACTTTGAACAGATAACAATTTTGGGGCATCCTGGTATGAGGGGATAAAAAAAGACACATTGGGTTCAGCCATCTTTTCCGCTCTAGAAACATGGTTCAAGAGAAAAACTTCTTCAGAAACCATTAATGTTTGCGTTGAATAAAGTTGGAACTTACTTGACTCCACCATACTTTGCTATGCGTTCCACTACGAACTCGTTGAAATACGGCAATACGATGTAAGTTGTGTACTCAAAGCAGGGGTTGCCGGTAGTAATTAGAGGTGGACAGTACGCCTTGTTGATTTTCGTCTTCACTTCACTCTGGACAAGAGAAATTGATGAATTCATGCGACATGATTCGGTGCTTATCCAGATGAAACAATGATAATAATGCTACGTCCCATATTTCGTCATCCACGTTAGATACTTCACAGGGCCGACTAGGTTGCCCATTCTTTTAGGAGTCACAAACATTATTATTGTACTAGAAATTGTAACATAAACTGATGTAAAACAGCGTCATCAGCCTTACTTCCTCATCCTCCATGAAAATGGCCGAGTCTGCCATACTCTTTGACATCTTCTCCTGACCTTGTAGTAAGCCAGGCAACATGTCTGGTTGGTGGTTAAGGAGACAACACAGCTCTCTTTCTTCACAAGTAGTATTCAAAACAATTTTCACTAATAACCTTACAAAGCTGAGAGCAAATTCACCGACGAGACCAATCAATTACAAAACGATGAGGGATACGGTGTGAGAGGATGATGGGTTTCATCTTTTGCTTGATATCACTGCAATACTCACGAGCCAGAACATTTACTTTGCGTTGATCCATGCCAAGTTGACAAATATCAGCCTGTCAGGCACACAAAACGACGGAAGTGTTACGTCAACAGGATGACCTCAGTATGAGGACCATGCCAGCGTTCTACTCTCAACAGGGATGAACAACAGAAATAAAATAAAGTATACATCTCACTGGCCTTAAAATACCTGCCCATGCGCCTTGAAATTCTTAGACATCAACTATCGCCAAGTAGGGTTCAGATTTGGAGATCAACCTTCAAGAAGAAAATATCCGCACATTGCATACAAGGGTAGAAAATCTGGGCAGCAGTTAGGTCATCCTCGTCATTACGTCCCATGATTTGAGAGCACCTACGAGCAGGCATCTGGCGGTTAAGGATCCAGTACGTTCGATGTAAGACGTTCCCATAGTGCAACACCCTCCAACAAGCCAATACTACAAGACGAGCAGTTTCAATGTCTAGAAAAATATTCAGACCTCTTAATGCGAGATAGATTATTGCGTCGAGCGATGTCCATGACTCGAGGCCAGTACTCATCGGGCCGGCGGTTAATTTCCTCAGATGTCCACAAAATTTCGACTCTCTCCATATTCATGCCGACCGCCTTCCAAATCTCTACCATGTAGCGCCCAACAGTCTGAATCTTCTTCAAGTCTCCGCCCATCTTGTTATTGAGCTGAGCAAACCAATCAGCAACCCAGAACTTGAAAATGCAGCCAGCCTTGGTGAGTTTGTTGACGTTGATCACCTTCATTACACCCTGCAGGCCAAATAGAGCAATGGACCGTTTGAGCATCACGAAGAAAGAGGAAGACTCAGAGAATCTCGACCTTGCAATTTTGTTACATTTGGCATGAAACATGTTAAAAGAAAATTGTAATTAGTCAGCAAATGACTTGCCACATGCTCGAATGATCTCGTCACAATCCTGTTCAAGTATACTCCTTGAATCCAACCGGATGCACATTTGTCAAGTCAAACCCCGTAAGCTTTGGAGCTCTGATCGTAAATGAAATCAGGACACACCAACTTACCAGGCTCATTATGGTAGCTGTGAGATATAAGGTCATGGACTCAGATGAGAGTGCAATTATGCAGCTGATACTAAACAGTTTGAGACATTCATCAAATGGTTAGCCTAGGTCTGAAGTCCTGTCACGTCCCTAACATATAGCTTTGCGGCAGTGACCACAGGTGAGAAGTAGCCTGAAACTAGCAGTCATGGTCCTTCCTGGCCGTTGACATATTTCTTCGTTCCAAAGGAGGTCATCAGTCAGTCTTTTGACAAATCTCTCGGGAATTTGACAGGGCTTCAGAGGCTCAGTGAGTAGACGAAATGAGCGCAAGTCCAAGAGTGCAAGTAGAATTTATACACTGAACTCTAATAAGTTCATGATTACTATTGTGGGCAGGTTTGTGCATAGTCACCACCCTTTTCTACCTTCATAGTATAAGTTATAGAAGCTGACCAACAGAGTGGAAATCGATTACTGAAGAGCTCAGTTACAGAACAACGACGAGAAAACAGAATAAAATCCGCAACTTGAATTTGTTGGCAATATTGCGGAATTCAAGACCTGAACGTCGACAAATATCAACAACTCGCATCCCAATTTCGATAGAATGATGGATACCTGTGCAATGTGCATTCTCCCGGAAGGTTCAAAACCATCATAAGCGACAGGATCCTTCTTCTTCTCCAATAAGTTACGAAGCTCTTCTTCTTGGATACACTCCTCACCGATACTACGCACTAAAGCGTACTTCTCGTCCAATGTCATCCTAATTAAACAAAATTTAGAATAGAATTGCCAGTGTAAGAATACCACCAGTCCTGCCTTTTCGTTCTGGATTATTGGTGTGCGAGTTGTTCTCTCTAAACTCGATTTCCTCATCACAACTCAGCTGAGCCAATTCAAAATCACGATCAGCTCACTCTTCATTCATTTCGACAAAATGCAGTCTCTGGGATTAGGAACAGCTTAAATCTACAGCAGGCTTGCAATTACCATGTCCATAATTTGGAGTGACTTACTTGGAAAAGTGATCGGCGGGAACATCATCAACAGCTTCAGTAGAGGAAGGAGTAGGCTCCAATACATCAGCTACGGGTGTAGAAGTGGATTCCACTGCCCCCGTAGAAGCCATTTCTGCTCCAATTCGAGATTCGCAACGCTTGTCACGGTCTTTCTTCGCCTTAGGCTCTTTGTTCAGCTTTTGTTTCGCAGTTATCAACTCAGACCCTCGACCGATCGAAGTGATAGAACGAACGAAGACAGTGAAAGAAGTTTGACACCGAAGCTACTCTAGAGAGATGCTACTGTACCGAGAGAACTGCAAACCCTAACGACGGACGGACGGACGGAGCTGATATTCATTTCAGTGAGCTTTTGCCAAGGTCCATTCACATTCACAACTTTTAAAGAATGCGGATAATTGCCCCGGCATTAATGAGGAGAATCCGGAAATCATCATCCGTATCATTGCGGGGAAAAGCTAGGTTAGGTGTAGATGTAAAACAGCTTAATTTACGACTGGTCAAATTGGCGGCCCGAGATTAGCTATAAGGAAACGCATTGTGTGATGCTTGGATCCTCTCGAGTAATGTGTTTAGGATTTCTTTTGGTGGTCTTTGTGGTCAAGGATCCAAGCATCAAGGAATTCGTTTCCGTTGATGTAAGCTTACTAGATCAACAATATGTAAATTAAACTATTTTACATCAATCGACCGTGAAGGACGGGGAGACTCAATCAAGCCGAACAAGGGAGAGTCAAAAGAGGTAAAATAGGGTAAAGTTTAATATCATCGATCTGACAAATGTACTCTGTCCGAGGTAAAATAGTGTTAAATTTTAATAGTATAGATCTGAAAAATCTACCCCGTCCGGTCCGAGTTATGTAAATTATAAAGTTTACAAATTATTAGAATATCCTAGAAAACGTTCTCTAGTGTGATTGTTCTTCCAATGTGATTGCTTTCACATCTATATGGAAACTGAAATTCTATATGTAAACTGAAAGGACGACCGCGTAGAAAAAATGAAGGATGGGAAGACCCTATCAAGCGGTAAACTAGCTTTGCCCATTGCAAGCGTAAACCAAAGTTACTTGTAAACTACGCGGAACAGGGAAGCATCACTTGGTTATTACAGGTCATCTTTTCGAAAGTCCTGACATGACCCGGTTAGAACAGGTCATCTAGTGAAAGTATGACAACAGCCTGAAAAGGGAGGCTGCTCTCTTTTCAAAGAGGCGACCACGTAGGAGAAATGAAAGAGGAAAAGGCGACCGCGTAGGAAAAACAAAAGATGGGAAGACCCCATCAAGCCCTACAAGGGAGAGACAAAAAAAGGTAACATGGGGCTAAGCCTTTCCTTTCAGAAGAAAAGAACTACCGAGAAAAAAACATGAAGAAAACATGAAGGATGAGAAGATCCCATCAAGCCAGTCCAGAGTGAGACAAAATAGGTAAAATGGGGTTCCGTTCCAATAGAATCTACATGAGAAATCTACCCTATTGCACCTAAGACATTTGAGCTATGCAAGTAGTATGGTTTACAAACAACGGAGCATCCAATGAAATATCACCTAGTGCGATTGCTCTCCTATGGATTGCACTAGCCATTGCCCCCTCTGTAAAGCAACGGACACACGTTGTTTAAAATATGCTACAAAGTATGAGATTGAGAATGGTACCCCTAGCACCTTACATGATAAACTCTCGTGCACTCTCTGACAAATGTATGGAATGCCGTGTCCATCGATCCATATAACTCCAAGGCTAGAGGAACAAAGAGGTAACCTCACTGCATACCCCTATACTTGGAGACCTTGTGAGTTGTTGCTGCACTCGAGAAGGAATGGTTACCCATCCTCCTAGATGGGTAACCATTCCTTCTAAAATTATATCACGCGTAGGGTCCGTAACCACTACATCCGATACTATCACCTGATCATCTTGGACCAAGTATAAATATGTCTTGCCCCGCGTCGTCTACAAAGCATACAAACACTCCCTCCAAGCCAAATATCCACTCTCTCGTACCATAACAAACACTATATCTGTAATAACATCATGAGTAATTATCCTTTGTCCCCCAAAAGGACACTATGTCATATGGACCATTGTTGCATCTATTGTAGATGCAATTCTTTTCCAAGTACAACAAGCATATATACATATAATATTCCATTATTCTAAGAGAGATTTGGTGAGAAAATTCTATTAATAGAGTTGGTGTTTTGTCCGATGTATGGTACATGGTTTGAAATCTGTACATGGTTTGAAATCTTGTTAAATATTGACTCAAATACTCCAAAAATCAACAAATGATAGAGAATTCTAAAGTTAAGAATGAATTATCTACCCTTTTGGTTCGGACCATACGATTTGCATCGCTTAGATGCGAATATCTTAGGACAGATTTCTCAAATACCCATACCATTTGGGCTTAGCTCATTTTATCTCTTATGGTTTATCCTCGTACGGTTTGATGTGGTCTTCCCATCTTTCTTCTTATTCTACGTGATTGCCTTTTTCTCTCTTTTGATTCAGATAAAAGTGACCGCGTAGGAAAAATGAAGGATGGGGAAGACCCCATCAAGCCGTACAAGGGAGAGACAAAAAAAGGTAATATGGGGCTAAGCCCATAGTTGTCATGCGGGAGGAGATGTGGGAGAGTGTGGAGACGGGAGAGGAGAGGGAGAGACGTGAGACAATTTTGATAATTCTGAGTGGTCTCTAGCATGTAGCAATCGAATGAATAGTCAATTCTCTTTGTATTTCAATTTCGGTTCCATTGGTACCTAGATTGAAGACTATGGAGAATGGAGTAGAAAGTTATAAATATTTTTAACTTTTTTAGGGTTGAGAGTGATCATTATACATTGAGAGTGATGGGTTGGGAATTTTCATTTCTAATCTCTTGGTTTTCATGATTAAGTTCCATGTGAACTTAATTTGAAAATTTTGGAGATGGAAATTGAAAGTTATGAGAATTTATAGATTTTAGGGTTTGGAGAGATTGTTTCTTATGTGAGTTGGGATGTGAGGAGTTGTGGTTTTGCAGATATGGGGAGATATGGAGAGGAGTATCATGTGTTACTATCATTATTCTTGTGCTAGCCATGGCTACACCTTCCCATGTTGGGTCGCCTAGAGCGGGTCGAGATACACCATGCCCGGTGTGTCACCGACGCTTTACCTTGCAAGGGGTAAAGACCCATGTGGGAAGGATGCACAAGGACTGTGATTGGACCACTTGGGATGCTCACGTGAGACGAGCAACCACATCAACTGCAATGACACTCGGGATTACGCACGCTTCTTCTATACCTTTGTTGATCGCTTTAGGGATACCGATCGAGTCGTGGGAGTGGTTAGCTTCTCAGGCGGGTTGCATTTTGGGGTTATTTGAGACTAGTTTTCCATGTCCACGTCTATTCCATAGGCTTCTCCGCACACTCCATGATGAGGCTAGACAGGCTTTTTGCCTACCACTAGATCGTTTGGCACGTGATTCCTTGGACGAGTTAGCGTGGTTCCTATTCCTCCTACTCCCTCGATGGTATCTTTGTTATGCTAGAGGGGGACGCGCGGGGCATAGAGAGGTGGCGGCTAGATTTTGTTGATTCTGAGCGGGGGATTAGGTAGCGCTTCAGGAGGAGTCTGTTAGGGCTACACGATTTAGGAGACAGGCATCGCCACAAGATACCATAGATTCCACTCGATTACGATGATGTAGGACATTGGGTCAGGCAGGAGAGTTTAGTAGAGCAGCACGAGCGCTACACCCTTTGTCTATAATGAGTCCTATTGATGAGACCATCTCTTCCCTATGCTCATTGCATCCTATAGCAGTAGAGGGACTACCACTAGAGGTCTTAGATTATCAGCCTGAGCAGCCTTTATGTCTTGATAGGTCACTATTTGCACAAGCATTGTGCACTGCCCCTCACCTTTCCTTAGGAGGCTTGTCAGGGATTGTAAAAGACCAAAACTGAGGAGAGAAATAGGAGAATGGAAGCTCACATTGGGACACTTGAATGAGGGAAAACTCCGAATGCCTAGCATGAGCTTCGGCCTTGGTATTTATAGGTAGCATACAAGTCCCTTGAAGCTTCTCAAGAAGCTTCCTTGAGCCGCTTTCTTGGAGTGCAAGCCAAGTTAACTAGGAAGCTTCTCAAGAAGCTTCCTAGTAGAAGCCGCCTACTTGGCGTGCAAGCTAAGCTAGTTAGAAGCTTCTAGAAGCTTCCTTCTAGAAGCTACCTGCTTAGGGCGCAAGTTAACTAGTTAGGAAGCTTCCTAAGAAGCTTCTTAGATGCTTCTAGAATATTCTAGGCTATTTTGTCTTATTCTCTACTTTGTAAGCCCGACTAACTTCGTCACTAAACTCCATATTGTTACATATTCCCCCGCCGCTAGTTGGTGACGTCCTCGTCGCCAGTGAAGCTTCAAATTCCTTGATGGCCATCTGTGCATTCTGGAGGTGAGAAAGAGGTTCCCATGTAGCATCATGAAGGGGATACCCTTTCCAAAGGACCTTGTACTCCGTATGTTGGTGACGGCCTCGTTGAATATGGCGACGCGCAAGGATACGGTCAACTTCGTACTCCTCATGATCATTGATAGGGACAAGAAGAGGGGGAGGTTGGACTCGAGAGGAAAAGGAAGAAGGGTTAGGAACAAAGGGTTTCAACTTGGAAATATGAAAGACAGGATGGATACGCATGTGACAAGGTAAGGCAAGACGATAAGCAACAGGAGAGATAATGTGGGTGATATCAAAGGGTCCTATCCAATTAGGAGCAAGTTTACGAACTTGGGTATCAAGTGGGAGAGGGAGGTTACTAGAGGATAGCATGACTTTATCACCAACTTCAAGGGTGAGATCACGACGATGATGGTCTGCATATTGTTTTTGGCGATTCTGAGCAACAAGGAGGTGAGATTTGGCTTGTTGGAGAGATTGGGATATAGTGGTCAAGAATGTAGAAGTATGAGGAACCTGAGAGGGAGGGGGAGCAAGAAGAGAATCTGGAACAAGCGGATCTTGGCCAAAATTGAGAAAGAAGGGAGAAAATCCAGTGCTTGCCTGTTTGGAATTGTTGTAGGCAAATTCTGCAGCTGCAAGACATTCATCCCAGTTGGTATGGTGGACATTGACAAAGGCCCGCAACATATCCTCCAATGTTCGATTGGCGCGTTTGGTTTGTCCATCAATTTGAGGATGATAGGCCGTGGACAAAGCAAGCTTGGTGCCAAGTATCTGGAAGAGTGCTTGCCAAAACTTCCCAGTAAATCGAGGATCACGGTCGGAGATGAGTACACGTGGCATCCCATGATGCTTGAAGACATTGTCGAAGTAGATTTGCGCTAAGGTTGGAGCATCCACGGTATCACAGGTTGGTGCCAAGTGGATTTGCTTACTAAGCTTATCCACAAACACCACAATTGCGGTGTGTCCTTGTTTTGTCTTTGGCAAGGATGTGATGAGATCCAAGCTCACATGCTCCCAACGAGCGGATGGAATGGCGAGTGGTTGAAGGAGTCCACTCGGCTTCTGGTTGCTGGCCTTGTTCCGTTGGCAACTCTCACATGATCGGACAAAGTCTCGAACATCTCGTGTCATGTTGGGCCACCACCATTGGCGTTGGAGTGTGCCCAAGGTCTTGTCCACTCCCATGTGACCAGCTATTGGTAAATCATGGGCTTCTTGAAGGCGCACAAGTCGAAGATCACCTTTGGTTGGAACATAGATCTGGTCTGCATGGAATAAAAGGCCTTCCTTGAAGGAGAAGGTGTTGTACTCCTTGTCGCGTGCTGTAAGACGACCGTGTACCATTTGGAAGAAGGGATCTTGCTGTAGGGCTAACCGAAACTCGTTATGAATCTTGGGATCAATTGACACCGTCGTAATTGCTGCCGTGATGAGAGGAAGAGACTTCAAATCAGGTCGTCGTGATAGAGCATCAGGGATGACATGGAACCGACCTGGTTTGTACTCAAGTTTGATATCGAACAATTGGAGTTGCTCTTCCCATCGATGATGTCGACTCTTCATGTGCTCTAGGTGTAAGGTCTGCAACAATGGCTTGTGATCAATTCGCATGATCACTTGTTTCCCCAAGAGATAATGCCTCCATACCTTGGTGGCATATACCATTGCAAGTTGTTCCCGATCTCGAGCAGAGTAATTTCTTTCAGCTGTATTTAGTCGGCGAGACACAAAGGCAATAAGATGTAGTCCATCTGGAAATTCTTGTTGCAACACAGCTCCAATTGCAAAGTTAGAAGCATCAAAATCAACCACACAAGGTAGTTGAGGATCATATGGTTGAAGAATGGGTCTTGAAGACACCATATGCTTTAACTTCTGGAATGCTTCTTCATGCTTGGTGGTCCATTGGAAGCTCGAGTTCTTTCCCAAGAGGTCAGTCAATGGTGCAGCCACGTGAGCATAATAGTGGATGAACCGTCGGTAAAAACTGGCCAATCTGTTGAACGCTCGTACTTCGGTAGCATCCTTTGGGGTAGGCCAATCAGTAATGGCCTTGATCTTCTCTTCTTCCATCTTGATCCCCTCTGATGAGATCTTATGACCCAAGAAGGTAACCTCCTTTTGCCAAAAAGCACACTTTGACTTCTTGCAGTAAAATTTCCACTGTCGTAGTCGTCTTAGGACTTCTCGCACATGATTCATGTGTTCTGCCTCTGTCCTACTATAGATTAAGATATCATCTAAGAACACTACCACAGACTGATCCAATAGCCCCTCCAACACCCGATGCATCTGATCCATGAAGACTGCTGGAGCATTAGTGAGTCCGAAAGGTAGAACTCTCCACTCAAAATGTCCATACCTTGTACGAAAGGCAGTCTTTTTCACGTCCTCTCCTTCAATAGGAATTTGCCAATAGCCGCTACGAAGATCTAGCTTGGAAAAGTATCGTGCTCCACTTAATTGATCAAGCAAGTCATCGATCCGAGGCAAGGGATATGCATTCTTCATGGTTTGCTTATTGAGCCCACGGTAATCAATACAGAAACGAAGTCCTCCATCCTTCTTTGGAACAAATAGTACCGGTGCTCCCCAAAAAGAGGTACTATGTCGTAGAAAATCCTTCTCCAACAACTCTGTAAGTGTTGTTCGCAACTCCTCCAACTCCTTTGGTGAGAGCCGATAGATTGGTCTACTCATTGGAGTACTCCCTGGCAATAACTCGATCTTGAAGGGCATACCTCGATCAGAGGGTAATCCCTTTGGCAGATCATCCGGAAACACATCTGCAAACTCTTGAACTATCCGATCAACCGTCCTCAGATTGTTCTTGTGCAATCGGCTTGATCCACACCGCGAATACAGACTTATCTTCCTCCAAAGCTTGCTCTATGGCTGCTTCATTAACAAACTTCCCTTCTAGGGACTCATCTCTCTTCCGAGCTTGCTCCATGGTTGCCTTCCTGGCAAACTTCCCATCTTGGGACTCATCTCCCTTCCAGATTTGCTCTATGGCTACCTTCTCGACAAACTTCCCATCTTGGGACTGACTATTCTTAGGTGTCTTACTCAGAGATGCCAGACAGCCTAATCGGAAATTCTTACCTTGGTGTTGTACTTGAATTTGGTGTTGGGTCCAATCAAATTGAACCTTATGACATTCAAGCCAAGGTAGACCCAGAATGATATCATAGTGTAGAGGTGCCACTACAAACCTCATACACTCCAAATACTCCTTCCCAATCTTGAAGGTAACAGGATGCAAGGTGCGGAATGCAGAACCCTTTCTACCATCCGCCATCATCAAACTACTTCCAATCACTGGCTTGATAGGAATACCCAATTCCTTTGCTACTTGCATAGACATGCAATTCTCTGAACTTCCAGAATCAACCAAAATTCTACAACCCCGATTAGATATCATACCTTGCAAGTGAAGCAAACTTGCATAGGTCGAGCCTTCAATCCCATTGGAACTAATCAAGCTCCTAGTAGGCGGCTCGAAATCTCCTACTGGGATTCCTTGTTTCCCTGATCATTCCGCTCTACAACCTCCACTTGGGCAACTTGTCGAGGTCGTCCATTCTTGAGTGGACATTCAGCAATGCGATGCCCCAACTGGCGACAATAAAAACAACCTCCATTTTGTCGTAATCTTTCTCTATTTGCTGTGCCAAGTGGTCTTCGTTGGATAGCATCAATCTCCATTGGTACCGGTTCTTCCACTCGTGGTACTGGTGGGTTTTGTGTAGGTCGAGGTCGAGACCAAGTTGTCACAACTAAGGAATCAAAACGCTCAACCAATTGCATGGCTTGTTCTACATTCTGTGGCTCTCGCATGGTCACCTCCAATCTGGTTCGTGACTTCAATCCTCGCACAAATCGATCCAGAACTTCACCTTCTTGGATATCTGGAATTTGCATGATGATATTCTGAAATTGTGTGATGTAGCTTCTCACTGAGCCAATCTGCCTCAACTCCGCCAATTTATCTCGTGCAGCTCGGGTGGCATTTATAGTCTGAAATCGACCAAGTATTGCATCCTTGAATTCTGTCCATGTAAAAATTGGTGTAACAATTTGTCGTTCAGCTCTTTCTACTCGGAATCGCCACCAAAGTTTTGCCACTCCATCCAATTGGCTAGAAGCCAAGAGAATTTGTTTCCGCTCGTCTTGAAGATTGGTGGCTTCAAAGTAACGTTCACAGTCAAACACAAAATTCTCCACTGTGCTTGGAAGATTCTTGCCTTCAAACACCTTGGGTTTCGGAAATCAAATGCGATCTTCTCCATCTCGAACTGGCGCTCTGTCTATCTGTTCTCGTCGTTGATGGTCTCGTTCATCCAACAATCGAGTAAGATGCTCGATTTGTTGTTGCATTGCAAGGATAACATCCGGTATTGCCGCCATCGCTACTACTCTATTCCACTACCTACAATTTATCTAGTTGATTAACACGTAGATACAACACGTCCACCGTTCTCCATAAGTTACAACTGGAAGTATCAAGGGTTCCTCTGACACGGTGATCATATGTAGAAAATCCTGCCCAAAGCGTGAGGTAATGAATTGTGTGAAACGATGCTTTGGTAATATCTGGACACGAAAGTCCCAATGGTTTGGCGGAAGTGGATTTGGTGGTCCATAAATTCCATCCATCCCATTCCTGCTCTGATACCAATGTAAAAGACCAAAACCGATGAGAGAAATAGGAGAATGGAAGCTCACATTGGGACACTTGAATGAGGGAAAACTCCGAATGCCTAGCATGAGCTTCGGCCTTGGTATTTATAGGTAGCATACAGGTCCCTTGAAGCTTCTCAAGAAGCTTCCTTGAGCCGCTTTCTTGGAGTGCAAGCCAAGTTAACTAGGAAGCTTCTCAAGAAGCTTCCTAGTAGAAGCCGCCTACTTGGCATGCAAGCTAAGCTAGTTAGAAGCTTCTAGAAGCTTCCTTCTAGAAGCTACCTGCTTAGGGCGCAAGTTAACTAGTTAGGAAGCTTCCTAAGAAGCTTCTTAGATGCTTCTAGAATATTCTAGGCTATTTTGTCTTATTCTCTACTTTGTAAGCCCAACTAACTTCGTCACTAAACTCCATATTGTTACAGGGATGGTTTATGAGCACCTTAGAGATTGCTTCCAGGCAGATGATCCTTCTAGTGGTTTTACTGAGTTGTTTCGGGTGGCTACAGCAGTAGCAAGAGGAGACATTCCTATGTCTGTTAGTCGGGTCTTAGGTGCTAGTCGGGTCTTAGGTGCTAGTCGACTTCTCGCGATTGAGAAGGACACGGGAGGCATTAGACCAATTGCAATTGGAGAGATCTTTTTGCGTTTGGTCAGCCGTACCATTGTCCTTCAACATTGTTCTCACTTTTGACAGCACCTTAGTCCACATCAGTTTGGAGTAGCTACACTTGGAGGATGTGAGGCTATATCTCTAGGCATTAGAGCACTCCTAGATATCCATCAAGAGTGGGTCGTCCTATAGGTGGATGTTGAGAACGCTTTTAATAACGTCTCATGTGCATCCATCTTTAGAGAGCTTAGGGAGGCTGGTGGATCCTTGGCGAGTCTCATTCCTTTTGTGCGGTCTTTTTATGGCTCTCTTGCTTCCCTTTACTACCAGCATGGTGGTTCACAGGAGGGAGTCACTGTCTTGGAGTCAGCTGTTGGTACACGATAGGGAGATCCTTTGGGGGGGCCCTTATTTGCCATGGCTCACTTTAGAGCTCTCCTATCTACTACTTTGGCCATGCCAGGTTGTGTATTTCACTCCTTGGCAGATGATACACACATTGTAGGACCTGTAGATCAGATTAGGCAGGCCTTTGACTACTTGACTACCAAGCTACATCTAGTTGGCTTGAGACTCAAGGTGTCAAAGTGTAGGGCATGGTCCCCTTTAGGTATCCCTCCCCACCTTGAGCTTCTAAAGGGGTGTATCACATCCACAGATGGACTTCGTGTTCTTGGAGTGCCAGTAGGATCAGAGGATTTTGTCACACGCTTCTTGGACGATGCTCTTGCAGAGGATGTTCTCCATGTGGATGACCTTCCATTACTAGGAGATCCGCATGTGGCATTTGGTATACTCTCTTCCAGTATTGCTCGTCAACCATCCTACCTCATCCGTATAGTTCCCCCCTCACCGTCCTTCCTATCACGTCTGAGAGCATTTGATAGGAGGATTATGGGAGTCTTTGGTGATATTATTGGACCAGGGACTTTTGAGTGTGTGACAGGGGATTTGGCACGTAGACAGACGGCTCTACCGATCTCATGTGGTGGGGTTGGCTTGCTTTCTATGGAGGAGATGGCACCTATAGCATTTTTGGGTAGTTGGGCTCTCTTGGCACCCCTACTTGCCTCTCATTTTGTGGTTGTTGATAGGCCGGTTTTGGAGACTTATGTGATAGAGGTGGAGGGAGGACCTTTTTCTCTCCAGGTGTTATTGCGGCAGACAAGAGATAGTCTATCTCCACGAGCACGAGAGGGTTTTCCATCGTTTGCTTCACTATCATCAAATTGGACTAGAGGTCTACAGTCTTCCTTGATGGAGCGATAGTGTGAGCATACACTACATTCTCTCTTAGTTGACTCGTCCATTCCTTTGGCTACTAGAGCACGTCTACGCTCTTGCTCCGGCAAGGGTGTAGGCTCGTGGATCCTAGCTCGACCATGCATTAGGGCTTTCCGACTCGCACCGGCTACTTTCTCTACAGCAATGAGGTTTTGCCTAGGTTTGGTCCACCCATCTGCATCTTCACTACTCACTTGTGAGTGTGGTTCCACACTAGATGCAGCGGCGGTCCACATGACACGGTGTCCTTTTGGAGGACAAAGGATAGCTATACATGATGCTATTAGAGACATAGTGTTTGCTATGGCACGAGAGAGTGGATACTTAGCTTGGAGGGAGCATTCGTATGCATTGCAGACAACACGTGTCAGGGCCGACTTATACTTGGTCCGAGATGATCAGGTGACAGTAGCGGATGTCGTGGTCATGGACCCTACTCGGGATACAGTTTCGGAGGGAGTGATTACCCATCCCCCTGGATGGGCGGCGAGTGCAGCAGCAGGTCGCAAGGTCTCCAAGTATAGGAGCATGCAGCGAGGTCACCTCTTTGTTCCTCTAGCCTTGGAGTTATATGGAACGATGGACACGGCATTTGACACATTTGTCAAGGAGTGCGCGAGAGCTTATCATGTTAGGCGTCAGGGGGTACCACTCTCACTCTCATACTTTGTAGCTTACTTTAGACAGCGTGTTTCCATTGCTCTACAGAGGGCAGTGGCTGGTGCAATCCATAGGAGAGCAATCACATTAGGTGATGTTTCTTTGGATGCTCTAGTTGTGTGTAGACCGTACGACTTGCATAGCTCGGATATCTTAGGTGCGGTAGGGCAGATTTCTCATACAAACTCTATTGGGGCTTAGCCCCATGTTACCTTTTTTGTCTCTTCCTTGTACGGCTTGATGGGGTCTTCCCATCCTTCATTTCTCCTACGGGGTCGCCTTTTTTCTTTTCGATTTAGATTGGGTTATGTCTCGGGTTGATTGAACCTTACGTGCCGGTCAAGTCAACTTTAATATCAGCCAAAAATAGATTATATTGATAGTTTATCTTGACAGTAATGTTATATACAGTTACAATTCTAATCGCACTGTCTGAAAATATTGAATAAATTTCTTTCTAGGCATTTCATAATAATAAACTTCAGAATTACGCTACGCTATATCATAGCTGGAAGGCGGTTTCTAAAAATGTAATATTGTTTAATGGGAAAAGACTATAAATATGGATACTATCCTTTTTTTTAAAGCAAAGTTACCAACTTACCTGAGGTTAGTATAGTCGAATAATTCCACTCTCTTTTCAAGATACTAAATGTTTGGAATTATTAAAGATTATTAGATACATTAGCTAAGTAACCTGTTCAAGAATACTATCCAATAGAGTTTTTGAATTAGAGAAGTTACTACTCTATATTACCAAGGGTGTATATCAAGCTAACACAAACTACTTCGCTGTTTGGCGTTTGCTTCCCGTAAATTCAATCTGACGCGATTCATTTTATGTGATGTCAATATACTTTTCTAGACATTTTATGTTTGTTTCTATGAAGTCAGCATGATATAATTCACTTTTGAATATGTTCCGTGCATTATACTTACGTCAATCAAGCGTTATATGAAAATTTAGCGATTGAACTGTTATCCTAGTTGACTTTAACCATTACAAGCACAAGTAATTAAATCTCACCAAAATGGTTTCAATTATAGATGTTTTTTTTTTATTTTTTTTATTCAAATTTTCCTTATTAAGATTGATAAAGGTGATTTAAGGAACATACTCTAGAATTTGACAAGAATATTCATACGGTGAAGATAAAATCTAACTTTAATCCATCGGAAAAGACAGATTGAAAATTGTAAAATAAGTAAAAAAATTAAAGAGTTAAATTATCATCATATATTATATAGTAACCATGATATTACATAAATATGTAAAAATTATGGACAATGATAATTACGAGAGTAGAACTTACCTCATTTTTAACCTTACAAAGAAGTATAATAAAATCAAAATATAAATGAAAATATAAATGCTCCCAAGAAGACATTAAGACAACAACAAGAAGAAATTAAATTGGCAATACTAGAATGAATATATATATATATTCATTCTAGTATTGCCAATTTCAAATTAATAATCCTACTATTTTTCTTCATTGACTAAATAAACAGTATTCTTGAAAAGGAAAGGAAATTCAACTTACATCATATTTGAATAAAAATATAATATTCAAAATATAACCTCAATTTCCTACAAATAACTCACTAGTTTTAGATCAACAACTTCACCACTAGGCTTTTTCCCATTTTCTTCCATATTCAACTCACAATTCTTTGTTTTATAGTTTTGATTAGCACAAGTAGCAATACTCATATTTGGATTAGGCTAATCAATAATTTATAGTAGAAAAATAGAATTCAATGTAGAAGCATATTGTTGAACATCATTTTTAATAAAATTAATTCATATACATGTGTTGGACCAGAATATAAATAATAATATTCATATTTACTTATCTGATTTCTTGTAGATCTTTCGTCCTCTTTTGTAGTGTAAATTATTTTTAGATAATTTACACTACAAAAGAAGAAGAAAGATCTACTATAAATATAGTATTCTATTTTAGAAATTTTTTTAAGACATTGAAATTGTAAGAATGTGAAATATGTATCCATGATCTCCACCAAATCATTTTAATGTTTTATTTTCAAATTATCAATAGTAAGGAATTCCACTTTGTTGTGATTACTTTTTAAAGAAGCATTCTTAATATAATCTGAAATAGACTTTCTATCATAATTTTATTATCAAAAATTAATTACTATAAGTCTACTTCAGACTCATCTACGATTTCTTAATAAACTATCTATCATCATTTTTTATTTTAGTTATAACATTATTTTTTATTAAATATAGAAACATATATTACTAAGATTATTGTAGTATAAGTTATAGATTATCTAATTAAAAAAAATTCTTAAAAAAAAATTCTACAAAAGTCTCTATTTTATGTAATACCAATCAAAATATTGAAAGATATTTATTCACAATCATAGATATGTTCAATAAAATTTTGGTCACAAGAAAAACTCTATTGTCATATATGAATTATCAAGATATGCATATAAAGAATCTCTTATTGTATCTCATACAGTGGTTGTAAGATACACTAATGATTTTGGTGTATACGTTGACATAGGTAATAGATCATGTATGGTAAGATGATTGGGATCTAATTCAATAATGGAAATGTTATCTAGTTTTACGTCTAATTTAGAATCCATTGTAAATCAAAAAGCTCGGTAATATCCATAAATTTTAATGAATTCTTATATGAACATCACAAATATGTTAGAAAAAATATGATACTTCTATAAGTTATTTTGGTTAATTATAAAGCTCTTCCTAAGTATTTAAAGAACTTACAGTTTCAGTAAAGAACTTATAATTTCCATAAATTTAATTAATATATGCAAAGCTTCATTTTCTTGTCTATGAAACTATGAGGTTTAGGTTAATAATATCATATAATAATGCAAGAAAAAAATTAGCAAATGACTAGCTACAAGAATCAAAGACAACTTGGCAAGATAACAGAATATATTAATCAAAATTAAATAGTAAATGTTAAATTGTGATGAATATCCTTTGGATATGTATTTTAGAGTCGGTAGAGAGTTATTTAGATTTGAATGAAACTCTTACTATCATTTCCTACTTTTGGAAACTCAATGTTTGAAAAAACTATACAATGGTCAAACTATACAATTTTATGTCAAAGATATGAGTAAAGAATTGCATAAAAAAACTGCAATACCCTTCCTTGTTCCATGAATATTCAATTAGTCTCTTGAAGAAAACAATCAAAATAATAATGAAGATCCCAAAAATTCCCAATACATGGTTAAAGAAGGTGTCCAAAATAAGTTATGGGGTATAATGATCTTTAAGTAATTTATGCCTTATCAATATCAAAAATGAATCTTGAGTGCCTCTAAAGAATTCAAAATGATAATTAGAATATCCAAAATCTCAAATATAAAGTAATCTAAAATATAAATGATATTTTTTGCCTTGAGTGATAATGATTATGGATACTTTTGCTTATGTAGTTACTCCCTTCCATAACTCTATTTAGAAAGGTTAACAACCATTGCCTCAATTTATTTATTTATTTTTATATACATCTCTTATATACACAAATAACCATGTAAACTCTTGGAAGGTGGAGACACTAAATCCAACAACACTCAATTCTTAAAACTATTTGGAACAATGTAAATTCTTGGAAGGTGTATGCCCCAAATCCAACTAACACTCAATCTTTCAAACTATTTGGAATACATGAAGTTTTAATCTCAAAATGAGATAGAATAGTATTCTTCTTTGTTTAAGCCTGAATTTTGATATCTCCCAAGAAAAATGTTTTTGACCTTTTATGTGATATTTTCCATTGAGATTCAGGAAGTTCATAAATTAAAGAAAGTTTAGGAATATTTGAACATATCATGGAATCAATCCGGTAATGGCCACAAAGAAGCATCAGCTCTATTTGCTACTCTACAGTGTTTTGATGAAAATTTCCAAAAAAAGTTAAAATTATAATGTCAATTAATTAAAATTAATTTATAATGAAATTTATTTAACTTATTGTAGAAGTTTAAGTAGAGTATATTTTAAGGGAAGTTTTAAATACACCACACTTTTTACTAAATACACCACCGCTAGTGTGTAATATTCTTAAAAGATATTGATGCACCACTTCAAAGACCACATCACACTTTCCAGACCTCAGCAAAATGGAGCGCACGCAATTAGTAAATATTGGTTCCGCACTCCTTGACCAGCGGTTGGTGCTTGATCTCAACACTACTTTTCACAAGTGCACGGACTTGGTAGTGCATGTCCACAATCACGGCCTAAAAAATGGGTATGCGTACATCACTCAAATGATCAGACATCAAATGCAACACTATTCAGGTCGGCTGCAATCATGGGGATCAATACTGCAAATTAAAAAAACCTGCAGTCACCATGCAAAAGTGCCCATGCAATGGCACCCACTGTGTTGGTTGCCCATGGAAGGTGGTTGGCAAGAAACTACATGTCCTTTGGCAGATGGAGCTCAGTTGTGTACAACACAGTCATGATCCATCCACAATCACGACCAGACATCCCAACAGCCGGTGATTGACAAAGGAGGTAGAGCAGACTATGAATAAGCCTTTAGCCATTGAAGTCTCGGCTTGTTAGATTTTGAAGTTGTTAAGTCAATAGGACTGCAATTCACTAGTTGTTGCCATAACTATATACAATGCAAAGGCAAAGCGTCGGCAAGAACAACAATCAGGGTGCACACCGATTCTGGATGAACTTCAACAAAGTCAATTCAAAAAAATTGTCCAATGCAATAGCAATGGTAATGTCCTGAGGCTTTTCTTTGTGCACCTAGATTCAATTTTGCTTGCTAGATGGTTTAATTTAGTTATCATGTTGGACTGCACATACAAGACAAAAAAAATTGAAATGCAATTGTTGCATGTGATTGGACAAATTGGCCTCAATACATCCTTCACCATCATCATCATATTTCTTAGTAGAGAAGAACGTGGTGATTACCTTTGGGCTTTAGGTGAGCTCAACACTCTCTTTAATGGCCAATTTCTAGCAATTATTGTGTCTGATGCATACAATGAGCTTGCCACTTGATTGCTCATGTTGCTCCAAATTCCCACCATCTCTTATGCATTTTGCATATTGAAAAGAATGTGCTTGCTCAATCAAAGAAGCATATCAAGAATGATGATTGCCACAAACTTTTCATGATGTCATGGTCAAGCTTGTGGCGCGTGCAAACACTGGCGGATTTTGAAACAAAGAAATCTGCATTATTCATTGAAATAGCATATATCTTTGCCCTTATACAACATCTCAGGAACACTTGGCTTCATAACAAGGAAAGTTTGTCATTGCTTGGACTAATTATTGCCAGCATTTCCACAACACTATGATATCCACTGTAGAAGGTGCACATGCAACTTTGAAGAGATACCTACAAGTCTGCATAGGAGACTTGTATGCAATACAAGAAAAAATTGCAAATATGCTTCAATGTCAAGTTGCGGAGTAATGTGCTATGGAGCAACTCAAAAGATGTATGTGCCGCACAATTTGCAAGCAATCCCAATCTTCAAACATCTTGTCGGAAATGTGAGCCAATATGCATTAAAGTTGATTGAAGAACAACGGGGTTTGGTGATAGAGGTAGCAGTCGGAGTAGCATTGTTGGCTTGTCAAGGCACATTTAGACACACATTAGGTCTACCATGTGCCTATATCATTGTGTTAGCCGGTGAAGAACCCATTGCATTACACACAATTGCTCAACACTGGCATCTACACTATACTCCTTTGTCCAATGTCCCACATATGGATAAACCACAGATTGGGCATCTTGATCTGTTTCAAAAGTAGCTCCAAATGCTTGAGTCTTCTTATGTGGATGGACACCTACTCAATAGGTTGCGGCCTTGAATGCAAGTCTTAGGGCTCAATGTAGGAAAGATGCCCTCACTTGCCAACCCGTTATTGGTGCAATTGAAAGGATGTCATCAACTAACAATGGGGAATATGTAAAAATATAGACTTTAGCAAGGAAGTTAGTTAGGATTAACAAAGTAGCAAATAGGCCAAATTAACCTAGAATATTCTAGAAGTATCTAGGAAGCTTCTTTGAAAGCTTCATGGAAAGCTTCTCGACTAGCTTAGCTTGCACTCCAAGTAGGTAGCTCCTAGAAGGAAGCTTTTAGAAGCTTCCAACTAGCTTAGCTTGCACACCAAGTAGACGGCTTCTAGAGGGAAGCTTCTTGAGAAGCTTCTTCTGTAACTTGGCTTGCACTCCAAGAAAGTGGCTCAAGAAAGCTTCTCAAGAGCCTTGTATGCTCCCTATAAATACCAAAGCCGAAGCTCATGCTAGGCATTCAGAGTTTCCCACACTCAGGTGTCCCAATGTGATCTTCTCTTCTCCTATTTCTATCCTCGGTTTTGATCTTTTACATTGCTAGACATCTACAAAACACAAAAAATCCATGAGGTGGGACCCAGTGTAAACTCTCTCTAGGAGTTTTGACCACTACCAAATGCTCTATAACAACCACTCCATTTGGAGTAAGATCTATCCACAAGATAACCTCAAAGCGTAGCAAACAAACTAGATGAAATGGCTAACACTTGGATGTGGTACACACCCTACAAGACTTGATTGTGGCTGAGGTCACCAACCATACCTAATCATCCAACTCTCACATGCATGGAAACCGGTGCTACCACAAAGCCATAATGATGCCAAACAAGTAACATCCACAACAATAATCTTCTTTTGTAGGAAGCTTGGGAAGAGAATAAGCGGAATATACTCTCTTGATAGACAAAGCCTCTCTCTAAACTCAATCTCAGTCCCTTGAGTCTCCACACTATGAGGTAACACATGGGTGGCATCTATCACATAGATGGCATAATATGGGTCTGCATCTCATTGTGAGTATGGGTCTGGCGAGCAATAGTACATAGTCTCAGTCCAAGATAAGCCACACAAGCCTCATCTAAGCTAGACTAATCTCACTCTCCTCTACCTAAACATGTGCAATCTTGCACCTCTCCATAGCAGATGCTAACTCTCATGCTTGATTCTCTAACTGGACCCTATAACCCTCAACATGGCAATGACACCTAGGATGTCTAAGTCCAAGTCAACTTCTTTACTCTCTTTCCATCTCATAAGTAATAAAGGTCAGATGCCTCTCCTCCTTTGCAGCAAGAGTATCCTCTCACTCAATAAGGAGTCTCACTCTCTTTACTAACAATCTACCATGCTCCTCAAAGCTCTCCAATATACTCTCACGCTCAAGCACTAATCTCTCTCACTCCTCTACAATCTCCAATCTACTCTTGCGCTCAAGCACTAATAAAAAATTCTGTAGTTGGACCATTTGCTATATTTGTTTTGATTATTTTGCTTCTCCGGATCAGAGAATACGATCTATTCTCTCGTGTTCGCTCCTCCTTTTAAAGAATGCGTACAAAAAAAAATATGTTTGAGGTCCAAAGGTCTCGACCAGTGGGAGAGGAGTGTATTTAATTGAAATGAAGTTAGCTCCTTTTCTATCTGGCCTGATCCAGTGCAAAGCGCTTGATCTCTCTCTCTCTCCTCTACACTCTCCAATCTACTCTCACGTTGAAGTATTAATCTCTCTTGCTCCTCTACACTCTCCAATGCCTCTCATGCTCAAGCACTAATCTTTCTTGCTCTTCTACACTCTCCAATCACCTCTCCCGCTCAAGTAGATGTCTCTCTCCCTCCTCAACCACTCAAACACAATCATCTAAAACATGCATGATGTCAATAGAACTAGAAGTGGATAATTGTACTCTAAAGTGTGTGAGGTCAAGTGCCCCATCCACAGACAAAGAAAGGGGAATAAGAGGGAGAAGGAGCTATCTCAAAGGATGAAGATTGAGAAGGAACTTTCTTAATGCAACTATCACAATCTAACCTCACTACTAGTAAGGGTTGTGTCTCAACAGATTTGTATTGAGACACAACAAATGTAACACCTGTAAACAAGTGATACATTTAGTCATCCATCAAGTAAAATTCTTTTTCAAACCAAGTAAGTACACAATTTAATTAAGTAAGGCATGTTAAATTAACTCATTTATTAAATCCAGTAATAGTATATACAATAAAACTTTGTATGTTTTCAAAGATACATATATAGATAATTATATATGTCAAAACTCAAATTTAATCAATCACTCACTATCTTCAGCCTCTCCCTCATCCTTCCTATCAGCAATCTCATCCTCATCCAAGCTATTTGCATCCTCATGATCATCATCATGCTCTTCCTTGCATATAATCTCCTCTCCATCACTCAAGTACATCAAGTCCTCCTCAAGAATGAAACCTCTTTCCAAAAAGAGATGAGTGAGTATCTGCCCAAGGAAGGCAACTCCAAACCTATGCCCCTTAGGACTCCTCAATTGGCTTTGCAAACTTCCCACCTCAGTAATGATAGCTCTAAATGGTAACTCTCCCCAATCATAATCCTCCACACCAAATCTGCTCAACTTTGTCTTGGTATTGAGTACCAAATGCCCTTATACAATCTTGGGCCTAATAACACGCCTAGTGCAACAAGTGCACCCATCAATTGGAAGAAAGCCCTAAAAGTAGGATACACATATTGCAATGCAAGATACCTTTTTGCAACCCTATCATTTTGTGGAAACCAATCTAAAACAATTGTGTAAAGAATAGCACTCCATCTTGGTGTCCTCTCTCTTAACATGGCATGTGCATCTCTAACTATATCCATTATCATTGAAATTGCCTCCCTCTTACCAAAACCTATGCAAGAATTCTTGTCCCAAGAACTCATAAACTCAATACATGGAAAAACCTGCAAAAACCACCAAGAGAAAAACCTTAACCTCAATCCTTACACCTGAAGACATTGGGTGCCGCTTGGCAACACCTCCAAGCAATAAAAAAGAGAGGAAGCCACTAGATAGCACTTGCTACCACCATGGGATAGGTTTTAAGGGTGAGAATGCCACGGAGTGATGCTTGCTAATGCTGGCAAACAATCTCTATGGTGCCAAGCATGGGGTAACATGATGCAGAGCGTGAGGCAATGCCCAAAAGCCATGTGTAGATACCTGCTAGTGTTGCCAATAAGGCACAATTGCATTGGGTGCCACTATGTGATAGGGTTTTACATTAAAGAAGGTTCTGGTGGTGCTAGGTAGCACTTGTAGGCACTATGGGACAAAAGGGTTTAGGGTTTAGGGTTTTAATTGTGAATGATGCTAGATGATGCCAGTTGAAGTGGGATGGCACAAGAAGGCCATGGGGGATAGGTGCAAGAAGGCACTAGGTGATGCCTATTGACATGGGATGGCATTGGAAGGCACTATGGTATAGATTGTAGTCAGCACTGGATAACACCCCTAGACTTTGATAATCGCAACACCTAAGGGCGAGAAATACAAAATAGAGAGGCTTTACTTTTTACAACTAGAATGAAATAGAGAAAAAGTAGAAGAAGGCTAGAATAATACCTCTGGATATGGTACTGAAGGCCAAGAGTAATTTTGAGGCCAATTACACCAAGAGCGACCTCCTTGATTCCAACTACAACAGTTTGAATCTAATGTTTGTCCAACCAACGCTATTTGATGAAGTTCATTGGGTGTTGAATGATATGAAAACCAATGAGCCAATCTCCTTCTTGAGTATTTCTCATGTTTGGACCATCAAAAATCTTCTCATATCTCTAGATTTCTGCCATAGATATGTAAATGTAGGAACTATGAAGAAATTTGGTTCCTTTCTCTCCTCTCCCTTCTCACTTTTGTTCAGAAACTACTCCTCCCAAACTCTCTCCTCTCCTTCCCAATTTTGAATCCTCCTCTTTGTCCCAATTTCAAATCCTTCTCTCCTTTTTGGTTTCAAATATGTTAGGTTTTACTCTTATGCCTTAGGGTTACCTTGTATTTGGGATGGCTCTCTTGGAGGTTCATGAAGAGAGAAATGTAAGATAAGTGCATCTCTCAAAAGTAGATGGTGAGAGTGGACTAAGAGGATGTTGGAGCGCTGAACTTGCATGATAGATATGGTGGTGAGCTTGAGTCAATAAATTATTTCTTGAATCATTCCCCATGGATGTAGCCTCACACAGAGGTGAACCACATATCTTTATGTAATGTGTGCATGTCATTTTTGCTTTTGGTCTATAATCAAACAAATGGTGTTAGAGCTACTTGAGCTCAGGGAATTTTCAAGCTGGCTCATAGGTATGGGAACCACATCCATTTGAAAGTCAACAAGACTTTGCAGCAAAGCACTTAGTGCAAAGGGATACCAGGCCAATCCACCTGGTATGCGATAAGGATCAAAAAAATTTGATCTAACAGCACAGAGGAATAGTTTGATGGTAAATTTTGACAATCATTTCCATCAGAGCCTTTCTCCCATTGATCCAATCCTTTGGAAAGGCTATTTAGGAAGCATCACAGAGTAGGGAGCAAAGCTTGGTCTGCATTGATCCTATGTTGGCAGATTGAGAGGTTGCAAGGACATATGAGGTTTTTTTTAATTCCCAGCTTGGTCACTATAATTCCAAAAGGGACCATTGGGTTTGAGAGTTGAAAATTGGTGGCCCTATTGGAAGCAATGGTTCATTTGTGCTCATTATAATCTATGACATTCCACCTTGCCTTATAATGGTATCAAGAAGTGGATAGAGTATCAAGCAAAGATAGGGTGTTTGCTTGTGAGTGGAGGTCCAAGAGAGACAAACAAAACTCTTGGCAACAGACTGCAGTCTGCCTAAGTGGGGAGGTTTGTGTGTGGGTACTTGACATGTGGAGGTTAAGAACCTGCTATGGTTTGTCCGATCGGTTGGGGTAACTAGTGGATGTGTAAAGAAAGCCATGCTTGCCTTGCACGTGCAAGATGTGTGTGATCTCACAAAACCTGCTCTATGTGTATGGACTCTGCTCACAGACAGAAGGAGGAAAGGAGGACCAAAGTTAGGAGGAAGTGACTTCATTTTTTCTTTCAAATTGTCCCTTCTTCTTTGATTGTAGCAGAAGCAAAAACTCAGGGAAGGAAGGATCAAAAGCCGATAGAAGGCTCTTCACCACATTGCTACCAAGTTCTCATTGGAGTGGAAGGAAGGTTGGAGCTGAAATCTTGAGGAGATGGTGGCCATTGGATGGTAAATGTACTTGCTCATTTTGTCTTCAATTGCAGTCCATCTTTCTTCATGACAAGAGACTTAAGGTAGGACATTCTGTCAAAGAGGTTAGCAATGAAGAGAGCTTGAGAGATAATCTTTTGAAGAATCCAAAGAATTGATCTTTGGCATTTTTTATCAGCACTTATCAACCTTCTAGAGAATGAAAGCATTTACAGACTTGCATGAAGTAATGCCTTGCTTCACATAACGCTCAAGTGTGGCTAGTCAATGTCAAGCTCAAAAGCATGGGACAAGTATAGTTAAATTAAGAAAGGAATTTGCACCTCCTTGTAGCCAACCCATGTTTGAGAAGAACTTGTAAGGAAAAGATTTTGTGGTGTCCATTGTCCATTGCTAACACATTTTGTGCACTCATTTTGATGGTGGAACTACTAATGGTGAAGCATGTAGGCAGCAATATTCTACTTTCCTATTGGCAATGTGTAATACTCCGAGGACAAGAGAAGAGAGAAAACACAGATTGCACACTCAAACATTCGATGCCCCAAGGGAGCACCTTCTCTTTATTATATAGACAAAGAGGATCTCCTCCAAGGAAGCTCCACCATAGGATTAGGGACACAGATAGGTGACATGTCAGCAAGCTCCACCCTTGGATTACTTACTTGGATGGGTGACCTGTTTGGTCTAGGTCCTATCTGGTTGGTCAAATGAGCTTTGACCGGAGGGAATCTTTTAGGGAATCTTCCTGTAGGAATCTCAGAATCACATGAGTAAGGTACCATTGGAAAGCTCTCGACGAGAAAAACCAGGGAGGAGGGAAGGCCAGCCTTTCCTCTGTTGGGGGGGGGGGGTTTGAAAATTTTTGAGGCCTAATTCATCCGTTTAGGCCTCCAAAATTGCCTTCAAAGATTTCAGGCATATTTTGGTTCCTACTCTATTAGTAGAAGTCCTCTTTTGGTCATACCTCTTTCTGATCTGTTTAATCCATCATGTGTAACATCCTTCCAGATGTTACCAAACCAATTCTCACCTTTAAATCATATGTCTAGCTATTGGTTCTAAGGTTCTCAAGTCTATTTCGGTTTCTGCCCTATTAGTAGAAGTACTCTTTTGGTGATACTTCTATCTGATCTATTTTGACCATCATGTATAACATCATCCTAGATGTTACCAAACCGAATTTCACATCTAGATCATATGGCTAACCCTTGGTATTACACAATGAAGCCATGAGTTAAAACAACTTGCCAAATGTTCTTGAACCACCTGAAGCTAGCGTGCCTTAATAATCTATAGTTTTGCAAAAAGATCATTCACTATAAGAAAGCCTAAAGATCTACACAATCCTTATCTAGATTTCTTGAGCAAGTCATGTAGTAAAATTTTGTATATATATACTGGCAGAACTCCTCCTCAGTTAAAGGTTTGTTGTTGCACTAACAAGCAAGAAGTAGAACCCAAAGAGAGTCATTGAAGGAGAAGTCTTAGACTTTTGAATGTGGTATGGAATCTAAGGTTTTGACCCCCCTTGGAATTCAGTTAAAAATTTTTGACTCGGGACTTGAATGAATGATTTTTTTAGTGCGTTAGAAAGCTTATCTTCAAAGCTACAAGTTGATGCAACTAGATGTTGACTTTGCATATTTGAAGAAGCTGCTGTAAAAAAATTTCCATCTTATGACCCACTCCCCTAAGTATTAGAGTTTTAAGTTGGAAGGTTCAAGAACTCAAGTGGAATCTTTAAGTGCAGCAAGAGCCTCAGTAGTACTTGTGGAGCAAAAGAAAGTCAAGTTAGGTACTTTGAACCTTGGTGTACCCAAGTTTGAGGTGGCAAAGTTTGATGGCCATATGGATTACTTGTTGTGGGAATGGTAGGTGAAAGGAGTATTGAGGGCAACTGGTTTAGGTAAGCTCTTAAGGGAGAAACCTAAGGATGTGAGACAAAGTGATTAGAATAATATGCAAGAGCAAGCCGTGAATATTGTTTTGCTTCACCTTTAGCCCCATGTGATTACACAAGTGGGGGAGCATTCTGATTGTACCTCCTTATTTGATGCACTTTAGAGCAAGTATCATCAAAATGAATTGTCAAATAGACTATACACCAATCTCAAACTAATCACATGCAAGATGAAACCAAGGACCAACATTAGAGACCATGCGGATGCATTTTGTGACCTAGTAGTAGACTTGACAAACTTGGGAGAGGACTTGAATGAGGAGAAGAAGGTGTTGCACTTGTTGGGCTCCTTGCTTCCATCCTATCATTCACTTTCATGAGTTTTGTTGCACCATGAGAAAAAGACTATTACCTTTGAAGAGGTGACAACAACTCTACTTACCCATGACTTGCAACAAGTTTTTGTTGCAACCTTAGTGTCATCTTCTACTCTAGGCAATGACTTGGGTATCCAACATGAGAGACCTCAATGGAAGACTAATGATGGTGATAAGGGAAAAGCAAGGCCATGTCCAGGTCTAAGTCTAGAGGGAAGTCCAAGGAGAGGAAAAAAGTGACTTGTTGGGGATGTGGCAAAGTAGGCATGTGAAGAAGGAGCATAAAGCTAAGAGCAAAGGAAAGGTAGATGAAGGCTCTTCAACAAACATAATTTATGCTGATGAGGATAGTGATCTATTGGATGATCAATATGATTTGTGACATTGTGGGTATGCCATTTGTGCCTCATATCCTAGTACAAATGAGAAGTGGATTCTAGATTATGCTTGCTCATACCAAGGAGTTCTTCTATTCACTTTCAACATCAAATGGTTCAGTTCTGATCAAGAATACTCAACCTTGTTGGATTGAAGGTATTGGATCCATATGGATTCAAATGTTTGATGGAGCTATCCGGAAGTTCAATGATGTTTGGTTCATAATTGACATGAAGAAGAAGATGGTTTCCATTGGAATATTGCATGCCAAAGGTCATCAATGGAGTGTTGGTGATGGGATACTTTGAGTCACTTTTGGTGGAAAGGTTATCTTGCAAGGTAACTTTCAAAAGAATCTATTTATATTGGAGTGCACTATAGTGTGTAGAGAAGCCAATGTAACTAGGTCTTAGGATGGAATGATGGTATGTGGTCTTCACGGCTAGGCCATTTGAGTGAGAAGAGTTTAGTTGGCTTGAGAAGAAATGGCTTGCTATCTTGCTTGAAGACTGTGAAGTTAAATTTTTGTGAGCATTGCATCTTTGGAAAACAGAACCAATTAGTTTTTGGAGTGTGGACCCATAATTCCAAGGGTCTACTTGAGTATGTACATAATTATATATGGGGACCATCCCCTACACACTCATAGTCTAGAAAATTTTACTATGTGACATTAATTGATGATTACTTGAGGTTGATGTAGATTTATTTCATGCACCATAAGTCTTTAGTGTTTGTGACTTTCAATCAATGGAAGACCCAAGTTGAGACTCAAATTGGAGAGAAGGTGAGGTGTTTGAGATCAAAAAACAATGGGGATTATGTCTCTAGCGAGTTTCATGCATACTACACAAAACAAAGGATAACTTGCCACCTTGCCACAATTTACACTTTGTAGCAAAATGGTGTTGCTAAGCGGCTCAACCAAACATTGTTGGACCATACACAAAGTAGATCAAATGAATATTGTCACAATGTTTCTCTATGGCACCTTAGATGAGAGGATCTTCATGGGACAACCTGTAGGGTTTGTAAAGAAAGGCCAAGTGGACAAGGTATGCAGATCGCTAAAGTCCTTGTATGGATTGAAGCAAGCACCTTGCCAATGGAACAAGAGGTTTGATATGTTTATGCATGCTCACGGTTTCAATAGAAGTTAGTTTGATCCTTGTGTGTATATGAAACCAATGAGTAATAAGACCTTTGGTTTTATTATTTTTGTGTTGTATGTGGATGACATGTTAATAGCTGCCAAGGATAGATCTGAGGTGAACAAGCTCAAGGTGCTCTTGAGTTTGGAATTCAAGATGAAGGATCTAGAGTTGGCCACAAGGATATTAGGCATGGAGATCAAGAGGAACTTGGGCATTGGTCAATTTTGGTTGATGCAATGTAAGTATGCTAGGAAGGTACTTGCTAGGTTCAACATGGAGAATTGTAAACCATTAAGTACTCCTTTAGCTTCTCATTCCAAGCTTTCAATAGCATGTTGTCCTATAGATGCCGTGGAGAAGGGTTTGATGGCTAACATTCCTTTTGAGAATACTATTGGGAGTCTTATGTACTTGATGACTTGCATTAGACCTGATCTTGCCTTAGCAAGGGTAAGGTGTGTAGGTATATGTCAAATCCAAGAAGGACACATTGGGAAGCGGTTAAGTGGATTCTTAGGTATTTGAGAGGTACACTAGACAATGGGCTCTTATTTGATAGAAGATCAATGAATTTTGCATCACTAGATGGCTATGTAGATGTTGACTATAGACAAGATCTAGACAAGCGGAGGTCAACAATGGGGTATGTATTCACACTTGGTGGGGGGTGCATTAGTTGGAGATCTACCTTGCAGAAGCGTGTTGCATAGTCTACTATAGAAGCAAAGTATGTGGCAGTAGCAAAAGCAGCAAAGGAGGCAATTTGGTTGGATAGACTTGTTGTTGAGACGGGGCTAATACATAGTAATGTAATGCTTCTTTGTAACAGTTAAAGTGCTTTACACCTAGCTGAAAATCAGGTGATGGACAATAGGGGTAAGCATATAAACATCAGATACAACTTTCTTAGGTAAGTTGTCTCTTAGAAAATGTTTGATCTAGTCAAGATTGATGGTTAGCTCAACCCGGGTGATGCCTTTACCAAAGTCATACCTTTAGAAAGTTTCTCTAGGCGTCATGCTATCTTGCAGGTTGTGCAAGTAGAGCATGAGTAGGATGATCTAGCATTGGAGGTGACATTGGCTGTTTTGTTTACTTTATCCCTTTATGAGCTATGGTTATAAGTTCTAGTTTATCCTAGTTTAAAGGAGGGGTAAAGTGATTGGTTGTTTGTCTAGAACTTCCCCCTGAGTGATAAATTGTTGCAAGGTTACTAACCCCAAGACAAGAGTCAAGGAGAAGTTTTTTAGGTTTTACTCTTATGCCATAGGGTTACCCTGTATTTGGGATGGCTCTCTTGAAGGTTCATGAAGAGAGAAAATTGAGAGAAGGGCATCTCTCAAAATTAGATGGTGAGAGTGGACTGAGAGGATGTTGGAGTGCTAAACTTGCATGGCAAATATAGTGGTGAGCCTAAGTCAATAAAGTATTTCCTAAATCATTCCTTGTGGATGTAGCCTCACACAGAGGTGAACCATGTATCTTTGTATAATGTGTGCATGTCAATTTGGCCTTTGGTATGTAATCAAACAAAATTTTGGTCCTCCTTTTGAGTTTCAAATTCTGATCAAATGTAAAACTCTCTCTCATCATTAAATCTCTGCCCAAAAACTCAATCAGCACTCAGCACCTGAGCACTCAACACTTTGAAATCAAATGGTACAGCTTTGAAACTCCACAACTCTCAAAACCAACCTAAACACTCTTCTCCTTCAAACACCCACAAAGCTCAAGTGCAAAGTGCAGCTACTTCTTGCCCAAATAACTTCCCAAAATGGTTCAATTCTAAAAAATGTGAAACATATGTGCAAGAAGATGTTTTATATAGCCCCCATGCAAAAAAAATATATGTATACCCCTTAGTAACTAAATATGAATTTGAGGAGAAAGAACCCAAATTAAGGGAGAAATAATTTGAATCATGAGCAGCAACCAACGGTATGCTATGGTGCCAATCGGTGCACCCAACCATTACTTTCAGCCTAAGCATCTCTGAGCGCCATTGAGCAGCACTGTCAATTACAGATAGGTGTCAGCCAAATTTAAACATGGTGCGGCTCCAAGTGCCCACTAGCATCTACACGCAAGTGTCGGTTGGTGCTACCCTTACCAACCAATACTAATATGGTCTTTTGACCCACATGGGGCATCAACCAGTGTCTTCTTCTTCAAAGTGGGTGCCTCCAAGCACCATCTAGCAACTTTGAGTGTAAGTTGGGAGACACCCGATGCCTACAAATGTACACCGTCCCGAGCATCTTCTTGCAATTTTAAATAAAGATCATGTCATGGTCGAGGAAGCAAACATTTTTGTAAACTTGGTGTTGGTGATAAAATACAAGAGACATTTTTAGATATAAAGAATTGAAGAATGAATAATTTATTATAGAGAAACTCATTTGAGTATATCATCAAGGTGATAATCAAGGCAATGTTGCATCACCCTTGACCAACTTTCTTCTCTACTAAGTTCTATACCACTAAAAGACATTTCTGAATCTATTTGAGTTTCTTTAGTGTTAGGATTTACTCTTAGACCTCAAGGTTATATTGGATTTGGGATAGTTGACTTGTAGGTGAAGAGTAAGGATGGACTGTGAGACTATCAAAGGACTGGACTGGTACATGGATAGGAGCTTGAGTGAGTAAAGTTGGGACTCTGATGCTTTCTTGTGGAGGTAGCCTCACATAAAGGTGAACCTTGTACCCGTGGTACGATGTATGAATTCCTATTGATATGCTTGGTGTGTGAAGGTTGCTCTAACTCTCCTCTGATTCTTGACAATTGGTATCAAAGATGGTTGATGTTGATGTTGATGATGGAGGCAGCGGGAAATTGAGACAAGTGGTAGTTTAATGGAGCTGATGCATAAAGCAATTCTGTACTAAAGGCTGAACCTCAGTTTGGGATCTTTGTCAATCTTTCGTTCCCTGTGCTCTATAATTTCTTGAGAGGAAGGGAGCTGCAAGCCTCTAGGATCGTGGTAGGCGGTAGAACCAACAAACTAATGAATCATCTGTCACAATTGATCTAACTAGAATTACACTTGCAATTGGAGCACAATATGCCTAATTCAAGTGCATGTTGTCATCTATTTCTCCAATGGTTCCTTGAGGAGGAAAATTTTGGACATTTCAAAATCAATATAGGAGTCTTGTACAACCTGATCCGGACAAGGAAGTTCTACATGCATGTTGATGACGGTGCTCACTTGTTTGTAAGTATGCAATTTGGCAACCAGAAGGTACAAGAAAAAGTTGATGGTTGCGAGGGCAGCCAGAAGCCAGTAGTAGTTGTCTAGTCGACTCTTGTTAATGTTATCAAAGCTAGCCACCATATTTGTTGCGGCTTGTTGCACTATGGAAAATTGAAATGATAACACTTCTAGAGAAGTACCCCATTGAGATAGTACAGAACATCAATGTAGTGCCTAGAGATTGCATGTTGTCTAGAGCTTTGTTGTAGAAAAAATTGAGCTGCCCAAGATAGAAAAATGCTTCACCAATGGCAAGAATGACATATTGGGATTGGGATTTTGAAGCTCTTGAAGACTGATCCATCCATCCTTGCTGTTGGGCAATCAGGTCTAGGAATTTTTTATGAGGAGCATAAGAATTGATCGATTGACACAACGTTTTTTATAAGGTTTTTGCCTTAGATTTTGAAGGATACTACTGTCCTTTGGAGGTAGATTTATTTGCTTGAATTTTGTATGATCCAGGGAGGTGAAGGGAGATGGTTAATGTCTGATTGAGATGAGCATTTTGGAGTTCCAATCATTAATGAGGTAGAAGAGGTAGATAGAATATTATCTCCTGAGGTATCCCTCAAGACAAGACCTCTTCTACCTCATTAATGATTGGAACTCCAAAATGCTCATCTCAGTCAGACATTAACCATCTCTCTTCACCTCCCTGGATCATACAAAATTCAAGCAAATAAATCTACCTCCAAAGGAGTATCCTTCAAAATCTAAGGCAAAAACCTTATAAAAAACATTGTGTCAATCGATCAATTCTTCTGCTCCTCGTAAAAAATTCCTAGACCTGATTGCCCAAGAGATAGTATTGGTATAAGAGGTAGATAGAATTGCCATTTGTTGAACCCATGCAGTATCAGCTTGGACTTTGTTCAACTCTGATCCGCTGAATGTCTGGCCAATGCCACCCTCTGTTGGGCTCCTCTTTTCAGAGTCTTGTCTCAATTCACTTTTTTTCTCCTGATCCACATCCCACACCTTCTCCTTTGCTGTCCTTTCTCTCTCTTGTAGCAAAGCGCTCCAAATCTCAAGCAATTGCTTCCCTAGAATGAAGAACCAGTTGGTGGAAGGTAGGAGCTAAAATCTGAGGAAATAGCAGCCATTAGACGGTGAATGTGGTATAGAATCCAAGGTTTTAACCCCCCTTGGAATTTAGTTCATAAATTTTGACTTATAACTTGGTTGAATAATTTGCTTAGTGCGTTGGAATGCTTATCTTTAGGGTTACGAGTTGATGCAACTAGATATAAACTTTGAGTATTTGAAAAAGCTGCTGTAAAATGATTTCTGTCTTATGACCCACTCCTCTAAGTATTGGAGTTTTAGGGTGGAAGGTTCAAGGACCAAGAGAGACTCTAAGTGCAGCAATAGCCTCAATAGTACTTGTGGAGCAGAAGAAGTTCAAGTTGAGTACTTTGAAGCTTGGTGGACCTAAGTTTGATGTGGCAAAGTTTGATGGCCACATGGACTACTTGTTGTAGGAACGGTAGGTGAAAGGAGTATTGAGGGCAACTAGTTTGGGTAAGCTCTTGAGGGAGAAACTTGAGGATGTGAGATAAAGTGATTGAGATGATATCCAAGAGCAAGCCATGAATATTGTTTTGCTTCACCTCCAGCCCCATGTCATAAAGCAAGTGGGGTAGCATTCTGATTGTACCTCATTGTTTGATGCACTTCAAAGCAAGTATCATAAGAATGAATTGTCAAATAGATTGTACATCAATCTCAAACTAATCACATTCAAGATGAAACAAGGGACCAATATTAGAGACCATGTGGATGCATTTTGTGACTTAGTGGTCGACTTGAATAACTTGGGAGAGGATTTGAATGAGGAGCAAAAGGTGTTGCACTTTTTGGGCTCCTTACCGCTATCATATTAGTCACTTTCATGAGTTTTATTACATCATGAGAAGAAAACTATTACCTTTGAAGAGGTGACAGCAGCTCTACTTATGGATGACTTGCAATAGAAACTTGTTGCAACCTTAGTTTCAATAGACGTCTAAACTTGTTGCAACCTTAGTGTCATCTTCTACTCCAGTCAATGCTTTGGTTGTCCAACGTGGGAGACCTTAGGGGAGGAGTAATGATGGTAAGAAGGGGAAAAGCAAGGCCAGATCCAGGTCTAAGTCTAGAGGCAAGTCCAAGGAGAGGAAACATGTGACTTTTTTGGGATGTAGCAAAGTAGGCCATGTGAAGGAGTGTAAAGCTAAGGGCAAAGGAAAGGTAGATGAAGGCTCTTTAGCAAACATAGCTTATGTTCAGGAGGATATTGATCTATTGGATGATCAAAATGATTTGTGATGTTGTGGGTATGCCATTTGTGCTTCATCTCCTATTATGGATGATAAGTGGATTCTAGATTGTGCTTGCTTGTACCATATATGCTATATCAAGGAGTTCTTTTATTCATTTTCAACATCAAATGGTTCAGTTCTGATGGGGAATGATCAATCTTGTCGGATTGAGGGTATTGGATCCATAAGGATTCTAATGTTTGATGGAGCTATGCAGAAGTTCAATGATGTTTGGTTCATACCTAACATGAAGAAGAGCCTGATTTCCATTGGAGTATTGCATGCCAAAGGTCATCAATGGAGTGTTGGTGATGGGGTACTTTGAGTCACTTATGGTGGAAAGGTTATCTTGCAAGGTAACTTTCAAAATAATCTATTTGTATTGGAGGGCACTATAGTGTGTGGAGAAGCTAATGTAACTAGGTCTCAAGATGAGATGATGGTTGTGTAGCATTCACGGCTAGGTCATTTGAGTGAGAAGGTGTCACGCCATTTGTAGTTCCGCATCTAGATGCTCAGACACTAGAGTTCCAGTGATGGTAGTTAGAGTTATTCTAGCAATTTCTCAGGGACTACTTTCCGACGGTTAGATTTTGTGTTCGGGGTACTGACTTCACGGTGGGGCCCACCGTCACTTTGCACCGTTTGCACCATCGAGTGTGCCGTCAGCAGGACCGTTAGGGTTTCAGGGCTAGCTCAAGTCCAGGGGGTATAGTTTCAAAGTGAGCTCCAGAGAGCTCACTTCTCTGATGTTGAGCCTTCGAGTTCTTGGCTATGGTGGACAGAGGCCGGCGAGCGTCACCTGGATTCTCTATGCTTGAGTGGGTGTGGCTTGACTGTAATCAGTGCCCAGTTGTTGGCAGTTTATAGAGTGACAGATCAAGTACTGATCTGAGTTGAGTTGAGTTGAAAGTGTTAAGCAATCTGATTACATCAGAGAAGTGAAGTCAGGGGGAAATCAGGTGCAGGAACGTTGAGTGTTGGTGGTATCTCCAAGCTCGGTGGATCGTGGTAGCTCGATTCAGGTTCTGTGTTTCCCTAGTGTGCAGAAGCTCGTGTAGTTGATGCAAAATTGGCAGTTAGGCGGACGGTGTGCGGAAGCGCTGGCCAAATTTTGAGCAAAGAAGGAGCAATTTTTGAGCAGTGTTGTGATTTTGAGCTCAGGAGGTGAAGGCAGGACCAATTTGCTGCGAGTTGGGCTCAAAAAGTGAAATTGAAGGTGGAGTTGGAAAGCTCTTCTCATGAAATTGTGATTTGGAAAAACCCGTTTTGTCAATTTGGCTCGAGTGGAAAGTTAGCGGGGGATTTGGCGGACATCCATCTTTAGGGTTTACGTCAGATTGTACGTCAGATTTACGTCCGATTTTGGGCCAGAATTGGAGGAGTTTCACTGTTTGGCCAGATTTGGAGAAGTTTCGCTACTGTGGAGGAGCATGAGAGACAATTGTTGGAGGTGTTTGAGAGGTTGAGATCTCATGGACTCAAATTACATCCTGGGAAGTGTAGGTTCTTCCATGAGCAGGTTGAGTATTTGGGTCACACTATCTACCCCGGAGGACTTGGTGTTTAGCAGACCAAGGTGGAGGCTATTGCACGTATTCCTCGGCCTACGGATGTGAGCAGAGTGCGAGCATTCCTTGGGTTGGCGAACTTCTATTGCCGCTATGTTAGAGGATTTAGTGCCATTGCCAAGGCCTTGACGAAGCTGACCAAGCTTACACAGGAGTGGTGTTGGGGAGATGAGCAGGAGAGAGCTTTTGTAGAGCTCAAGGAGAGATTGACATCTGCTCCTATTTTGAGGAGACCGATCAGGGGACGACCATTTCAGGTTCACACTGATTGGAGTATGTTGGGGCTTGGAGCGGTGCTCACCCAGCATGATGATGAGGAGAAGGAGTTTGTGGTGGCCTATGCTAGTCGCTCCAACAATTCAGCGGAGGCGAAGTATAGTTCATATGAGGGAGAGTGCTTGGCAGCAATTTGGGTAGTAGCACATTTCCGATGTTACCTATTTGGAAACCCCTTCACTCTCATCATTGATCATCAGCCGCTGAAGTGGTTGATGGAGTCCGACAAGCTTTCAGGGAAGCTTGCATGATGGGCTCTGATTTTATAGGAGTATGATTTCACGGTTGTTCACAGACCTAGAGTGGTGAACCGTGATGCAGATGGGTTGAGTAGAAACCCATGTCCCAGCCAGCAGGATCAGACCGGAGCACATTGGCATGGTGAGACAGATGAGGAGATGGTGCCAGGTTGGCATGCATCGGCCTTTCTGTGTATATTTGCAGAGACTTTGGTGGTATCTCTCTCAGCGCATATAGGAGGAGTTATTGAGGTCACAGATCCAGAGAGTGAAGATATTGGTACAATTCAGCGAGACATTCATGATGATGTCTTAGTGATGGACTATCTTCGCACTGGTGTTGTGGGTGGCACAGTTGGGGCCAAGGAGAGAGACCGTGTTCTTCAGCGAGCCAGACGGTTCAGATTGGAGGGTAGACACCTTTTGCGTGTATGGGAGGATGGTAGAGTGCGAGTAGTACCACTTCCATCACAGAGACCACAGTTGGTCCGTCATGCTCATGAGGAGCTAGGACATTTTGGAGTAAAGCGTACATATAGCTTACTCTAGAGTCATTATTGGTGGCGCGGTAAGCAGACCAAGGTACAGCAGTTTGTTGCCAGATGTGTGGTTTGTGACCGAGTTAGAGCATCATTCAATGCTCCTACGCCACAGTTACACCCATTACCTATCATGGGATTGGGTTACCGTTGGAGTTTGGACTTCGCCGGACCTTTACCGCTGACTGTGAGACATCATCAGTATGTTTTGGTGATGGTGGAGCACTTCTCCAAGTGGATTGAGTTGGTGGCACTTCCTGACAAGTCTAGTGAAGGGACAGCTTACTCGTTCCTGGATCGAGTTCTTAGTCATTTTGGTGCACCAGTTGAGGTTTTGACTGATCAAAGTACAGAGTTCTTGGGAGAGTTTCAGGTCTTGTGTGACAAGGCTTTGATTGATCATCGTACTACATCCCGAGATCACCCTGAGGCAGATGGCTTAGCAGAGAGAGTGGTTCAGACGGTGAAGAGAGGATTGCGAAAGTATGGTTTGCAGAGAGGCCACTTGGGAGATTGGGATCTCCAGTTACCTTGGTTGGCCATGGGCTATCGGTTCAGCCGGCAAGCCTCCTTAGCATCCTTCTCTCCATACTTTCTACTCTATGGACAAGATCCAGATTTACCTGCAGCCATTCGTCAAGATGCTACTGTAGTTTTGGACTTGGATGACCCCGATGTATGGATGAGCGCATGTTCTCAACGGGCAGAGATCTTTTGGAGAGTGATGCCGATGGCCTTTGAGAACTTGGCGATTGCTCAGCATAGAGATACTTTACGCTATGCTACCATTCGAGGAGGAGGTTATAGACCCTCGATCCGTCGATTTCATCCAGGCGACTATGTATATCTACAACAGACAGCACCGACGACACTCGATGTTTCTACAGGCCGCACTATCTTGAGAGTGCGCGAGGTTTTTCCATCTGGAGTCCTTGTGTTAGAAGGACGTGATGGTGTTGTTTGGAAGGATCATGTGCACAATTGTGCGCCATGCCACCTCCCAAACATTGATGGTACTATGGACCCAAGCTTGGCACTTGTACGTGCATGCTTGAGGTGTATGTTATGTGGCTCTTCTGGTGGAACTGCTACTATGTTAGTGTGTGATAGCTGTTCAAGAGGATGGCATATGGCATGTATGACTCCTCCCCTCACGGTGGTTCCTCAGGGACAGTGGTTATGTCCTAGATGTACTTGACCTATAGCTAGTTCATTCTTTATATGGTATAGATTGCAGACAGGCGACTAACGATGGGGCTCCATAGCACCCGGCCTCCTGATCTTTGCCCATTAGAGGGTATACCATATACTTAGAGTAGATGGCTATCTAGAGTTAGAGGGACCTAACCGCCAGCTAGGGGGGCGATTGTGGCACTTTAGAGTCTATGTATGACTTATGTGTGAGTTGTGCTTTTATAGTGTATGATGTTGACAGCGATGTATGTTGTGTAGCGATGTATATACGCACGACAGCTGTCACGCCATTTGTAGTTCCGCATCTAGATGCTCAGACACTAGAGTTCCAGTGATGGTAGTTAGAGTTATTCTAGCAATTTCTCAGGGACTACTTTCCGATGGTTAGATTTTGTGTTCGGGGTACTGACTTCATGGTGGGGCCCACCGTCACTTTGCACCGTTTGCACCGTCGAGTGTGCAGTCAGCGGGACCGTTAGGGTTTCAGGGCTAGCTCAAGTCCAGGGGGTATAGTTTCGAAGTGAGCTCCAAAGAGCTCACTTCTCTGATGTTGAGCCTTCGAGTTCCTGGCTATGGTGGACAGAGGCCGGCAAGCGTCACCTGGATTCTCTATGCTTGAGTGGGTGTGGCTTGACTGTAATCAGTGCCCAGTTGTTGGCAGTTTATAGAGTGATAGATCAAGTACTGATCTGAGTTGAGTTGAGTTGAAAGTGTTAAGCAATCTGATTATTGTGGCACTTTAGAGTCTATGTATGACTTATGTGTGAGTTGTGCTTTTATAGTGTATGATGTTGACAGCGATGTATATTGTGTAGCGATGTATATACACACGACAAAGGGTTTGGTTGTCTTGAAAAGAAATGGCTTGCTATTTGGCTTAGAGACTGTAAAGTTGGATTTTGTGAGCATTGTATCTTTGGAAAACAAAACCAATATGTTTATGGAGTGTAGAACCCATAGTTCCAAGGGTCTACTCAAGTATGTACATAATGATGTGTGGGGACCGTCCTAAAACCCTCACACTCTGGAAAAATTTACTAAGTAACATTTATTGATGATTACTCAAGGTTTGTGTGGATTTATTTCATGCATCACAAGTCTAAAGTCTTTGCCACTTTCAAGAGCTAGAAAGACCCAAGTAGGGACTCAGACTGGAGAGAAGGTGAGGTGTTTGAGATCAGCTAATGGCGGGGAGTATGTCTCTAGAGAGTTTTAGGTGTACTACACAGAACAAGGGATAACTTGCCACCTTACCACAATTTACAATCCGTATTAGAATAGAATGGTGTTGCTAAGAATGGTGTTGTTGAGCAGCTCAACCGGACATTGTTGGAACATGTGCGGAGTATGTTGAGCAAATCAAAGTTGCCACATGAGTTTTGGGTAGAAGCTGTCAACATAGCGACATATGTGGTAAATATTTCTCCATCTAGTGCAATCAACTTCAAGATGCCATATGAGTTGAGGCATCATCAACCAATTGATTATGGTAGATTGAAGATATCTGGTTGTGATGCATATTTTATCACACCTAAGGAGAATAGGTCCAATGGATGCTCAGTCAAAGAAATGTGTTTTTCTTGGCTATGCAAGTGGAATGAAAGCTTATAGGTTATGGGATCCAATAGCGTGTAAGGTTGTGGTCAGTAGAGATGTTTGCTTTAATGAATCCAAATCATTCAAGGAGGAGAAGAATGTTGAGGCTTCCTACACTGACAAAGGCAAGTCTCCTACCCTGGATCTAGTTGAGGGGGAAATTGATCACTTAAGTGATGAGGAAGAAGGAGGTGCTCCTATAGTAGAGCAAGTTCTTGAGGAGAAAGAACAAGTGGAGAAAATAGTTGTTGGTGAGCCAAAAATGTGCTAGGTCAGTCTTACATTGGACCTACATATGGAGATCAAGTGGAGAGTTCATCTAAGAGGTCATCAAGGCGTGCTAGTTGAGCTCCAAATAGATGTGGTATGTGGATTGATTCAACAAAGTTGTTGGATGATGACGTGACTTCTAGGGATGATGCTCATGCTTTGGTCTTGGAAGAAGGTGAACCCTCATCCTACAAGGAGGCATGTTCTTCTAGTGAAAAGGATGAGTGGTTTGGTTCTATGGAGAGAGAGATAGAATCCTTGATGGATAACAAGACTTGTGTAAAAGCCGAGAATGAGGAGAGAAATAGGAGAATGGAAACTCACATTAGGACACTTGAATGTGAGAAAAATCCAAATGCCTAGCATGAGCTTTGGCTTTGGTATTTATAGGTATCATACAAGGCTCTTGAGAAGCTTCTCAAGAAGCTTCTTTGAGCCACTTTCTTAAAGTGCAAGCTAAGTTAACCAAGAAGCTTCTCAAGAAACTTTCTTCTAGAAGCTGCCTACTTGGCGTGCAAGCTAAGCTAGTTGGAAGCTTCTAGAAGCTACCTGCTTGGGGTGCAAGTTAAGCTAATTGGGAAGCTTCCCAAGAAGCTTCCTTGATGCTTCTAGAATATTTTGGGCTAATTTGACTCATTCTCTACTTTGTTAGCCTTACTAACTATGTTGCTAAACTCCATATTGTTATATATTCCCCCATCGCTAGTTGGTGGTGTCCTCGTTGCTATTGAAGCTTCAAACTCTATGTTGGCCGTCTATGCATTTTGGAGGTGAGAAAGAGGTTCCCATGTGGCATCATGAAGGAGATACCCTTTTTAAAGGACCTTGTACTATGTATATTGTCGGTGTCCTCATTGAATGTGGCAACATGCAAGGATACGATCAACTTTGTACTCCTCATGATCATTGATAGGGATGGGAGGAGGAGGAGGAGGTTGGGCACAAGAGGAAAAGGAAGATGGGTTAGGAACAAAGGGTTTTAACTTAGAAATATGAAAGATAGGATGGATGTGCATATGACAAGGTAAGGCAAGTCGATAAGCAACAAGAGAGCTGATTTAGGTGACATCAAAGGGTCCTTTCAAATTAGGGGTAAGTTTACAAACTTGGGTATCAAGTGTGAAGAGTAGGTTACTAGAGGATAACATGACTTTCTCATCTACTTCAAAGATGAAATACAACGATGGTGGTCCGTATATTGTTTTTGATAATCCTGAACTGTGAGCCAGCCTATCTCTCACTCAGGATGAACCTCTTATGGCTATTATGGTAGCACACCATAGACTAAAAAGGCAAGGAACCCCAACTCCATGATACTCCTCCAAGGCTAACACTCCAAGACTCAAGACATTGCTCATTAGAGAACTCAATGAGAGAGAGATAGTTGCAAATGAAAGGATGATGAGTACCTCCTCACCCCTTGTTTATATGCTTGTGAAATAGTTATGCATCAAAGTTACTAATTACTAGAGTAACTTAAGTTACTAGCCTAAAAGCCAAGTAAAGTCAAAAAGTAGAAAGGAATATCCATTCACATGGGCATATTCCACTAGCATGTGATCTTATCTTGACCCAACCACTAAGTCAAGGATTCCTTCACATGGGCTGTCCTTGGACTATGGAAGAATCCAAAACAAAAAGGCTTGCGGGCCCAAGGGTTCTCAACTCTTTCCTCAAAGCCAAACACCTAAGAATAATACCAAGTCAACACACTAGAATCCAAAATAGTGGTGCTCATCTTTTCCACTTCCTCTAAAGTAAGGTCCCCTCTATCTTAGCTATGACTAACTTTAGCTAATCATGACTAATGTAGAACCATCCTTTATATCTATATAAATAATATGTTTCAAGTATTTGTAATACCAAGCAAAATATCACAATACCACACACATGCACAAATGTATGTTACAAAACAACAAGGAGATGAGATTTGGCCTGTTGGAGAGATTGGGATATGGTGGTAAAGAAGGTTTAAGTATGAGGGACTTGAGATGGAGGAGGAGCAAGAAGAGAATTTGGAACAAGCGGATCTTGGCCAAAATTGAGAAAGAAAGGAAAAAAACCAGTGCTTGCCTATTTGGAATTATTATAGGTAAATTTTGCAACTACAAGACATTCATCCCAATTGGTATGGTGGACATTAACAAAGGCACGCAACATATCCTCCAAGGTATGGTTTGCACATTTGGTTTGCCCATGAGTTTTAGGATGATAGGTTGTGGAAAAAGTAAGGTTGGTGCCAAGTATTTGGAAGAGTGCTTGCCAAAATTTCCCGGTGAATCAAGGATCATGGTCAGAGATGAGTACACATAGCATCCCATGATGCTTGAAGACATTGTCTAAGTAGATTTATGTTAAGGTTGGAGCATCCATGGTATCAAAGGTTGGTGCCAAGTGGATTTGCTTACTAAGCTTATCCACAAACACCACAATTGTTGTGTATCCTTGCTTTGTCTTGGGCAAGGATGTGATGAGATCCAAGTTCACGTGTTTACATCAAGGGATGGAATAGGGAGTGGTTGAAGGAGTTCACCTGGCCTCTAGTTTTTGGCCTTGTTATGTTGGCAGCTCTCACACAATCAGACAAACTCTTGAACATCTTGTATCATGTTGGGTCACCACCATCAGTGTTGGAGGGTACCCAAGGTCTTGTCCACACCCATGTGACCAACTATTGGTAAATCATGGGATTCTTGAAGGTGCACAAGTCAGAGATCACCTTTGGTTGGAACATAGATCCGGTCCTCGTGGAATAGAAGGCCTTCCTTGAAGGAGAAAGTGTCGTATGGTGTAAGACGGCCATGTATCATTTGGAAGAAGTGATCTTGTTGTAGAGTTGATCAAAACTTGTGTTGGACCTTGGAGTCAATTGACATAGTTGTAATTACTGCTGTGATGAGAAGAAGAGACTTCAAATCAGGTCGTCGTGATAGAGCATTAGGGATGACATGGAACCAACCTAGTTTGAACTCAAGTTTGATGTCAAACAATTGGAGTTGCTCCTCCCATCAATGATGTTGACTCTTCATGTGTTCCAAGTGTAAGGTCTGCAATGATGGTTTGTGATCAATTTGCATGATCATTTGTTTCTCCAAGAGATAATGCCTCCATACCTTGGTGGCATATACCATTGCTAATTCTTCTTGATCTCAAGCAGAGTAATTTCTTTTAGCTATATTTAGTCAGAAAGACACAAAGTCAATGGGATGTAGTCTATTTGGTAATTCTTGTTGCAACACGACTCTAATTGCAAAGTTAGAAGCATCAAAATCAACCACACAAGGTAGTTGAGGATCATATGGTTGAAGAATGGGCCTTGAAGACACCATATATTTCAACTTTTGGAATGTTTCTTCATGCTTGGTAGTCCACTTGAAGCTCAAGTTCTTCTCCAAGAGGTCAGTCAATGGTGCAGCCACATGAGCATAATAATGGATGAACAGTCGGTAAAAATTGGCCAATCCATTAAATGCCCATACTTCTATAGCATCCTTCAAAGTAGGCCAATCAATAATGACCTTGATTTTCTCCTCTTCCATCTTGATCCCCTCTGATGAGATCTTGTGACCCAAGAAGGTACTTCCTTTTGCCAAAAGGTACACTTTGACTTCTTACAATAAAATTTCCATTGTCGTAGTCGTCTTAGGACTTCTTGCACATGATTCATGTGGTCTGTCTCTATCTTACTATAAATTAAGATATCATGCAAGAATACCATCACGTACCAATTCAATAGTCCATCCAACACCTGATGCATCTGATCCATGAAGACTGTAAGAGCATTAGTGAGCCCAAAAGGTATAACTCTCCACTCACAATACCCATACCTTGTACAAAAGGTAGTCTTTTGCACATCTACCCTATCAATGAAGATCTGCCAATAGCCGCTGGAAAATTATCCAACTTGGAAAATTATTGTGCTTCACTCAATTGATCAAGCAAGTCATCAATCTGAGGCAAGGGATATGCATTCTTCATTTTTTTCTTATTGAGCCCACGGTAATCAATACAGAAACAAAGTCCTCCATCCTTCTTCAAAATGAATAGTACCGGTGCTCCCCAAGGAGAGGTGTTATGTCATATGAAATCTTTCTCTAACAACTCCATAAGTGTTATCCGCAACTCCTCCAACTCCTTGGTGAGAGCCGATAGATTGGTCTACTCATTGGAGTACTTCTTGGTAATAATTCAATCTTGAAGGGCATAAAACAATCGGAGTAATCCCTTTGGTAGATCATCCAAAAACACATCCGCAAACTCTTGAACTATCTAATCAACCATTGCTTGATGAGGCTTGGCCCTCCTCAGATTGTCCTTGTGCAATCGGCTTGATCCACACTACAAAAATAAACTTATCTTCCTCCAAAGCTTGCTCTATGGTTGCTTCACTAACAAACTTCCCATCTTGGGACTCATCTTTCTTCAAAGCTTGCTCCATGGTTGTTTCCTGGTAAAATTCCCATCTTGGGACTCAACCTTCTTCAAGGCTTGCTCTATGGTTGCTTTCTTGGTAAAATTCCCATCTTGGGACTCAACCCCCTTCAAGGCTTGCTCTATGGCTACCTTCTTGACAAACTTCCCATCTCGGGAATGACTATTTTTAGGTGTCTTACTCAGAGGTTCCAAACAACCTAATCAAAAATTCCTACCTTGATGTTGTACTTGAATTTTTCATTGGGCCCAATCAAATTGAACCTTATGACATTCAAGCCAAGGTAGTCCTAGAATGACATCATAGTGTAGAGGTGCATCTACAAACCTCATACACTCCAAATACTCTTTCCCAATCTTGAAGGTAATAGGATGCAAGGTACGGAATGCAGAACCCTTTCTACCATCCGCCATCATCAATCTACTTCCAATTATTGGCTTGATAGGAATATCCAATTCCTTTGCTAGATGTGAATACCCAATTCTTTTTCTAGATATGAATACCCAATTCCTTTGCTACTTGCATAAACATGCAATTCTCTAACCTTCCAAAATCAACCAAAATCCTACAACCCCAATTAGATATCGTACCTTGTAAGTAAAGCAAACTTGCATAGGTCTAGCCTTCAATCCTATTAGAACTAATCAAGCTTCAATAGGTGGCTCAAAATCTCCTATTGGAATTCCTTGTTTCCTTGATCATTCCACTCTACAAACACCATCTAGGCAGCTTGTTGAGATCACCCATTCTTGAGTGGATATTTAGCGATGCAATGTCCTAATTGTGACAATAAAAACAACCACCTTTTTGTTGCAGTTTCTCTCTATCTACAATTCCAGGTGGTCTCCATTGAATGCCATCAATATCCATTGGTACCAGCTCCTCCACCCGTGTGTAGTGTATCAGTAGGTTTTATGGAGGTCAAGGTCAAGACCAAGTTGTTGCAACCAAGGAATCAAAACGTTTGGCCAACCGCATGGCTTGCTCCAAGTGTTGTGGCTCTTGCATGGTTACCTCTAATTTGGGTCTTGACTTCAAGACCCTCATAAATCAATCTAGAGCTTCACCTTCTAGTATATCTGGAATTTGCTTGATGGTGTTCAAGATTTACATGATGTAACTTCTTATAGAGCCAATTTGTTTCAACTCTGTCAACCTATCCTGTGCAGCTTGTGTGGTATTTATAGCTTGGAACCAACTAATTATTGTACTCTTGAATTCTACCCATGTCAAGATTGGTGCAAAAATATGTCATTCAGCTTGCTCCACTCAGAATCTCCACTATAACTTTGCTACTCCATCCAATTGGCTAAAAGCCAAGAGAATCTATTTTTGCTTGTCTTGCAGATTGGTAGCTTCAAAATAACATTCACAGCCAAATGCAAAATTCTCCACTATACATGACAGATTCTTGCCTCAAATAACTTGGTTTAGGGAATCAGATTTGATCCTCCCCTTCTCAAACTGGTACTCTCTCTATGTGTTGTTGTCGTCAAAGATCTCATTCATCCAACAATCAAGTAAGGTGCTTGATTTGTTGCTACATAGCAAAGATAACATCAAGCATTTCCGCTATGGTTGCTACTCTATCATGCCATCCCTAATCCATCTAATTTTTATTAGCACATAGAAGCAATATGTCTGCCGTTCTCCCTAAGTTACAACCAGAAGCACCAAGGGTTTCTCAAATATGGTGTTCAAATGCATTAAATCTTATCCAAAGTGTGAGATGATGAATTTTGTGAAACAATACTTGGGTAGTACTTGGATATAAAAATCCTAATGGTTTGTGGAAGTAGATTTGGTGGTCTATAAATTCCATCCATCCCATTCTTGCTTTGATACCAATGTAAAAGACCGAGATCAAGGAGAGAAATAGGAGAATGGAAACTCACATTAAGATACTTGAATGTGTGAAATCTTCAAATGCCTAGCATGAGCTTCAATTTTGGTATTTATAGGTAGCATACAAGGCCCTTGAGAAGCTTCTCAAGAAGCTTCCTTGAGCCACTTTCTTAAAGTGCAAGCTAAGTTAACCAAGAAGCTTCTCAAGAAGCTTCTTTTTAGAAGTTGCATACTTGGCTTGCAAACTAAGCTAGTTGGAAGCCTCCTTCTAGAAGCTACTTGCTTGGGGTGCAAGTTAAGCTAATCATGAAGCTTCCCAAGAGGCTTCCTAGATGCTTTTGGAATATTTTGGGTTAATTTGGTTTATTCTCTACTTTGTTGGCCTTACTAACTCAGTCGCTAAACTCCACATTGTTACAACTTGGGAGCTAGTTAGGTTACCTAAGGATCAACAAGTGATAGATTGCAAGTGGATCTACAAGTTGAAAGAGTGTCTTAAAAAGGGATCAAAGATCTACAAAGCTAGGTTGGTGGCAAAAGAGTTCACTCAAGAGAAGAGGGTAGACTACAATGAGGTCTTTTCTCTTGTTGCAAAGTACTCCACAATGCGTATATTATGTATGCTTATTGCATTACTTGGTCTTGCTTTAGATCAAATGGATGTTGTCATAGCGTTTCTCTATGTAACCTTGGATGAGAGGATCATCATCAGACAACCTATGGGGTTTGTGAAGAAAGGCCAAGAGTACAAGGTATGCAGATTGTTGAAGTCCTTGTATGGATTGAAGCAAGCACCTCATCAATGGAAAAAGAGGTTTGATGTATTTATGCACACTTTAGGCTTTCAATAGGAGTTTGTTTGATCCTTGTGTGTACATTAAACTAGTGAATAATAAGACCTTTGGTTTTATTATTCTTATGCTTTATGTGGATGACATTTTGATAGTTGCTAAGAATAGATCTAAGGTGAACAATCTCAAGGCGCTCTTGAGTTCAAAGTTCAAGATGAAGGATCTAGGGTTGGCCAAAAGGATACTAGGCAAGGAGATCAAGAGGAACTTGGGCACTAGTCAGTTGTGGTTGACGCAAGGTAAGTATACTAGGAAGGTACTTGTTAGGTTCAACATGGAGAATTGTAAACTAGTAAGTACTCCTCTAGCTTCTCATTTCAAGCTTTCAGCGGCATGTTGTCCTATAGATGCCATGGAGAAGGGTTTGATGGCTAACATTCCTCATGAGAAGGTTTTTGGGAGTCTTATGTACTTGATGACTTGCACTAGACATGATCTTGCCCTAACAATGAGTAAGGTGTACAGGTATATGTCAAATCCAGGAAGGACACATTAGGAAGTAGTTGAGTGGATTCTCAAGTATTTGAGAGGTACACTAGACTATGGGCTCTTATTTGATAAAAGATCAATGAATGCCACATCACTAGATGGTTTTGTAGATGTTGACTATGGACAAGATCTAGACAACGGAGGTCAACAATGGAGTATGTATTCACTCTTGGTGGTGTGTGCATTAGTTGGAGATCTACCTTGCAAAAGTGTGTTGCATAGTCTTCTACAGAAGTTGAGTATGTGACAACAACGGAAGTAGCAAAAGAGGCAATCTGGTAGGATAGACTTGTTGATGAGATAGAGCTAATGCATGGTAATGTAATGCTTCATTGTGACAATCAAAGTGCTTTACACCTAGCTGAAAACCAAGTGATAGATAGTAGGGTTAAGCATATGGACATCAGATATCCCTTTCTTAGGCAAGCTATGTTTGAGAAAATGTTTGATCTAGTCAAGATTAATGGTAAGCTCAACCCAGCTGATGCCTTTACCAAGTCATACCTTTAGAAAGTTTCTCTAAGCATCATGCTACCCTATAGGTTGTGCAAGTGGAGCATGTGTAGGGTGACCTTGGCTGTTTTGGTTACTCTATCTCTATATGGGCTACGGTTATAAGTTCTAGTTTATCCTAGTTTAAAGGAGGGGTCAAGTGATTGGTTGTTTGTCTAAAAATTCATGTTGAGTGATAAATTGTTGCAAGGTTACTAACCAAAAGACCAGAGTCAAGGGGGAGTTTGTTAGAGGTTACTCTTAGGCCTCAGGGTTATGTTGGATTCGGGATAGTTGACTCGTAGGTGAAGAGTAATGATGGACTGTGAGACCGTCTGAGGATTGGACTCGCACATAGATAAGAGCCTAAGTGAGTAAATCTGGGACTCTTATGCTTTCTTGTGGAGGTAGCCTCACATAGAGGTGAGCCATGTACCTTTGGTATGATGTATGAATTCCTTTCAATATGCTTGATGTATGACGGTTGCTTCTAACTCTCCTCTGATTCTTGGCATTTAGTAAATTTGCCATTGTCTTCTCACCTATTGATTAAAATTTTATGTAAAATAATATAAACTAAAATACACTTTAAAAAATATGCATTTCTATTAATGTCTTTAAGTTGCACTCTTTGCTCATAAAGAGAATGTCATCTAACTTTCAATACTCCTATACAATACTCATTTATCATCCTTGCCTTTGCCAAATATTTGTTGAACTCTTGCTTGTCCTTTGATCAAGCCTGCTTGAAGTTGGGACCAGGTGATGCATTGGTACATAACCAGAATCACTTAAAGTATACTCTTTTGTCTCAAAAATGAGACAAACCCCTTCTCTGGTTCAAATCATCCCACAATGATGATTTTTCAAACAAGTCATGTGGTGACATGACCTTGGCATTCCTACAAATAAACATATCAAATCATACTTTTAATAAAATCTTACAATAGTACAAAGAGGAGCACCAATGCATTGAACAAAAGAACCAAACAAAACATAGAACTTACCTCTAGTGAAATATTTAATTCTCCTTTTATCATCACAAATCACTTGGCCGTTTATGGAATACGAACCCTTTCGGCTGAAATAGATTTCTCCATCCATGATGGGTCAAGCAGCAAGAAGAAATAGTGTTCCATCTACCAAACCAACATAACCAAGGAAACCGTTTTGTGCAAAAACTGTAGATATCCTCTTCTCGTCGTGCTCAGGCCATGCAACCTGACTCCTCATCAAATCTAATATGGCTGTCATAATTCTACTATAAAGGGAATTGTTGAACTTGCACTAATGCCCCAAATAATTTAACCCCCATGCAAAACAAGCTCCATTGTTGTGATGCCCAAATCTATCCAAAGCTAGAGCTACTTGGATCCACACTAGTGTTTGCTCCTTTCGATAGCTTTTTTCAAAAATAATGTGCATTTTAATCAATTTCGTGTTGAAAAAGAATCAACATCCATTCCGGTGAAAATCCTTCACATCAAGATTTCTAAAATATTCTATTACAAATTCTTGACTTAGAGGATAAGTAACCCGGGGTTCCAAATATCGATGTGTATGTTCATCCTTCCATCCGTGGATCAATAATTCTAGCATATTTAAATCTCCTCCTAGTTCTTTGTCTTCATCTTCTGATATTTGTCCTAGATCTTTGTCTTCGTCTTCATCGTCTAATCTTTGTCTAATCTTTGTAACTAGATTTACAAATCAAATCAAATAATCAATTGAACACATTTTCTAATATTTCTAGGTAGTTTTATATGAATGCTCTCTCTAAGCGTGTTCTCTTGACTCGATTCTTAGTCACCAAAGATAGCACCTTCTAGGCATCTCTATTCTCTGCACATGAAACAAGAGAACAAGATCCGAAATTTCATTTCGTAACTAGTACTAGAACAATGAACTTTTTAAATAATGAAATTGAGGATTTTGGATAGTGCTTCAAAAGAATTCACTCTCCCTTCACACAACAAGCACTCAAATCTCCCCACTCCAAACTAATTCACTCCCCCTTCCAACCTTCACACAATATGCAGTCAAATCTTCCCGCTCCGCTGTCAATTTTCTCATTCTAATCATCTCGCACACAAATCTCACAACTCGGCGGTCACGGGTGGCGGCGGTCAATCTTCTCAGACATTGGTGTTCTCCCTTTGGTGGCCGCCACATTCTTTTGGAGGAAAACGCGACCGCGTGTGTAAACAAGAAGGATGGGAAGTGGGGCCTTCCCATCCTTGTTCTTGTTCTTCTTGTTCCCTAAACCCCATCCTCTTCCTGATACTAAGACGAAAGAGAGGTTGCTTCTAAGGCCCAAGAGCTACAACACCATACACAGGTCATGACTAATACCGCTTATCCTGCATACATGTAGTCATTTATTACCGCAGAAGACGAACATATTAGACTACAATCAAACCTACTTTGTCCTGCTTCTATACTCTGGATCGGGGTTAAGAAGTTCTGAACTTCGGTAAGTACATTGCTTCCTTCGTCAACTCCCCTTCTTGACCACGTCTTCTGGCAAGGGTAAGACCCCACGAATATTAAGATCCACTGCTAAGATTTCTTCCTCTAATTTTTAATCTCTAGTTCACAAATATTACAATTGCACAAGGGCCATTCTTCAACTGCTTCCCTCAGTGGGCATGTCAATCTGCATCATAACACCTAGTGATCAGATGGATAACTAGCACGAAACTGAGTTACCTAATAATTTCTAACGAGCGCGGCTCTTTCTACAATAATCTGTACATTCTAGTATTTCACATAATTTCCCTGAATGCCTCATCTAATTCGTATCTAATCAATATATTCCACAAAAGGATCTTAATCAACACCCAACGATTATGGACTTCGCTTCGCATCCATGTGTATTCGTCCACGAAGAGAGTAACTGCTGCAGGTTTGGGCTGAGCTTGTATATGGGTCGTTTGAGCCGATCTTTGAGGGCAAAACGTTCACTTGATTTTCTTGTTGATGCGATAATTCTCGATCAAATATTAGAGACTTCCCTTGCTCCTGAGGGCTGCAGTAGCTTGGCTGTCTTGGCAATAAGTAGGAGGGATGGGAGTTTCACCCTGTACTTCATGGAATTTTAAATGTAGATGAAGAGCTTGTGTGTGAGATGGGGAACTGCAGTGTAGGTCATTCCAGGCTCTAATGATGGAGAATTTGTAGACTCGACGTTCAGCGGCACAGGGACAGGGTGCTGGCTTACACTAACGTTCCTGACGCTGATGAAGGTATCCAGGTGATGTGATGCTGTTCCTTGAGTGAAGAATCAACATGCGGCATCGTGTGGAATGTATTAGAGCTTGAGCTATGGCTCAGAAGTCCCAAATGTGTTCACTCGTCTGCTTCATCTCATTGTCCACGCCTGGATCCCAACGTTGTGTCAGTGAGGAGCATTGGTTACGTTGAGATTTAGGGCAAGAAGTGACTCATACATGCTTTTTTGCCTCGATATCAACAACGAGGACGAAATATGCTGAAATATGCTGAAACCTCGCTTCGATATATTTCATCTACGGTACTCCACTAGTAGGCAGTAAAAACTTACCCGGATCTTCCCGTCTTCAGAACCACTATAGAGGATATCCCCATCCAGCATCAAAGTTATGATTTTACTTCCAGCATTCATGGTTGTCACTTTCAGCAGTCTGTCACGGAGCCAAACCTAGAAGAATTGATACAGGTCAAAAATCTTTTAAGCACGGCAACTTATTGTCAAGTCATAACGTTGACAGAAAGAGGAAGGCAGGAATCCTAGTTGATTGATTGATTGATATTGATTGATATCATTGATATCGACAACTGTAGTTCTAGATATCAAAGAGATATTTGTAAAAGAGAGGAGGTTGTAGAGTTAAGGTCTTATAGCAAACTCACTTCGATGATGCCAGTACTTGAACCAAGATATATGAAGTCCTCAGACACAGCCATCGATCGTACTTCAGCTGTTGTGCTTAGCGTGCCTACCAAACTGTAGTCAGACAGTTTCCGGATCTGCACAAAACACATATCATACACGTTTCTGTTTCAGTAGCCTACCTTTCCGTTTTAGTATCATCATCAACTTAGTGAAACTGTGAAGGTCGACAAAAATAAAAGCTTGTGATACCTTCCCAGCAACTCCGTCAACAGGAGAGCCTGCAGTATATAGAAGACCTTTGCTGACATGGATGGAATAGATAGCCTTCTTCCCCAGTAAAGTTCTGATCCCATGTTGAATCACTTCGGTGGAGCCAGCTATCGGGTCGATTTCCTACAGTGGTGACAGATGTCAGGGATTACTGAAAGTTTGGCAATATCAGAATGTGCAGTAATCAGTTTCTATAAAGCCTCCTATGTTTTCTAATTTCTGGCAGCTGATATAGAGTGACGGTTATCGAGCGAACCTGAATGCTGTTGTCTGTACATCCGCAGTAAATCTTCCCTCCACTTATTGCCAGACTCTGCACATGCTTATATTGGTTGAGTGTTTTGGTAGCTGTTTCCTCGTACTGAACCTGCAGCACATCAGTTCCTGTAAGTAGGTATTTTCTTATCGTTTTCCCTTCATAGACTCTTCTTGTAAATTGCTGTCGGTTTGGTTCAAATTCTTTGAAGATCTGTATAGGTATATCAGAGAACGATATTACTATGACACAGAGATTGTTCTTTGCATGTCAATCTCTTCATGCTGGAAAGAGCGAAACACAATTGCTCAGGGAGGCACAAACCTTAATCCCTGTTCCTTGAGGTCTGATGACAGCCATAGGGCCATTCACCACAAGTCCCATAATAGCTTCCTTCAGGTCAAAGACGTGCACAGCGCGGATCTCGTCTACTCCTAAGGCCCATACCTGCAGTAGTATGGCATCCAGGGGCCAACAGAGTTAATTCTTTCTAGAAACCTTTGGAACGTCAGTACCTTTGGGTACTTGGAAATACCCACTTGCGTAATGAGGCTCTGCGATTATCCGTTGAATTTAATAGCTGACCAATTTAACCCTTACTCTGATGGTTTTGTCGAGTGAACCACTGTACAGCCTCTCCGCGGTAACAGATACAGCCAAGGATGTGACTGACTTCGAATGTTCCTTAATTTCCTGAATCAAAACTGGAAATCTCTTTCGTGCATCCCAAACCTGCGTGAGACGAGTCATTTTAGCTTTCACGATGTTTAGCTAGCTAATAAACACTTTGTACGGTTGATTCTTGGAAAATATATTGCATCAATTCCTAACTCTTCTGATAGTGGGGACGATATACATCGATGTGAAGGATGATAAGATGTTCTATAGGCATTTGGGATAACAAGGAGATGCCAACAACCTTGATTGTACCATCAGAATGGCCGGAGAACATGCGAGTTTTTGCGCGGTTAAGCGCCCGAACTTCTCCATTCGAAGAAGTGTCCAATTGGCCCTGCTCTGCATGAATCCATAGCTCTGCCTGTTTCCATCGAAGTGATTGCATTATACACAGGCACAATCATTTTCTTTCAATAATTACTAGGTTCACTTTGAAGCCTAAGCTTATGGCAGAGTTAGAGGTGGAAGTACATATGGGAGGAGTACATTGTTGATCGGAGCGTGGGCGTTGAAAGCCCGTAAAATTTCTTTAGCTACCCACGTGGACTTCTTGAGCAGTCTAAGTTGTCCGCAAATATCCTTTGCGTAGCTCAGAACTTCATCAATCCCCTCTGGAAGCCCAACACGCAACGGACGCTATCAGTGGTTAAGATATGGAGTGCAACTCTGAGTCTAAGGGACCTCAATCCACAGAAATAAGACTTGTAATTTGCAGCAACTCTTTAGCTAGTTGAAGACCTAGCTGGTTTCTATTCACCTTGATCAGAAATAAAGCTGTAGATGGCAAGAGCGGAAAGAACCCTCTGAGAAAGCTCTTTTGATGTTTGCAGCACTCCAACAAAGTGATCTAAAAGACAATTGCGTGCAATCTGCCGAATCCCGGTATCCGGAAGGACTGGAAGGAGATACGTGAGCCAGGTGGCCACGACCATCGAAGGTTTAGAAATTTCTAGGTTCTTGCTTTGGATTCCCTGCCCTAGAGCTTCAATAAGTGCTCCTAGATCATGGCCCGCAAGTGCTCCCGCAACTCGTCTTTCCCACAATCTCGCCACTCTCTCTTCTTCCTCCTGCCACATCCACACTTCCAATTTAGCAACCACTCAGTTACTCTAAGGACATGACGTAACAGTAGTGTTGCTATATCACCATGTTAAGTGCATGTCTACAAAGTGGTTGAAGGGGCTCATGAGTATTCTTAACTGGCAACTGGTCATTGCCATCTGGTTCATCTTTGACAAAAGATAGAAAGCTCTTCTCAAGGCCTGCTGTCTTGAGTAGCCATGGTTCCATCATTGATTTTCCTGAATAGGAATAACGGCCTCCCAAAGACATCAGGGTCTTTGCTGCTTCGATTTGAGAAGCTGGATCATCCATGTTGATCAGAGCTTCAATTAGAGCTTCAACTGCTTCTTCACGGTACATACTTCGCTTGCGTGGCTCTTCCTGCACATCCAATGCAGATTCCTCAATACTAGCAAGTGCTGGGGACGTGAACAACTGCCCATAAGATTCAGCTAAATAGCAGAAAAGAAATGATGTGCTACAGCTACAGAGCTTTCGGTTTACCAGCAAATCAAGCTGCAGCAGAAGGCCAGCTGCCACGGGTTTCTGTTCGATTGGGGCCATTTGAAGGTGAACCAGAAGCACGTGCATACTGCTTAACATTCCTTCCTTCTTCAATGCTTGCAGAATGCCTGCGCAGGAAGTTCTCCTGCAAATTGATCGACCTTAGTAGGACAACTAAATCTTGCTCTTGAGAGAAAACAGTAAATACAGTGAGCTGGGAGGTGTAACCTATCAAGCATTAGAGCAACAAGTGAAATTGAAGAAAGCTCTGGCACCTGTGAAGATGGACGAGTTCAGCGAGAAAGGAAATGGTGACAGTCCGGGCCCTGTTGCTTCCACGATGAAGCAGTTCCACGACCGGTATCAAATTACAAAGTTGGGCGATCAAGTGCCTACTCTTCCCATCAGACTGCATACAAAGGAGCAAGAGAGACACAACACTGGTGCGCTCCTCCATATTCTCTGATTCCAAGCTGTTGACGAGAGGAGGAACTGCTTGAAGTGCTAGAATAGCCTGAGCACTTTGTAGAGAAGTGGCTTGGTCCCCGCCGGTTACAACCTGCTCCAGAAGCATGACGGCTGCAGTTTTCGAGGTCATGACCAAAGGGAGATCATCCTGGTTTAGAGCGCCCCTGTTTTCATCACTCTGTTTAATAACCAGCACAAGAAGAGGCAGCAGATCAAGGAGTTCTAATTGGTGAATTGGGAGCTTAAGTTGGTATAACACCACGACAGCCATAGTTAGCCCCTTTTTAAGGATACCCATCAGGACATCCATGTTTGGATCAACACGTATTAGGATTTGCCTTGTCAGGTCATCTTTATCAATCAAGCCGGACAGTAAGTAGAGAGTGGCTCTCAACACCTCGAGAGATGTAGAGTTCGATAGAACTGCCATCAATCCATCAGAAACACCAGCTTTGGACAGGGAAGTCACCAGTTTTGGATCTCCTCTGACTTCCTGCCAAGCCCGTGAAATTTCTAGTACCATGGACTCACATTCTACCAGATCTTCGGAGTTGCAAAGGACGCCAATGGCTGGTCTAAGATCGACCAATAGCCCGTCTATATCCTCAGGACTAGGCGGGCTACTTCTTTCTGCACTGAGTGACAACGTTCGTCTGCTGAATCTCCTAGCACCCAGTTTCTCAGAACTGTCAAGAGAGGAGAACGACGAGACGGAAGAAGGGGAGTAAGGATTAGGTGATCTTTCACCAAAATCTTTTAAGCTTTTAGACGGCCTGATCTTTATGGGAGAGGACCCACTAAAAAACTGCTGTTGTACAGTAGTCAACATCACGGGGGACTCCGCAGAAGATCCAAATTCTATGGCAAGTTCCGGATGTTGCTCTTTCCAGCTATCGACCACCCTCTTGAGCACGTAGTTTGTCTTGGGAAGAGCGCTGATCTGCAGCACATGGCGAGTGATAGGACAAGTTGTTTTGCCCCTGTCGAGCCATTCTTGAATTGCTGTTCTCTCAAATGTCTGTCCTGTTTCAAGAGTCACTGGGTCGTTGAAAAGTTGGTTCGTGATAGGGCACACGAAATCTTTTGGAGGCCTTGTTACAGGGGTGGCTTTGCCTGATCCCGATAGAGTGCTGGACAGTGATGCAGTTCTATGATGCTGCCTTTCACTTAACCCCATCTTCGCCCCCCACCGCTGATCTTGCTGATGGTCTATTGTAGATGCACTGCACATTGTGACCGTCAAATCTGTCATGCAAATCCGAATATGCAATAACCTGATTTGAGCTTCCAGTTCTGCCTGATTCTAGATCCAAATTTTGATGTATCTGTCCAATTCAAGTTCAGGGCACGCCAATTTTTTCTTCTTACTACGGTTCTTTATGATCTGAAGCTAATCCAATTAGCCTCGAGTGGAAGTCCGGCACTGTCACGCGCTTGGAGTCTCAAGCTAAGGTATCTTCAGAATCCAATTTCTGGAATGGAGTTCCTAAACACTTGCACCTTCTTACAGAAAAGAATATACTAGTCAGACTATACCTGCTTTCTGAAGGAGATCCACTAGGATGCTGCACATGGCTTTCAGCAGTTATTCCAGAAGCCGACCGACTTAATAAACTGGGTGCACCCCTTTCGTCGTCGCTACCCCCAATTCTTCCACTCATATTCTCCAATTGCAATTTCACCTCACCTGCATATCTTCGGGGCTGGGATCTGACAGACCGTGCTCCGCGACTGCCTCTCGATATAGGCTGTTTGTCCTGGCCATGCGCAATTTCAATCTCAGTACACGAACATTACGTAGTCAACATCTATATCATGTCAACCCCCGTTGGGAGCGAGCTGTCATGAAGCTCAGGTAAGAACTCTAATTTGTCCTGCTGACTGGTTTCTCTTTCTTCCCGAGATTGAAATCAAGACTAAAGCCCCCCATTCCGGGCCACTGCAATGGAAAATCAAGCGCTGGTAAGACGATGGGAAACTCATCTAGCACAGTGTTTGTCTGTAAATCTGTTTGTTTTTGCCGGCCTCTTACCACAGAAGCTATTATAACTAGTCATTGGAGGTCAAATTCGCTGGGTGAGATTCTGGCCTCTTCCACGCTTCTCGTGTTCAAAGCTAAGTCAACGAAAAGTAAGGTTCATGGACAGAGGAGAAGTTTTCTTCTACATCATTAGATTCTAAGTTTGACTGTCTAACCTGGCCATTTGAAAGTTTACAGTTTAATATTAGTTCACCTGAAAACGCGTGCTTCCGGTTTCAGAGTCGCTCGATTCCTCGGTGGAGTCCCCAGGGGAGTACAAGGAAGCCGAGGGAGTTGAAGCTGTGAAAGCGTTGAATGTCCCGGGGGAGTACATGGGAGCTGTTGGCGTTGACGCTGTATACCCACCACTGAAGTCTTTCGCAGTCTCGTAGAAATCATCGGTATAGCGTTTGCTTGTGACAGGATTTTTGGTGGAGACCGTGCCCATTTCATTGTAACGCCCAGACTTGGACGTCGTGAGCTGACGAGCAGTCGTTGCAGAGTTGGACGTGTTGTGGGAAACCTCTGATGACATTGGTAGAGGATTGGAGAAGGTGCTGCCTATTGGTCCCCTTGCCATTCCTGCAGCTGTCGCAGCAGCCACTGTTCCACTCGGGCTTTGACTCGGAGTTCGTCCCTTGAGATCTGAGTCCGGAATTGAGGAGTCATTCGGACTCCCAACTGGGACATTCGAGTTTCCTGGACTGACTTTACTTCTGACGGACTCACGGCTCCCAATTCCACTTTGCTTGGACGGAGGTTCTTGATGTGGTGCCGGCATAGCTGCACTGCTGCTGGTTCTAATACAACCACCGCTTGTTAGCGTGAAGCTCTTGACAGGTCCAACATTCCGACGACCGGGCTGTAGCGTGGAATGCACAGATTCTGGTGACTGATCCATAGCATCGTCTGAGAGGTCGTTTATAGCGTTGTCGATCATCGTCACTGTATCTGCCGTCGCAGGCTGCAAGCATCACGATGCAAGAAGAATGATTAAAATGTCGATCGACTCCAGAATAGAAGAAGAACTTGCATTTCCGAGTGAATCTTTATCACTGCTTCAAAGAACATTTGTGGTTTAATCGTCATGAGCACACCTTCCGGAAGTTCGAGTTAGGAGAATCCGGGTCATCATTCAAAGACGCCAAGCCAACCCTCGTTTGTCTGCCATAAACGTACAGATATCGACGCAATTGAACGCGGTTAGCGCAGGGTTAGAACTAAGGCCTCGTCACGACTATGCAATGAAAATGTTTGAAATGGGGTGACTTATTTAAAGACTAGTATTTTGCACCAAAATCGAGTATATTACGAATTCACTCGCAGCTTGCACTCAGAGATATGGAGATCGTCGACACAAACAGATGAAGCTGGCCTTGTCTACACCGTAATCAGAAGAACTCCATAGGTTTACGATAGGTCCAGATGATGCTTAGACTACGGTGCCCTCTTAGAGTCTTGTAGAGTTTGTTACTGCTACGTTACAGGAAAAAAACAATAATATGAGGTACTTCAGGTGTCAAAGTAAGCCTCCACAAACTCTTCCGTTTACAAGTCCATTCCATTTACGAAGGTATACCATCCATCCTGGCGAAGGATCAGTTCAACATCTGCTGTTCAGGCAAGAGAAGAAAAATTCTGGATAGATTTTGATGTTGAAGGCATCAACTTCAGAGAGCGACACACATACCCAGATGCAGCAAAGTCTTGAACATTAGCTTGAACAGGCTCGAGCTTTCTGGGTCGTTGAGGAACGATCTTTTGGGAGGTAGTTATCTTCGTCACGACCATTGTCGGTAGAAATTGGCTGGCCTGTTGGGGAGTGGTGGGTGGCTCAGCAATTGGCATGAGGGGCATGCCCCTCTTATTAGCAGGATCGTAATTCAACCAGCCCTTGTAGTAACGCGCATACTGTCGGGTATTCTGATCCAGAGAATCTTGGTACAACTTCTCCAAACTCTGCAATTGAGATGTTTGATCAGTGGAAAGGTTGAACAGGTTGATCTGCAACTCATTGTAGGGGGCAAAATCAGTAGAAGTAGAGAAGGAATTATCGTGTTCCTCGTTCTGCTTACGAGCAAACCCTGAGATGACGATGCTTTGCCGCTGCTTCGAGTACCAATTTACGATGTTCGAAAGATGAGGGAGAAAGAGGTGTTCCCAAAGAGCTGGAGAGAAATCCACACGAGAGTAAAAGGGATCCACGATGAACATCTCGAGCGTATGGTTGGCTGCCTTGTGATCGCTGTTCCGGAGCTTCCATACAAAGGCCAGGTTGAGGTGCGCCCAAGCAGACAGGTACGAATTGGCCACTCCAGCCGTGGTGGCTCTACAATCCAGCAAGGCACAGACCTGCAGCATTTTCTCAGCATGATCTAACCGAGCGATTTTGGTTTCGTTATTGGATGTCCGAATTGCCTCCTCCAATGCATCAATTCCCCAATCCAAATTCGCCAAGACGGCCTGTTCTGCGTAGTTTGCCATGGTGGCTTGCTCACTTGCGTGTTGCAACTGCCCATCGTTACACCTCAGCCGTTCTACACACTGGTGTTTGTGCTGAGCTCGTTGCTCGCTATCCAAAAGAGCTTCCAGTGTGTACCTCCCCATCACCGACACCATAGCACTCACAGCTGCGGTGTCTAAAGCTGCTGGGGACATCGGGTAGGACATTTTATAACTCTATCCCAATTTTTTATTGAGTCCTTAACTGTCTGTCTGACTAAATCCTTCGAAACAACTCTTTCAATTTGAAAGGGCGAAATCCAAAAGGGAGGTATTTCCTGACATTGGGTACTAAAGTTACAGAAGCCATTGGAACAAGATGGTACGAAATTCCGTCGACATTGTTCGCAGTACTAGAGAGGAAAGAACTTTCTCAGGACTCCCGAGTCCAAGGCCCAACGATTTTAATGATTGACGTCGATTCCTGGAACTGTTACAAATCCAGAGCCACCCCACGAGCGAGTCCAAGCTCAGTCAAACACACCAACCGCTGCAGCTGCAGCTGCATGTATATGACTTGCGAAAGTTGCTGCGGTCCAGTGGTGCGAGGAGCATGAGTACAGCGATTGGGGTCTGTCCGTCTGCTCCACATTTTCCTTCTAAGCTGGTGATTGCACGTACAGAATCAAGTATACCGAACCAACTGCAATAATACTATCACCTCCTCACCGACATTTCCTCTCATCAATCTCTCATGCAAGTTTTCACTCAGTCAGGCCGGAGGGGAAGGGGCTCCAGTGAAGTAGAGGAAAATGATGAAACCTCCGTTCTTCTCAAACACCAAATCCCTCCGGTACCCGCCTTTCCACTCGCTATAGAGGCTGGAGAGTGCGCTGTTTGGCCTGCGTCCCATGCCATGCCAAAACTGTGGCCAGGACTTTTGCCTGAGCTTATAACATACGACCAAATCACCTTGCACAAGACAGTGTGCCTGGTGGGTCCTTGCATAATCGGATTCCATTTGTTTCATGAAGTGAAAGCAAATGATGCCAGTGACATAGGACAAATATGGCCGGCTTTCGTGCCCTTGTGTTAGCCTCTTTATGGAGATGAGGGAGACTTGATCATAAACCGGACAATGTATGGTCTGGATGCAAATAAGAAGAGGGTGAACGAATATCGGTGGAAGTCCGAGGTCCAAATGAGGGACACAACGACAATCTTGCGCTGGTCAAGTTCATTAAACCAGCGCAACTATGGAATCACCACTTCTGATCATCTAAGCAGGAAAGAAAGCAAAGGTGAAGCTGCACTTGAAGGTAAAATGATAGTTCGTCCGAGTTTGACCGACCAAGTATGTCGTTGAAGTGTAATAATGGCCGCTGAAAGCTTTGAGCAAGATATGACACACGGAACGAATAACTTTGTCTCTTGCTCTGAAGGATGACTATGGCAATCACTTGCGAAGGCATCAACATCAGGATCTAGCCATCTAAATTCACATCCCCCTATGTATTCCTTCTTTTACTTGGTCTTCTCGGTCTCCACCTTCTACCCATGCTGGGAAACGGGTCCTTGTCCTTTTTTCTTTGTTCTGCGTTCTTCAGCATATATCGTCTTAACTTTTATTTCACCGATGACGATTACCCAGCGAGTTGGATTTTCATGTTAACTGGCCGTGTAAATACACATAAATATTTAAGAAAGTTGTAAGAGCTTTTGAGCTAATCGACCATGTAAGCATATAATCCAAATCTGAAGAACAGCAATAGTAGAGAGAGCAGATCAGGTAAGAAACCCAAAAAAAAACACTAGATGTGCTTGTAAATTAAAAGAGAACTAGTGTGAGAATTTGTCCTTGTGAGAAAAGCCTCCGGCATTCCTGGTTTCTAAGTTCCATTCATATTTTTTGACCAGCAGATGTTTGAACTAATGATATGCTTAGAAGGCGTGGACCTTGCAGGACACACTCTTTCACCCCCAATTGATATATTACGTATGACCCATACAAATCTTAATTTTTAATTTTTAAGTCTATCCTACGAGCACTCCTATTATTGGACCAATGTTGCTGAAATGATCATACTTACTATATTGGCACTATTAAACCAATTGTGTGATAGCTGTACTTACTCTCTCGAATCAAAGTTTATGCATGTGATGTTGCACTTCACGATTTACGACCAAGTCTTATTACCCTAACCTCCTGTTCGTATGCTTTATGAGCTTCTTGTTTCTTTTTTATCTCTCTAGTAAGAGAAATGCATGTAAGTACAAGTCTCCAATTATGATCTGATATCTAGCTAGCAAATAGCTTCAAATAATGACTGATTCGTTCAGTTCTTCACTTTCTATTTCCATCGGAGGATCAATGTTCCTTGTTTCTAACGGTTTTTTTTTTTTAAGTAAGAAGTCCACCAATTAGTTCAGCGATAGGAACAGACTAGGTGCTTATGAGAACTATATTGTGATGCATAAAATATAATAAAAATCAAAAAAATTTATATCAAAATTTGTTAATATAAACTCTCATATAAGGACTATATCTTCGTGGTGAGCCTATTGTCTTCTAAAATGAGATAGTTCTAAACGTCCATGGTTTGCCCCCCTCCCAATATCTAATCTACTAATCTTATTTAACATCTAACCTCTTTGTTTAATCATTTTTACAATCACAATGATATTATAATATTATTAGTGGATCAAAAACTATCAATGCAAAAGGAATTTTAAAGCTTTGTATAGAAAAATTAGCCAAGGAAATTTCAAAGCTTTGTATAGAAAAATTAAGAATAAAATCTTGTAATGTCAATCACAATATTAGTAATACTTATTAATTCATTATATATGTAATTAATGTGTTTAACCTAGAGGTAACATTTTGGTGGTTTATCTATAGCAATATTATTAGTAAAAATATTAATGTATTATTTTCTCCTATGACTCATTCTAAACTTCCTAGATATTTATAACAAATCCGTGAAAGATGAATTGAAGAAGAGAAATAAGTAACAATCTATGGCCAAGTTATTGAAAAATCACTTTTTGATTGAAAATCAAATATCCTTGACTTGACCACAACTAGATCCCTATTGACTGTTTGGCCAAGTAAATATAAAGATTTTATTGAGAAAATATTTTTTATTAAATATTTCAATTTTATTTTTTTAAAGTGAGCTTTTTATTTGATTACTTTGCAAATCTGAACAAACAAAGGTATCTTACTAAAAATGACTTAAATTTTGGAGGTTAAATTTGGATATTGATAAATGAAAGATTTCTTGATGTGCAACTAATTATATCCAATGTTCTTATATCCAATTGAATGGATTTCCTCTCAAATCCCCCAGACTCTTCTCCTTCATCTCATGGACGATTGTGAAGTCACTCAATTTTAAGTTCTAGAACAAGAATCATCTAGAGAGATGCTTTCTCTAGATGACTTTGGCCATAGAAAGGATGGAACATTTATTGACCGATGGTATACAAAAAGAATCACTTTTTATATTTTCTTACAATTTTTGGGAGTGAAGATAATGTTGCATGTTGCCTATGGGGTATGAAAGGAGGCAGGTGCAAAGGCTAGGAATGACTTCAAGTGGTGTACCACTCCAAAGACTAGTAATAATACAAATTTTCTACTAAAACTCAAGGAAATTTATTTGACTAACTTTGAAGTGAAATTGCTTCTATGGAAAGTGAAATTTGTAAGTGTGCACTTGGTTTTATAATCAAATTTCTTGCTCATTCTTCAATCATTTTTTGGTTGAAGTGTGAGTGTGTACTTGTCCTCCACACATACAAAAAATTTTGTGGACAAAAAGTAGTATTTTCACACACATGTCATGTACTTTGCGAGTTGCACTCCTTTGTACATGCAGAACAATACTCAAGCAATCACTCTCACACATGCAAAATGTAACAATATGGAATTTATAGATTAGTTAGTCAAGATTAACAAAGTAGAAAATAGGCCAAATTAGCCAAGAATTATAAAAATGTTCTAGAAGTATCTAGGAAGCTACTTGGTACCTTCCAAGTATATAGTAATGTGCATGCCAAGTGGTAACTTCTAGGAGGAAGCTTCTTGGTTAGCATAGCTTGCACGCCAAGTAGGTGGCTTCTAGAAAAGAAGCCAGCTTCTTGTGAAACTTCCCGACTAGCTTAGTTTGCATGCCAAGTAGACAACTTCTAGAAGGAAGCTTCTTTAGAAGCTTCCTAGTTAACTTGGCTTGCACTCAAAGAAGGTGACTTTTAGGAAAGTTCTCATGAGCCTTGTATGTTCCTTATAAATACTAAGACCCAAGCTCAAGCTAAGCATTTTGAGTTTCACTCATTCAAGAGTCCCAATGTGATCTTTCATTCCAATTTTCCACTCTTCTATTTCTCTTCTTGGTCTTTTACATTGGTATAAGAGCAAGAATAGAATGGATGGAATTAATATACAATCATATCCATTTTTTCCAAACCATTGGGATTTTTTTGGTCATGTGCTATCCAAGCATCATTTCATGTATTTCATCATCTCATGCTTTCTAAATACAATCACCTTGTTTGATGAACCCCTAGTACTTCTACTTGTAACTTATGTAGAATGGTGGACATGTTGCATATATGCATTAACTTAGATATATTGTAGGTAGTTTGATAGAGTAGTAGCCATGGCGGCAATGCATGAGTTATCATTGCTTTGCAACAATAAATTGAGCAGCTTATTTGATTGTTGGAAGAATGAGATTATCAACTATAAGAACATGTAGGAGAGCATCATTCCAAGAAGGAGAAGAGCAAATCCAATTTCCAAAGCCCAAATTCTATTTGAAGGCAAGGACCTCCCAAGCACTATGAAGGATTTTTTGTTTGATTTTGAACATTATTTTGAAATTACAAATCTTCAAGATGAATAGATCAATTCTTGTGACTTCAAGTCAATTGTAATGGAATGGCAAAACTATGGTGGTGATTCCAAGTGGGGCGAGCTAAATGGTAGGTTGTTATCTCAATCTTGACATGGGAAGAATTCAAGAGTGTAATAATTAGGCAATTCCAAATTATAAATGGCATACAAGTAGTCTGATATAGGTTGGAAAAATTAAATCAAATTGGTTATGTAAGAAGCTTCATCACTCAATTCCAAAACACCATAATCCACATTCTAAATATATTAGAAGGTGAATCTTTGGATTGATTTGTGAGGGGCTTGAAGTCATACACCAAATAGGAATTGACCATGCAAGAGCCCAAACACTTGGAGGAAGCTATGTATTTGGTTGAGCACTTTGATTCCTTGGTTGCGACAACTTGGTCTCAACCTCGATCTTCATAAAATGTAAAAGACCACACCCAAGGAGAGAAATAGGAGAATGGAAACTCACATTGGGACACTTGAATGTGAGAAAACTCCAAATGCCTAGCATGAGCTTCGGCTCTTGTATTTATAGGGATCATACAAGGCTCTTGAGAGGCTTCTCAAGGAGCTTCCTTGAGCCACTTTCTTGGAGTGCAAGCCAAGTTAATTGGAAAGCTTCTCAAGAAGCTTCTTTCTAGGAGTTGCTTACTTGGCATGCAAGCTAAGTTAGTTGGAAGCTTCTAGAAGCCACCTACTTGGAATGCAAGCTAAGCTAGTGGGGAAGCTTCCCAAGAAGCTGCCTAGATACTTCTAGAATATTCTAGGCTAATTTGTCTTTTTTGCTATTTTGTTAGCCCTACTAACTTTGTCGCTAAAGTCCATATTGTTACATATTCCTCCGTTGCTAGTTGGTGATGTCCTCCTCGCCAGTGAAGCTTCGAGCTCTTGGATGGCCGTATGTGCATTCTAGAGGTGGGAAAGAGGTTCTTATGTGGCATCATGAAGGAGATACACTTTCCAAAGGACCTTGTATTCCATAGGTTGTTGGCGTCCTTGTTGAATGTGGCAATGTGCAAGGATACAATCAACTTCATACTCCTCATGATCATTGAAAGAGATGGGAGGAGGAGGAGGTTGGACATGAGAGGAAAAGGAAGATGGGTTAGGAACAAAGGGTTTTAACTTAGAAATATGAAAGATAGGGTGGATGCGCATATGACAAGGTAAGGCAAGTTGATAAGCAACAAGAGAGATGATTTGGGTGACATCAAAGGGTCATATCCAATTGGGGGCAAGTTTACGAACTTGAGTATCAAGTGGGAGGGGTGGGTTACTAGAGGATAACATGAATTTATCACCGACTTCAAAGGTGAGAACACAATGATGGTGGTCCGCACATTGTTCTAACAATTTTAGGGCAACAAGGAGGTGAGATTTGGCTTGTTGGAGAGATTGAGAGATGGTGGTCAAGAAGGTTGAAGTATGAGGAACCTGAGATGGGGGAGGAACAAGAAGAGAATCTAGAGCAAGTGAATCTTGGCCAAAATTGAGAAAGAAAGGAGAAAATCCGGTGCTTGCCTATTTGGAATTGCTATAGATTAATTCCACAACTGCAAGATATTCATCCCAATTGGTATGGTAGACATTGACAACAAAGGCATGCAGTATATTTTCCAAGGTACAATTTTCACATTTGGTTTTTCCATCAATTTGAAGATGATAGGCCGTGGACAAAGCAAGCTTGGTGCCAAGTATTTGGAAGAGTGCTTGCCAAAACTTCCCAGTGAATCGAGGATCATAGTAAGAGATGAGTACATGTGGCATCCTAAATGCTTGAAGACATTGTCAAAGTAGATTTGCACTAAGGTTGAAGCATCCACGGTATCAAAGGTTGGTGCCAAGTGGATTTGCTTACTAAGCTTATCCACAAACACCAAGACTATTATGTGTCCTTGCTTTGTCTTGGGCAAGGATGTGATGAGATCCAAACTCACATGTTCCCATCAAGCGGATGGAATGGGGAGTGGTTAAAGGAGTCCACTCGGCTTCTAGTTGCTGACCTTGATGCGTGGGAAACTTTCAAATGATTGGACAAACATCTTGTGTCATGTTGGGCCACCACCATTGGCATCAAAGGGTACCCAAGGTCTTGTCCACACCCATGTGACCAACTATTGGTAAATCATGGGCTTCTTGAAGACTTACAAGTTGGAGATCACCTTTGGCTGGAATATAGATCCGGTCCCCATTGAATAGGAGGCTTTCCTTGAAGGAGAAGGTGTTGTACTCCTTGTAACATGTTGTAAGATGACCATATACCATTTGGAAGAAGGGATCTTATTGTAGATCTAACCAAAACTTATTTTGGACCTTGGAGTCAATTACCACCGTTGTAATTGCCACCGTGATGAGAGGAAGAGACTTCAAATAAGGTCATTGTGATAGAGCATCAAGGATGACATGGAACCGACTTGGGTTGTACTCAAGTTTGATGTCAAACAATTGGAGTTGCTCCTCCCATCGATGACGTTGACTCTTCATGTGTTCTAAGTGTAAGGTCTGCAACAATGGTTTGTGATCAATTTGCATGATCACTTGTTTCCCTAATAGATAATGCCTCAATACCTTGGTGGCATATACCATTGCAAGTTGTTCTTGATCTTGAGCAGAGTAATTTCTTTTAACTGTATTTAGTCAACAAGACACAAAGGCAATGGGATGTAGTCCATATGGGAATCCTTGTTGCAACACGGCTCCTATTGCAAAGTAAGAAGCATCAAAATCAACCACACAAGGTAGTTGAGGATCATTGATTGAAGAATGGGCATTGAAGACACCATATGTTTGAACTTTTGCAATGCTTCTTCATGCTTGGTGGTCCATAAGAAACTCAAGTTTTTCCCCAAGAGGTCAATCAATGGTGCAGCCACATGAGCATAATAATGGATGAACCGTCAGTAAAAATTGGCCAATCCATTAAATACCTATACTTCTATAGCATCCTTTGGAGTAGGCTAATCAATAATGGCCTTGAATTTCTCCTCTTCCATCTTGATCTCTTCCGTTGAGATCTTGTGACCCAAGAAGGTGACTCCCTTTTGCCAAAAGGCACACTTTAACTTCTTGCAATAAAATTTCCATTATTGTAGGTGTCTTTGGACTTCTCCCACATGATTCGTGTGTTTTGCCTTTGTCTTGCTATAGATTAAGATATCATCCAAGAACACCACCATGTTCCAATCCAATAGTCCATCCAACACCCAATGCATTTGATCCATGAAGACTACTAGAGCATTAGTGAGCCCAAAAGGTAGAATTCTCCACTCAAAATGCCCATACCTTGTGTGAAAGGCAGTCTTTTGCACATCCTCCCTATTAATGGGGATTTACCAATAGCCACTACGGAGATCCAACTAGGAAAATTATCATGCTCCACTCAATTGATCAAGCAAGTCATGGATCCAAGGCAAGGGATATGCATTCTTCATTGTTTCTTATTGAGCCTACGGTAATCAATATAGAAATGAAGTGTTCCATCCTTCTTTGGAACAAATAGTTCCGGTGTTCACCAAGGAGAGATACTATGTCATATGAAGTCATTCTCCAACAACTCCATAAGTGTTGTTTGCAACTCTTCTAACTCCTTTGGTGAGCACCAATAGATTGGTCTACTCACTGGAGTACTCCTTGGCAATAACTCAATCTTGAAGTGCATACCACGATTGGAGAGTAATACCTCCGGCAAATCATCTACAAACACGTACACAAACTTCTGAACTATCTGATCAACCATTGCTTGATGAGGCTCTTTGTAACAATATAGAGTTTAGCGACGAAGTTAGTATGGCTAACGAAGTAACAAATAAGACAAATTAGCCTAATATATTCAGGAAATATTTAGGAAGCTTCTTGGGAAGCATCTTGGCTAGCTTAGCTTGCACCTCAAGTAAGTAGTTTCTAGAACAAAGCTTCTAGAAGCTTCCAACTAGCTTAGCTTGCATGCCAAGTAAGCGGCTTCTAGAAGGAAGCTACTTGAGAAGATTCTTGGTTAACTTGGCTTGCACTCTAAGAAAGCGGCTCAAGGAAGCTTCTTGAGAAGCTTCTCAAGGGCCTTGTATGCTACCTATAAATACCAAAGCCAAAGCTCATGCTAGACATTTGGAGTTTTCCCTCATTCAAGCGTCCCAATGTGAGCTTCCATTCTCCTATTTCTCTCCTTGGTCTTAGTCTTTTACACTCTTGGCACTCCTCAAATTGTCCTTGTGCAATCGGCTTGATCCACACAGCAAAATAGACTTATCTTCCTCCAAAGCTTGCTCTATAGCTGCTTCACTAACAAACTTCCCATCTAGGGACTCATCTTTCTTCAAAGCTTGCTCCATGGCTGCTTTCTTGGTAAACATCCCATCTTGGGACTCATCTCCCTTCAAGGCTTGCTCTATGGCTACCTTCTTGAAAAAATTCCCATCCTAGGACCAACTATTTTTAGGTGTCTTACTCAAAGGTGCTAAACAACCTAATCAGAAATTCCTACCTTGATGTTGTACTCAAATTTATGGTCGGGTCCAATCAAATTGAACCTTATGACTTTCAAAACAAGGTAGTCCCAGAATGACATTGTAGTGTAGAGGTGTCACTACCAACCTCATATAATCCAAATACTCATTCCCAATCTTGAAGGCAACAGGATGTGAGGTACAGAATGCAACCATCCACCATCATCAATCTTCTTCTAATTACTTGCTTGATAGGAATACCCAATTCCTTCGCTACTTACATAAACATGCAATTTTTTGAACTTCCAGAATCAACCAAAATCCTATAACCCCAATTAGATATTGTACCTTACAAGTGAAGCAAACTTGCATAGGCTTGTATAGGTCAAGCCTTCAATCCCATTAGAACTAATCAAGCTCCTAGTAGGTGGCTCAGAATCTCCAACTGGGATTCCTTGTTTCCTTGATCTTTCCGCTCCACAAACTCCATCTAGGCAACTTGTCAAGGTCACTCATTCTTGAGTAGACATTTAGCAATGCGATGTCCCAATTGGTGAGAATAGAAACAACCACCATTTTGTCGTAATTTCTCTTTATCTACAATGCCAAGTGGTCTCCATTGAATGGCATCAATCCCTATTAGGGTTGGCGCTTCCACCTATGTGTAGTGTATCGGTAGGTTTTGTGGAGGTTGAGGTCAAGACCAAGTTATTACAACCAAGGAATCAAACTGTTTGTCCAACTACATGGCTTCCTCCAAGTGTTGTGGCTCTTGCATGGTTACCTCTAATTTGGTTTCTGACTTCAAGCCCCTTACAAATCGATCCAAAGCTTCACCTTCCAATATATCCAAAAATTTGCATGATTGTGTTCTAGAATTGTGTGATATAATTTCTTATAGAGCCAATATGTGTCAACTCTGCCAACCTATCCCATGCAGCTTGTGTAGCATTTATAGCTTAGAACCAACTAATTGTTGCACTCTTGAATTCTACCCATGTCAAGATTAGTGAAATAATTTGTCTTTTGCTTGCTCCACTCAGAATCTCCACCATAGCTTTGCTATTCCATCCAATTCGCTAGAAGCCAAGAGAATTTGTTTTTGCTCATCTTGTAGATTGGTAGCTTCAAAATAACATTCACAATCAAACACAAAATTCTCTACTATGCCCGAGAGATTCTTGCCTTCAAATACCTTAGGTTTTGGGTATTGGATTCTATCTTCTCCTTCTCAAATGGGTATTCTCTCTACATGCTCTTATTGTCAAAGATTGTGTTCATCCAACAATCGAGTAAGGTGCTCAATTTGTTGTTGCAAAGCAAGGATAACATTGGGCATTGCTGCCATGGTTGCTACTCTATCACGCCACCCCTAATCTATCTATTTATTAACACATAGAAGCAACATGTCCACCGTTCTCCATAAGTTACAACCGGAAGCACCAAGGGTTCCTCAGATATGGTGATCATATGCATAAAATCTTGTCCAAAGTGTGAGGTGATGAATTGTGTGAAACAATGCTTGGGTAGCACTAGGAAACAAAAATCCCAATGATTTGGTGGAAGTGGATTTGGTGGTCCATAAATTCCATCCATCCTATTCATACTCTGATACTAATGTAAAAGACCAAGACCAAGGAGAGAAATAGGAGAATGGAAACTCACATTGTGACATTTGAATGTGGAAAAACTCCAAATGCCTAGCATGAGCTTTGGTTCTTGTATTTATAGGGATCATATAAGGCTCTTGAGATGCTTCTTAAGGAGCTTCCTTGAGCCACTTTCTTGGAGTGCAAGCCAAGTTAACTAGGAGTTTCTTAAGAAGTTTCCTTCTAGGAACTGCTTACTTGGCGTGCAAGCTAAGTTAGTTCAAAGTTTCTAGAGGCTTCCTTCTAAAAGCTACCTGCTTGGAGTGCAAGCTAAACTAGCCAGGAAGCTTCCCAAGAAGCTTCCTAGATACTTCTATAATATTCTAGGCTGATTTGTCTTATTTGCTAATTCATTAGCCCTACTAACTTTGTTACTAAACTCCATATTGTTACATAAAACCTACCCACACACTACACGTGGATGGAGGAGCCAACACCAAGGGAGATTGATACCATCCAATAGAAACCACTTGGCTCTACAGATAAGGACAATTTGCAACAAATTGGTGGTTGCTTTTATTGTTGCCAAATTGGTTATTGCATTGTTGAATTTCCACTCAAGAATAGATTATCTTAACAAACTACCCAAAATGGAGTTTATGGAGCGTGATGATCAAGGAACTATGGAATCTTAATAGTAGAACTTGAGCTATCTATTGGGAACTTGATTAGTTCCAATGGGATTGAAGTCTTGACTTATGCAAGTTGTTGATTTTACTTGCAAAGTATGATATCTAATCATAATGTAGGACTTTAGTTGATTTTGGAAGTTTATAGAATTGAATGTCCATGCAAATAGTAAAGGAATTTAGTATTCCTATCAAGCCAATAATTGGAAGTAGATTGATGATGGTGGATGATAGAAAGGGTTCTATATTCCGTACCTCACATCTTATTACATTCAAGATTGTGGAGGAGTATTTGGATTGTATGAGGTTTGAAGTGACACCTCTACACTATGATGTCATTCTAGGTTTGCATTGGCTTGAACATCATAAGGTTAAACTTGATTGGATCCAATAATAAATTCAGTATCACACCAAGGTAAGAATTATTAATTAGATTATCTAGCACGTTTTTTTGAGATGTCTAAGAATAGTCAATCCCAAGATGGGAAGTTTGTCAATAAAGCAGACATAGAGCAACCTTTGGAGGAAGATAAGCCTATTTTTGTGGTGTGGATCAAGCTTATTGTGCATGGAGTATCTGATGAGAGCCAAAAGCCTCATCAAGCAATGGTTGCTCATATAGTTCAAGAGTTTGTAGATATGTTTTAGGATGATCTGCCAAAGGGATTACTCTTTGATCACTGTATGGCCTTCAAGATTGAGTTATTGCCAAGAAGTAATCTAGTGAGTTGACCAATCTATAGGCTCTTACCAAAAGAGTTAGACTAGCTTCAAACAACAATAATGGAGTTGTTGGAGAAGGATTTCATACAACATAGTACATCTCCTTGGGGACCACTTGGTACTATTTGTCCCAAAGAAGAATGGAATGACTTTGCTTTTGTATTGATTATCATCACCTCAATAAACAAATAGTGAAAAATGCATATCCTTGCCTCAAATTGATGACTTGCTAGATCAATTGAGTGGAGCACAATTTTCCAAGTTGGATCTCCAAAGTTGCGATTAGCAAAGTCCTAATGATAGAGAGGATGTGCAAAAGACTACCTTTTGCACAAGGTATTGGCATTTCAAATAAAGAGTTCTACCTTTTGATTTCACTAAAGCTCCAATAATCTTCATGGATCAAATACATCATGTGTTGGATGGCCTATTGGATTTGTATGTGATTGTGTTCTTGGATGATATTTTAATCCATAGCAAAATGGAGGCAAAACATGCAAATCAGATGTGATAAGTCTTAACATGACTATGTCACTAGAAGTTCTATTGCAAGAAGTCAAAGTGTGTCTTTTGGCAGAAAGAAGTTACCTTCTTGGGTCATAAGATCTAATCAAAAGGTATCAAGGTGGAAGAGGAGAAAATCAAGGCCATTATTGATTGGTAGACTCCAAAGGATACCATAGAAGTGCAATCATTAAATTGATTGGCAAGTTTTTACTGACAATTCATCACTACTATGCTCATGTGACCGCACCATTAATTGACCTCTTGAGGAAGACCTCAAGCTTTCAATGGACCACCAAGCACAAAGAAGCATTCTAGAATTTGAAGCATATGGTGTCTTCAAGACCCATTCTTCAACCATATGGTCCTCAAACTACCTTGTGTGGTTGACTTTGATGCTTCTCACTTTGCCATTGGAGCTATATTGTAGCAAGAATTTCCAAATGAGTTGCAGCAAGAATTTCAAGATGGGCTACATCCCATTGCCTTTTTGTCTTGCCAACTAAATTTTCCAAAAAGGAATGACTCTACCTAAAATCAAGAAAAACTAGCAATGGTTCATACCACAAAGGTATAGAGGCATTATCCCTTGGAGAAATAAGTGATCATGCAAATCAATCACAACCCCTTGTTGTAGACATTTCATTTGAAGCAAATGAAGAGTCAACATCATTGATGGAGGAACATTTACAATTTTTTGACATCAAACTTGATTGCAAACCCTATAGGTTCCATGTTATACCCAATGCCCTATCATAAGGACCTAATTTGAAAACTCTTCCACTCATCACAATAACAATTACAACAATTTCAATTGACTCAAGAGTCCAAATCAAGTTTAAGATCACTTTATAACAAGATCTTTCAAATAGAACAAGGTCATCTTGCAACACATGACAAGGAATGTAATAACTTCTCCTTCAAGGAAAGCCTTCTATTTTGTGAGAACCAGATCTATGTTGTAGCCAAGGGTGATCTACAACTTGTGCATCTTTAAGAAGCCCATGACTTACCAATCATTGGTCGTATGGGTGTGGACAAGACCTTGGGTACCCTACAACACCAATGGTGGTGGCCCAACATTGCACAAGATGTTGAAAGTTTATCCAATCTTGTGAGAGTTGCCAATATAACCCGACCAACAACCAAAAACCAAGTGGCTTCTTTCAACCACTTCCTATCCTATCGGCTCGATGGGAACATGTAATCTTAGATCTCATCACATCCTTGTCCAAGACAAAACAACGCCACATAGCAATTGTGGTGTTTGCGGATAAGCTTAGTAATCAAATCCATTTTGCACCAACCTTTGATATAATGGATGCTCTAAAATTAGCCCATATCTACTTTGATAATGTCTTCAAGCATCATGGGATGCCTCATGTACTCATCTCATTTGTGATCCTTGATTCATTGGAAAATTTTCATAAGCACTCTTCCAAATACTTGGCACCAAGCTTGCTTTGTCCATAGCCTATCATCCTCAATCTGATAGACAAACCAAACCTACAAATTGTACCTTGGAGTATATGCTTTGTGCCTTTGTTAACATTGACCATACCAATTGGGATGAATGTCTTGTAATTGTTGAGTTTTCCTACAACAATTCTAAATAGCCAAGCACTTTATTCTCTTCATTCTTCCTTAATTTAGCCCAACACCACTTCTTCTAGATTCTCTTCTTGCTCCTCCTCCACTTCATGTCCCTCATACTTCCACCTTCTTGACCATAATATCCTAATCCCTACAATATGCCAAATCTCATCTCCTTGTTACTCAAAATAATCAAAAACAATACACTAGCAAACATTGTTGTGATCTTACCTTTCAACTTGGTGATAAGTTCATGTTTTTTTCTGAATAATCTACCCTTCCCACTTGATACCCAAATCCATAAAATTGCTCCTAATTGGAAAGGTCCATTGGATGTCAACCAAATCATTTTCTTATTGCTTATTGACTTTCCTTGCCTTGTTATATATAAATTCACCATGTCTTTCATGTTTCTAAGTTGAAACCCTTTGTTTCTAATCCATATTCATTTTCCTGTCATGTCCGACCTCCTCCTCCTCTCGTCCTTATCAATGATCATGAGGAGTATGAAGTTGATTGTATCCTTGCACATTGCCATATTCAATGTGGCCGTCAACAACATACTAAGTCAAAGTCGTTTGGAAAGGGTATCCTCTTCATGATGCCACTTTGGAACCTCTTTCTCATTGCAAGAATATACAAATGGCTATCTAGGATTTTGAAGCTTCCATGGTGACAAAGACATCACCAACTAGTGGTGGAGGAATATATAACAATATGAGTTCAAATATGAGTTAGTTAAGGTTAACAAAGTAGCAAATAGGCCAAATTAGTCAAGAATTATAAGAAAACTCTAGAAGCATCTAAGAAGCTACTTGGTTTTGCCTAAGTATCAGGTAATGTGCATGCCAAGTGGTAACTTTTAGGATGAAGCTTGAAAGCCAAGTAGGTGGCTTCTAAAAGGAAACTTCTTGGAAAGCTTCCAAATAGCTTAGCTTGCATGCCAAGTAGGCACCTTCTAGAAGGAAACTTCCTAGTTAACTTGGCTTTCACTCAAAGAAGATGGCTTTTAGGATAGGAAGTTTAGTTTAGGTAGGTTCTTGAGAAGCTTTTCATGAGCCTTTTATGTTCCCTATAAATACCAAATCTGAAGCTCATGCTAGGCATTCATAATTTCATTCATTCAAGACTCATAATGTGGTATTTAACTCCAATCTTCCATTCTCCTATTTCTCTCCTTGGTCTTTTACAAAAAGCCTTCACCAAATATGAACAATCTCCTTGAATGCCAATTGTCATTGTTGGCAATTCTTTGTCTAGGCGGCAATAAGTTCCAAAAAAATTATACTCTTTGTGTGTGAAAGCCTTCTTGTACAAGTGCATTTGGACTAGAAGGCACTCAAACTTGTGTTCTTTCCTTTTGCCTTATTGTACTTGACATCCTTCCCTCTAAATGTCTTAAACTTTGTACTCCTTCTATTTGGACTTCTTCTAATTGTGACACCACTACAGAATACTTTCACTTTCCTTCCTAAGGAATCAATCAATTAATCAACCACATTTTTACAAATAAGATTTATTTGATAAAAAATTTGTTTTTTGCAAATTTTGTACACCACAAAGGATTGTATTTTCTTAAAGATTCTTGTATGTTTTGCAAATAGAAAGTAACATTTTATCAAATACATTGACTAAAAGATATCATCTACTTTTTATCAACATCCAAGAAGATACAAGTTTCATTTCTTCTCCTTCTTTAGAAGAAAGGTTAGTTTTGTACTAATAATAGACTTCTTGCTTGGTGAAGTTGTTATGAATATCAAAGGTCATAATTTTTAGTTATTGCTTGTAATGAGCTAAGAAGAATGTTTCTAGTCATAGAACTAATCTCTTGTAATTTGTCAAACTCCTTTTCTAAAAGGAAGCTCTCCCTTTGCATATAAAATTAATAAACATCACAAGCAAATGAACATTGTGCAATATGTTTCAAGATTCTTTTGATTGTTTTATTTCATATACAAAATATATTACTGGAAGAAAAATGGCATGATAACCTAGCATCTCTTATTATCACTTATTCACTTCAAATCCAAGGATATAAGATGAACTTGATGACCTATTTGAGGACTAATTTTCTTACCAGAGAGGATCATAATAAGTTAAAAATAAACTTTTACCCTACAAGATACTTGGTATCACAACTCCAAAGGATCATCACTTATCAAGAAGGATTAGGTAGCCAATGCAAAGTATGCAAAAACTAGAAAATTTGTACAAATAGAGGAAGATAACACAAACTCTTTAGATCACCAAGAGGAAAAGAGGCACTCCTCAAAAACCATAGAGGCTAGCAAAGAGGTTATGATCAAGTGCAAAGGTGATTGAAGTGTATGAAGGAGTCCAAGAACATGGAAGAAGAGGAGCACTGATTATTTACCTTACAAGGATCCACTTCCAAAGTGGATTAGGAAGAACAATATAAAAGAGCATGTGGAAGAAGCATAAAGTATAGAAAATATTGGATAAGCATTGGTTCAATCAACCCAAGTACTAATGAAGGAAGAGGCACACTTTGTGATTCATTTGGTAGGAGTAGCATTGCAATTAATGCAAATCCTACTTCCTTAGTACTAGGAGGAATGTGTCTTTGCGGCCTATCTATAGAAATAACAGAATATAAGGTTAAGACATATTTCCTATTAAAGGATTTTAAAGGCAAAGGTAGTTCTTCACAACCAAGCATTGGGCCAAATGTACTTTACCTCATTGAAAATTAAAAATTCATACTTGAGTAACCTCAAAGTATGAAGTAACCCAAAGTCCTTAAAGGAAGACATTGCTCTTAGTTCTAGGCATTCATAGTTGTAATACTTTGGGAGGAGTGCATTCATATTTGTATAGATTTATAGTTTAAGACATTCAAATCTATAAGTCCAAAAGGTGTAAATTTCAGATTGTCTTTGGGGAAGACCTTACACCTTGCATGACACATATAATGCACCTAATTAGCCTAAAAGTGATTGAATAAGATAAGACATGATTAGGATCTTAAATATGTGACATAGGTAGTAATGCATGATATTTAGGTAAACCACTTAGGCACTTGATCCCTTTAGAGTGGAACATAAATGTACTTAAGACTTTGGCTTAAAGTCATTCATGTTCATTTTCTATACTTTTGAAATTTAGTTAAGATAACCTTGAGTTCTTTTCAAACTATAAATTTCCAATGTTGAAGGATGTTTTTTTTTGTAGTGGTGTGGAATTTCACAAAAGGATCACAATTTCTAGAGTATAGAGAGGTGTATTTGCACTTGATCAAGATGGTTGATTCTTGAGTGACATGTAGGAGTGAACTTAAATGCCAAAGAGTCAATCTAGATTTCAAGCATTGGGAGTAATAAAAAAACAAAAAGCAAGAGCATTCAACCAACTTTGTAGTTGTACCTCTGGAGGAAGGGTAGTATGCAGCTTCATGGTCAAGATCTTTGAAGTGAAGAGGCATTTGAAGTGAATTTAGTCATTACCTTGAAGTCATTACTTGTATTGAATGTGATCTTTGTTTTCACTTTTGTGTAGTATGCCACAAAGGATGATATTACTCTCTTTTTGGAGGAGTTATTTCTCAAGAGGTTCAATAGGAAATAATGAATGAATTGCAACTTAGTGACACTTCTCTTCATTTTTAGTCATTTCCAACCTCAAGGAATGACCTATTCTAACAAATTGTACTACTATTCAAGCAACATTGACTCACCACATCCTTACATTTGACAAAGGTATATTATATTCATCTATTGTGGCAATTTGAACCTAAAATGCATATGACATAATGATCTCCATAACTCTTTAACTTGGTCATTGCTTATTTTTGGTTCATTTTACATATGGATTTACTCTTAGGATTTACTCTTATGCCTTAAGGTTACAATGTAAGTGGAATTTCTTGCAGGTTAATCAAAGGAGTGAACTAAGAGAGTGTAGGAGCTCTTGCCTTGGATGCTTGGATATGGTTGTGAGCCTTGAGTGGTAGTAAAAAAGATTCATGAAGCATTCTCATGGGTGTAGCCACATATAAAGATGAACCACGTACTTCTATGTAATGTGTGAATCTGCTAGTTGTATACATGGTGTAAAGATGATGTTATAATGCTCATCAGTTTCTCAACAATTGCTATCAGAGTGAATAATAAGAGACAAGAGTATTGCGCACTTAGGTTTACATCAAAGGAGTAATCAATGCAATTCAAAGCTTCTTATTCTTATTTATTATGAAGACATGAGTCTATGGAGCAAAGAAACAATTTGAAGTTGATTGAAACACTATACATTCAATCCATTACGTGGAGTCATCCATTGAATGAAATTTCCACCAAATCAACCAAGCATGAAGATATCAATTCAAGAAGATTTCTATGATTTTTGAAGGCTATGGAGGTTTAGCCAAACCTGAGGTTGTTTTGGAGTCATTGCGGTTTATATGAGAGGCAATAGGAGAGGTTCTTAGGCTTAGTAGAGAGATCACAATGAGCTCATCATTTTGAGACCTAGGGATGAGGGAGCAACAAATTTCTTTTTTGCTATTGATGGTTTTGTCAGCAGTGGTTAAATTTCTTAACATTAGAATTGATGGTCATTATTTTCCAAGGAGACCATGCGGGAGTATTGAGGGATATTGGCAAGAGACAAACAACAAAAAGGTGAATGTGTGCTAACTCCCTCTCCCCTCTCCCCAAGATTCCCTAAAGGGGTCATAAATAGGGGAGTTTCTTTGTGTGAATCCAAGGTTTTTAACCCCTATCATTTGGCATTGTTTAGAATATATAAAATAAGGTATCTTGCTAGAACTTGGAAAAAAACCCAATTGCAAATTAGGAGCATGTTAGACATAACATTATGTGGTGTAAATTAAGTGTAAGCGACCAAGACCAAGGAGAGAAATAAGAGAATGGAAGCTCACATTGGGATCCTTGAATGAGAGAAAACTCTGAATGCCTAACATGAGCTTTGGTTCTTGTATTTATAGGGTTCATACAAGGCTCTTGAGAAGCTTCATTGAGCCACTTTCTTGGGGTGCAAGTCAAGTTAATTGGGAAGCTTCTCAAGAAGTTTCCTTCTAGAATTTGCTTACTTGCCATGCAAGCTAAGCTAGTTGGAACCTTCTAGAAGCTTCTTTCTAGAAGTTACTTACTTGAGGTGCAAGCTAAGCTAGCCGGGAAACTTCCCAAGAAGCTTCCTAGATACTTCCAAAATATTCTAAGCTAATTCGTCTTATTTGTTACTTTGTTAGCCCTAGTAATTTGTTGCTAAACTCTATATTGTTACATATTCCCCCACAGCTAGTTGGTGATATCCTCGTTGTCAATGAAGCTTCAAACAAATTCTGGAGGTGAGAAAAAGGTTCCCATGTAGCATCATGAAGGAGATATCCTTTACAAAGGACCTTGTACTTTGTATGATGTCGACGGCCTCGATGAATATGGAAACGCACAAGGATATGATCAACTTTGTACTACTCATGATCATTGATAAGGACAAGAAGAGGGGGAGGTTAAACTTGAGAGGAAAAGGAAGAGGGGTTAGGAACAAAGGGTTTCAACTTGGAAACATGAAAGACATGATGGATACGCATATGATAAGGCAAGGCAAGTCGATAAGCAACAAGAGAGACAATTTTGGGTGACATCAAAGGGTCCTATCCAATTAGGTGCAAGTTACAAACTTGGGTATCAAGTAGGAGAGGGAGGTTACTAGAGGATAGCATGACTTTATCACTAACCTCAAAGGTAAGCTCACGATGATGGTGGTCCACATATTGTTTTTGACAATTTTGAGCAACAAGGAGGTGAGATTTGGTTTCTTGGAGAGATTGGGATATCATGGTTAAGAATGTTGAAGTATGAGGAACCTAAGATGGAGGGGAGCAAGAAGAGAATCAGGAACAACCAGATTTGGGCTAAAATTGAGAAAGAAAGGAGAAAATCTAGTGCTTGCCTGTTTGGAATTGTTATAGGCAAATTCTACAATTGCAAGACATTCATCCCAATTGGTATGGTGTACATTGACGAAGGCATGCAATATATACTCCAATGTACAATTTGCTGTTTGGTTTGTCTATCAGTTTGAAGATGATAGGCCGTGGAAAAAGCAAGCTTGGTGCCAAGTTTCTGGAAGAGTGCTTGCCAAAACTTCCCAATAAATCTAGGATCACAGTTGGAGATGAGTACATGTGGCATGCCATGATGCTTGAAGACATTGTCAAAGTAGATTTGTATTAAGGTTGGAGCATCTATAGTATCACGGGTTGGTGCTAAGTGGATTTGCTTATTAAGCTTATCCACAAACACCATGATTGTTGTGCGTCCTTGCTTTGTCTTGGGCAAGGATGTGATGAGATCCAAGTTCACATGCTCCCATTGATTGGATGGAATGGGGAATGGTTGAAGGATTCCACTTGGCTTTTGGTTGCTGGCCTTATTACGTTGGTAGCTCTCACACAATCAGACAAATTCTCAAACATCTTGCATCATGTTGGGCCACCATCATCGGCATTGGAGGGTACCCAAGGCCTTGTCCACACCCATGTGACCACCTATGGGTACACCATGGGCTTCTTGAAGGCGCACAAGTCAAAGATCACCTTTGGTTGGAATATAGATCCGGTCCTCATGGAATAAATGGCCCTCCTTGATGGAGAAGGTGTTGTACTCCTTGTCACATGTTTTAAGGTGACCATGTATTATTTGGAAGAAGGGATCTTGTTGTAGAGCTGACTGAAACTCATTTTGGACCTTGGAGTCAATTGACACTTTTGTAATTGCCGCTATGATGAGAAGAAGAGACTTCAAATCAGGTCATTGTGATAAAGCATCAAGGATGACATGGAACCTACCTGGTTTGTACTCAAGTTTGATGTCAGAAAATTGGAGTTGTTGCTCCCATTGATGATGGTGACTCTTCATGTGTTTCAAGTGTAAGGTTTGCAACAATAGTATGTGATCAATTTGCATGATCACTTGTTTTCCCAACAGGTAATGCCTCCATACCTTGGTGGTATATACCATTGCAATTTGTTCTTGATCTTGAGTAGAGTAGTTTCTTTCATCCATATTGAGTCAGCAAGACATAAAGGTAGTGGGATGTAGTCCATCTAGGAATTCTTGTTGCAACACAACTCCAATTGCAAAGTTAGGAGCGTCAAATTCAACCACATTGGGTACCTGAGGATCATATGGTTGAAGAATGGGCCTTGAAGACACATATGTTTCAACTTTTGGAATCCTTCTATGTGCTTGGTGGTCCACTAGAAGCTCACGTCCTTCCCCAAGTGATCAGTCAATGGTGCAGCTACATGAGATAATAATGGATAAACCGTTGGTAAAAATTGGCCATCCATTAAATACTCGTAACTCTATAGCATCCTTTGGAGTATGCCAATCAGTAATGGCCTTGATTTTCTCCTCTTCCATCTTGATCCCCTCCGATGAGATCTTGTGCCCCAAGAAGGTAACTTCCTCTTGCCAAAAGGCACACTTTGACTTCTTACAATAAAATTTCCATTGTCGTAGTTGTCTTAGTACTTCTTGCACATGATTCACGTGTTTTGCCTTTGTCTTGCTATAAATTAAGATATCATCCAAGAACACCATCATGTATTGATCCAATATTCTATCTAACACCCTATGCATCTGATCTATGAAGACTATTGGAGTATTAGTGAGCTCAAAAGGTAGAACTCTCCACTCAAAATGCCCATACTTTGTGCAAAAAAGCCATCTTTTGCACATCCTCCTTATCAATGAAGATTTGCCAATAGCCGTTGCAAAGATCCAGCTTGGAAAATTATAGTGCTCCACTCAATTGATCAAGCAAGTCATCAATCTGAGGCAAAGGATATGCATTCTTTGTTGTTTGCTTATTGAACCCATGATAATCAATACAGAAATAAAATCCTCCATCCTTCTTTGGAACAAATAGTACCAATGCTCCCCAAGGAGAGGTACTATGTCGTATGAATTCCTTCTCCAACAACTCTATAAGTGTTGTTTGCAACTCCTCCAACTCCTTTGGTGAGAGCCTATAGATTGGTGTACTCATTGGAGTACTCCCTAGCAATAACTCAATCTTGAAGTGCATACCACGATTGGAGTGTAATCCCTATGGAAAATCATCTGAAAACACGTCTGCAAACTCCTAAACTATTTGATCAACCCTTGCTTGATGAGGCTCTTGACTCTCCTCAGATTATCCTTGTGCAATTGGTATGGCTACCTTCTTGACAAACTTCCCATCCTTGGGCTGACTATTCTTAGGTGCCTTACTCGAAGGTGCTAGACAACCTAATCAGAAATTCTACCTTGATGTTGTACTTGAATTTGTCGTTGGGTCCAATCAAATTAAACCTTATGACTTTCAAGACAAGGTAGTCCTAAAATGACATCATAGTATAGTGGTGCCACTACAAACCTCATACACTCCAAATACTCTTTCCCAATCTTAAAAGTAACAAGATATGAGGTACAGAATGTAGAATCCTTTCTACCATTTGCCATCATCAAGTCTACTTACAATCATTGGCTTGATAGGAATACTCATTTATATATTAAAAAAAAATTCAAATTTTTTTAATATATAAATGAGTATTCCTATGCTATTTTCATTCCTTTGATACTTGCATAAACATTCAATTCTTTGAATTTCCAAAATCAACCAAATTATACAACCCCAATTAGATATCATACCTTGCAAGTGAAGCAAACTTCCATAAGTTGAGCCTTCAATCCCATTGGAACTAATCAAGCTCCTAGTGGGTGGCTCAAAATCTCCTACTAGAATTCCTCATTTCCCTGATTATTCTGTTCCACAAACTCCATTTGGGTGACTTTTCAAGGTCACTCATTCCTAAGTGGACATTCAACAATGTAATGTCCAACTTGGCAACAATAAAAACAATCTCCATTTTGTCATAATCTTTCTCTATCTTTTGTACCAAGTGGTCTCCATTGAATAGCATCAATCTCTGGTGTTGGTTCTTCCACCCGTGTGTAGTGTATTGGTAAGCTTTGCGTAGGTTGAGGTCGAAACCAAGTTGTCACAACTAAGGAATCGAAGCGCTCAGCCAATTACATGGCTTCTTCTATGTTTTGTGGTTCCCGTATGGTCACCTCCAATTTGAATTGTGACTTTAATCCGTGCACAAATTGATGTAGAACTTCACCTTCTTGTATACCTAGAATTTGCATGATGATGTTCTGAAATTGTGTGATGTAGCTACTAAAAGAGCCAATTTGCTTCAACTCCGCCAATTTATCTCATGCGGTTTGGGTAGCATTTATAGTTTGAAATAGACCAAGTATTGCATTCTTGAATTTAGCCCATGTCAAAATTGGTGTAACAATTTGTTGTTCAGCTTGCTCTACTCAAAATTTCCACCAAAGTTTTGCCACACCATGCAATTAGCTAGAAGCCAAGAGAATCTATTTTTGTTCATCTTGAAGATTGGTGGCTTTAAAGTAACATTTGCAATCAAACACAAAATTCTCCACTATGCCCAAAAAATTCTTACCTTCAAACACCTTGGGTTTTGGAAATCAAATGCAATCTTCTTTATCTTGAATTGGTGCGGTCTCTATATGTTCTCATTGTTACTGTTCTTGTTCATCTAATAATTGAGTAAGGTGCTCAATTTGTTGATGCATCATAAGGATAACGTCCAATATTGCCGCCATAACTACTACTCCATCCCACTACTCCTAGTTTATCTAAATGATTAACACATAGATGTAGCACATCCACCATTCTCCATAAGTTACAATCGGAAGTATCAAGGGTTCCTTAGACAAGGTGATCATATGCAGAAAATCCTACCCAAAGCATAAGATGATGAATTGTGCGAAGTGATGCTTGGGTAAAATCCCAATGGTTTGGCGGAAGTGGATTTTGTGGTCCATAAATTCTATCCATCCCATTTTTGCTTTGATATCAATGTAAAAGACCAAGACCAAGGAGAGAAATAGGAGAATGGAAGCTCACATTGGGATCCTTGAATGAGTGAAAACTCCAAATGCTTAGCATGAGTTTTGGCTCTTGTATTTATAGGGTTCATACAAGGCTCTTGAGAAGCTTCTCAAGAAGCTTCCTTGAGCCGCTTTCTTGGAATGCAAGCCAAGTTAATTGGGAAGCTTCTCAAGAAGTTTCCTTCTAAAGGTCACTTACTTGGCATGCAAGCTTAGCTAGTTAGAACCTTCTAGAAGCTACTTACTTAAGGTGCAAGCTAAGCTAGCCGAGAAGCTTCCCAAGAAGCTTCCTAGATACTTCTAGAATATTCTAGGCTAATTTGTCTTATTTGTTACTTTGTTAGCCCTACTAACTTCATCGCTAAACTCCATATTGTTACATTAAGGTTCCACTCTAATTGGCATGTTTGCCCATGAAGATGCAAAATTTGTATACAAGTTCTCTTGGGAGTTGAGATTAAGTCATAAGGTTGTAAGATCCATTCCCAAAGCAAGAGTTGTCAGGTGAAGATTGCTCATTGTCATTACACTTAGCAAATATAGCAGTCCAAACTGATCAAGAGCATCTTGGTTTCCCTTACCAAACTTCCCAACAATGTTTCTAGATGACTGACCAACTACAACAAGTTGTTGTTGATATGCCCCTAATGTGTTGAATTGCAATTGTTGTTGTTGTTGATATTGATGAACAAACTAATCATAAGACTCCATATTTATAGCCACCCCCAAAGACCCTCTTGACCCCAATGATTGTGTTGCCTTAGAAGCAGGTGGTCCAATAGCCTAAGTTGTGGCATGTAAGCACGGAAGGTTTGTAGAACTAGCTCTTGATAATGATCTTGTAGAGAGGTTGGTTGATACTCCAGTTCCTTGTTGCTGTCAGTGTGGAACATATGAGCCTCCTAGCAAAAAACCAGCTGATCTTCCTATAGTGAAGTGTTGAGATTGAATTGCTGCCAGCACATTTTTGTGTGGTTGTTCCTTGTAATGTATTTCAGATGTCAAATTAGTGCTCCTACCTACATGATCTTGTAGCACTCCCCCTAAAGTTTGTTGAGTAATCAACCGTGGGAAGTCATTCATGTAAAGGCAAGTCCATCATTTGTACCTCTTTTACCTCCATCATTCCCTAGACCTAAGCTACCAAGTTTCCCATTAGCTAAAGGTACTTATATAACTAACTTGGAGATGATGAGAAATGACTCCAAGCAGTGAGACAGCTTGTGGGGTTGCTCTAATGATTATAGCCAAAAGGTTGCCTGATGGACTATAAGTTGATGAAGATATGTTTACTCCTTGCTGTAGCATAGAAATGAAAGGCCACCCATGCCCTTGTACACCAATTCCACCAATATTGCTAAGAGGGTTTGGTGTGAATCCAAGGTTTAGACCTCCCTTGAATTCAGTTCATAACATTTGATTCTGGACTTGGAGTGAATGATTTTTTTACTGCTTGGAAGCTTATCTTCAGAGCTACACGTTGATGCAAATAGTTGGCGATTTTGAGTACTTGAAGAAGCTGCTATAAAAAAATTCCATATTTTGATCCACTCCCTTGAGTATTGTAGTTTTAAGGTGGATGGTTTAGGGCCTCAAGAGGAGTCTCTAAGTGTAGCAACAACCTCAATAGTACTTATGGAGCATAAGAAAGTCAATACGGGTACTTTGAAGCTTGGTGGACCCAAGTTTGATGTGGCAAAGTTTGATGGCCACATGGACTACTTGCTATGGGAACAGCAAGGGAAAGGAATGTTGAGGGCAACAAGTTTGGGTAACTCTTGAGGGAGAAACTTGAGGATGTGAGACAAAGTGATTGGGATGATATGCAAGAGCAACCAATGAATACTATTTTGCTTCACCTTCAGCCCCATGTGATCAAGCAAGTGAGGGAGCATTCAGATTATACCTTTTTGTTTGATGCACTTCAAGTCAAGTTTCATCTGGATAAATTGTCAAACAGATTGTACACTAATCTTAGACTAATCACATTCAAGATGAATAAGGTACTAGTATTAGAGACCATGTGGATGCATTTTTTGACCTAGTGGTGGACTTGATAAACTAGGGAGAGGACCTAAATGAGGAGCAGAAGGCACTGCACTTGTTGGGCTCCTTGCCACCATTTTATCATCACTTTCACGAGTTTTGTTGCTCTATGAGAAGAAGACTATTGTCTTTGAAGAGGTGATAACAACTCTACTTACAAATGACTTGCAACATAAACTTGTTGCAACCTTGGTGCCATCTTCTACTCTGGGCAATGCTTTGGATGTCCAGCATGTGAGACCTTAGTGGAGGACTAATGATGGTGATAAGGAGAAAAGCAAGGCTATGTCTAAGTCTAGAGGCAAGTCCAAGAAGAGGAAACAAGTGACTTGTTGGGGATGTGGCAAGGTAGGCCATGTGAAGGAGTGTAAGATTAAGGGAAAAGGAAAGGTAGATGAAGGCTCTTTAGCAAACATAGTTTATGCTTATGAGGATACTGATCTGTTGGATGATCAATATGATTTGTGATGTTGTGGGTATGCACTTTGTGCTTCATCTCCTAGTAGGAATGATGAGTAGATTCTAGATTGTGCTTGCTTGTACCATATATTCTATATCAAGGAGTTCTTCCATACACTTTCATCATTGAACAATTCTATTTTGATGTGGAATGATCAACCTTGTCGGATTAAGAGTATCAGATTTGTAAGGATTCAAATGTCTGACAGAGTTGTGCGTAAGTTGAATGATGTTTGGTTCATACTTGACACAAAGAAGAAACTGATTTCCCTTGGAGTATTACATGCCAAAAGTCATCAATGGAGTGATGGTGATGGGGTACTTCAAGTCACTTCAAATGGTAAGGTTATCTTGCAAGGTAACTTTTGAAAGAGTCTATTTGTATTGGAGTGCACTACAATGGAGAAGCCAATGTAAGTAGGTCTCAAGATGAGATGAATACTATGTGGCATTCAAAGCTAGGTCATTTGAGTGAGAAGGGTTTGGTTGTCTTGAGAAGGAATGACTTGCTATCTAGCTTGAAGACTATGAAGCTAGATTTTTGTGAGCATTGCATCTTTGGAAAATAGAACTGATCTGTTTTGGAGTGGGGACCCATAGTTCCAAGGGTCTACTTGAGTATGTAAAAAGTGATGTGTGGAGACTAGCCTCTACACTCTCACACTCAAGAAAATTTAACTATGTGATATTTATTGATGATTACTCAAGGTTTATGTGGATTTATTTCATGCACCACAAGTCTGATGTCTTTGCCACTTTCAAGAAGTGGAAGGCCCAAGTTGAGACTCAAAATGGGGAGAAGGTGTGTTTTTTGAGATCAGATAATGGTAGGGAGTATGTCTTTAGAAATTTTGAGGTGTATTGCATAGAACAAGGGATAACTTGCCACTTTACCATGATTTACACTTTGTAGTAGAATGGTGTTGCTGAGCAGCTCAATGGGACATTTTTGGAGCATGCATAGAGTATGTTGAGCAAATCAAAATTGCCACATGAGTTTTGGGCAGAATTTGTCAACAAGGCAGCATATGTGGTAAATATTTCTACATCTAGTACAATCAACTTCAAGGCGCCATATGAGTTGAGGCATGAGTGACCAGCTGATTATGATAGATTGAAGATATTTGGTTGTGATGCATATTCACTCACACCTCAAGAGAATAGGTCCAATTTGAATGCTAAGTCAAAGAAATGTGTTTTTCTTAGCTATCAAAGTGGATTCAAGGCTGATAGGCTATAGGATCCAATAGCATGTAAGGTTGTTGTCAGTAGGGATGTATTCTTTAAGAAATCCAAATCATTTAAGGAGGGAGAGAATGCCCAAGATCCCTACACTGAAAAAGGTAAGTCTTCTACCCTAGTTCTAGTTGAGGGGAAGATTGATCACTTAAGTGATGCGGAAGAAAGAAGTGCTCCTACAGCGGAGCAAGTTCTTGAGGAGCAAGAGCAAGTGGAGCAAGTAGTTGTTGGTGAGTAACAATATATGCTAGGTTAGCCTTACATTGGACCTACACATGGAGATCAAGCAAAGAGTTCATCAAGGAGGTCATCAAGGCATGCTTATCTAGCTCCAAATAGATATGGTACATGGACCAATTCAACTAAGTTATTGGATGATGACTTGACTTTTGGAGATGATACTTATGTTTTGGTCTTAGAAGAATGTGAACCCTTGTCCTAAAAGGAGACATGGTCTTCTAGTGTGAAGGATGAGTGGTTTGGTTCTATGAAGACGGATATGGAATCCTTGAGGGATAACAAGACTTGGGAACTAGTTAGGTAACCTCCTAAGGATCAACAAGTGATAGATTGCATATGGATCTACAAGTTGAAGGAGGTTCCTAAGGAGGGATCTAAGATCTACAAGGCTAGTTTGGTAGCCAAGAGGTTCACTCAAGACAATGGAGTAGACTACAATGAGGTCTTTTCTCATGTTGCAAAGTATTCCATGATACATCTATTATATATGCTTGTTGCATTATTTGGTCTTACCTTAGATCAAATGTATGTTGTCATGGTGTTTCTTTATGGCACCTTGGATGAAAGGATCTTCATGACACAACCTGTGGGGTTTGTGAAGAAAGGCCAAGAGGACAAGGTATGAAAATTGTTGAAGTCCTTGTATGGATTGAAGCAAGCGCCTTGCCAGTGGAACAAGAGGTTTGATATGTTTATGCATGCTTAGAATTTCAATAGGAGTTTGTTTGATCCTTATGTGTACATAAAGCCAATGAGTAACGAGACCTTTGGTTTTATTATTTTTTGTGCTCTATGTAAATAACATGTTGATAGACATGTTGATAGCCACCAAAGATAGATCTGAAGTGAACAAGCTCAAGGCCCTCTTGAGTTTAGAGTTCAAGATGAATGATCTAGGGTTGGCCTGTGAGCCGGCTTGTCTCTCACTCAGGATGAACCTCAGGTAACTACTATGGTAGCGCACCATGGACTAAGAAGGCAAAGAACCCCAACTCCATCATACTCCTCCAAGGCTAACACTCCAAGACTCAAGACATTGCTCACTAGAGAACTCAATGAGAGAGAGATAGTTGCAAATGAAAGGATGATGAATACCTCCTCACCCCTTTTTTATATACTTGTGAAGTTGTTACGTACCAAAGTTACTAATTACCGTAGTAACTCAAGTTACTAGACTAAAAGTCAAGTAAAGTCAAAAAGTAGAAAGGAATATCCATTCACATGGGCATATTCCCCTAAGCATGTGGTCTTATCTTGACCCAACCACTAAGTCAAGGATTCCTTCACATGGGCTATCCTTGGACTAAAGAAGAATCCAAAACAAAAAGGCTTGCGGGCCCAAGAGTTCTCAACTCTTTCCTCAAAGCCAAACACCTAGGAATAATACCAAGTCAACACACTAAATTCCAAAATAGTGGTGCTCATCTTTTCTACTTCCTCTAAAGTAAGGTCCCCTCTATCTTAGCTATGACTAACTTTAGCTAACCATGACTAATATAGAACCTTCCTTTATCTCTATATAAATAATATCTCTTAAGTACTTGTGATACCAAGCTAAATATCACAATACCACACACATGCACAAATGGGTGTTACAGGCCACAAGGATGTTAGACATAAATATCAAGAGAAACTTGGGCACTTGTCAATTGTGGTTGACGGAGGGTAAGTATGCTAGGAAGGTACTTTCTAGGTTTAACATGGAGAACTGTAAACCAATAAGTACTCCTCTAGCTCCTCATTTCTAACTTTTAGCGGCATGTTGTCCTATAGATACTATGGAGTAGAGTTTGATAGCTAACATTCCTTATGAGAAAGTTGTTGGGAATCTCATGTACTTTATGACTTGCACTAGACCTGATCTTGCCCTAGCAATGGGTAAGGTTTGCAAGTATATGTCAAATCTAGGAAGTTCATATTGGGAAGAAGCTAAGTGGATTCATAGATATTTGAGAGGTACACTAGACTATGGGCTCTTATTTGATATAAGATCAATGAATGTCTCATCACTAGATGGTTATGTAGATGTTGACTATGGATAAGATCTGGACAAGTAGAGCTCAACAAAAAGGCATATGTTCACACTTGGTGGTGGGTGCATTAGTTGGAGATCTATGTTGCCAAAGTGTGTTGCATAGTCTACTACAAAAGTGAAGTATGTGGTAGCACTAGAAGCAGCAAAGGAGGCAATTTGGTTGGATAGACTTGTTGTTGAGATGGAGTTATTGCATGGTAATGTAAAGCTTCATTGTGAGAGTCAAAGTGCTTTATACCTAGCTGAAAATCAGGTGATGGACAGTGGGGTTAAGCACATAGACATCAAGCACCACTTTCTTAGGCAAGTTGTATTAAAGAAAAAGTTTGAGCTAGTCAAGATTGATAGGAAGCTCAACCTGGCTTATGCCTTTACCAAATTCATACCTTTAGAAAGCTTCTTTGAGCATTGTGCTACCTTGGAAGTTGTGAAAAAAGTGCATGAATAGGGTGACTTAGCATTGGAGGTGACCTTGGTTGTTTTGGTTACTAGGTCCTTGTATGGGCTACGGTTATAAGTTCTAGTTTATTCTAGTCTAAAGGAGAGGTCAAGTGATCTGTTGTCTATCTAGAAATTCCCATTGAGTGATAAATTGCTTAGCAAGGTTACTAACACCAAGACAAGAGTAAAGAGGAAGTTTGTTAAGATTTACTCTTATGCCTTAGGGTTACACTATAAGTGGAATTTTTCACAGATTGATGAAAGGAGTGAAATGAGAGAGTGTAGGAACTCTTGTCTTGGATGCTTGGATATGGCAATGAGCCTTGAGTGGTAGCAAAAACAATTCTTGAAGCATTCTCATGGACTTGGCCTCACATAGAAGTGAACCACAAACTTTTGTGTAATGTGTGAATCTATTGGTTATGTACATGGTGTGTGGATTTTGTTGTAATGCTCACCAATTTCTCAACGTCTCCAATATAGAGTATCTACTATTTTTTCATGTTAGAACATTTATGATAAATTTGGTATAATATCTAAAAGATATATCTAACTATAAATAATAAGTGAAAATTAACCTCTCGCTTGTTCATTCTAATTTTAGTCAATATAGTATATTGCTTCAACATGCTTTGGTTTATGTAATGTTTGTTTATAGATTTTTTATTTGTCATCTTACAAAAAAACTGTCTTTTTCATTCAAATTACTACATTACAAGTTGAATATGCATATAAAGCAAGTGACCATGATAAAATAGCATATTGGAGACAGAAATCTATCTAATAAGCTTACAAATATCTTAGTATTGTTATTGATAGTGTGAATCTTAGGAAAAATTTGCACTTCTGTACTTCATAAGAACCCAATATACATACAAAGATATTAATCACTTAAATCCAGCAAGAAGAAGGTGCCCTTATAGAAAAAAATGAAGGATTGGAAGACCCCATCAGCCCATTAATCACTTAAATAGGTGAACTCATTATTAACAAATAAAGTGGATCAAAGCCCTTTTATGATTTAAGTTATGTCAAATTTAAGAAAACCCTTAGTAATTTTTTGAACCATTATTTATTTGACTAAATTGTCCCACTTCTCTTATTCTATATACACAAGAAAATAAGATTTTCCATTCTCTTCTCTTGTTTTTCTATGTTGCTAAAGAAAAGACTTTCAAAACAATTAAACTAGACCTAAGGATAGCTAATCATATACACATAATATGCATCTATTAAATTTCTAGTAAAAACATTATTATATTTGGATTTGTTTAAAGTACACAAACTTCTATTCCTATCACACAAGATCAAAAGTTTTATAGCACTTGAACCTTGAATTTAGTGTTTAAAAGCAATTAATTATCTCAAAAGCTATCTTGATGAAGGTCCCATACAATATTGTCCTTTGAATAGAACTACTTTTAGACAAAAATATGAATGTTAAATTGAGTGTTTCAAAGTAATTGATGATCTCAAAAGCTATCTTGATGAAGATCCCATACAATATTATCCTTTGAATAGTACTACTTTTAGACAAAAACATGAACCTTAAATTGAGTGTTTAAAAGTAATTAATGATCTCAAAAGCTATCTTGATGAAGATCCAATACAATATTATCCTTTGAATAGTACTACTTTTAGACAAACACATGACCCTTAAATTGAGTGTTTAAAGTAATTAATAATCTAAAAGGTATCTTGATGAAGATCCTGTACAATATTACACCTTGAATAGTACTACTTTTAGACAAAAACTTTGGTTCAAACTAACAAGTATGGAGAAAAACATTTCAATATATATTTCATGGGAATCTAAAAATAATATCCATTGTTTATTTCACTATCAATGTATTAGAGTAAAATCTTAACTTTTCAACAATTATCACAAAGGTAAATTATACAAACAAGGTATGTTGATTAAGATTTAGTTATTGGAGTGTCTTGAATATCCATCAATATCAATTTTAAAGATATCCATAAGAGTATAAGAACATTTTGCTTTCAATATTTCTTTAATATTGATAAAGCATTATAGAATGATTTGCTTTCATTTGAGAACATGAAATTTGCTGAGGCTATTTTTGAATCTCAACTTTGCCGTTTGTAGAAGATATGATACATTGTGACCAAGTACAAGTATTGAAGCTCTTGACATGTAAGATAAGAAGTAAATTTGGCTTAAAAACTTGTAGCCAGTAATCAATCTTTAATTAAATTTAGAATGAAAAGTATCATTACCTTAGAATGATAAAGGCACCAACATTCAATGGTTAAGTATTGACCAAATAAATGTAATTAATAAAAATAACTTTTATGAAAAGCACCAAGGAAGTGAGAAAAAGATAAAAGAATTTTTTCTCATGGATTGACTTTACCAATTACAAGCTATAAGATTTTACATTGACTATAAAATTTATATCAGTTTAACTTTCTATGTAAATACAATTACATAAATTGGATTCAATCAAAGATTGAAAAGATAACAAAAACTTGGAAGATGAATTTCTTGAAATGTGTACTTTCGTAGGTAATCTTAGATATAGATTAGACTTAGTTTAAACAATAACCTTCTATAACTTATCTCTATAAAATTTTGGACAATAATAGTCTATGGGATGAATACCTTAATATATTGCCTTTGATTAAATATCATACCTCTTTCTATCATATATTTCATCTTTATAAATAAAATAAATTTTCAATACTTGAAGATCATATTTTCCACATGGTTGATGTTTGCAATAGTTTGAAACAGAAGAACATAAGATTGGACTTCCCAAAACTCCGATGGCACAAGGGAGCACTACATCTCTATAATATAGCAAAGAAAATCCCGTACGAGTGAGCTACACCTTAGATAAGATACATGAATTAGTTACATACCAACCAGTTACATCCTTAGATTAACTACACTGATTGGTGACATGTTAACCCTGTTTCCATTTGGTTGGTCAAATAAGTTTGACCAAAGAGAAGTTTTTGTGAATCTTTCTACAAGAAGCTCATAAAAACTGGAAGAGGACATGCCGGAAATATCTTGTGAAAAAAGTTCGAGGGGGAGAAAAGGCTATGACTTCTCATAGCCTTTTATCCAAAAGGAATAGGATTTCATTTTTTAGGTCCAATTCTTTTGTTTATGCCTCCAAATTTAGCTCTAAAGTTTTTGGTGCATTTTAGACCTCTGCCCTATTAATGAAGTATTATTTTGCTGACTACTCTATCTGATCCAATTAGAACAGTGTGTATAAAATCTCTAAATATATTACCCAGCCAATTTTCACCTTTAGATAAATTATCTAGCTAATGATATTACAAAGTTATAGGAAACAAAATAAAATTACAAAAATCTCTTGTAATGTATATTTTCTCCTATAGTATAAATTCTCTTCACAGATAATTATATAGAGGTAATAGTTTACCACATTCTGGAATTTACAACATTGCAAGAAAGTATGGTAGTAATTTTTCTCTTCTTACATACCTCAAAAAAATGATTGTAAAAACAAAAGATTCATTAGTTCAAGGTTGTTACTCAAAGTTCTTACAACATAAAAAGTGGCAGTGCTCTTGTATAAACTATTTATTTTTCCAAAATTTATTTAAGACTGTATTTTAATATATTTTGTAACCTCAAATGATTTAACTTCCATTCTCCAAAGCAAGAACACTCGTGGAATTTTATATATTGCTCTACATTTGCATAAGCAACCAAGTTATTCACTATCAAATAGGAATGTAGATCATTTATGCTTATCTTTGATTAAATTACTCTGTTCCATATTTCATAGGATTTTATTAGACTACCAAAAAGGAAGATAATGGATATTCCAAAAATAATCTTATTCATATAGATTAGTTAGTACAATTAAAATTGTTGATTAGTTAGTATTTTTGATAAGTATCTTATTGAATTCTTAGAGGATATACATTATACAAACATACACTATGGCTATGTAACAAAGAAATGCAGCTAGAGTTTGTTGATGAAGATATACCAATATATATAAACTATAGATTTTTATCAAGGATCAACTATTATTATAAGAGAAGAGGGAATTTTTGGTAACCTTGGATAATATTTACAGCCATCTCATTATAGAATAGTAATACATATGTTTGAGATATTCAATACGTTATAGAACTTTTGTTTATTGCAATTTAGAAAGTTCCAATAACGATCATCAAATTTATATACCTTGTAAAGTTTGGAATTTTTTGTTAAGCTACTAATAAGTGGATTGTCTTGACCTTGTTACAACAATTAATGAGACCAATAAATTATTTTATTGATGACATACCAAAAATGCATAAAAATTTGTATAGGTCAAACACATGTCCAAACTATAGAGTTTAAATTCAACATATGTATCTCAGTACTTTTATGAAATAACAAGATAAAATAAAACCGTAGTAATTGAATGAAAAAAATATATATACAAAATTTCCAAATAGAAAAGAAGATCCTTTATTATATATTATCCTTAAGTATGCTGAGTTTATAATATGAAAGCTCAATGTATGGTGAATGTAGAATGCACTATCATTCTTATTCTTATTTTACAACATAAATGGTAATAGATAATAAGAATATTACTCATTACAATCCTCACTTGAGTTTAAATTATATTTATGGTACAAATTATATATATATATATATATATATATACCTATATAAATCATGGTTGAACTACCATAAGTGCTTTCATAAAAACACAATTCAGCTAAAAAATGATTAATTAAAATGAACATGATGGCCAATACTTAGATGCAACATGTATTTTTGTTGAAATGTGCTCTTTTACTAAAAAAATTGTCTTTCATGCCTAAATAACATGTTCTTTATTGATAATAACCACCTAAAGCTAAAGTTGCTTTGAATATTCAAATAATAAAAGGAGGCATTGAATTAAAATTTGAAATAAAATGGAAGTAGATATGTTTTGTCACCTGGTAATCATACATGAAGAAGTGATAAAACAATCTGATATTCATTGTACTATTCTAAATTCATCATGTTCCCAAAAAAAAGATTGTTCTAATTGCAAAAAAATCTATATTGATGTTTTCTTCTAGAAAAGTGTTATTCTTCTCGTTAATATACTACTCACAATAATTTTACAATATTAAAAGTGGAAATAAAAGGAACGAGTATATAATTGAGCAAAAAAATCTCTTTGTAGTACTTATTTGCAAGAGAAAATAGTTTCATCTGAAAGTACTCTTGATCCATATTTGTGGATCTATACACTTTCACCGTAAATTTTATGTTCTACAAACATATAAGATTGCATATTTTACACTTATTTTACTATATGATGGATACAATTTTTGAATTAAATAAATATTTTATTACAAGCATTATATGTTATCTCTTAATATACAATAAATCAAACCATTCATTACTATGTTTAATATATTGTGATCCCCTATCTTAATATTGGAATATAATTGGTGATTTGCATCACTAAATATATTCAACATTATTGATGAATGAAAAACCTAAAGATTGTATTCAGAGTTTTTTTTTTATTATTATAATTGTTTAAATGAGGTTATGAATGTGTAAAAGTATTATAATAGCAAATAGTATATTAATTTGCTAATATCAACAAGATTTCAATTGATATTGTTTGGATGTTAGCCCAATTTTTCCTATCAACATCGATACTACTTGCTATTATATTAAAATACTCTTACCTTGAATTAAAAATGCCATAAGCTTTAAAAGAGTAAAAATTTCTATTAGATCTATGTTTTGACTTATGAATCAATTATAATCATTACTAAATAGCTACCTAGTATCTTTGTAGATTAGTTCAACTATAAGGTTGTTGAAGGTTTTAGGACTTTGAACATTATGTGTCTAATAGCCAGTTGGAAACATAAAACGGATCTCCTTAAGGTTAACTAGCATTCCTAAGACAATTGAATCATATTAATAAAATTAGTACATGGTAGTAGACTTTCTAAACCCTTTATATAAATTTTGTTTACAATTGATGAAATTATCATCCTTCAAATTATATTAACTACCTAAACTTAATTTTGGCTAGCTTTGCAAAATTCACTTTAATAAGGAATTTTTAAGAGGCTCAATCTCTCACTATGGTGAAAATGGAGTATTCATTGTAGTTGCTAAGCTACAATTTGTTAAGTCAACAAGTGAATCGACTTAAAATAAAGAAATTCATTTAAGTTTTGATAATAGTCCATTATCTTGCTAACTATTCATAGTTTGCAATAAGATATCCTTACTTTGGACCTTTTTTCCCTAGAATTGGAAACAAAAGCAACCATAAATATTTTTTACAAATTTTCTACTCATCTGTAAATAAACTAGTTTGAAACAAAGCAAATATGATGTAATCCAATGGAAGAATTTTGTCATAATTATGAAGTTTTTGCCCATAATTACAATTGAAAGTGTAGATTCCTCCATATCCTTTGGGAGAATATATTCGATATCACAAAACACTGTACAAAATAAAGTACATTACTCTCTTAAATGGAACAAAAAGCTTAGTTTATGAATCACTAGCAAAATGGATACCAATTTATTACTTGTATAATTCTAGATAAAAAAACACAGGTTTGTTGTTGATAGATATTAAAATAACATATTATTTAGCTTCTTAGATAACAATCAGAAAATCCATATGCTTTATTACAAAATTACTTGCTTGCTAATATGCTATATAGACTCCAAATAAAACTATAAGATAAAATCTATACTCAAAATAAACTAAAATGTATAATTTTGTAGGTGGAACTTTAAAATATTTTAATTTTATGATTTTACCTTTTAAATATCAATATTATAAAGTAGTATATAAACACCATCTCTAATAAAGAGAGATTCTTTATGCACAAGAAACTAAAGCTTCTTTGAGGAGATACATAGTTCTGTAATATATACAAGTATCAACTCTTGAAGTAAATTTTATGGTTAAATGGATCATCAAATGAATAAATAATTTCCTGTTAATAACTTTTCAAGATATAATTATAAATTTTAGATTTGTACCTTTTTCATATCTGTCCTCTTTATAACCATTATGATTTTTTTCTGCCCCTTAATTGAAATAATAGTACAAGTAAGAAATAGTGATAACGCATAATAAGTCTTCCAAATACCATGAAAATAATTTTATTTGTTTATTTAATTCACCTACAGAAATATTTTTTGGACATGATGTATAAAGTTATAATAATTCTGATAATAAACTACAATCTTAAATATAGTATTCATATGCTTAACTGTACATAAATTAAAATTGGTGATATACATAGCATAATATAATATATATAATTAAAACAAAGTTCACTAAGAAACTCAAATATAAGCTTCACAAAATCAACTATAATTTCTATTTAGCCATACCACTTGTTAGCTTATAGTGCACTGTAAATCAAAACCACATATAATCTATATACTGCTTCAAAACATAATATAATCCATCTATTCTTCATCGTTTCAAAACCCTTAAGGAGCTTTGTATTATATGCTATTAGTATGATCTAATATTTGAGCCAATCTAATCTCCTAAAGTTTGTAGCTAACACGGGGTATGGTGAGGTTATAGGATCCCATATTAAAAATATGTAATATGTATAAGAAATTAAATAAATTGAATATAATTTAGCACTCAAGCACTTTAAATTTTACTTTTTTTTCTTTCTATTTATAGCAAAATATGTTATAGAAAAAAATTAATGTCTTCAAAGACATATCAGGTATCTTATAGCATATAATGATGAAAGTCATCCTGAAATACTTTAACCATTTAAATTGAAGAACAAGTTTTAAAGGTAAATTATATTTTAAATTTATAAAATTTAAAGGTAAATCATATATTTGTGTGCAATAACTTTGTCTGAGAAGAAATAGCAAGTCAACCCAAAACAACCAAAAGAGCAAATAATAGTTATCTTATTGCAAAATAAATGATTTTTGGTCTTAGTGGACTTCCTTTTTCTACCTTAGTTAACAAGAGGGATTTTTAATCATGATTCAGAAATGTAGATCTTAGAGCTTGATGGAGTTTGCTTTACGTAATGTAATTTTGTATAGGTTGCTTGATTTAATAGAGTATGCTTTTACTTACTTCGTTGTCTTTACTACTTCATAGTCAAGACAATGCTTAGGATGCAAAACTTGGATATAGTGGATTAGTGATTGAATTGTATTTTATACAAATAATACCTCTAAGTCTATTATTTACACATATTTTACTATAATTATTACATATAAATTTATAGTTATTATAGCTTTTGCATTGATTGTCTCAAAAGAAAGAAATAAAAAGAACATAGGGATTAGTTTATGTAGACCAATATTTCAAACATGGTAAATCAGTTATTAAAGATATGTATTCAACTTATAATATTAGATTATTCTAAATTTTAAAATAGACACGAGCTGATATTACTAGTATTGGTTATCTTGAAGTTTTTGTATAAGTAAAGATGGTATCTGATTTTAGATTTTGATATAAAATCCTATATGATGGAAATAAAAATTATTTTAGATTTTCACTATATTTTATAATTTATATCATTCTACAATTTAGTCCTATCATATTATTTGATTAAGTTACCCAAATATGCTTTTCTATTAATTCAATTAAGAAGGCTTAGATGATAATTATATGGTTCACTTGTTTTTTATATATTGTTGCAATAACATACTTTCATAACATATCATTAACTATATTTGGTTAGTTGGAACTGAAATGAGCGGCCTCATCTAGTTAACATATTGGCTAGAAAAGTAGTTATTGAGAACTTATACGTGAAGTTAAGTATGACTTAGAAAGTTAAGAGTAGTCAATGATTCAAGTGTACAACACAAAAGTGCAAAATAACTTGTAGTGAAGCAAAATAACTTGTTAGTGAAGCAAAACATCATTTTTCAAGTCTTATAGATATAGTCTCTAACTACTATATCAAACATATGTGTCTTATATACCATATAATCAATCCATATGAGTGACAATGATTAGTCTTTATAGTAGTGATTTGGTATATAAGAATGGAAGAGTAACATTTAGGAGCATATTACCTTTGTAGTTCATAAATGAGTCTTTATGTGTGCGGTGGCACAATGTCTATGAAATATCAATATAAATGGCAAGAACAAGTTGCCCCTCAAGGATACACATGTCCAAAATGACTAAATACAAATAAAAATGTTGTTATGATGACTATCAATTATTTTCTATTTAACCTCATGGGCAAAGTTGCTTCCCAAAAGAGTATAATGTCACCAACCTTGGTACACTATGATAATGTAACTAATTGACGATGAAGCTCATAGTATTTCAAGTCTAGAAAAGTCCAAGACATAATGGTTCATTTGGAATGAAAGTCACTTCATTGCAAAGTTATTGTACCTTCTCCTTTTACGTGGCCAGATTCCACTCAACTATTGTTATGGCAATCTCTAAGACTTACAATATGTAGTCATGTCACATGTGTTTATTCATACAAGATTGTTATTACGAGGACTTACTATTAGTATATGGGAATGCACAACTCGAGGAGGAAAACAAGATCTTCCATGGATCCAATCACCTTGACACCTACAACTATAACAAAATTTCATCCTTCCCATAAGGTACCATATCACAACAGGTGAAGTGATCATAATGCTCAATCTCACTTGGAAGTGTTACTCAATGATACCCTAAGCATGCAACAAACTAGCTTTGTATTTTTCATGACATCTATATAGTACTTAGAGTTGTATTCTCTAGTTTGACAAAAATGAACTCTCTCACTCAAATGTTTCTACTCATGAATCAAGATTCTTCACTCTGTTCTTGAGAAGCATGCAACCACCATGACATGGTGTGGACTAATACACATACACTAACTTGAGTGTCTCAATGGTATAAATTTCATTTTACTACAAAAGAAGGATGCACCAAATGGACACAATGGTCATCAAGCTTAAGCCCCTTATACATTTTCCTACTTGGCTATGGAGAAATCCAATGATTAAATGAGGTTAAAAATCTCTTAATTACATCTAAGGCATTAAGTGCTAATCATATTCTATCCATTAACCCTAAACCCTATCCTTAAGTACAAATGGGCCATGGCTACTACCACCTTGGTGCATGGTCATCCACATAGGCTAAGTAACGCAAGGTCATTACATTATATCTACTATTATGTACAAAGTATGTATAAGAACAAAGGGTCTTTACCTGCAACTACAAGGCCTAAACTATCATTTCTATGAGACAACACTTAGTCATTTCTCACGAAGTTAAATGCAGTTTGTTTTGTTTGAAGTTAATGGCAAGGTCATGCTCTGTAAGTAGTAATAGCCAATACCAATGAAAAATTGCTTGCTCTATTACATATGTGGTTAGCTCCATGAGCTCCTTTGGCATGTTAGAGATGAGTAGATTCATTAGTTGTAAAATTAACTACTAAAGATCCAAAAGAACTATTTTAAGCAAGTGTGATACAAGTAGTTAGACATATTATATAGATGTGAAAATTGGCTTGGTAACATCTAGAAGGATATTGTGTACAATGGGATAGGAAGATAAGACAAAGATGTCACCAAAAGAGTACCTCTACTAATAGAGTAGAAGCCAAAAATGGCCTGAAAACTTTATAGCCAATTTTGGAGGCCTAAATAGATGAAATAGGCCTAAAAAATGAGAATATTCCACCCCTTGAAAAATTGAAGGCTTGCCTTCTCCCCCCTATGATTTGTCTCATCAAGAGCTTCCCAATGGTATCTCATCCACGTGATTTTGAGCTCCCTACAAGAAGATTTCCTAAAGATTCCCTTTGATCAAATCCGTTTGACCAACTAGATAGGATAAGGATTGACATGTCACCCATCCAAACAACTAATCCAAGTATGGAGCTTGTTGACAAGTCACCAATCCATGTATCTGATCCAAGGGTGGAGCTTCCTTTGAATATATCATCTGCTATATAATAAAGAGAAAGTGCTCCTTTTGGGGCATCGTAGCATTGAGGGTGAAACTTGCATTTTCTCTCTTGTATCTCTCTTGGAAAGTTCTCTTGTCATCTGAGTATTTTAGCAAGCAACCCACAATAACAGTGCTCATACTTTCTATTTCCTCTACCAATGCCTTTTTATTTTGGAAAATGTTTTATGCCTTATGTAATTGCAAAAGATGTTGTTTGCTCTATAAGGTCTTCATGTTTCATATTAACCTCCTCTTGAAGGAGTAGAGCAATGACAATCATAAAGTTTCAAATCCTATTTGCTACAAAGTGATTGTAAAAGAGTCTTATACTTGGGTTGCATGTATGAAATCAAACTAAGTTTGAATTATTGATCATTCATTGGATTGTTAGGTAGAAGATAACTAAGTAACATGACTATAAAAAATAAACACATTTTTTGGTAATATTTTTCTCTCTTGCATCTTCATGATGGTAAGAGTGTCCAACATATACATGACTGTAACATATAAATGCTTCTATAGATTGTGGTCAAATCTTTCCAAGCTTCACTTGCTATTATGTGCATATTGATAACACTAACATATTGATAATAATCTCTTAATTAGTATCTTCAAGAACAACAATGTTTTGATTTTCCCAATAAAGTTGATCAAAGTTTCCCAATAAAGTTTTGATTTTCCAAATAAAGTTCCCAATTGCTATAATATGCCTTGTTTCAATCCCATTAGCAAATTTGAAAACCAAGAATTTGGTCAACTTGAATGAGAGATAATTGTTACAAAAGTGAAAGAGTATTGAATTTCACAAATATACAATCTAATCAAATGAGAGTAGTAGTAGCAGTATTTCCAACTATGATGAAAAAGGTATGAAGCAAGAGAAATTAGATATGTCAAAGAAATTAAAGTAGATTGGTTTCCAAAGAATATTGGAAAATTGTTCCAAAATTCTAAAGAAGAGGAATGAATTGCTCTTTAGAGTAGATTGAACATAAATCTAGGATTACTTAAGTGAAAATTTGTGAAATTGAATGAATCTCAAGTGGAAAAATTAAAAACTTATGCTAAAGTGTTCACCAACCAATCCATGTAATCAAATACAAAATCAATAATCTATTATTTGAAAATTCAATGCTCTAGTGCTTTGATACCATGTGAGAAAGATAGGTTGATGAGATCCTCAATTAATTATTGCAAGAAAACGTATGATAATGAATATTAGAATGCTAGTTCTGGGTAAAAGACACACAAACAAGAGATATAGCACTTTAAAATGAATATGCAAGGATTCACAAGTGAATGAATATAAACACTTTACACAAAGTATGACCTTTCACTAACATTTCAATGGTCAAGGTCCTTTCACATTGAGATGTCTAATTAATAAAATTTCTCATTAGCATTAGTTGTATTGACAAGGATTTAATTATTGGACATATGACCATAAACTTAGTTTGTGAGTATTCCTTATATCTATCAACTTTGATTAACTTAATTATTGTGTTTATGGATAACCCTAATCAAATGACTCGTGTTAAGCCTGTAACCAATGATCTACATAGATTATGTCCTCGTAATATGTCCTTCATAGACTACTCATTTGCAATAAAGGAACTCAAGTTACAACATATCCTCGTAGACATTATGTCCTCGTAATATGTCCTTCATAGACGACTCATTTGCAATAAAGGAACTCAAGTTACAACATATCCTCGGAGACATTTGTGAAGAATTGCCAAAATAAATATAGAATTTCCTATCTTACACCATGTATTTAACTACTTATAAAATATTATTTGTATATCCAGTTTTTTAGAGATAAGGTCTACATGTTGATATTTCTACCAACACTATACAAAGTTATATACACATCTATCCTATCCCAAGAAAACTATCATATGCAAAGATATGTAAATACTATTAATATATAAAGGAAAAGCGCATGTTAAGCCCGGAGAACTTTAGTTCATGAAGCAACCTCGGAGTCAAATCACATAGGTCTAATACCTTGAATGATGCAATGAAGTTCAAATTTCTTTTCTAAGGCAAAAGCTCTAAAGAGATTGAATTTCCTTATTTAAATAAGGTTTATTATTTGCCAAACAACCAAAGATATTGAAGTTCATATAAGTGATGCTTCTAGGTTTCTGATTGCAATTATTACTAATAGTTCCGTGTAGGAAAAATGAAGGATGGGAAGACCCCATCAAGCCGTAAAGGGGAGAGAAAAAAAAAGTAACATGGTGCTAAGCCCCATGTTATTATTATTATTACTAAAATAGTCATAAAATAGAATATTATTTATATTAATATGGAAATTTGATTCACTTATTTAATAATAGCGTATTTTCTAAGTTTTATGCCTTGTTTAGAATATCACTAATTACAATGAGATTTAGGTTTATTTACCTACCTGATATAAGGAATTTTGGTTTATATATTCAATTATAATCCATCCTTTTTTCCAATAATACAAGAGCGTGTCTCTTAGTTTAGAGTTCTTCAAATAAAAATAAATAGTAGCTTTCACAGTGAATCCCAAACTAAGAAAAGTTTGCAATGATATGTTTATATAGTTTGGTTATAATTAAAATTATACCTATACGGGTCTAACCCATTTTACCTTTTCGTCATTCTCTTGTACGGCTTGAAGAGGTCTTCCCATCCTCCGTGTTCTCTGCGCAGTCGCCTTTTTCACATTAAAAGTTTTACTTAAAAGTGAATGAAATTAAATTATACTATTTAGAGTAAACTTTGAAGTTGAACCCAAAGACCCTGTCAAAAAGTTTCCTTAAATACAGCACATGGAATCCGGGGCACCATGCGCGGAACAAACTAAATGAATGCCGTATTAGGTACGCTTTCAGTCCGATGGAATCGCTCAATCATTGCCATCGTGGTCCAAACTCCCGCACTTGTTCCCTATCGGCTGCACCGGAAGCCACGGTTTCCACACGTAGGTACCGTCCGATGGCCCGCATCGACGTCTTAAACTCCCGCCCAATCTCCCGCGAACTTCTCCCGCTCGCGCGCAAGTATTCAAAATACCGAAGAAAGAAAGTGTTTGTACTCCTCTCCAATTTCCAATTGGCGTTTGATTCCCTCCCCCCGCCAAACAAGAGAGGAATCGCTTAACCCTAAAAGTTCCACCTTTTCCCCTTATAAGACTTCGAAGCAGACCAACAAACTCAAACTCAGTAGCTCTAACTGGATGCTGAATCGAATTCTCCGCTGCTGGAGGGAATTTCAAATTGGAGGCAGTGGAGACAGAACTAACTGGGCTAATAGAAATAACTATTTATTGAATGGACTTGAAGTGTGCCCATGAAGATTCAGTTCCTGCTCTCGGGATATAAGCCTTGGTGAAGAGGGCTGGGAATGCAGAGTTGTGGATTCCGATTCTCTTTGAGAGAAGACTGTAACAGCAGGCGGGAATTTCCCTCCCCGGAGTCTGGAGTATGGGTTAACGCCAGTCGGCAGCTTTCTAGCTTCAGGTGACGAGGCTCGTTGTTCCAGGAAGTAGAAGGGGATATAGAATAGTACGTGCAACCGCAGCTGCCGAATTCAGTGTTTCCAAAACAAATGAGGTAGTGAAGGAGGAGTACATCAAATAGAAGTCTCGCGGATAATAACGTTAGAGTGTATTGAGCACAAGGTTGCTGCTTCGGGGACATTCCTGGCAGGATAGCAACAATGTCCACAATGTACGTGATAAAGAGAGATGGCAGGCAGGAGGCTGTGCATTTTGATAAGATCACAGCGAGGCTGAAGAAGCTGAGCTACGGGTTGAACCCCGAGCATTGCGACGTGGTGGTGGTAGCGCAGAAAGTGTGTATTGGAGTCTACAAAGGTGTCACTACCAGTCAGCTCGATGAATTGGCAGCTGAGACCGCAGCCGCCATGACTGCAAGTCACCCCGATTATGCCCTGGTTCGTTACTTTTGTGTCTCCTAGTGCCGCATTACTCGAGACTTGGTATTCTGCGGAGATCAAAATTATGAATCTCTTGATCTAACTGGCTATGTCCTGAACAAATGGATTTGTCTACTAGAAGACGTTAATCTCGTGGCGAGCTGTATAAATTTACCTTCCTACGTCCATGTAAATCTGCACACTTAACAATTTTCTGTTGGAGTCTAGTTCTCTAGTAAATCTTGCAACTGTCATATGAATTGTTAACGGTCTTGAGTTCTGATCTCAACATTTTATTTATTTCCAGCTGGCAGCTAGGATCGCCGTCTCTAATCTCCACAAGAAAACGAAAAAGTCATTTTCAGAGACGTGAGTAAATTTCTCTCTCCCTCTGCCTTGAAGAAAGTCGCAATCGTTTCTTTATGTCCTCATGGATGGAATTATCTTTTCGAAGCCAAATTCGAAGCCCTCACAACTTGTCCTAGACGGCCTGCAGTGTGAAGGACATGTATTCACATGTGAACGAGAGGTCGGGACTAAATGCCCCCCTGATAGCTGATGACATCTACGAGATCATCATGAAGGTCAGTCTTGAAGATACATCGCTGCTAAATCCTTGGGCTGGCCTGATTAGTAACGCAACGCACATGCATTTGCATCTTGCTGATGCACTTTCTGATTGTGACTGTCTTTCCTTGAAGAATGCCGAGCGCCTTGACAGCGAAATCATCTATGATCGTGATTTCGAATACGACTACTTTGGCTTTAAGACTTTGGAAAGATCCTACCTTTTGAAAGTCAATGGCAAAGTGGTTGAAAGACCCCAGCACATGCTAATGCGAGTGTCTGTCGGCATCCATAAGACTGATGTTGAAGCGGCCCTCAAGACATATCACATGATGTCCCAGCGCTGGTTCACACACGCATCCCCTACTCTGTTCAATGGAGGAACTCCAAGGCCTCAGGTGCTGGAATTCTCCACTTCTTGAATCCGGCAATCTGTAGCTAGAGGATAACCTCGATTCTTATTTTCCGTTTATTTTATGTCAAACGTCTGCCTTGTCCAACAGCCCTGATCGAGCTTCGTCATGCAGTTGAGTAGCTGCTTCTTGGTATGCATGAAGGATGATAGCATCGAGGGGATTTACGATACATTGAAAGATTGTGCCGTTGTCAGCAAGTCGGCAGGAGGGATTGGACTATCGGTTCACAACATCCGTGCAACCGGAAGCTACATCAGAGGAACAAACGGTACTTCAAATGGAATTCTTCCAATGCTGCGAGTTTTTAATGATACTGCTCGCTACGTGGACCAGGGTGGTGGCAAGAGGAAAGGTAGTACATATCGACAATCTTTTCCAATTCATTTGAGTTCCCACGTCCTCCGCTGGAACAACAATGGGATTAGTGCTCGATGTTTTGTCTCAATTGACTCCAGCCTATCTGACTGGAGACCTTCTTTTGGTGGCAGGAGCATTTGCCATTTATCTCGAGCCTTGGCATGCCGATATTTTTGACTTCTTGGATCTTCGCAAGAACCACGGAAAGGAAGAATCTCGTGCCAGGGACCTCTTCTATGGACTCTGGGTCCCTGATCTGTTCATGAAGAGGGTGCAAGCAGATGGTACATGGTCTTTGTTTTGTCCAAACGAAGCCCCTGGATTGGCAGACTGCTGGGGCGAGAAATTTGAGACGCTATATACTGGCTACGAGAAAGCGGTAAGTACTTGCTTGACCTCACGGGGGCTTCGGTTTCTGCTTCAGAATTAAAGAAACTGGTTCCAGCCCGAGTCTAACCAATTGTCTTCTAATTCAGGGGAAAGCAAGAAAAGTTATCCAAGCGCAGAAATTGTGGTTTTCAATACTGGAGGCACAAGTTGAGACGGGAAATCCCTACATGATGTTCAAGGTAAACCTTGCGGATCGAATTCTATAGTGTAAATTTGGACAATTATACTCCCATTGTTGATGTCGTGTTCTGATACATACTGAACCGTGTGTAGGATGCCTGCAACTGCAAGAGTAATCAGCAGAACCTGGGCACGATTAAGTCATCCAATCTCTGCACAGAGATTGTAGAGTACACAGCTCCTGGTGAGATGGCTGTTTGCAACTTGGCGTCCATAGCCCTTCCACGGTATGTCCGTGAAAAGGGCATCCCGATTGAAAGTCACCCTTCGAAGCTCGTGGGCAGTAGGGGATACAAAAACCGGTTTTTTGATTTTGAGAAGCTCGGAGAGGTATTCACCAAATTCACTGAATGGCAAGGTTTTCACTTGCGTGACGTTCTTGTTAACATCTGTTCTATTCTAACTTCACGATTGATGCGGCAGATCACCTCACTCGTCACTCGGAATCTGAACCGTATTATTGATGTCAACTTCTACCCGACTGAAAGTGCTCGACTCTCGAACAGGAGGCACCGACCCATTGGTATCGGTGTTCAAGGTCTTGCCGATGTCTTTATCCTTCTGGGGATGCCCTTCGACTCTGACGAGGGACGTCAGTTAAACAAGGATATCTTTGAAGCCATTTACTTCAATGCGCTGAAAACTTCGTGCCAGCTCGCTGCTGAAGAGGGTGTGTACGAGACATATAGAGGCAGTCCTGTCAGCAAGGTACTGACGGTTTCAGTCCAGCGAAGTCGCCATATGCACATGACGAAGTGGTTTAATATTTACGATCACACAACCTTCCCTAATCTCACTGTCTTTTTCTCCTTTGCACAGGGTTTACTCCAACCAGATATGTGGGGAGTAACTACATCCGACAGGTGGGACTGGCCCGCCCTGCGTGACTCCATATCCAAGCAGGGTGTGAGGAATTCTTTACTGGTGGCCCCTATGCCCACTGCTTCTACTAGCCAGATTCTCGGCAACAACGAGTGCTTTGAACCATATACATCAAATATTTACAGCAGACGAGTGTTAAGGTACGTCATTTACTTGCACTTAACTGCTGAGCTACAAAGCCGAGCTGCTAAATTTTCAACCTGTCCACAAGCTGTCTTTCAGGACTAATTTTGATCGTACTGCTTTCGTCAGTGGAGAGTATATGGTCGTCAACAAGCACTTGCTTATGGATCTTACCGACATGGGCCTATGGAATCCAGAACTCAAGAATAAGGTCATCCATTTCAATGGTTCAGTCCAGAATTTACCTGAGATCCCAGACAATTTGAAAGCCATCTACAGAACTGTATGGGAAATCAAACAGAGGTCCCTGGTAGACATGGCAGCCGATCGAGGAGCTTTTATCGATCAGAGTCAGAGTCTGAATATTCATATGGACCAGCCGAATTTCGGGAAACTCACTTCCCTGCACTTCTACACCTGGTCCAAGGTTAGTTCCACGCACTTGCAAAGTATTGTACGCTATATTTCCTGAGGCCTTTTTCACCCTGCTTTGGTCCAAAGTGGCGCTAAGTGCTATACGTAATTCTTGCAGGGATTGAAGACAGGAATGTATTATCTGAGGTCTCGAGCCGCCGCGGACGCCATCAAATTCACAGTAGATTCTTCTAATCTTAAGGTAAGCCGAGAGTCGATTGTATCTTGACCTGTTACTTCTTGCTACACAAGAAGTTTTGTGCCTAACTGTATGGTCTTTCTCCTCCGTACGCAGGAACCTGTAGTCGAGTCTAGTACCAATCTGGAATCGAAGATGGCGGCCATGGTATGCTCCCTGGAGAACAAAGACGAATGCATGTCATGTGGTAGCTAGACAACTACTTGGTCTACGTAGGATGTTGTTCAGCCCAAAAGAGAACGTGGGCGAGGGGTGCTTAAAGCAGCCCCCATAGAAGAGACCTTCCTCAACATCAACAAACAAGTGCAGCATTCACACTTGGTATTCCTATGAAGAGGAACATGGAAGCGTCGTGTACAAGTATGCCAACATATGCAATATTGATGTTCATATGAAATAGGTAGATTGAGTAGATTTATTCTTTAGTCAGTGAATCTGGATGGCTCCCTAAACTCCAAGCACCTGTTAAAAGGTTCAGGAGAGGATCCAACTTTTGCTATGGCAAACGACTGCAATGTAAATAAACTACAGTTTTGCGAAATAACAATCAGCTTCTCATACACGGTGTGTATCAAAACTCATACCACACATGGACGATAAAAAAAATTACTCACTATCGACTCCAGCTACTTCAGCACAGTGGACATTGACGAACGCGTTTGTACGTGCATTTGACGGTCACTGTCCACGACTACTAGCAGCGTTGTGCTACAATGAAGCATTCAAACACTAATTTATACACGCAAATACTTCCTGTCTGCACCTATACTCATTCATTCGTAGTGAAAGTCGTGTGATATACAGCATCCCGTCCTCTTATTATGCTTCTCCTTAGATCCCCACCCACTCAATTCCCTGGTGCCCGGCTAGGTGACTAATACGGAAATCTTCTTGAGTATAGAGTCTATCGGAATATACATAGATCAAGGTCTAGTTACGGTATTTGTAGTACCTTCCGTGTTCACTTCGTGGCTATGTTGCATGTTAACCGAACACCGTCACCTGCGAGTGTGGATCCTGTTCTTCCAGTTGCTACTGTACGTGCCTTAGTCTACGTATAGTGGATAAAAGATATACTGACAAGCAGATTAGGAGAGCGAGATGTAATGGTGACAAATAATATGTAACATCTAAACCATCCACGTTTTCTTACTCGATGAAAAGATCAACTACTTTTTAGAGACTAACTACTCCAGGAGGTAAAGGAACTGCTCTAAATCTAGACAGATCAAGTCAATTCTTGCACTGGGGCCCGAAGAAAATCGTTCATCAAGAGCAACACGAATTGGAAGCCAGAGCAGCTCCCTTAAATGAAGTGAATTTCTTCACTGAAATAGGGAAACAAAGACCCGTACGCTAATTAACCTCAACTACTGGTCGAATGTAGAGAGAACGAAAATAGTTGCGTGCTCTAGTGCGCGAGAGTCGTGATTCTTAGCTTCTGTAAAAGCGAAGAGGACTGTACTTGCATACCTCCTCTGGTATGCAAAGTAAGGGTCACAGTCCTTATCTGTGGGCAAGGAGATGCCGAAACAACACCACAGTACTGGATCCATGCTTCTGTGTGTGAACTGGCCTGTACACAATCATCTCTAAACAACCAGAACCTTCTCCTCAGAAATGTAGCTAGGACCTCCACTTCGTACTTCCCTTGAGCATCCGTCTGCTTCCGTCACTTTCCTCTTTCACATTGTCGTACGTTTATCCAATCTGAATTGCGTTCCGGGATGGTGTTCAAAAGCATCAAGCACCGTGTTGCGTTGGCACGGCTGTCGTTTCTGTTGTCCAGTTCGTTCTTGCCTATCATCTGGCGGCGACAATAGCTGGTCTAGTGCTTCCCGGTTCCTTTCATGCATTTCAATCTCAATCTGTACTAAAGCATTCTGCAGATCAGCAACCCGTGGCCACTCTACTCTTCGTAATTACCCGAGGTTGCCTAACTGAAGTTCTAACGACCTGCATCTGTCTATCTGCCCGTGTCCTGCTTCTCGATCACCATGGAGACGCAAGATGACTTCAAGAACTACTTGGAAGGCGAATCAGAGGGATACATCTCCGATGATGACGAAGATGGCAACAGTGATGATAATACGAGCCAGAAGAGTGAGGAGCCTGAATTCTTCAACGATGGAGGCACAGAAGATGACAACACCGGCAAACTTTTAACCAATGAACAAGAGGTGAACTACACCATTCTAAGTGAGGACGAGATCTGGCGGCGGCAAGCAGAAGCAGTCACCACCGTCACAAATTTTCTCTGCGTATCCGAAACCGAAGCCGGGATTCTTCTCCGCCATCTTAAGTGGAGTGTCAGCAGCATAAACGACGAGTGGTTTACAAACGAAGGACAAGTCCGGAGATTTGTGGGCCTAGACCCAGTTCCAGCTGCTGCTGGGGAAACCAGCGCAAGGTTCACAACCCAAGAGCTGGACTGCAGTATCTGTTTGGAAACACACCCGGTTTCCAAAATGAAAGCCACTCCGAATTGTGGACATTACTTCTGTAGTAACTGTTGGTGGGGCTACATCCACAACGCGATCAACACGGGGTTGGTATGTCTCACGCTCCGCTGTGCGCACCCGTCCTGCGGTGCTTCCATAGGGGAAGACACTCTCCTCTCGTATGCAGATGAAGCTGATCGGTCCAAGTACACTCAGTATCTGTTGAGATCATACGTCGAGAACAACCGGAAGGCGAAATGGTGCCCAAGTCCACGATGCGAGTATGCCGTGGAAGTCTCCTCCGCTCCTGCTCCAGGTTATTCTCACGTGGTTGTTTGCAAATGCTGTCACACCTTCTGCTGGAATTGCCTTGAAGAGCCCCACCGGCCAGTAGATTGCGAGGCAGCAGCCAAATGGAAATCTGTACTGACGAACGCTAATGGTCCTGGAAGGGACGTTAGTAATCAGACCTCACCCCTTTGCAGCAATTGCAAGGAGGGGTTAGGGGCATCGGGGCCTTGTACCATGTGCTGGGGACAATGGGGAATTATGACAAACCTAAAGCCTTGTCCCAAATGCAAGCGGCCCATAGAAAAGGACGATGGCTGCAAGCATATGACTTGCATGCCTCCTTGTAACTTCGAGTTCTGCTGGATTTGCCTCGATTCCTGGAGTTCCCACACTACGGGTAAAGGAGGATACAGATGCTACCAGGAGGAGTCTTCAGTTTCTCAATTTACTGACCTTGACTTGGTCCGTGCTGGGTACTTGAATTCGTGGGATTACTTACTGAAGGACGAGCTTGTACTGCCCATACGCCAACCCGTCCGAGTTCGTCCGAATTCGTGGGACGACCTACTGAAGAAAGATCCAATCCGAGGTCGTCTGAGGGGAAGCGTTTACCATGATCAGTGGTTGTATCATGAGATGTTGAGACAGAGAGCTTTCTCACACGTTCAGAATCGTGTAACTGAGGAAATTGAGTTGCTAAGCCGCCTGCAGCATCAACCGGCTCATCAATTCAACTTCTTGAGAGAAGCGTGGATTCAGATCATAGATTGTCGGCAGATTTTGAAGTATACTTACGTGTATGGGTACTTTCTTCCAGACGATGGAGGTGCCAAGCGGCAGTTCTTTAATTATTTGCAAATGGAGGCAGAGGCTCGGGTGTCCAGGTTGCATCATTGTGCAGAAAAAGAGCTCGAAGCTTTCGGGGATCCGAAAAGCACAAAGTCTCGTTTCGACGAGTATCGAAGCAAGCTTGTTCAATTGACTAGTGTTACTGGAGCTCACCTTGAGGAGATAGTGAGAGTTTTGGAAAATGGGTTGGAAGATGTTGTGGATCAAAGTTAAACGGAGTAACTGTGGTGGACCTTTTGCTGTCATACTTAGCAGATCACAGTGGAAGTCAGACATGATATGGTGGTTGAAATCTCTCCAGCAGCCAAATGAAGTCTGTTGTCTGTCTTTCCTAGAGACGGAGGACGTTCTCGTGTAGATGAGTGTATGGCACTTCGTTGCCATTGTACAAATGCCAAGTGAAGAGCTTTTAAGTGGAACAGTTGCTGAGGGCGATGAAGAGATAAGCTGATGGGAGTCATACAGATGCAGAATGTGTACACATTTCCCAAGAGTTGCGCATATTGCTTGGCCGATAGAAGAACGACGCGAGTGTTCTCGGGATATGATCCCAACCTAGAGAATCGGCTCAAGAACTCAACAGTACTTTTGAGTGCCATTGGAGGTAACAGGAGAGGCTCCGCGGATGCTGTTCAGTTCAGGTACTTTGGTAAGTTTAGACGGGGACTGGCAAGCCATCCAATTATTGTAAGGTGTATCAATCACAATTGCTCATCAGAATCTCGACAGTTGAAAGTGTTGTAGATATAATCATGATGACAAAGAACAGTTTGATTAGGTGTTCACAGAGTGAGATACAAAGGCTCGGATATACCGAACTCCTGACTCTAAAGAGAAGCTGCATTCCTTTCATTGAGCGAAAGTCCAAAGGTTCCATAAGGCGCTATGGTGTGAAGATAGTAGGAGAGTCCAGAAAGGTCCGGGCATCAGATTACAGTGTACAGGGATACGTTCTTGTCCAGGTCGCAGGCCAGAAATCATCTTTCTTGGGCCGAATGCATAGCAAAATGACATGTCAAGCGAGAATTTTCCATTGATTCACGAGGGAAAGCAAAGGTCGAGATAACCAAGTGGTACGGCACAACTTGGCAGATGCTGACCAAAGGATAATCAGCCACATGGAGGACAACTCTGCCAGTAGAAGTTTCAACGGAACGCCAAGGTAGACATGTTGTGACAGCCAATGCTACATGAGCTAGAATCCAGTTCCAATGCCAATTCCTAGCACCAGAAGGGGCCGACTTGAAAGAACTCTTTGTTCCGAGTGGGGGCGCTCTTGTTACTCTTAACAAATGAGAGGCTATGAGGACCCAGTCTTTTATTCCCTTTACTTGTGTTGTGATCAGACTTAGCACATAGTGCAAGCAGTTTCCCAGACATCCCAGATGAACCCCACTATTGGAAGATTATTAAGTGCCTCGAATAGTCCTGTACTGTCGAAATTTTTAGTGCTCAAATTCGTAAAGAGTTTTAACGTCTTCACCCGTCTTCACTAGTGGTACCAGGCTTTCTGAACAGGTTGAGACAAGTACCCTGTGTCCCCGTCACATCGCACCTGTTGGACCTTTGCTCTGTATTTCGCAATCATAGCTCTGCATTAGACCATAACTCATGGAGAAAAACAATCCATTTCCTTACGAAACTAGGATTTGACATCGAAGGAACAATCCAGTTCCTAGTCCATGAGCACCGATCGTGGAGAAGATATATCTATATAAACTTTTGCTATGATGACTTCCATGTTCGAGATCCTGGGGACCCTTAGAAGAACCTGCTAAATAATCAGTGTTCCAGATGGACCATGGAAAGACATGAGATGAATTCATGACCAAATTCTGCTTTTGAACTCAAAAGTAAGTCGGTAGGCGTATCCCATACTATCCACCCGTCCTTGGCCAGGCCAGCAGGGTAGCTTGGCCGACACTAACAGTAATTCATCTGTAGGCTTCGTAGACTCCAAACGAGACTGCCATTGGCATATTGCAAAAGAACCAAACTACTGTGACCTTGACTTTTGATTTGTAAGTGTCTATCTCGTACCCCGAAGAAGTATTAGTTGATTCTTTCAAGCTGCTCTGGAGTAGCTCTGATGGATGCAAAGACAAGCCTGTTAACGACCGGACCTCCAGCAATCAACATATTTGTCAAGAAACGCTTTTGCGACGTTTTGAAAGCGACAATTGGCTTCGGACTTTGCTATGACCTGGAGGGACTCAATGACTTCAGGGAGCAAGATGTCTTTGCTCGTAGATGGAGTGCACAAGTAGTACAAGCTGGTAATGGTCGATAGCACAGTGTTCTCGACTGGGCTCGACAGACAAGAAATCAGCAAGGGAATGCCACCACTGCCCACGATCACGGCAGCATTTGCTGGATCCGGACAGCAATTTGAGATCCCACCGGCAGCAAACTCCACGAGTTTCTCATTGGGTTCCGTCAAACAGTCCAAAAACAGATCCAGCACTCGTAGCTGCCGCAAATATCCATAATTCATTGGGTCGTACGCAAAATTAGCCAAGTGAGCCACGATCTCCTCCTTGGCTTCTTCGTGGACAGTTTGCTGGAATTCTGTCACCAATTCCTGGAGGTACTCCTGACGAGGCGTCCCGTACTTCCCTATTCGCTCCTTTTGGCGCTCTTCATTGCTAAACATGTCGAATTCAGACTTATATCAAACTATAAACTCAACACCAGCCCTAATGCGCAATAACCCTAATTCTATCCATCAGATGTATCGTTTGCGTTCTGTTCTTGCACAGCTTTTTTCGCGATTTCTAAATTGCGGAGCGGACTGCACCATCGCCTCACCGCACTACACAGCTGAAAGACATGCGAAGCAACATTCGATTTGATAGTAGCTTGACAGTTGCAAGAAATCAGCCGACGCAACTGGGGCTTAACATCCTGTAAAACGCTGATTCCCTGGTTCTGATACGTCCCTCACTTGAAACGTAGCGGAAGCGGAAAAGACTGAACTCACAAATCTTTCTAACGTAATGAGAGTTGAGGCACCGTCCTCGCCAACGGAATTGACAGCTGATACGCACTCCTGAAATCGATCAACCGATGATTTCTTCCTTTATTTATCCTTGGATTCGATACACTCTTGGAAACCAAAGCTCCGCTTCTCTTCCAAACAGCCGTTCTCGTAATATGATTGATAACATAATGAGAGAATCAGTGTCCAAATCTCGGCAGCTATGAATCCATGATGTCCAAAAGATCATTCACAACTTTCAGTCTCTTGGATGTTAGTGAATTGACAGTCAACATCCACCCAGGCTCGAGAAGAAGAACATAGAAAGTAGAAAGTCCATCCATGAGCGAAGATCTGTTAGAAGTGTAACTCCTTAATGGACTTGAGTTGCAGTGGTTGCATCGTGTATCTCGAGGCGTAGGAGGAAAGGAAAGAAAACAAACAAACATGATTTGCAATTAGTTTGCATTGGTTTTGCAATTTAACTTGTATTCCAGTTAGTTGTATTAACTTCTTATCATTTCTAATTAGGTGGAATACGGAAATGAAATAAATAATAATACAAAATTGTTGAAATAAAACAACAAAGGTAATGAAAGAAAATAAAGTTAGAGTGAGACTACATAGAAATGAGCAAGTTTACCAATTTAAAGGGATAAAGAAAATTTTCACTAAAAATTATATTGTGATATTATCGTCTATTCGAAAAGATAGATTATAAAAAAGAATATATTGTAATATTATCATCTTACCTAAAAGATGATATGATATTATCTAAAAGATAGATTATTAAAATGAGTATGTTATAATATTATCATCTATTCTAAAATATATATTACTATATTATATATCATAATTCTCCTATCTCACGTATGATATTTGGAAATTCGAGATGAGGTTGCATATCTTATGAGAGATATAAAACACTAGAGTCTATAGTAATTATATGTTAGGAATATAACAATGATCTTTCCCTTATTGGAAATCTTTAATTGTATTTAATTATCTTTAATTAATTATTTGGAAATTCGAGATAAGGTTGGATATCTTATGAGAGATATAAAACACTAGAGTTTATAGTAATTATATCTTAGGAATATAACAATGACCTTTACCTTATTGGAAATCTTTAATTAAGATTCTAACAAGACAAAGAGTGCCTTAGTATCCAAAGAGTTGTGTTAGTTGGTCTCAATTGACTAAAGAAACTTCTCAAATTGAAGAGATGAGCCTCATGTTTGGAGCGTAGATATATTTCTAGGAATAAGTCAGTGCTTAATCTACTCTTGATTACCTTATAAAGCGCTTTCAACAAAAATGGATGCAAGTGCACAAGTACTAAGAAAGTTAAGTTGTGTATAAACTAAGTATTGGTACTAGTGACTTGAGTTTCCGTAACTTCAAAATGAGATATAAGCATGTTTAGGACCATAATTAGAGTGATGTCTATGCCTCTTGGTAATATTGAGAAGCTCTTGATAAGAGATTCCGATAAGATGACTTTTGACCTGAATACATGAGTCAAAGGTCTTGAAAATTGAGTTTGGTTGTTCAGGTTAGATATAAATTTTTGAAGATAAAAGAGGAGGTACTCCCGAGTGGACAAAAACAATCTATGAGGAGAGTGCTTCCAAGATTCACTTCAAAATCCAAACTTGACCTTTATAAATCAGGGAATTGATCTAAGGACATGAAGCTATCTTCGGGTTAGCATTAGTGGTTCTCTACTAATCTAAGGTATGATGAAGGTCTAAGTGGAGGTAATATCTAAACCTTGACCTTATCCTTGCTGTTAAGTTATGTTACCATTTGACTGACCAATGATCTATGGGCTAAGCATTATGGGTCAAAGTGAAACATAGACTAGACGCAAATGGAACTCATTATCAATTGAGGTACAAGATGGATGAATCATCATAGAAAACCTTTCCAACAAAATAAAATAAACAATAAAAAACTGAAAATTATTATTTTCTAAATCTTAATTGACTTTCTCACTGTGCAAGTTGTTAGGTTCAACAGAAGTAAACCAAATTAGGACAAATCCAAGTACAAATATAGGAATTGTTGAGCTTGAAGTGCAGCTTAAATCTAAACCAAGTAGACTAAGTAATGGTTAAAGTTAGATATATTATTGTTGGGTTTATTTGTTATAATATAGTGTTGAGATTTTGAATTAGTAAACATAGTGTTAAGATGGTGAACTATTTAACATAATGTTTTACTACATATACAAACTGGAAATTTAGGTATTAGGGTACAAAAGTATATCTACATATTTTTTTTTACTATTTGGAGTGACAATAAAATAAAATAGGCTTTAGCTATTTTCAAAGAAGATAAAGAGTACAAATGATGGAGATACTAGCAATATTACAAGATAGCAGTGAGTAAGCTACCAAGAACTAAATGACCTTGATTACAATTAAGAAAGAAAAGAGAAAATCTAATACTTGCTTGTTTAAAGTAATTGTAGGTAACTTTAATGGTTTGAAAGTGACAAAGGTGACCGTGTAGAAAAAATGAAGGATGGAAGTACCCCATCAAGCCATACAAGGGAGAGATGAAAAAGGTAAAATGGTGCTAAGCCCAAAATGAGAAATCTGCCCTACTGCACCTAAGATATCCAAGCTATGCAAGTCGTACGGTCTACAAACAACTGGAGCATCCAAAGAAACATCACCTAATGTGATTGCTCTCCTATGGATTGCATCAACCACTTTCCTCTATAGAGCAATGGTCTACAAACAATTGGAGCATTCAAAGAAATATCACCTAATGTGATTGCTCTGCTATGGATTTCACCAACCACTATACTCTATAGAGCAATGTACACACGCTGTCTACAATATACTACAAAGTATGAGCGAGAGAGTGGTACCCCTAGCACCTAACATGATAAGCTCTCAAATGTGTAGAACACTTTGTTTAAAACATTTGAAAGAGAATATACTAATATTTGTGGTACAGACTCATAAATACATAAAGTATGTCATTTATGACATTGTTACATGTCAAGTTTGACCATCTGTGTAAGGGTAGTAAGTAACGAGTATGACCAATTTAGTACATAGAATCATATATAATATTTTCCAAAATTTACTAATTGCTGAAATGATGGTTGTAGTCTAAAACAAATACATTGAAAGCATATAATAAAGAAACATAATATTACAATAAAGCTTATGTAGTTAAATCATATCAATTGTGTTGATTATAGAAGTTGAATAGATTGCAATAAGTTGTACTACTCAAGGATTGTATTCCATTAATTGATAATAACAAAGTGTACACATACACCAAGTGATAACCAAGTATCCCATGCACTTTACCATAAATTTATCAACTTTGTATTTCTTATAATCTTAATATGATTAAAATTTTGATAATTAAAGCATACTAAAATTCACCATCTTCATAATATGCATACATAGTATAATTAATTAATTATTGGTAAGAAAAACTTAAAAAGTTATTTAATAGTTGATTAGAGCACTTCTAGATGATTCCTCCAATAAATTTTGGAAATGTTGTACTATAACACCCATTTGTGCATGTGTGTGGTATTGTGATATTTAGCTTGGTATTACAAGTACTTAAGAGATATTATTTATATAGAGATAAAGGATGGTTCTATATTAGTCATGGTTAGCTAAAGTTAGTCATAGCTAAGATAGAGGAGACCTTAATTTAGAAGAAGTAGAAAAGATGAGCACCACTATTTTGGATTTTATTGTGTTGACTTGGTATTATTCCTAGGTGTTTGGCTTTGAGGAAAGAGTTGAGAACTCTTGGGCCCGCAAGCCTTTTTGTTTTGGATTCTTCTTTAGTCCAAGGATAGCCCATGTGAATGAATCCTTGACTTAGTGGTTGGGTCAAGATAAGACCACATGCTTAGGGGAATATGCCCATGTGAATGGATATTCCTTTCTACTTTTTGACTTTATTTGACTTTTAGTCTAGTAACTTGAGTTACTACGGTAATTAGTAACTTTGGTACGTAACAATTTCACAAGAATATAAACAAGGGGTGAGGAGGTACCCATCATCCTTTCATTTGCAACTATCTCTCTCTCATTGAGTTCTCTAGTGAGCAATGTCTTGAGTCTTGGAGTGTTAGCCTTGGAAGAGTATGATGGAGTTCGGGTTCCTTGCCTTCTTAGTCCATGGTGCGCTACCGTAATAGCCATCTGAGGTTCATCTTGAGTGAGAGACATGCTGGCTCACAGTACATGAATATATCTTTGTTTCTCTTTAGATGTATATGATAAAGGTGGATCTAGATAAGGCTGTACCATTGATTTTTAACCTTTGTTAATCATGTTTTCATTGCAAGTGTATAGCTTTGGAATCTTTATTAATCTTTTGAAAATTCAGTTTATCTTAAGTTTGTAAATAGCAAGTATTTATAGCTTTGCATAACACTATGTATTTATTTTTATTATGCTAAGTACTCAAGGCTAAATGAAGAAGGAAGAAAATATCTATATTTTCATATTCTTGGAATCTGTTTATTCTTGACCGGAGTTACTAGTTTGTTTTGGAGAACACGCTTTGGAAGTTACTAGTTCACTCAATTCACTAGTTTGTTTTGGAGAACACGCTTTGGAATCTTCAAAACTAAATTGGCTATGTCCACAACTTACCATCCACAGACTGATGGACAAATAAAGAGGGGAAATTGCTCTATGGAGGACATACTTTGGGGCTTTACTTTGGATGAGCAAGGGAGTTTGGACACCTTACTCCCATTGGTGGAATTTGCTTACAACAATTCAGTGAATGCCTCCACACAAGTCACATTGTTCTTCCTCATGTATAGATAACATCCTTTCACAACTTCAAGCTTGATGAAGGTCCATCCGGTTGCTACCAAGGTTGACGCTGTCAACACTTTTGTTTTTAAAATCCAACAAGGGGTGGAGCACACCAAGCATAGGTTGCAAATTGACCAAAATAGGCAAAAGCAGTATGGACATGCACACCGCCAACACATGGAGTTCAATGTGAGAGATCAAGTCTAGCTCTCAACCACCAACCTCAAGTTTGTTGGTCTTCATAAGCTCAAACCTTGTTTTATAGAACCTTTCTCCATCCTTTGTTGCATCGGCACTGTCGCCTATCACCTCAAGCTACCGCCCCATATGAAGATCCACCCGGTGTTTCATGTTTCCTTATTACGTCAATATGCTCCTTGACTGCTGTAATGTTTCAAGGATAGTAGAGAAACACAGAAGAGAAAACATAGGCTTCACACTCCAAACTTTAGTGCACTAAGGGAGCACATTCTCTTTATTATATAGCAAAAGAGGATCTACTCCAAGGATGCTCCACCATAAGATTAGGTACATGGATAGGTGATCTATCAATGAGCTCCACCCTTAGATTACTTGCTTGGATGGGTGACATATTGATCATGGTTCCATTTGGTTGGCCAAATAGGCTTTGACCAAAAGGAATCTTTTAGGGAATCTTTAGGAATCTAAGAATCAAGTGGGTGAAGTACAGTTGGAATGCTCTCGGTGAGACAAACCAGGGGAGGGTAAGGCCACACATTCCTCCATTTTGAAGGGGGAGCAAAGTGCATATTTTTGAGGCCTAATTTATCCGTTTAGTTCTCCAAAATTGCCTCTGAAGTTTTTGAGCATATTTTGGTTTTTGAACTATTAGTAGAAGTGCTCTTTTAGTTATACCTCTACTTGATCTACTTTGTCCATTATGTACACCATCCTTCAAGATGGCACCAACCAAATTCTACCTTTAGATCATTTGTCTAGCTATTGATTCTAAAGTCTTCAAGCATATTTCAATTTCTGGCCTATTAGTAGAAATACTCTTTTGGTGATACCTTTGTCTGATCTACTTAGTCCATCATGTTTAACATCCTCCTAGATTTTAAAAAACCAAATTTCATCTTTAGATCATGTGATCTCTATTGATATTACAACCACACTACTTCTCTTCTATCCAAGAAAGTTGACCTTGTCCAACCTTGGTTGATGAGGCGGAGGAGTATGAGGTCGAACGCATTGTCCAAAAATGCATCCATGGTACTTGCCATCCTTGTGTGGAATATCTGGTCCATTGGAAAGGGTACACATTGTACGAGACAACATGGGAGCCAACTGCCAACTTGACCAATGCACCAATGTTAGTTCAATCTTTTGAGCAACAACTTTGCAACATGGACGTTGCATCTTAAAAAGGGAGAGGTCTTTAATATAAGCAACTAGACATATTATATAGAAATGAAAATTGGCTTGGTAAGATCTAGAAGGATATTGTGTACAATGGGCTAGGTAGATCAAAAAGAGGTATAACCAAAAAAGTACTTCTAATAATAGGGCAAAAGACAAAAATAGTCTAAAACCTTTAAAGCCAATTTTGGAGGCCTAAATGGATGAATTAGGCCTCAAAAATGAAAAAAAATTCCTCTTTGGAAAAAAAGGCTAGACTTCTCTCCTTATGATTTTGAGCCCCCTAAAGGAGCTTATGATTAGGAAGATTCACTTAAGATTCTCTTTGGTCAAACCCATTTGACCATAATAGGGGGCTCAAAATCACTTGGATGAGCTCTTGATCCATGTGATTTTGAGCCCCCTACAAGAAGATTCCCTATAGGAAGATTCACTTAAGATTCTCTTTGGTCAAACCCATTTGACCAACTAGATAGGACAAGGACTAACATGTCACCCATCCAAAAAATTAATCCAAGGATGGAGCTTGCTAACCGGTTACCAATCCATGTATTTGATCCAAGGGTGGAGCTTCCTTTGAAAGGATCCTCTTTGCTATATAATAAAGAGAAGGTGCTCCTTTGGGGCATCGGAGGATTGAGTGTGAAACCTATGTTTTCTCTCTTGTATCTCTCTTGGAGAGTTCTCTTGTACTCGGAGTATTACATATGGAGTCCTTGTGTTGGAAGGACATGATGGTGTTGTTTGGAAAGATCATATGCGCAATTGTGCGCCATGCCACCTCCCAAACATTGATGATACTATGGACTCAAACCTGGCACTTGTATGTGTAGGCTTGTAGTGTATGTTATGCAGCTCTTCTAGTGGAGCTACTACTATGTTAATGTGTGATAGTTGTTTGAGAGGATGACATATGGCATGTATGACTCCTCCACTCACACTAGTTTCTCAAGGATCGTGGTTATGTCCTAGATGTACTTGAACTATAACTAGTTCATCCTTTATATAGTATAGATTGTATACAAGCAACTAACAATGGGGCTTGATACATCCGACCTCTTGATCTTTTGACCACCATAAGGTATATCATATACTTGGAGTAGATGGCTATTTGGAGTTAGAGGGACCTACTGCCAGCTAGGGGGGCAATTGTGACACTTTAGAGTCCATGTATGACTTATGTGTGAGTTTTGCTTCTATAATGTGTGATGTTGACAAGGATGTATGTGGTGTAGCATTGTATATACGCACAATAGTTGTCACGCCATTTGTAGTATCATACCTAGATTGCTCAGAGTAGTAGTGATGGTAGATAGAAGTTATTTGGTAGATACTCAAAGACTACTTGTTGATGGTCAGATTTTGTGTTTGGGGTACTAACTACATGGTGGAGCACACCATCCCTTGCACCATTTGGACCGTCAAGTGTGCCATTAGCGGGACCGTTAGGGTTGGAGAGTATACTTTCAAAGTGCAGCTCCAAAGAACTCACTTCTTTGATGTTGAGCCTACGAGTTCTTGGCTACGGTGGACAAAGTCCAACGAGCGTCACTTGGATTTTGTTAGCTAGAGTGTGTGTGACTTGATTGTAATTAGTGTCCAATTGTTGATAGATTATGGAGTGACGAATCAAATATTGATATAATTGAATGTGAATCAGGTTGTGTGAACAAATTGGTTATTATGGCTTGTTAGAGTCCATGTATGACTTGGGTGTGAATTGTACTTCTATATTGTGTGATGTTAATAATGATATATGTTATGTAAAGGTGTATATACATATAACAACCATCCATTTGAAATGAATAAATATTTTTATTTAAATATTAATCTATACATATTTTACGTTTAGTGACTATTATTTTATTACCTTTGGGCTATATTGTAATAAAAAAATTTCTGGATATACTTTGTAAGTGCTTATCACATATAACTTGTTCATACCGTTAGATGTGAGTAAAATCAAAACTATATGACTTAAATTTCAAAAATATGATATGATAGAATCTAGTAGAAACCATTGTTTATTTTATCACTTAATGTGGATGAGCTTATTCCGTATTGATTATAAGCAAGTCTATACCAATTTAGCATTCCGTTATCTTTGTCTAACACAAAGGAAAGATTTATGGGGTACATTAAGAATCCATCTAATCTACATATCTTCTTAACTCATAACTCATTCCAAAGAGATATAAGGGGGTTTCAGAAATAGGTTTGACGGATATCTTTGGGATAAATAACAAACTTTGTAATAATTTTTAGTGAACTATGTAACGATACAAGATTGTAATAACTGAACGCTCTGTAACTTCAGTTAAGGGATATATTTAGCTAATTGCATTCATTTATAAAAATCAAATTCTATGTTACTGATGTTTTGGAATGCCATAACTAAATAAATGATTGTCAGAAAGAGTGACGTGTTTCTTCAAGAGGGTGGCCACATAATCATTTAGTCATGTATTGATGATCTGGTTTCATATTCAAGATCCAAAATGGCCCCGCCCAACAATTCAAATTTATAAACTGAAATTCACCACCCTTTGGAGCAAATGTGCGAGTTGTCAGGTAAGTAACAACGGTTTTGTAGTTTCAAATTGGTGTGGGAAATGATGAGCGTCGTAGTGCGGCAACCAAGAAATTGATTAGAGTGCGACTATTCTCACACTAGGAGTGCAACACACTTTTTGCAATGGGAGATCAAGTACCACGTTTTAGTGTAGGAGACTCCCTGATTGTTGCTGATCCGGGACCTATAGAGTCATCTTTGGATTTGCAACCTGAACAGCCATTAGGGAAATTTGGAGACTTGTTGAGGATGGCTTCTTTTGTGCCTGGAAAAACCAAGGAGGATGAACGATTTTGCATAGCAACACACCATTACAGCCAAATACTGGATTATTTGGAGGACCCTGAGCATTTTGCACAAATTCATGGTGGGAATTGCAAAAAGACCATTCAGAAATTGACCGCATTTAGTTTCATGGCAACCTTTTTGATTCGAGAGGGTATCGGATTTCATACCTCTATGACAAGTGACAGACTTTACAAGAAATGGTTGCGGTACATGAAAAAATACAAAGAAAATTGCGAGCTCAAGAACAAGGCTACGGGAGAAGGTCTCACCGAGAAGGAATATGGCAAAGGGTGGAGAACTATAGAAGATAAATTGAATGGAATGTGTACTCATTTTGCAAGAATAAAAGCCATGTTTGGGAGCAGAGCAAACATAAGTCCACCGGCAATGGTAAGTTTAGGAGATTGTAATCCTAATTTGAGCAAGATTTGCGAGGCTGGCAAGGAGGAGGTCCATGAAGGTGCGCAGGAGTGCTCCCAATTCTCATCTCCTCCAGAGGTGGTGCTCCCTGACTCGGGCCTTGAGTTGGTTGCAAACACCCAAGGGGTGGAAAGTTTAGCAAGTGGCATGGAGAATGGAATCCTATCACTAGAGGATGAGTCTCTATTTGTTCCACCGACCGAGGACTCGCCTTTCATTACACCACCACCGCCTTTAATTTCTACAAGAGATGTATCCGATTGTGTAGACCAAGAAGGGGAACGTGACCCAAAGAGGAGGAGAGGTGGAATATTTGCAAGTAAGGTACCCAAGTTGTCACTTAGTATGTCATTGTCTCATGATTTAACAAAAATTACCATGTTAAAGGCAGATAGTATAGAATCCAGAGAGAGGTTACGACTAGTTGAACTAGAAGCCACCAACATGAGGAAGAGAGAGAAAACAATGATGAGAATGGAAGCAAAGCGCATTAGATTAGAGACAGAGAAGATGAAAATTGAAATAGAGAAAAAAATGAGCACAGATAAAAGGAAAGCTAGGGCAGACAAACACAAATTTAAGGAGAAGAGTTTAGAATCAAAGCGCACTCATAAAATCAAAATGAGTCTCATACAAGTAGGGAAAACTCTTGAGGAAATAAGTAACTATTTTAAAGTGCTCACTCAGGTTCAACGTCCATCATACTCTACTGATAGTAAATAGTATACCACCATGTAACCTTTATTATGATTATAATAAAGATGAGTTATGGAAACTTGATAAATGCTTCTAGTATCCGCCAGATGCAACTTGTTACCATTTAGTTCCTCACAAGTTTTTGTTTTTGATGTTGTCTTTACCACTCCGTTCCTATCATGTCTTTCTTGCACAATAAGCCCAAGATGCCGCTAGTTGACGCTCATAGCCGCCCAAAAAGTCTCTCCTACCGCTAGTCACCGCTCAATCCAATGGAATACGGGAAAAAAAACAAAGGCAAGCAAGTTGTGCTCGTCGGTGCTTGTAGAAGGGATTGAGCGCTAGTAGGCGCTTGTGGTCATTGGGTGCCACTGGGTGGCCCCTATGTAGGCGCCAATTGACACTCACGGCCGCTAGTGGCGCTTGACGATGCTGGAAAAAAGCTCATGAAGTCGGTATGCGCTTGTTGGCGCTTGACAAACATGAATTTTTTGCTTGTAGTCGCTCAGAGGCGCTTGTTGGCGCACGTAGACGCTGAGGGCCGCTCATGATGTGTTTAGGGTTGAGTGTTTAAAGGGAAATGGCGCCCATATTTGTAAGGTGGTGACAAGTTGGATACAAAAGACACAATTCAAAATTTAGCACATGAAAATACAAGAGTTAGACCATAATGAGTGTTCAATATGAGATATGAATATTAGTATGATAATATGAGTTCAATATGAATATGAGAGTTCACAAGTGTAAACTAAAACATAAATGTATACATGGGGAGAAATGAAAATAATATGTCTATAAATGGGGAGCCAATAGAACCTAAACCTATGACTATGGAGGTCAAGGAGGTGAAGAAGAAGAGGGAGATGCACTATGGTGTCTAAGTGCTACTATTGCATCCTCCAGTCTACGATGGTATACATGATGTGGAATCCTAAATGGACTCAATGACCACCATAGGGGCCACTCGCTCTCATCCAAGTCTTGATGCCTGATACCACTAGCAAGAAGAGGATAAGGATCACAACTATAATAACTCAATCTACCTGATGTCCACTCCTCTTTTGCCCAACTAATAGCAGGCCTATCGTCATGGACAAATCTGTCCAAATCACTCATCAAAGGGTCAAATGACCAAGTGTATGATGCTCTATGTACCCTATAAGGACGGAAGTGGGTAGGGTGGATAGCACCATGTGGATGGTTCCTATAATAAGAGAATGCATAACTATCTATGATCAAAAGATCACGAAGAGGTAAACCTAGTGAAGTCAGATGCTCATATGATCTAACTGTAAGTCCTTTGAACTTTGAATCTCGCTGTATATCTCTAGAGCACAAACATGCCATGAGGCGAGACCCGGTATGAACTCCCTCAGGGAGTTCAGACCACTGCCACATGCTCCGTAGCAACCACTCCACTCCATCCGGAGTAAGATCTATCCACAAGATAACCTCAAAGCGTAGCAAACAAAACTGGATGAAATGGCAAACACCAAGACGGGCCACCCACCCTACAAGCCCGGACTGTGTGTGAGGGAACCAACCATGCATAGTCGTCCTGCTCTCCCATGCATGGTAACCGATAGCACCATGAATCCATAATGAACACATACAAGTAACATCCACAATAATAATCTTCTTCCGTAGGAAGCCGGAGAAGAGGATACATGGAATATACTCTCTTGATAGACAAATCTTCTCTCTAAACTCAGTCTGAGTCCCTGAGTCTCCACACTATGAGGCAACACATGGGTGACATCAGTTTGGGTCTGCATCTCATGACGAGTATGGGTCTTGCAAGCAATAGTACGTAGTTTGGGTCCAAGATAAGCCACACGAGCCCTCAAATAAGCTAGACTAATCTCACTCTCCTCTACATGAGCTCTCATCTGAGCTAGACTACTCTCGCTCTCCTCTACCTAAACATGTGCACTCTCACACCTCTCTATAGCATATTCTAACTCTTGTGCCTGATTATGTAACTGGAGCTTGTAACCCTCCGCCATGGTAGCGGCACCTAGTATGTCCATGTCCAAGTCACCTAATCTCTACTCTCTCTCCATCTTAGAAGTAAGCAAGGTCAGATGCCTCTCCTCCTTTGCAGCAAGTAAATCCTCTTGCTCACAAAGGAGTCTCTCTTGCTCTAGCACTAATCTTTCTTTCTCCTCTACACTTTCCAATCTACTCTCACGCTCAAGCACTAATCTCTCTCTCTCCTCTATACTCTCCAGTCTACTCTCACGCTCAAGGAGATTTCTCTCTCTACACTCAGCCACACGTACCTAATCATCTAAAATGCAAGTGATGTCAACTGAACAAGAAGGAGGTGAAGGTACTCTGAAATGCATGGGGTCACCAACTCCCTCCACAGATGGAGGAAGTGGTGAAGGGGAAGAAGAGTGAAAAGGTGCTATCTCAACAAAGGGTAAGGGTTGTGTCTCAACACGAATCTGTTGAACACCTATTCACAAGTGGTACATTTAGTTATCCATCAAGTACAAATTCATATTTGAATATACAAATATACAAGTTCACAAGTTCTTTAATTCAAGCTTCTTAAATGAACTCATTTATTAAATCCAGTAATGGTATATACAGAAGAAATTTGTATGTTTTTCAACATACAAATATATGACTATATATATTTATATAAATATATATATAACAAAAATCAAACCTAATCAATCAATCACTCATCATCCTCATCCTCCCCATCATCAGTAGTCTCATCCTCATCCGAGCTATTTGCATCCTCATGATCCTCACCATGCTCTCTCTTGTGTATAATCTCCTCCTCTCCATCACTCCGGTACATCATGTCCTCCTCTGGAATGAAACCTCTCTCCACAAAGAGATGCGTGAGTATCTATCCAAGGAAGGTGACTCTGAACCTACTCCCCTTAGGACTCATCACTTGGCTTTGCAAACTCCCCACCTCCGCAATGATAGCTCTAAAAGCTAACTCTCCCCAATCATAATCCTCCACACCAAATCTCCTCAACTTGGTCTTGGTGTTGAGTACCAAATGCCTATGTACAATCTTGGGCCTAATAGTGTGTGCAACTAGTGCACCCATCAATTGGAAGAAAGCACTAAATGTAGGATATACACATTACCTTGCAAGATATCTTTTTGCAACCTTGTCCCTTTGTGGAAACCAATCTGAGACAAATGTGTAAGGAACTATCTTCCGTCTTGGTGTTCTCCCCTTGGGCATGGCGAGTGTATCTCTAACTATATCTGCAGTCAATTGAAACTGCATACCTCTTACCAAACTTGTGCAAGAGACCTTGTCTCATGAACTCACAAACTCTATACATAGAATGACCTGCACAACCCACCAAAAATTTCAGCTCAAACTTCTGTCACAAGGACTCAAACTCAAGGGTGGCGCTGGGTGCCGCTAGTAGGCGCTCATGCACAATACAAATGAAGTGGGAAATAGAGTGCCGCTAGGTGTTGCCGGTAGCTGCTCGGAGCTGCAATTGGGAGGTCGCTTGATGATGCGGGGTGGCGCTCCCGACCATCGATAGGGCACTTGAGGCCGCATGGGGGCACCCATGGACGCTGCCTGTAGGCGTAGGTCCACTGGATGGCGCTGCGGGACAATGCAAGGTCCGTGCGGAGGTGTTGGGTGCCACGCGAGGATGCGAGAAGATGCTCACGCGTGGGGTTAACGGGATGGGGATGCCGTTGGAAGACACTTGTCGACGCACAACGGCGTTGGTAGGCGCTATGAGACAGGATTGCCATGAGTAAGTCTGCGCAGCCTTGTGGGAGCGTTGGGTACCGCGCGGGGTCACTGGGTACCGCAAAAGGGCGTTGGGTGGCGTGCGGAGAAGGTGCTTGCACATAGGGGTTTAGGGTTCGGGATGGCACTGGATGGCGCGGGAGGACGTTGGGGGGCACTGCGGGATAGGCTAGGTGGCGCTGATGATTTGAAAGAAATTTCTAGAAGTAAAGTGAATACATCAAGATGGATTGAAAAGAAAAGAATGAGGAATGTTTGAAAAGTATCTCCGGCTGTGGATAGTGAAGTCCAAGAGTTATTTTCAGCCCCATTACATCTAGATCGACCTCCTGAATTCCCAAAACAGCAGTTTAAACTTGATGTTTGTCCAACCAACACCACTTGATAAAATTGGTTGGGTGTTGAATGGTATGGAATGCAATGAGCCATTCTCCTTCTTGAGTATTTCTCATGTCGGGCCTGTCAACTATCTTTTTGCATCCCTAGATTTCTGCCATGGTTGAAAGGAATGTGCTCTTGAACTTCTTTCTCTCTTCTCAATCACTCCTGGTTGCTTCTTGAGTTGTGCTTCAGCCAGCCAGGACCCTTGCCTCTTTCCTTCCCCAGTCTCAAAATGTCTCACCCGCACACACTCTGCCTGGCGAAACAACTCTTGAAATGACCCTCTAGCACACCCTTTGCCTCGCAAAATGACCCTCAAAATCACCCTTTCTCCTTCTAAGTACTCACTCTCAAATTTTTGCTCCAACACCCCACACACTTGAGAATAAAGCTTGCAAATGACAGGAATGGAAAAGAACATAGGTTTATATAACCCAGGCTGACAGAAAAATACTCAATCCAGAACATACTAAAATGTACACTTTGGAGGCAAAATTGCATTTTTCCACACCCAAAGAACCCAAATCCCGAGCGGCAATATGCAACACTCCACGTCGCCAACCGGTGCAACCAAGTGTCACACAATTCACGCAGCGCCTACGAGTGCCCACCACCGGTACATACCAATGCCTATGAGTGCATGTAATATGTGATGCGCTCCGAGCATCCGCCAGCGTCTACGAGCGCCACTCTCGATTAATTTTTTAAGTTTGTGAGCAGCACCCAGTGTTTACGAGCGCCACTCTTGATTAATTTTTTAAGTTTGTGAGCGGCACCCAACGTCATCTCCCGGTGTATGCAACATCTGCTCATTTTTCTCCAAGTGTCAACAAGGACTTACAAATGTATAGATTAAGCTTCATAGAATTATTTTTGCATCCACATGATGTTCTTATCATAATAATACATCAAGAAACACTCATGGTCTAAGAAAAAGACTCTTGGTCTAAGTTACGAGACTATGAGATATGAGATGAATATTGAGAATATATATTTTATTATATGGAATCTCAATCAAATCAATCGAGTATATCATCATTGTTATAATCAAGGCAATGTTGCATCACCCTTGATCTACTTTCTTCTCTACCAAGTTCTATACCCTGAAATGACATTTATGAATCTATTTGAGTATCCACTATAAATCCGCCATCATCCTCTGACCAAAGGTCAGACCTATTGATTAGAAAATTGTGTAAAATAATACACACCGATATCCACTTTAACAAATAAGCATTTCTACTATTGTCTTTCAGTTGCACTCTTAGCTCACGAAGAGAATGCTATCTAGCTTTCAATACTCCTATACTATGCTCATTTACCACTCTTGCCTTTGCTAAATATTTATTGAACTCCTACTTGTCTTCTGAGCAAGCCTGCTTGAAAGCGGGTACTAGGTGATGCATGGGTACATAACCCGAATCACCTAAAAGTTACTCCTTTGCCTCAAAAGTGCAACACCTCTCTCTTTGGTTCAAATCATTCCATAGTGACAATTTTTTCAAACAAGTTATATCATGACATGACCTTTGCATTCCTGCAAATAAAAAATGCCATACTTTTAGTAAACTAAACAAACAATATAACCAATGCATTGCAAAAATACACAACAAAATAACACATAACATAAACCATACCTCCGGAGAAATGTATAACTCTCCTTTTATCATCACAAATAACTTGGCCGTTTATAGAATACCCTTGGACCCTTGCGGCTGAAATATATTTCCCCATCCATAGTTGGTCAGGCTGCAAGAGGAAACAATGTGTCATCTACCAAACCAACACAACCGGGAAAACCTTTCAGTGCAAAAACAGTGGATATCCTTTTCCTCTCCTCAAGTTTGGGCCAAGCAACTTGACTCTTCATCACATCTAATATGGCTTTAATAACTCTATTAGTAAAAGAAATTGTTGAACCAGCACTAATGCCCCAAATATTTAAACCCCGTGCAACACAAGCTCCATTGCCGTGATGCTCAAATCTATCCAAAGCTAGGGCAACTTGGATCCACACGGGTGTTTGCTCTCTTCGATACCTTTTTTCAAAATTTGGGTGAGTCCCAATCAAATAAACTAATGTTGAAAAAGAATCCCCATCCATTCTAGTAAGCTGGCAAAAGGCCTTAGTATCTAGATTTCTAAAATAATCCTTCACAAACTCTCTACTACGAGGGTAAGTAACACGGGGTTCCAAGTAACGATGAGTCTGTGCATACTCCCATCCACTAATAAAACATTCTAGCATATCTAAATCTCCTCCTAATTCCTCATCTTCATCTTCTAATCCTGGTAGCGATATCTCCAAATCTAACCGAATCCTCCATTGAATACATTTTCTAATATTTTTGGTTAGTTCTAAACGAGTGCTCCCTCTCGGCATGACAAAACTCTATTTTTAATCACTACTGACACTCCTTATCCACAAAAGGGATCTCTCTTCTCCGCAAAGTGCATCTCTCTTCTCTGCAAAGGGGCATCTCCCTCTCCTTGTGAAATTTCAGCAAACGGACATCTTTGTGCGCAAAAAAAACAATCTGTGATATTTCAGCAAACGGACATCTTTGTGCGCAAAAAAACAATCTGTGCAATTCCATTCTATAACAAGAAAAAAATTCACGAATTTCACTTCATTACTCAAGGGGAAGAAAGATATACATTTCATACTCGTACAAAAGACATTTTTTTAAAATAATGAAATCGAGATTAACACTTCAAACAAAATCACTCCTCACTCTAGCCTTCTCACGGGGCTCGCACTCAAATCTTCTTACTCCAAAGCTGCTATGGTCTCTCTAATCTTCATCAGTGGTCAATTTTTGCATCCCCTCAAATCTTTCCATTCATGCTCCCTCCAATCTTCCTTGATAAAAATTTGCCCAGTTGCCGCTCGTCATTTCCTTTCCATGGGTATTCTCAAACATCCCCGGATGCCCCGGATGCTCCTTTTGGTGGCCGCCACTTTCACTCTAACCCTAAACAAAAACTTAATTAACCCTAATGTGCAATCAATGTAGTACGGAATGATAACGGAAAATTCCTTCTCCCTTATTTTCTATGAACCAACTCATACGGAGTGTGCTAATAATAAGGAACTTGGCCCCAACTCCGTAACATTACCATTTCTACCTCCCGGTCACACACCATACCATTTAGTGAACGCATTTAGTGAACGCTTCGTAACAATCTATATGAAAAGTTTAGAAATTTAATAAAACTATTTCTGAAACCCCCTATAGTCTTCGCTATAGCTGTAGCTACGGTGCATGCATGATGAGTCATCTCATGTTCATCCCAAGGATTGATTAATTTGAATCTCTGCAGTATCCACCACTGGGTATGGAGGGGGAACTGGAGAATAGTGTGTATGAGTCCGCGTTCTAACCTTATACTGTTTGATGGGTCCTATCCTTTTGTATCTTTTCGTCACTCTATGTGCGATGCATTTACTGCGGGATCTGAGAGTTTTGTCATTTTCCTGGATATTGTAAGGGCATGTAGTTATTGTATCTGCAATAATGAGTTGCTCTAACTAAATGTTCTGTTAATGATAAAGCATAGAAAGATAAGATTTCTCGATGCTATTGGGACCTAGCCCCGTTTTATTTTATCTCTGGAGTTAGTTTTATCCCAAGGCCAACTTGATGGGATCTTTCCATTTCATGTTTTCGTATGCGGGTCACCCTAACGTCTTCAAAAGATATAAAATTGATCGACTTTTCCTACCACGGTAAGGCAAGCAGAAACCTTAATCTTTTCTCGATTATATATGTTTATTCCATGAATGCATTACATATTGAAATAATATTTTTAGCCATATATTGTCAGTTACTACATGGATCATATTTAAAACAATCTCGTAACCTCCATGAAAGTAATAGTAGCACGTGCTTCGAAAATTCATTACAAAGTTGTGTAGGAAAACCTCATTATACTCATCTAAATTTCGAAGATCGTGATGCTCTCGGTCAATTGGGAAATGATTAGATTAGTCAATTAGCCATTAGAGGTTTGACACATTAGTCCAGATGTGTATGAAAGTTTATCACATTAGACGCCAGGGTATCATTCTCCCGGTTATATTTTGCAGCATATGTTAGATAACATATATCTATTGCTTTACATAGAATAATGGTTAAGTCGACACAGGAGAATAATCACACCAGGTGATATTTCTTTGATGTTCCATTGGATATAGATAATGTAATTTGCATAATTAGGATATTTTAACGAAATAGTGCAAATTTCATATAGACTCTATTGGGACTTAATCCCATCTATCTTTATCGTTTCCCCTTTGTATTGCTTGATGGGGTCTTCCCATCCTTCTTTTTCTTTTTAACCAAGCACAAAAGCAAAATATTCATCAATAAGGAAGAATAAGAGACTCCTCTTAATGAAATTAAAAGTCGCTGATGTGGTATGATCAGATGAAGTACTTTCCAGAGGGTTATTGAATGATATGGTAAGTTTGTACACAAACCAGTGCCTACGTGAGCCACGTAATGCACTATGAAGTTGAAAAGTGCAGCACAGAGGAGAAGTACAGTACTGGACTTGGGACAAGGATCTACTACAGTACGAAGGAAGGCAGGGGAGAACAGGGGACTTCCAGTTGCAGCGGGGAGAAAGGGCGAAAATTCCCGAAAAGAAGGGAATGTTCTACATCATCCGGTGCGGATTAGACTTTTATCGGCTTTTGGAAAGGTTCCTGAGCATGGGAGGAGTTCGGACCGTCCGTGCTGGTCCGAACCGGACTTTCTCTCACACAAGTAAACCTAGAGAGAAGGAAAGCACTCGTGTGTGCTCTGCCGGGAGGAGAGGAAAGGAAAGGGAAGGGAAGGGAGAGAACGAGAGAGCGAACGTTCCGCGCTCTCTGAGCTCGTCCGTGAAAGGTTGTGCTCGCTCCGCTTGCTTCTTCCCCACACCTCTTTCTTCGTTTCCTTTCCAACACCCCAAGCACGGACGCACGCACGCTTGCTCTTGAAGGTTGTAAAGAGGGGGTTTCGGGATTTTTTGGTTCTGTCCTTGGAGATTTGATTCTCTCCTCTCCCGGACTGTGCGATCCTCTTCGTTGTTCTGTTCTGTCGTTTCCCTTGACTAAGTACTCGGTAAAGCTCATGGTGCACTGGATGTGGCAGTAGAAGTGGGACTTGAAATTTGAAGGTGCGACGAAAGGCACGTTCAAGGACGTTCTGAGATTTGAGTTGAGCGGCGCGGGGTGGGTTATTTCTGCTTCTGCTGCAGCGAAAGTAGGACCGACTAAAGCGTTCCACATTTAGCTCGTGTGTGGAATTAAGGGAGATTTCACGTTCTGGGGGGCAGAGGAGCTTGTCCTTATGCAGAGGATCACCGATTGGACCCCCGATCGGCGTACTTGTAATGCCAGTTGACTTGGCATAGCTCATGGTGTCGGAAAAGTTGTCATAGCTTTTTTCCCACATGGTCGGGTTTCTCATAGGTTCTCTAGACCAGATCTTGCGATTCGTAGTCAGGCGAGTTCACAGAGTTTGGAGTCGAATTTGAAGAGCGCTCTCCACGACTGGGAGAACGTCGATCCGCGCTTTTGCGCTCTAGACGTCCTCGATGGACTCGGAAGATGATATGCAGGATGCTTGGGGAGGAGAATCAGATGGCAACTTATCCAATGAAAATGAAGAGGAGGAGGAGGAGGAAGAAGAAGAAGAAGAAGAAGAAGAAGAAGAAGAAGAAGAAGAAGAAGAAGAAGAAGAAGAAGTGAGCCAGAACAATGAACCTGATTATGGTTTTGATGATTTTGTCGATGATGACGTTAATCCTAGTTCGAGGCTGCCTCAGTCGAATTATACCATATTGAGCGAGGCGGACATCCGGGCGCGACAAGATGAATCAATCAACACAATTACGAACTTCTTGTCTGTGTCAAAAATGGATGCGGGCATTCTCCTCCGACACTTTAAATGGAGCGTTAGCAAGGTGAACGACGAGTGGTTTGCTGATGAAGAAAGTGTCCGGAAAAGTGTGGGCTTGAATACAACGCCGGTGGAAGCTCGAAGAAGGTCTCAGACCGAAAGCTTGAAATGTGCAATTTGTTTTGAGATGCACCCCGTTTCGAGAATGAAAGCGTCCCCAGGATGCAATCATTACTTTTGCGAAACCTGCTGGACAGGGTACATACACACAGCCATCAACGATGGACCAGGATGTCTCACTCTGAGGTGTGCAGACCCGGTCTGTGGTTCTGCTATTGGTGAAGACATGGTGTTGGGGTTAGTTGGGGAAGAAGATCGGCTGAAGTACACACGATATTTGTTGAGATCCTATGTTGAAGATAATCGGAAGGCGAAATGGTGTCCTGCTCCAGGCTGTGAGTATGCCGTAGAATTAGGGTTTGTGTCTGGTGCAGGTTCGTACGACGTTGTATGCAAGTGTTCCCACAATTTCTGTTGGAATTGCTTGGAAGAGGCGCACCGGCCCGTGGATTGCGAAACAGTGGGTCGATGGATTTTAAAAAATAGCGCTGAATCGGAGAATATGAACTGGATTCTCGCGAACTCAAAGCCTTGTCCAAAGTGCAAACGGCCCATTGAGAAGAATCAGGGTTGCATGCACATCACATGCACCCCTCCTTGTAAATTCGAATTTTGCTGGCTGTGTCTAGGAGCTTGGACGGACCATGGCGAAAGAACAGGAGGATTTTATGCCTGTAATCGTTATGAGGCTGCAAAACAAGAGGGGGTCTATGACGAAGCTGACCGCAGGAGAGATATGGCGAAGAACTCTTTGGAGCGCTACACGCATTATTATGAAAGATGGGCTACAAACGAATCATCGAGGGCTAAAGCATTTAATGATCTTATACAAATGCAGGCCGTGCACATTGAGAAGCTCAGTGATAACCAATGCCAGCCAGTGTCTCAACTCAAATTTGTGACTGAAGCGTGGCTCCAGATTGTTGAGTGTCGACGAGTTCTCAAGTGGACTTATGCTTACGGATACTATCTTCCTGATCATGAGCATGCCAAAAGACAGTTTTTCGAGTATTTGCAGGGTGAGGCAGAAGCTGGACTGGAAAGGCTTCACCAGTGTGCAGAGAAGGATCTTCAGGAGTTTCTTGAGGGGGATAGCTGGCAAAACAATTTCAACGATTTCCGCACGAAATTAGCAGGGTTGACCAGTGTCACGCGAACGTATTTTGAGAAGATAGTAAAAGCGCTGGAAAATGGATTACAAGATGTTGTCCAAGGACAGATAGGACAAGCAGTAGGTCAGGTAGGTCAAGGAAGCCACGTTGCACAGGGGAGCCGGCGAAAGTAGCAGGAAAGTTACGGCTTTAGGCAGCTGTAAGGCCAAAGTAATCAAAGGTCATTCCGATGTGAACTTCGAATTTGTTGTCGAGCCCTTTATTACACCACCAATAAGTGCCACTTCTTGTACTACTATCACCACCTTAATCCAATTTTGGAGTAGGAGCCTGAATGTGCTCGCCACCAGATTGTTTCTCCTGAACTCTTTGGAGTTCAAGCTAAGGACCTCGGTTGACAACGGAGGTGATCGGAAGTTTCCTCCAGCAGGAGCTGTCTAAAATCCCTCATTTACCATCCCAACTCTGGGAGGTCAAGTGATCTTAATGCTTTACGTGATCTGAGGTATTGGATTCTGCAAACGAGACTTATCATTCAGTCATAGCTTTCAGTCGTTATGATTCTTCCTTTCCTTGTCATGAGCCCGTTTTGTACTTGGTTATCACTGGAACTCGGTTCGTGCTACTAGGTTTCAACCATTCATATGGCCCATTGGCTATCACGAAGAATAGTACATGTTCTTAAAGGACTCTCCCTGCCTCTTTGACCTTATTCTTGTGTCTCCCTGTTCTTTCTTGTCAGGTTTGAGAAGGGGAAATTACTATCTGGTACGAGACGCTGCAGATGATATCGAGCTCTAAAAGATTCATCTAATTCGAAGGTGAGTAAGTTGGCTGAATATTATTACTCCATCCTCAATCCGTGCTTCTTGCGGATCGCTTCAAAGCTTGAAGAGTATCTCAGAACTTATTGGAGCAAAGGAATAATCTTAAGTCCCTGTAATGATCAGCACCTTTAAGTGCATAAGCAGCACTACATCTCTGGATCAACGCAAACAAGGATAGACAAGAATACACTTCTTTAGTGCGGTCGACTCCTTTGGTAAGGTCATCTCATCCATTATAGAGATGCATGAGGTCCGGACCTATCGATCCATAACTTGGGAGTACCAGCGTAGGACTACTCAAAAACTTCACCTTTTACCGAATGCCATGTGAAGTCGTACTTACCTAGGACTTTGTTCAAAAGGTTGTCTCCACTTATTTGATCAATATTCTCGTCCTGAGATGTGGAGGAATAGCCATTAACAACTTTCAAGCTTTGAAGCTTGTAATCAGCGACTTCCTTTTCATGCATTATTGACCAGTCAATGGCTCCTATATATCTTGTCCCTAATGTTCCTCAACTAGTTTTGAGGGCGATTCACATGTCTACGGCCACTTCAGTCTCAGCTTGTCCATACATAATACTAATTTGGGGGCGTTGTACTTGACAAGCTTCCACTCGAAGATCTGGATATGTGAATGGGTTGCGGACATGGACAGCCAACAATGTCCAACACGGCGTTTGAAGGTGTGAAATAGGAAACTGGCTTGTGACGACTGTCACTCCCCTGTCATGATGGTCTCAAATACTCTTTGCCAGGTTATATCATCCGTCACAACTCTATGTGGGGATGATTCGTGCATGTGAGGAATTGGTCAATTCATCGCACGTGGACTAACTCCACTTTTGCTCGCGATTGTTTGCAAGAGCAGAATTATATACTGTGGCTTCTCTGGATTGATAATAGTGAGAGGGGTAAACTATCATTACTCTGTTGTGTTTCTACTCCTTCAACCTCATCCCCTCATCTCCTGCTACAAGGTTACACAAAACTGCCTGACGGTTCTTCATAGTATAGGATTGATCTGATCCTTTCACGATCTTCATCACCTTCCATCATGTTCTTCTATTGTTTATGGACTAGACCATTGTCCGCTTCGACTTACAATCAAAGGATCTGTGGTGGTTTGTCAAACATGTAAGCTCAACCACTTCTGTAGTAAGAGGTTGGATTGGGGCTTGTGTTGATGATGCAGAACCTAGACTATCGCTTGTCTAATCAAAACAAGGAAGGAATATCGTTTCTTGATCCATAATCTGCACAATCTGGACACTTGCTTATTATACCCTCGAGTTAGAGTTACAGGCTAGGTTTACAGGAGGATTATATTACTGGATAGTATGTGTGTTAGAGAAACCTCAGCAGTGGTCGTCGTCTTAGTATCACATTTGTTAATCTGGTCGTCCATTTCTAGACTCTGTTGACTACCGTTACCTTGAGCATTGCGGAACCTGAAATTCGTTTCCACTTCCTCGCGGGTTCTTGCGCAGACTGGTGTAGTATCGGATATCTCTCTTCCCACCGTTAAGAGTATGCCCACGGAAGACCGAATACAGAGGGTAGAATCAGGGTGAACACATATACAGGTCTTACAGAAAGAAAAACATATCCATGGGTATCATGGTCTTAGCATCTACAGAGATTTGAGAACCGCTGTTCCTTCTGCCAGGTGGGGAGCTCATGTTCGAGCCCACCAGTAGTTTCTCCTAAAGGCTTGCAAACTTTGAAGTTGTACTGGAGTTCTACTTGACTTCTGGACTTGTATATGCACAGTCTACCACTATTTTAATTGAAAAACGGTTTTCTGCCATGTGGTCATCGAGTGTTTGCTTATTGACACGTGGACCCACCTTGTCCATCACTTCATCCGAGGCAGATATTGCCTCTTTTCTTTGCTCTTTCCTACGTTGCTCTATGTCATCCAACACTGAGTGCGAGCGCAGCTTGTACCAAATATAACTGTAGGGTCCAAAGGCTTTCACACTGTTCCTTGCTTCTCTGTTCTTTCCTTCTTACTCTTAGACTTTGCTTTTCCTGTTTCAGTAGGCTCGCCCCCTCCCGTGCCCCAATGATGCTTCTTTCTCCCCTCTCGAATTACTAACGAACCTTTGCTTGACAATTTCACTTTGCTGTGTCCTGGATTTAATCTTTACTAACTGATGTTTGTGATTTCAGGGATCCATCAGGTATGTCTTGATTCCTTCCCTCCTCTTACTCATGTTGATTCATTTCTTTCTTGCCTGGTTCTCATTATGCGGCTGAGACTTCTGCGATTACTCATTTGCCTGCACTTCTGCTTGCTTTTTCTTTCCACAAGCTAGGATTTTATGATAGATGCTACATTCCTGGATGACACATTTTTAGCCTGTTTCTTCCCTCAACGTTCTTACCACTTCTGAGCGGCACTTAGGGAGAGCAACTGAGTTTGTCTTGGCACTCATGAGTTTTCTCGGTACAAGGAGTACTGACACTTGCTCAGCTACTTCGGCACTGATGAAGTCGTTTGTGCTTTCGTGGAGGTTTACTATGGCCACCTTTTGCTTCCCTTATTGGTTTAGCATTCCAGGACTCAAGCATCCATAGCAGTTGTTGTGATATCCTGTCCCGTTTATCCCGTAGGCTTGTATACCATACTCTTGTTTGGGAGTCCTACTTGACTTCTAAATTTTATATGTATATATACTGTTCTCGTATACGCTTCGCTCTCGTTCCCCTCTTACACTTTGACCCATTTCTGTAGCCACATCATCTGAGACCTCTTGTTTTGTTCCACTCCTCCATTCCCCAACTAATTCACTCCATAGTATTTTCCCTTCCTTCGCTCTCTGATTGCTTCCTGCTTCACCCTCTCATGCCTAAAGTGTTCCTACCCGACTCCAGCCCACGTTCTTTCTAGTTGTTCACGCACGGCTTACTGGCAGGCTTTCTGGCAGGTTCTTTGTTGTTGTTCATGCACTGCTTACGCTGGCCTCTTTCATCATGGTTTCCTATTCCTCGCTGTCGTTTGCATAGATGCTCTCGATTTAACGTTGTCTACTATTCTGTTGTCCATCAGTTATTTTCAATTTGTTTCAATGATGCTTTTGCTGCAGGTTACATTCGATGCATGCTACCTTAGTGCTTTAACACTACTCTCGCATTGTGATTCATGTACATATTGCTTATCGATCATTTGCACCTAATGAGTTCTGGATAACCCGTTCCCAGAACGGCTTCTGTTCTCATATACCAATATATACTGTATATTTCACCTTCACCTTAATTCACTTCACCTCTGCTTTTCCTGTTTCAGTTGACTTGTCCCTTCCCGTGCAGTGCTGATGTTTTTTGCTCCACTCTTGTATCACTAGCGAACCTCTGCTTGACTATTTCTCATTGTTGTGTCCTGGACTTTCTCTCTACTAATGAATGTTTGTGATTTCAGGGATCCATCAAGTATGTCTCGGTTTCTTCCCTCATCTTACTCATGTGGATTCTTTTCTTTCTGGACTGATCCTCATTATGTGGGTAAGACTCCAGCGCTTACTTATGTGCCTGCACTTCTGCTTGCCCTTTCTTCCACACTTCCACTTCAGTTCTTTTTGACATTCCCACTACTTTTGAGCGGCACTTTAGGGGAGCAACCGAGTTTGCCTTGACACTCAGGAATTTTCGAGCAGAAACTCGGCTCGAGGGGTACTGACAATTGCTCAGCTACTTTGGCACTGCCTGAGGCACTGATGAAGTTGCAGGTGTTTTCGTGAAGGTTTTCTATGGCTGCCTTCTGCTTCCCTTTGCTGTTTAGCGTCTCAGGACTCAAGCGTCCATAGCGCTTGTTGCAATATACTTTATATCCTGTCCTATTTCGCTTTGCTCTTGTTACCCTGTCACACTTCGACAGGTTTCTGCAGCCACACCATTCCATAGCTCTCGCATTGTTCCACTCCTCCATTCCCCAGCTAATTCCCTCCCTATTATTTTTCCTTCACTCTTTGCCTGATTCCTGGGTTCGACCTCTTGTGTATACAGTGTTCCTGCCCGACTCTAGCCCACGTTTATAAATTTGATCGTTAACACACTGCTTACTGGCAGTCTTTTACATAGCGTGTCCTATTTCTCGCAGTCCTTTCCATAGAGTTCTCAATTTCACAGTTTTTTACTAGCCTGTTAGCCATATGTTATTCTCAATTTGTTTCTATTATGCCTTTGCTTCAAGTTACATTCGATGCATTCTACCTTATGGATTTCTCACTATTCTAGCATTGTGAATCATGTACATCTTGCTTACCGATCATTTGCACTTCATGAGTTCTGGATAACCCGTTCCCCAGGGCGGCTTCTGTTCTCGTATACCTATATATCCTGTCCTCTTTTGCTCCGCCCTCGTTACACTGTTACACTTCGATATGTCTCTGCAGAAGCACCATCCACTAAGCTCCCGCATTGTTCCACTCCTCCCTTCCCCAGCTAATTCCCTCTCTATTATTTTTCCCTCGCCCTTTGCCTGCTTCATGGTTCATTCCTGACTTTTGACCTCCACTTTCTCCATTGTTCCCACCCGACTCCAGCCTACAGTTTAATTTTCTTCGCTCATGCACTGCTTACTGGTGGTCAATTACACAATGTTTTATATTTCTCGAATTCGCTTGAATAGCTGTTATCGATTTCAAATTGTTTACTAGTCCTTTACATATATGTTGTTCTCGAGTTTTTGCAATTATGCCTTTGCTTCAGGTTACATTCGATGCATTCTGCTTTATGGATTTATCACTATTCTCGCATTGTGCACACAGCATATCTTGGTTACGGCTCATATGCATTTAATGAGTTCTGAATCACCCGTTCCTAGGACGGCTTCTGCTCTTATCTACCTATATCGTGGTTACCAATCATATACATTTAATGAGTTCTGGATCACCCGTTTGTAGAACAGCTTCTGCTCTCGTCTACCTATATCCAATATCACATCCAATATCACATCGGCTTTCTCCTATAGGCTTGCATACCATGCAGTTGTACGGGAGCTCTACTTGACTTCTGGACTTGTATATATACAGTCTACCACGATTTTAATTGACATATTTCTGCGATGTGGTCTTTGCGGATTTGCTTATGGATACGTCCCCACCTTGTCCCACCTTGTCCATCACTTCCTCCCAGGCAGATTTTGCCTCTTTTCTTTGTTCTTTCGTGCGTTGCTCTACGTCTTTTCATGCTTTTCCTTGCTTCTCTGTTCTTTCCTTCTTACACTTCGCCTTTGCTTTTCCTGTTTGAGTAGGCTCGGCCCTTCCCGTGCATCGCTGATGTTTCTTGCTCCCCTCTCGCATTTCTAACAAACCTTTGCTTGACAGTTTGCGGTGTACTGGATTTTAACTCTACTAACGGATGCTTGTGATTTCAGGGATCCATCAGGTATGTCTCTATTCCTTCCCTCTTCCTACTCATGTTCTTACTCATGTTGATTCATTTCTTTCTTGCCTGGTTCTCATTATGTGGCTGAGACTCCTGCGATTACTCATTTACCTGCACTTCTGCTTGCTTCTTCTTTCACATTTCTTCTTCTGTTCTTCCCTCAACATTCCCACTACTTCTGAGTGGCACTTAGAGGGAGCAACCGAGTTTGCCTTGGCACTCATGAGTTTTTGAGCAGAAACTCGGTATGAGGTGTACTGACACTTGCTCAGCTACTTTGGCACTGCGTGAGGTACTGATGAAGTCGCTTGTGTTTTCATGGAGGTTTACTATGGCCGCCTTCTGCTTCCCTTTGCTGTTTAGTGTCTCAGGACTCAAGCATCCATAGTGCTTGTTGTGATAAACTAAAGCTTCTGTTCTCGTATACCTATATGTATATCCTGATAACCCGTTCCTAGAACGGCTTCTGCTCTCATAATACCTATATATATCCTGATACCCTTTTACACTTCGACCCTTTTCTGCAGCCACATCATCTGGTAACTCTTGTTTGGTTCCACTCCTCCATTCCCCAACTAATTCCCTCCATAGTATTTTCCCTTAGCTCTTTGACTGCTTCCTACTTCGCCCTCTCATGTCTATAGTGTTCCTACCCGACTCCAGCCCACGTTCTTCATCTTTGTTCACGCACTGCTTACTGGCAGGCTCTTACGTCACGTTTCCTATTTCTCGCTATCGTTTGCATAGATGCTCTCGGTTTCATGTTCTTTACTAGTCCTTTGGCCATCGGTTAATCTCAATTTCTTTCAATTTGGCTTTTGCTGCAGGTTACATTCGATGCATTCTACCTTAGGGCTTTAACACTACTCTAGCATTGTGACTCATGTACATATTGCTTATCGATCATTTGCACTTCATGAGTTCTGGATAACCCTTTCGCAGAACGGCTTCTGTTCTCATATACCAATATATATCCTGATAACCCTTGGCTGTTTAGCGTCTCAGGACTCCAGCGTCCATAGCACTGGTTGTGATATTATTTATATCCTGTCCTCTTACGCTTCACTCTGGTTACCCTTTTACACTTTGACCTATTTCTGCACCCACATCATCTGAGAACTCTTCTTTTGTTCCACTCCCCTATTCCCCAACTAGTTCCCTCCATATTACTTTCCCTTCGCTCTTTGACTGCTTCCTGCTTCGCCCTCTCTTGTCTACAGTGTTCCTACCCGACTCCAGCCCACGTTCTTCATCTTTGTTCACGCACTGCTTACTGGCGGGCTCTTACATCACGTTTCCTATTCCTCGCTATTGTTTGAATAGATGCTCTCGATTTCATGTTCTTTACTAGTCCGTTGGCCATCAGTTATTCTCAATAGTTTTCAATTATGCTTTTGCTGCAGGTTACGTTCAATGCATTCTACCTTAGGGCTTTAACACTACTCTAGCACTGTGATTCTTGTACATATTGCTTATCAATCATTTGCACTTCATGAGTTCTGGATAACCCGTTCCCAGAACAGCTTCTGCTCTCATAGACCTTTATATATATCCTGTCCTCTTTCGCAACGCTCTCGTTACACTGTTACACTTCGATATGTCTCTGCAGCAGCACCATCCACTAAGCTCCTGCATTGTTCCACTCCTCCCTTCCCCAGGTAATTCACTCCCTATTATTTTTCCCTCACGGTTTGCCTGCTTCATGGTTCGACCTCCCGTGTCTACAGTGTTCCTACCCGACTCCAGCCTTCGTTTTAATTTTCATCATTCATACACTGCTTACTGGTGGTCAATTACATAATGTTTTATATTTCTCGTTTGAATAGCTGTTATCGATCTCAAGTTGTTTACTAGTCCTTTAGATATATGTTGTTCTCAATTTGTTGCAATTATGCCTTTGCTTCAGGTTACATTAGATGCATTCTACTTTATGGATTTATCACTATTCTAGCATTGTGCAGAAAGTACATCTTCGTTATCGATCATTTGCTTGTAATGAGTTCTGGATCAACCGTTCCTAGAACGGCTTCTACTCTCACTCTATCTATATCCAATATCACATGTCTGACTGATTCGATCTGCCTGACTAGACTGTCTTCCTCGACTGTCGAATTTATGGCTTCTAGATGATTCCAGACCTCAGATTAACGTTATCTTTCTCGTCTGGCTCATTAGGTCGTCTTTTCCCCGTTTGAGCTTTTTTCTCTACATGCGCTGTTTATCTATTACCGTTTATTTGATGCATGCTATTTGTATACAAGTGTTGCTCTTTAATTGTTTCTAGATGGCATTTACTTCTGCTTACATTCGATCAGTTGTTTCCATTTCATCTCCTTTCCCAGTTTTATACTAATTTCGTCTTGCACATTTTGTATATACATTACATATCATGCATCACATTTGCATTCAATGAGTTCTGGATCCTCCGTTCCTCGAAGGGCTTCTGTTCTCATTTCTCAATATCACATGTTTGAATGTGATTTGGTCACAATATAGCCTTTTGGTGAGGTTCTTCGAGTTGTACTTACTACATGAGACCGGACAAAATTTTAGCCAAAATTGGCATACAGGGTCGATTCCGGTGCCGATGATCTTAGAACAAAAGAGGGAAAGAAAGAAACACAGAAGGTTGATTTCATCCAGTGAGCCTGGTAGTCAAAATACCGGCAATAGTGTCATTTACAGTGGGGATGGCCATACATCAGAAAGAGTTTTTGAGCAGAAACTCGGTACGAGGGGTACTGACAATTGCTCAGTTACTTCGGCATTGATGAAGTTGCAGGTGCTTTTGTGAATGCTTACTATGACGGCCTGTCTGCTTCGTTCAGTGTTTAGTGTTTTAGGACTCATGGCACTCATGAGCTTTCAAACAGAAACTCGGTATGAGGGGTACTGACATTCTCAGCTACTTCGGCACTGATGAAGTCTTCTGTGCTTTCAAGGAGGTTTACTATGACTGCCTATCTGCTTCCTTTGTTTAACGTTTTGGGACTCATGCGTTCACAGCGCATGCTGTGAAATACTCTATCCAGTTTGTCTAGTCCTCATGAGTTTTCGAACAGAAACTCGGTATGAGGGGTACTGGCATTTACTCAGCTACTTTGGCACTTCGCGAGACGCTGATGAAGTTGCATGTGCTTTTGTGGAGGCATACTATGGCTGCCTTCTACTTCCCTCAGCTGTTTAGTTTCGCAGGACTCAGGCATCCATAGCACTTGTTGCGATATACTATATCCAGTCCTCCTACACCCTTCTACAAAAAGTTCAACTTTTACTCAATCTCCCTCCCATTGCAGAATATTTCAATCTGTAGATCCTCTTTTCCTTTCTTTCACGATAGAAAACTTCTTGCTCATTTTAAGTCCCATTTCATTATTACTTATATGGACAAGTGTCTCAACAATTTTGTATTTGTCTGTGGACAGTTTTACATTCAAACTTTACTTAACTTGCTTCATTCTCCTTCAGCAACCTAGAAACTCTCATTGATTCCTCAAACCCAGCTCTTACTTTCTCACCACGGTTCAATACCTCTCAGGGATTTCGCACTTCCAAGGATTCCAAGAAACTCCCTTACTTCTGCTGTGCTTGGAAATTCCATAAGTCTCCCGTTGTTCCTAGGTTCATTGCCGCAGGCTAATCTACTTCCTTATCTGGACTTTCTCGCCAGTTAAACTCATTCTTCAAAGCACTACTACCTTCTGCAAACGACCTCTGGAGGAATGAATTCTTACGTGTGGGGCTGATGGTCGACTCTAGTTGGATCTTGGATGACTCTTCTGGTGTTCCTGTTTTACTTGAGCAGGTGCAAAGACTGCGCAAGAGAAGATCCTCTTTTTCCCACAGACTCTGGTTCGCAGCAGACTCCTGCCACCTTGGAAAAAGTTCTTTTTCAAAGTTTTGATTTCACCACCCTTTATACAAAGATCCACCTTCATGATCTCAAAACAAGGCTGTCTACTCTCATCAGATCTACCTTCCATTATAGGTTCACTATGAATAGGGAAACTATGTTACTGGTAGAGACCTCTACACTTGACTTCAAATATAGATGGCTTAAAAACAGAAACAATATCTCTCAATCGGCAAAACACCTCAAATTCATGGCTGTTGATGAGGAAATTCTCATCTGTTGGATGCTATTCTTTTTGATAACCTCTATATCACTTTCGGGAATCAGCTCTTCCGTCAAGAGATTGGGATTCCTATGGGGACACCTTGTGCTGTCTTTGTGGCTAACCTATACCTCTTCACCTATGAACTTGATTTCATCCGCAGACTACTGGATGCCAATGATGTTGCACTGTTGCACGACCTGTCCCAAGTTGGAAGATACGTTGATCATCTTCTGGTGGTTGGCTCGGGACTTGATCATTTCAAGGATTTCATGTATATGGAGGATGCTGCTAGAGGAGGAGGGATCTATCCCAGACTTTCCTGTGAGCTAGTTCGAACTCATTTTGGCACTCACTGTGATTATCTTGACTGTCGCATTACCCAGGACGACTTCAATATCTTTGTCTCTATCTATGATAAGAAGAGCTGCCTGACTTTGCTCACATCAAGACAATCTCACTCCCTCACGGTCTTTCAGACATTTCCTCTAAATGTAAATTAGGGATTATAAAATCGGAGTGTGTTAGATATAGACGGATATGTAATTCCAAAAAGTCATTCCTTTCAGCTTGTAGGAAACTTATAAATAGGTTTATCTCTGAACATTACCCTCCTCATATGATCCAGAAAAAATTTTGCTCTGTCTTACATTAGTTTTTACTGTAGGCTTGTTTACCATACCGGTGATCAGGACTTATTCTTGACTTTTCATTCAGTCACTGGTCAGAACAGCTTCTGTTCTCATATACATATATACATGTCTCATGTTTGATGCATCGTTCATTCTCAGATCTGTGACTATCCACTCTCTTCCCCTTCGCCCCAACTCACATCTGTTGTTTTGCTTCATGGTTCCCTTGTATGTGTTCTGAACAGTCTGTCATTTTCAGTTCCCCCAGAATGGTTTATTTTTGATTTGTAGGTCTTCAATTACAGCTTGTTTTGTACACTCCTTACATTACTTCGCGTTTTGGTATATTTGTTCTCTCCTGTTGATCAGGATACATTGATATTACAAGTAGAGTAATAAATAGCATAGCTACTATGATGTGTAGTGGTATACTCTATCCAGTCTACTGAGTTATAGTGCATCCCTCCTGGAGTTAGTCTGCATAGCATCTCTGTTTCAAGCCTTTCAACTGCTCACACGAACTGAGTACCCCTTCTGTTGATCAGCTGACATGTGGCACCATCTCACACGTGGCACTATCTCACCCTATAGCTCTCCCTTCCTTCACAATTCCTGAGGCTTCTCTGAGCACCCGAGGCCATCCTTCCATCAGAAACCCTCTCCCCTCTCCTTTGCTTTCTGCTTGTTTAGGTCATCGTTTTTGCTTAGCTCATAGTGCGTTCTCCCTCGTTAGTTCCACCTTTGGGTGCCTGTCCGTTCTCCCTTATTCTCTGCTCTCTAGCTCTCCGTTTGACACACAACGAACTTTGCTCATTCCTTTGTTTTCCTACTAACTCCTCCTTGGTTCGCTCTCTGGTTTTACTTGCTGCTAACACTAATAGATGTTGTCCTTGCAGGCATTTTCTAGGGATGTCTTGAATCACTCACACTCTCCTGCTTTTGATCTTATTTTCTTCTTTCTCTTGTTCACTATTTCGTTCATGGCTACATTCTGCGTTAGTCCGATTTCTGCTCTTTTGGGACCTTAAGCTCCATTTGTTCATTTCTGTAGCTTTCCATGTCTGTAACCTTCCGCCGGTGGTTTATTATTTCGTGTGGCACTGCGGAAAGATGACTGTTTATTATTTCGAGCGGCGCTGTTGGAAGCAACCAAGTTTGCCTTGGCACTCATGAGTTTTCGAGCAGAAACTCGGGACGAGGAGTAGTGACAATTGCTCAGCTACTTCGGCAGTGTGGGAGGCACTCATGAAGTCGTTGGCGTTATATCGTGGAGGTTTACTATGGCCACCTTCTGCTTCCTTCAGTTGTTTAGCTTCTCGGGACTCCAGTGTCCATAGCTCTGGGTGTGATATACTTTATATATCCTGTCCTCTTATGCTTTGTTCTAGTTACCCTCTTACATTTCAAGCCGTTTCTGCAGCCACATCTTTCGAGCATACTTGAATTGTTCCACTCCTCCATTCCCCTACTATTTCACTCCCTAGTCTTTTCCCTTCGATCTTTGACTGCTTCCTGCCTCGACCTCTTGTGTTTACAGTGTTCGTACCCAACTCCAGCCCACGTTCTTCATCTTCATCCATGCACTGCGTCCTTGTGAGCTCTTACAGCACGTTTCCTATTCCTCTCGCTATCGTTTGCATTGTGAGTCTCGATTTCTTTTTCTTTACTGGCAGACTCTTACATCAAGTTTTCTATTCCTCGCTAACGTTGGCATTGCTGCTCTCGATTTCATGTTCATTACTGTCCATTGGCAATCTGGTATTCTCAATTTGTTGCACTTATGCCTTTGCTGCAGGTTACTTTCGATGCATTTTACATTAAAGCTTTAATACTACTCTAGCATTGTGATTCAATTACATGTTGTTTATCAGATATGTGCACTTCATGAGTTCATGAGTTCTGGATAACCTGTTCCCAGAACGGCTTCTGCTCTCATATACCAATATATCCAGTCCTCCCTTGCTGTTTAGTGTCTCAGTACTCAAGCGTCCACAGCGCTTGTTGCTGCGATATACTTTATATCCTGTCCTCTTTCGCTTCGCTCTCGTTACCTTGGTACACTTCAATATGTCTCTGCAGCAACACCATCCATAAGCTGTCGCATTGTTCCACTCCTCCATTCCCCAGCTAATTCCCTCCCAATTTTTTTTCCCTTGCTCCTTACCTGATTCATGGTTTGACCTCCCGTGTCTACAGTGTTCGTACCCGACTCCAGCCTACGTTTTAATTTTCATCGTTCATGCTCTTCTTACTGGTGGTCAATTACGTAACGATTTATATTTCTCGCATTAGTCTGCATAGCTGTTATCAATTTCAGGTTGTTTACTAGTCCTTTAGATATATGTTATTCTCAATATGTTATTCTTAAAATAGTAACAAATTATGCCTTTGCTTCAGGTTACATTCAATGCATTCTACTTTATGGATTTATCACTATTCTAGCATTGTGCATAAAATACATCTTGATTACCGATCATTTGCATTTCATGAGTTCTGGATCACCCGTTCCCAGAACGGCTTCTAATCTCATGTACCTATATCCTCAACCAAAACTCCTGCTAATGTGGTTTACTACTTCTTTGGGTGTGTTGCTTTGCGATAAAGGTGCATACTTGGTTGTACATTTCTGTATTAGTCTTTGATTACACGTTGTTTTGGATTTATTCACATGCGTTTACTTCGCGATTTCCTTACATAAGTTACGTTACGCCTTCCGATTACACATTGGTTTACACTCTCTCTTCATGTTCTTACCTTCTGATAATTATATGATGTCGGTGCTCGGTCTTACATGCGATTTATGATTTACATTTCATCTCCTTTTCGCATATACTATTCGTGCAGTCTTTGCTTTCATCTTATTGCCATTCCATCTGCAATTCTTATACATTTAATTTAATGAGTTCTGGATCCCCCATTCCTCGAATGGCTTCTGCTCTCATGTCCTCATATCCAGTCCTCTCACACTTCGTCCGACACAGCCATGACACCATCCACTCCTCTCCCGCTTCGCTCCACTCAACCCATGCTCAACCAAAGCTCTGTCTTCTGCTCCTGGTTATATCCTCTGTTTGATGGTCCTCCCCTGCTTTCAATTTCAGATGCTTAATCTGTTGTGTCTTGGTTCGTATTCCATGAAGTATACTAGTTCTCTGCAGGTGCTACTTATGAAATGTATCAATTACGCCTGTCTGCTTACCTTCGTAATGTTAAATTCACTGGCAGTTCATTAGCTTAGATTCAATTCATTCCGATTTGCATACGGTCATGCATGCACTTCATATGCACGTTCTCGGTTCTATACTTAGTAGGTCTGGATCCCCCGTTCTTCGGACGTTTCTGCTCCCGTTTCTCAAATATGTAAGCACCTTTGTCCAACTCAATACTCTCACAGAAGCACAGAAATGATGGATGTTTACGCGAACGTTACTTCCCATTGATAATCGACATTGCGTCCAGCTCCTCGAGGGCGTGGCCAATAATTGCTGCTTATGTTCCTTCCTGGTCCTAACATGGTTTCTTTGTCAAATTCTACTGTGTAAAGTTTAACTATGATGGTAAATATGTTCTTTTTGATTTATTCAGCAAATATTGCCGCAAATAGTTTCAATATGTTCATAGCAAACTATTGACCGTGCAGGTTTATGACGCATCGAAGAACCTGAGAACAAGAGATAATGACTGGCTGAATGTCTCTAATCTTCCTTGGAGGGGATTTGACATTTTGATTTTGGTTCTTACCTTGAGATGACCTCTTATCCTGCTGATGACAAGGTTGTATGTTTCCCATATACAAGAAAAGACCTTGTCGTTAAATCTTGTAATGCACTTGATTCTTCACGGCCTGGCCTTTCACCTGTACACTTGTTCACCACATGAACTGAGTCAAGTTGAAACCCGGTCAGAAGTCGTCTCAACCTTGAACTTCGAATACTTTCTTAGAATCTTACCGTGTTCTCCGCTGCTTTGATTTTTTAATTAAATTCCACATTATTGCTTGTTAAGTATATATGCTTTTGTGATTGATTTAGTGCGTTGGACTTGCGTGGAGATATACACTTATGTCGTATTGTATGTCTGATTGTCAGAGTCAGAGTCAGTCCAGTCAGACGTGGGCATGGACTGGGTTGTTTACAACGGGTTCTGTATTCCGTTAGAGAAGTATGTCTGATTGTTAGATATTGATTGTGGAGTTGATTCGTTGTAGTGGACAATGTTACTACTTATTTGTTACTGCTTTGGTATCCTTTCCGTTTTAGAGGCATCACCTAACAGGCTTATGAACTGATGGTTAGATACTGATCAGACATCTATCGAACTGTGAGAGAGTAGTCGGGATCCGAATGACTGTAAATACTGTATTAGTCTCGGTTTTACAATCTGCATTCGATTCATTCAATTTGTTTTCGAAATTTTCACATTCGTTTACTTCGCGATTTCTTGATATGACTTGACTCTCTTCGTCTTCTCAGTACACAGTGGTTCACAGATTCTCTACATGTAGTTATATATGTTCTTTGCATGATAATAAGTGCCTTTTATGAATTAGATTTCATCTCCTATCTGCATATTTTATAGTCAGTTCTACTTCATTTCATCTACATTTCATATGCATTTAATGAGTTCTGGATCCCCCGTTCCTCGAACTGCTCTGTCCTCATATTTCCAATATCATTTGTAGACTTGGATGCACAGGACGAGTTTGCCCCATTTACAAATTGCTTCTACAATGACTGGTTGCCATTACTATTGACTGACAAACATCACTAACCGAGACTGAACAGCGATGATGTTCTTTGTGCTCTTTAAAAAAGCTTCAGGTCTTTGTTGACCAGCCAGGCGCTTTAGGATGTAGACCATACCTCGTTGATTTGACTATGGTTCTTATCTTGTGAAGATCAAAACACGGTGTTCAACCGAGTGCCATACTAATGTTCAGAAGGGGCGTGTAGAAAACTTATGACCCACATTTCCTACTGATTTCATTGTTTCAGGACCTCCTTTAGGTAGTGCAGCAGTCTCTGTTGTTTGCAAGAAAGCTCTTCACTTTTGTGGTGCAGATCCTAAATCATAGTCTCTTACAACTTGTCATGGACGTTTACAATGAGATTCATACTCTCAAGTGGTGGTTGTACGAAAGCTTGCGTACACTAACCGTCAACGAAGGTTCTGATTACAATGGGTTGCAACCTGCAGGATTGAATTAATATTACCACGAAAGGAAGGCACGAACGGTTGGTTCCTTGGGAAAGGACGAGTGCGTCGCTTGTGGATGCCCACAACCGGAGCACGATGTGACCCCTGTTTGCAACGGAGTTGAGTGTGGTCGAGGTGTAGGGGCCGTGCCGGAAGAGTGTAGAGATACTCCTCACAAATGGATATTATGAGTTTGTAGTTGATTTCAACACCTCCAATGGAGACGAACAATCCCAAATCTATGTATAATGGACATCAAATACTACTTGACTCTGTACTCATCAACACATGAATGTATATAACCAAAGCAAGAAACAACTGAGAGCCGATCCGCTTCCTCGTCGAAAAGCTATCGTAGTTCTGTGCGGGGGAACTACTGTACAGTAGTTCTGTGCATCAGGACCTATCTTGGGCCCCGCCATAGAACCTTCGCATCTAAGTCATTCAAACGTTGTCCTGAGTTTAGTTGTTTATTCGGGAGCTAACCAGCAATTCCGCGTAGTCTAACGAAGCCATGGTAGACTTATGCGTCAACTGATGGAGTGTCTGTCTACTGATCAATGCAAGTAAACTCCAATGTTATTGGGCATGTAATTTAGAAAGTGCCCAAAAAATGATATCATGACAGGTTTGACTACTGAGCGTACGAGAGAATGTTGTTTCCACGAGACGGGGTTTACTGCGAACTCATCAAGCACCCAAAATATCTACTATGTCAGGAACTGTCATGCCAGCCCGGTGGAAATCTCCACGTATAACCTACTGTTGCACGTCATTAAACCCTCCCTCCGCAACTCACCAGCCGGGTAGCAGTGCAACTTTTAGGACAAATTCCACCTTCCGGGCCTACCTGCCATACTCTGTTAGCGGATCATCCACTGAGATCTTCTGTGACTGGAGCTTGCAGAGTCTCCACGTCAAGTGGAAAATAGGCCACTGAAATGGAGAATTACAGGCCGATAGCACGGCGGAAAGTACTTGATTCTGGTTACTACTGACTAGAGTCAGCTCAGGTGCGCAATCAGCTCGTCGGTTAGAGTTTGGATGCTGGTTATCGGCATCAGGACCTCTTCTCCGGTGATACTGAGGTGAACAGTTGAGTCAATTATCTGGAGGAGTTGGAGAGGATTTCACAGGACTCGATCGGCTTGGTGATCACTAGGGTCCAAACAGAAGGTAGCTGCACAGTACCGTAGCCTCGATCCGAAAACCAAAGCTGATGCACTGATTAGCCAGCACTGTTTTTCGGGTTTCATTCTGATCAGGTGGCTGGTGTAGCAGATAGCTGGCTTAATGGAGAAGTAGTATTCGGGTGAAACCTAGAACTAATGTTTTGGACGTACGGTCCGTCAGCACCTGCGACATATGTGCAACTCCCTTCCTGTGAGTGAGGTTAAATTTTCTGCTATGCTCTCCCTACCCTTTTGCTTATTCCTCCGACCGACCGTCCATCTTGGGAGTTGCGGGCTCTCTGGTTGATTGTTGCTACGAGACACGACTGTAGACTGCTCGATGCCATGATGCCATGCTTCTGATGTCTGTGTTCATCTTTATCTCTCAAATTGTTTCTCCTCTTGACTTTACCCGATAGCTTGCTTGTGGTGTATCGAATACGTCGCCGTAATCTCTTCTCAGACCCTAGAAGTCCTCCTTCAGAGCAGCAGGTAGTCCTCCCCTTCGTTCACTCACTCTTCAATACAGCTTTTTCCGGATCTGATTGACTGCCCTGCCCTATGCAGTGTGTTTCCTATCTATGAAATCGGAAGAGCTTTTCTTATAGGGGAAGAGATAATTGATTTGATTCTGCGTTTAAACAACCAGGTGCCTTTCTGTAGGCCTTGGATTGTGTGTGCTCCTAGTTTATTGGCAGTATTGCTTGCATACGTTGTCTCGACAGAAATGCTCCCTTTCAATTGTTGCTACATGTTTCGTCCGAGAGGATTTCTGTACCTGTACTGAGTTCCTAGGGGGTCAAGTACAGTTAACCGGCTTATTCCTGTTGTTTCCTCCGCGCAGGTGGTGTTGTTAACAGGTTCGTGTCTTGCCTCTGTTTATCTGCCACAATCGTTACCGTCGACGGTAAAACGCAATTACTCTCGCTGCAAGCTGATCTTTCTTATCGTCTTATCCATTGAGTTGTCGAAATTTGAAGAGCTTCCCCTAATCATCGATAAGCATCAGCAAGGGGCGCTCGAGGCGGTCGATGGACTCAGAAGATGATATGCAAGATGCTTGGGGCGGGGAATCGGATGGAGAGTTCTATGACAGCAACGAAGAGGAAGATGACGAAGTTAGTAGCGACAAGGAGGAGGCTGACTATGGGTTCGACGATTTTGCTGCCGATGATGGGTCTCCGAGTTCTAGAATGCCCCAATCTAATTACTCTATCTTAAGCGAGAAGGATATCCGACAGCGCCAAGACGAAGCGATCGCAACAATCACAAATTTTCTGTCCGTGTCTAAGACAGATGCTGGTATACTTCTCCGACATTTCAAATGGAGTGTTAGCAAGGTTAACGATGAATGGTTCGCAGATGAAGAGAGCGTGCGTCGTAGTGTAGGTCTAGTTCGACCGACTCGGCCGGAATATCAAAGAAGGTCGCGGGGTAGGGGTCAGGAGATGCGCTGTGCAATCTGTTTCGAGACACACTCCTTTGCGAGTATTTCGAGGATGAAAGCGCAGCCTGCATGTGGCCATTTCTTCTGTGACATCTGCTGGACGGGATACATACACACGGCTATCAACGACGGGCCGGGGTGCTTGACTCTACGCTGTGCGGACCCTTCGTGCGGGGCTGCGATCGGGGAAGACATGGTTCTGTCTCTAGTCTGCACGGAGGATCGCAATAAGTACAATCGGTACCTGCTTCGTTCTTATATTGAAGACAATCGGAAAGCAAAGTGGTGTCCGGCACCTGGCTGTGAGTATGCCGTTCTAGGTTTCGTCCCAGGCGTAGGAGCTTCGTATGACATTGTTTGCAAGTGCTCATTTAACTTCTGCTGGAATTGCTTGGAGGAGGCACATCGGCCGGTGGACTGCGGGACTGTGGCTAAGTGGATTTTGAAGAACAGCGCTGAGTCGGAAAACATGAATTGGATTCTGGCGAATTCCAAGCCATGTCCCAAGTGCAAGCGACCGATCGAGAAGAACCAGGGATGTATGCATATTACCTGTACTCCACCTTGTAAATTTGAGTTCTGCTGGCTATGTCTTGGTGCTTGGACCGATCATGGTGAGAGGACGGGAGGATTCTATGCATGCAACCGATATGAAGCTGCCAAACAAGAAGGTGTTTATGACGAAGCTGATCGCAGAAGAGACATGGCGAAGAATTCCCTGGAGCGTTACACACATTATTATGAAAGGTGGGCAACGAACGAATCCTCAAGGGCAAAGGCTCACACTGACCTTCAACAAATGCAGGCTGTGCATATTGAAAAGCTTAGTGACAGGCAGTGTCAACCGGTATCTCAGCTCAAGTTTGTCACAGAAGCTTGGCTCCAGATTGTTGAGTGTCGGCGTGTTCTCAAGTGGACGTATGCATACGGATACTATCTTCCTGACCATGAACATGCCAAGAGACAGTTCTTTGAGTACTTGCAGGGGGATGCCGAGGCCGGATTGGAAAGGCTCCATCAGTGTGCAGAGAAGGATCTACAGATGTTTCTGGAGCGAGACGCAGGGCAAGCTACTTTCAATGACTTCCGCACTAAACTAGCAGGACTGACCAGCGTGACTAGAACTTATTTTGAAAATTTAGTTCGGGCGTTGGAGAATGGGCTCGTAGACGTTGTTCAGGGAGTTCAAAGAAGGTAGTATTAGCTTGTAGGAAGTAGTAGCTTATGGGCAGGCCGAAAGCTCTCTCTTGCATGTGGTAGTCCAAGGTTTAGAATAATCCAAGGCTCAAATGCCCTTGTCTTTAAAGAGAAGCTCCGTAGTGGCTGGTGAGGGCTCGGTCCTTGGGTATAGAAATGAGGATAATTCTCGTGTATATGTTGTAAAAAATTGAAATTCCTCGCATAGAGAACTTTGATGAAATTAGTTGTTGGAAAAAGTGATTCATTCTCCTGCACCTCATGAAGAGGTTAGACATTCGTTAGTCGATGTTAAGAAATTTTGTGAGTGAGGGGCGTGATATTCGTTGGTGGTCTTTCATTTTCTGATAGTAGAAGACTTCCACTGGGAGGAGCTCACGTTGTATTGGTTTGAATATTAAAATGCGGTGTTGTGATTTTCCTGATAAGAGTGGAAGTCTAGATGGTTTCAGACGAGCACAAGACTGACCCGTATGTTGGAGCTTACAGGTATGGATGCCATCAGTAATACTAGTTGTTAGCAGTGTTTTCGGACTCGCGAACAGAAGTTTAAGGATCTGCTTCGATTTTTCAAGGTTTTGGCTTGCACGGAATACCCCTTGCCCTAGACTTGGCGTCCGGAAGCCCGTATCCAGATTGAAGTGCAACTAAATGTGTAGCTAAATTTTGCCGTATGTTTACGCTACTTCTATTTAAATGCTAGAGCTTATATTCCATGTTTTGTTCTCGAGTGTGTCCATTGTCATATTTGTGTGGATCCCCCGTTCGCGAACGGCTTCGACATTCATTACACATATGTGCTATGCGGGTTTTCACGGTTGTTTACTAGTCTGTTAGCCATATGTTATTCTCATGTTGTTTCAATTATGCCTTTGCTTCAAGTTACATTCGATGAATTCTACCTTATGGATTTCTCACTCTTCTAGCATTGTGAATCATGTACATCTTGCTTACCGATCATTTGCACTTCATGAGTTCTGGATAACCCGTTCCCAGAACGGCTTCTGTTCTCATATACTTATATATATGCTATGCGGGTATAGAACCGTGTTTTAAGAACGGGTTCCATATTTTCGCACTCAATTTATGCTACGCCGCGTGCTTTTACCAGGAAGTTCAAGCTAGCATGGTTTCTGAAGTTCGTGAGGTGTTAGATTTTGAATTCCTCAAGAAATCTTTTTTATTTTCTCTGAAGAGATGTGGTAAAGCTGGATATTTTGGCCAAGACTGGTAAATTTGTGGTAAAGACTGGCCAAGACTTACCATCATTCTAAGTGGTGATTGAACCAAAGTGGGTACACAGCCCATGAGCTGGTACTAAGCTGAACGGAGGGTAGATGAGCCTATGCAGAGCTTATGATTCATCTTGCGCTACTTTGACCTTGGTTTTGACCTCCTTGCTTACATTCGCTCCTGTCGAAGTCTACTTAACCTAGTAATCCTTCGAACATTCGGATCTTGTTTATGTTGATTGATGATGGAGAGCTTGTCGTCCATGTCCAACCTATTATCCTTCTTTCGCATGCCTGTCCAAGCTTAACACGCTTCTTTGGTGCTATCTTCTTATTGTTTAGATGTTTACTTATTTACTCGAGTTCCCCTAGTATCCTCGGCAGTGAAGATGAGGGTTAGCGATCTGTCTGGAACTGCCACGGAGCCACAAACACATCGAGGCTTTTGATTTTCTCTTTCGAAAAGCGAGGGACAAAGTGCACTACAGAGGGTCGGTCCACCTTGGCTCCCCCGTAGTAATTTTGATTACGCAGAAATGGACTATCCACGCCATGGTCATATAGCTACTTTTATCTCTTAAATTCTTCTGCGTACTTGCCCAAAGCTTGGTCATTTCCACTCCAGATGCCACTCCAGATGCAGTGTGTGTGTATTGTGTTCGCTCTCCCGAGCAAACTGCTATCTAAAATGAGTAGCGTTACTGATACCAGCCTTCACATCAATGTGGAGTCAAGATACACTGCACATTGTAATTTGGATTCCTGATAACGTTGTCCACGAAGTGCTCAGATCATCCTGGAGTCAAGACACGCTGCACAATGTAATTTGGATTCCAGATAACATTGTCCATTGTCCATAGTGCCCAGTATGTATCTGCGGTAGAGTCGCAGAGCAAAGGTACTAGTTGTGGTGATGTCATCCGTTTGCTGACGGGACAATCCAGAACCTATGCGAACCCTGAACTTCTAGTAATTTCGCTTGCACCTATCATCTCTTATCACGGCGTGTTTATCACTGGTCAGCTTTGTCGGTCTCATGCGTAGTATGAAGAAACCACAGCTGTAGACGCCTACTCAGCCTCATCACCATGCGCCTTTGTAGCTACGATATACGACGAAAGTAGGGAGAAGGTCGTAATAGTTAGTCAAGGAGAGAGGATAGTGAGCTGATGACAAAACCCTCACAGCAGTTCTAGAATCTTTTGGATTCAAAGGGGGTCGGACTTATGGTCTAAATATGGTCGAGCTACGAGTTGATTGTGCAAGTTGGGTTTTACATAGCATAGCTCGGATATCTTAGCTGCAGTAGGGCATATTTTCATATCGATTCTGTTGGGGCTTGGCCTCATTTTACCATCTTTGTCTCACCCTTGGACGGCTCTATGGAGTCTTCCCATCCTTCGCGTTTTCTACGCGGTCGCCCTTTTTCCAGTTGGGTTTTACTCGAACCGTGCAATAAGAATTCCCCTACTGGCGCAAGCTCGTGGTATGTTCTCTGAATTTGACGATTCCATAGACGTACGTCATGTGATGTATGTCTCGTCGGACTCCTCCCTTCAATTCGTCCTCCTTCAAAGATGTCACTTCAGGATGTCTTTCTTCTGGCAGTGTCGCAACTCGTACGTTTCTTTATGACGTGTAGCCTAACTGGAGTAATATTTCTAAATTCTGGGAAAGTCACTGTAATCACATTCCTCTCACCACTAGTCTGTTGGAATGAAGTTGTATCCTTAGTAGAAGATGACTTCGACAGCCCACCACCTCTAATTTAGTACTTTAACAAAGAGGTCGTGCATATAAGTACAGTACTGTGATGCGTCGTCAGTACTCCCCGATATACGTGTAACCCTTTACTGTAGTGTCGATCAAATTGCTCAAGCGTGATATGTAGACATTCATGCCTACCAGGGGTCAGATAGATTTTATCCCGTGAGAACTCAACGACCAAGCATGCATTTTACTGCATGTCAGAGCCTCTTCTATCAATGGACTTTTAGAAAAGTGAAGCGGAATAGAATTTCAGAATTTTGGACCCGAAGATTTCTTGTGGAATCTGAATCTCCCATAAGAACTCGAGAAGACCATGAAATCTGAGATTTGTCACACCTAAACATTCTAACATTTCAGTGTAAGTAGATTTTAAGTTCTTGCTTTTGCAGTAGACAAGCGTTAGTGATCTTTGCAAGTTCTCAGATTTTAATCCTGAAATAGTGCCAAGCTTTTCACTGAGATATTGGTCTGACAAACCATAAAACGTGCCTAAACTCCGCGACTTTGCTTATACTAGCGTGAAGAAACTTTATTCCGTCAACAATTGCTTGCTAGCTTCCTCTTTAGGCTTTTTCTACAAAGTTTTGAGAAGAAAACGCCACTCACGGGACTTCTAGTTCCATGCTTAATTTCTAGCTGTTTTAGACATTTGAAGCGAGGGTAACGTTAAGTAATCATTACCCATTTCAGCTGGAGAAAGGAGCCGCGACGAGATGGGTAGGGAAAATCTGAGCAAGATCGTTCCGGAAGGGGACGAGTGGTAAGGATTTGAGAAGGTTTGATCAAAACAGTAGAGAACCTCATGACATCTTCTCTAGAATTTAGACATCGAAAGCTCTCCAAAGTATTATGTCGTAACCAGTTTCACTTTTCGCGTCAAGCTCTCTGGAAACTAAACATTTGCCTTCAAAGATTGTAATAGCCCAATCAGTTTGCTTTCACCCGGAGATATGGGAAAAGGTGGCGATGTATCGCCAACGCACTCACGAAGGTAATGTTAGCTCTACTTTTGCCATCTTTTTCAGCTCCTCAATGAGGTTGATAGAGCATCAAACAAGACAATGTAGGTATCACTTGCTACCAGTCTTGGAAATGACTTGGGCTTGTGATGCACTAGGTAAAGGGCTTCTTTTACAAGATTCGACCATTAGGGTAGGCTCGCGTTCCAAGTTAAGTGACGCATGTTGGGTTCCAGTTCTTCTGAGGTTCGCACACCGCTCCTTTGTCACAAGATACGAGCTGTCCAAACATACTTATGTACCGTATGTACTGATGCCGCCATGTGGAGAATTTTATGATATTGCAATACAATTCAGGGGTTGACAAACTAGGGCAACCAACAGAGTGTCAGTGTAAAGAATCTATTTGTGCGCTGCCCTTTCTGGAATCAGCTTCCGGACTCTACTGTGTTAGCCTGAGAGCCCCAACCTGTGATGCACAATCGCATGGCGCCAAAGTGCGAACAACAAAAGTCCATTCCCTCGCTAACTGCAATCGGGGAATGTTGAGTGCATCAGCACATCTCATGCACTTGTCGATGTGAATGTGTTTAGTGAGTGGAGTATAGCCAAATTTTCGTACTAATTTGTACATTAGACTTTCATAAGTCCATGTTTGCACTTGTGCAGGAAAGCAAAACTCCGTAATTGCGAACGACCATACCACTCCCCTTCTGAAACGTTGGGCTTCTCCAGGTTTGACTGTACTTCGGAGCACTATCAAGATCACTCCTGACTCTAATCGGACAACATATTCTCACTAAATGAGCTGAGGGGAAGTTTCTCTCATCGCACTAGCGCTTCTGACTAGTATTGTCCTTTGCTGAAAGACCCGAATCGCAAACAAGGTGGTGCACCTCAATTCGCATCTGTACTTGTAAAACCAGATGAAGTCTTTGGAGCACAGGGTCATGCGCTTGTACGTGGCGACTGGCTCACAGTTCTCTCCGCGTATCCATGTCCGTCAAGTGGGTAACTTTCCTCGTGTTTTGATTCTGGACTGGAAAGGATGAAGTACAATGAAAGTTCTCATCCAACATAGTTTCCCCCACTGTTTCATGAATTCACTCAGTTATTCCTTTGTCAGCATGACGGTTTCGATCTTATCTTCTTTCTCCTTTTGTTTCCAGCCAGCTTACTTTGTCCCGGCATAGGAGAAGTTGAAGCCATCACATACAAAGCTCACCACCAGCGGTGTTCAGCTCCCACGTGACGAGGACATCACTCTCCGAACGAACAATCAGTATTTTGCTCCAATTCGTTGAATTGCTCTCTTTCCGTGTTGAGTGTTACCAACTCTCGAGTTTGACGCACCTCCATGTTTCCTCTCTTGGAAACTCTTACATCAGATTCTAACAGCAAGTCAAAAGTATGAGTTGTGCTAGTCATGTGTGAAAGTAGCACATCCTAGACTGACTGACTGCTGCTGAGTTTGCCTGCCCTCCTTTTATTCTCCCCACCAACAGTGCAAAATTTCTTTCCTCTATTCATCCAATCTTCCGCTTTTTGAGGTCAAACATATTCAGTCTATGTCCTCACAATGTGATTTGCTGTCTCATCTCATCTGATCTCATTTCATCCATTGTTCGGGTGGGTTGCTGGTTCTCATCCTCCAACCAACTGAACAACAGTTGCAAAGGGAGAAACATTAGCTTCATTCTTGCGCGACCGTTCAGGATAAGAAGAAGGATAGAAAGACCCATCAAGCCGTACGAGGATAAAACACAAGTAATGAGTCAAGGAGCTATGCACCACAGTATCGGTACGAGAAACACCTAGGATTACTATAACACTATCAAAGCTATACAAAAGCATCTGAAGAAACATCACATAGTGTAATTATTGTCCTATGGATTGCACCAGTTAGTGCTCTCTCATTCTTAAAAATAGGTTCATGCATATTCTTTACAACCACCACCATCACCACCATCATGTAAAGCACTACCTGCTCATTCAAGTCAAGTCGAGAGGACAAGAGTTTTGCCATTTCCACAAGCTCACCGAATCACCAAAGGTCAATTGGAGACAATATACTTCCGATTCACGAGCCCGGTGGTACCTGTTATAGCATTATCCGACTTCAATTCAACTTTTCATCTTTTAGAATGGGACTTTACCACATATATGTCTTAGAAAAGACGATGATATACTTGTGGTTCTTTTCTTGTGTTCATTCTATACCTTTATGAAGATAACGTACACGAAAATTGGCCGTATCAATTTTAATGTCAAACCAGAAATCCCAACTGGGCCACAAGACAAACTTAACGAGTGAGCCAAAATAATAATCAAACCATTCTAAACTACCACAAGAAAAATAAAAAATAAAACACAAACCTGAACTTTTAGGGTATCTTTGACCTATAGAGCATATTTGTAAAGCAATAGAAATTGTGCGAAGTTTAGTTTGTGTGTAAGATTCATATTTTTTGACTTGAATCGCATTATGGGCGACAGGGTTTAAGAAATCAGTTTGTTATGTTGACAACTTCAATTCGACTTCAATGAGGTTTAAATTTACAATCGTGCGTATAAAAATCTTGTGCTCTAGATTCAATTCACTTATGAACCTCCTATAGACATTAAAGTAGAAGGACAATGGACAAAGATAATGTTTGAATACTCATAACAAAGTCTACTATTAAGCGTTGATAATCATAAAAATTGTGACGACATGTTATCATAATTGCAGTCGAAATTGAAGTACCAAATTTATGATATACTTGAAACTACTCGCAGCAAAATTCTGTCAAATTGCTTCTCGGCTTGAAACCACATTCAACTCCAAATTCAACTAGGAAGGAAATCTTTTAAGAACAAGAGGACGAAGTATGTTGTTTGTGTGAGACTCAGCAATGATCATTTGCTCAAGACTAGAAATGAATGGGATTTAGGCCTTTAGTCTACTTTCTTTCTTGGTCTTTTTGGTGAAGGTTAAAAAGATGAGATGAGAATGATTCTCTGCCTCTAAATCAAAAAGGGGAAAGGAGATCCATTTTTCAAGGTCCAGTTGAGAACAAAATGCAATACTAAAATTAAGTGAATCTAAACATAATTCAACAATTCATTAAATATGTGGTCTTTGTAGAGTCAGTGTGAAAGATGATATCCTTAGTTACCTTGAGCTTTGATTCTGAGAGAGCTCTTGACTAATTTAGGATAAATAAAACTTTAAGGATGAGTAAGTGCGAAAGAGAAAGAGACTAAGATATGATATCCTTATTTACCTTAAGCTTTGACTCTAAGAGAGCTCTCGATACATTTAGGAAGAAATAAAACTTTTAGGATATTTTTCACAATGTAGGAAGCTGGATATCCAAACCCGTAGTACTCTATAACCTTATTAACTAATGGTTTAAATGCAAAACTTTGTCGTAAATGTGTGGCTCCATCTACTTCTACATTTAAAATAGAAACAAGGATACCTAAGGCTTAAGTATCCCCTGTAGGCTAGTTGAAGCCGAATCTTGAGATTAAATTTCACAGAGGTAATAAATAGGACTACTATGTTATTTAAATTCAAACGTCTAATATAAATAATTTGTATGGTTTGATGAAGTTGCTAACTATCCATGACTCTTATATATATATATATATATATATATATATATATATATATATATATATATATATATATATATATATATATATATATATATTCTCTTCAACGACTCTATTGACCTTGCTTTATCTTAAGCGGATTATCAATACGGTAATAGATTACATTGGTAGTACATAGGTATCCATTACTTTACAATTTACGGTCAAACCAACTATGTTATATGAAAACCTGATTGAGATCTTGGTGAAGTAAAAAGAATTATTTTTCATTCTTAATTTATGTAATTTGAAAGATATTATCAAGAATCATATTTATCTCAACTACATCAATTACAATATTCAACTTTAAAATTTTAAAAGTTGTCAAGGAATATTTCTGTACTAATTAATTACATGAAATGCTAAATTCAGACATTTGGATTATCATTTTGTTCAAAAATAAAATCTTATGCATTTTAGGACAATATCATTAATTATTTCCAGGAAGAGTACTTTGGTTTAAGTTTTCTTGTGCTTCTTCTTCACTAAAGCTGATGCTTAGCTTATGCAATAATTATTTTGTAGATCTGGTAATTTCCAAATTGAATTCTTATTGGACAGACTTGACACTAAATCGTGATGAATATTAATTATTTGCAAGTTCTAGATTAAAGCCCTTGTACAATGAATGTATTAATTGGTAAAAATATCACTTACTAGAGCATCAAGCAATCCAATCATTGGAATGATTACATTTGTCGTGCGTACATACATTGCTACACAACATACATTGCTGTCAACATCATACACTATAGAAGCACAACTCACACATAAATCATCCATAGACTCTAAAGTGCCACAATAATCAGATTTCTTACCACTCTCCTCTCAACTCAACTCAGATCCGTACTTGATCTGTCACTCTATAAACTGCCAACAATTGGGCACTGATTACAGTCAAGCCACACCCACTCAAGCATAGAGAATCCAGGTGACGCTCACCGGCCTTTGTCCACCATAGCCAGGAACTTGAAGGCTCAACATCAGAGAAGTGAGCTCTCTGGAGCTCACTTCAAACTATTTTCCTTGGACTCGAGCTAGCTCTAAAACCCTAACGGTCCCGCTGACGGCACACTCAACGGTGCAAACGGTGCAAAGTGATGGTGGGCCTCACCGTGAAGTCAGTACCCCAAACACAAAATCTGACCGCCGGAAAGTAGTCTCTGAGAAACTACTGAAATAACTCTAACTACTATCATTGGAACCCCAATGTCCGAGCATCTAGATGCGGCACTACAAATGGCGTGATAGCTGTCGTACGTATATACATCGCTACACAACATACATCGTTATCAACATCATACACTATAGAAGCACAACTCACACATAAGTCATACATAGACTCTAAAGTGCCACAATCGCCCCCTAGTTGGCGGTTAGGCCCCTCTAACTCTAGATAGCCATCTACTCTAAGTATATGGTATACCCTCTAATGGGCAAAGATTAGGAGGCCGGGTGCTATGGAGCCCCATCGTTAGTTGCCTATCTGCAATCTATACCATATAAAGAATGAACTAGCTATAGGTCAAGTACATCTAGGACATAACCACTGTCCCTGAGGAACCACCATGAGGGAAGGAGTCATACATGCCATATGCCATCCTCTTGAATAGCTATCACACACTAACATAGTAGCAACTCCACCAGAAGAGCCACATAACATACACCTCAAGCCTGCACGTACAAGTGCCAAGCTTGGGTCCATAGTACCATCAATGTTTGGGATTTGGCATGGCGCATAATTGCGTACATGATCCTTCCAAACAACACCATCACGTCCTTCTAACACAAGGACTCCAGATGGCAAAACCTCACGCACTCTCAAGATAGTGCGGCCTGTAGAAACATCAAGTGTTGTCGGTGTTGTCTACTATAGATATACATAGTTTCCTGGATGAAATTGACGGATCGAGGATCTATAACCTCCTCCTCGAGTGGTAGCATAGCAAAAAGTATCTATATGATGAGAAATTGCCAAGTTCTCAAAGGCCATCGGCATCACGCTTTGAAAGATCTTTGCCCATTGAGAACATGCGTTCATCCATACATCGGGGTCATCCAAGTCCAAAACTATAGTAGCATCTCGACAAATGGCTGCAGGTAAATCTGGATCTCGTCCATAGAGTAGAAAGTATGGAGAGAAGGATGCTAAGGAGGCTTGCCAGCTGAACCGATAGCCCATGGCCAACCAAGGTAATTGGAGATCCCAATCTCCCAAGTGGCCTCTCTGCAAACCATACTTTCGCAATCCTCTCTTCACCATCTGAACCACTCTCTCTACTAAGCCATATGCCTCAAGGTGATCTCAGGATGTAGTACAATGATCAATCAAAGCCTTGTCACACAAGACCTGAAATTCTCCCAAGAACTCTATACCCTGATCAGTCAAAACCTCAGCTGGTGCACCAAAATGACTAAGAACTTGATCCAAGAACGAGTAAGTTGTCCCTTCACTAGACTTGTCAGGAAGTGCCACCAACTCAATCCACTTGGAGAAGTGCTCCACCATCACCAAAACATACCGATGATGTCTCACAGTCAGCGGTAAAGGTCCGGCAAAGTCCAAACTCCAACGATAACCCAATCCCATGATAGGTAATGGGTGTAACTGTGGCGTAGGAGCATTGAATGATGCTCTAACTTGGTCACAAACCACACATCTGGCAACAAATTGTTGTACCTTAGTCTGCATACCGTGCCACCAATAATGACTTTGGAGTAAGCTATACGTACGCTTTACTCCAAAATGTCCTAGCTCCTCATGAGCATGACAGACCAACTGTGGTCTCTGAGATGGAAGTGGTACTACTCGCACTCTACCATCCTCCCATACACGCAAAAGGTGTCTACCCTCAAATCTGAACCGTCAAGCTTGCTGAAGAACACGGTCTCTCTCCTTGGCCCCAATTATGCCACCCACAACACCAGTGCAAAGATAGTCCATCACTAAGACATCATCATGAATGTCTTGTTGAACTGTACCAATATCTTCACTCTCTGGATCTGTGACCTCAACAACTCCTCCTGTATGCACTGAGAGAGATACCACCAAAGCCTCTGCAAATATACACAGAAAGGCCAATGCATGCCAACCTGGCACCATCTCCTAATCTATCTCACCATGCCAACGTGCTCCTGTCTGATCCTGCTGGCTGGGACATGGGTTTCTACTCAACCCATCTGCATCACGGTTCACCACTCCAGGTCTGTGAACAATTGTGAAATCATACTCCTATAAAATCAGAGCACATCGTGCAAGCTTCCTTGAAAGCTTGTCGGGCTTCATCAACCACTTTAGCGGCTGATGATCAGTGATGAGAGTGAAGGGGTTACCAAATAGGTAACATTGGAAATGTGCTACTGCCCAAACTGCTGCCAAGCACTCTCCCTCATATGAACTATACTTTGCCTCCGCTGAATTGTTGGAGTAACTAGCATAGGCCACCATAAAATCCTTCTCCTCATCATCATGTTGGGTAAGCAATGCTCCAAGCCCCAACATACTCCAATCAGTATGAACTTGAAATGGTCGTCCCCTGATCGGTCTCCTCAAAATAAGAGCAAATGTCAACCTCTTCTTGAGCTCTACAAAAGCTCTCTCCTGCTCATCTCCCAACACCACTCTTGTGTAAGCTTGGTCAGCTTTGTCAAGGCCTTGGCAATGGCACTAAATCCTCTAACATAGCGGCGATAGAAGTTTGCCAACCCAAGGAATGCTCACACTCTGCTCACATCCGTAGGCCGAGGAATACGTGCAACAGCTTCCACCTTGGTTTGCTGAACACCAAGTCCTCCGAGGTAGATAGTGTGACCCAAATACTCAACCTGCTCATGGAAGAACCTACACTTCCCAAGATGTAATTTGAGTCCATGAGATCTCAACCTCTCAAACACCTCCAACAACTGTCTCTCATGCTCCTCCATAGTAGTGCTATAAACCAAAATGTCATCAATATAGCACCGAGCAAAATCCAATCCAGCTAGGATCCTATCCATGACCTTCTGGAACTCAGCAAGAGCGTTCTTTAACCCAAATGGTAAGAACCTCCACTGATATAACACATCCTTGCCGTGAGGATCAATAGCCCAAAATGTTGTCTTGGACTTATCCTCCTCCTTGATCGGCAACTGATGATATCCCTCTTGAAGATCCAAAGTACTGAAGATCTTTGCATGCCCAATTGCATCAAAAATCTCCTCCAATGTAAGCATGGCATACCGATCAGCCCTGGTCTGTTGGTTGATAGGACGGTAATCTCCACACATCCGCCTATCTGTATAGTTGCCATGCATATCCTTCTTGGCTGGCATCACTGTCGCTGATGCATACTCTCCATGTGAAATCTCTACCAAACCAACCTCAAAAAGGTCATTACTTTGGCTCTAAATCAATGTCCTCTCCATATCACCATATTGATAAGGACGTCGGAAAACTGGCGTGTCGCTATCAGCTCAATCCGTATACTAGGTCCCTTCAAAGCACCCAAATCCTTCATATTGAAGGCAAAACAACTCATATGACTCCTCAAGAACCTCCAAACCCTCCGTCTTTCCTCTCCAGTAAGCGTGGGTCCAAGATCTGGCTCCCAAGTATCCTTTGTAAATGTAGTAGGAGTGGAAGACGTACTGACTGGCTGCTACACTGGGCCCTTGGGAGCAATAGTATCATTCTCTCAACCACTAGAGACTCCCTCCACTCTGGCTGCAAGTTCCACACGTCCTCTAGCTGCATCTCATGTGGACCAAGAGTGTAATCCAAGTAGCCCACGCTCACATGGATGGACTCCAAGTAGACCACTCTCCCTAATAGCTACTGGATGTGTCCCAAGAATACCATGTCCACTTGGTCCATTGCCCCCAGCATGTGCTTGAATCATCTCGATAGGCACAAGGCTCACAAGTGTCAGAGTGGTGATTCCTATCAAGCGCATCCTACGCTGCTCTGCCAAGCCAAGGCTCACAATCCAGGTCAAACAGTTTAGGTCCATAGCCTGACCTAACACTTGATGCCTAGATGCCTCTGACACTACTAGAACAGTGGTAATACCGGTACAAAAACCCATCACCCGCTCTCTCTCATCAACGTTGGGCTCCACCAATTACTATAATTGTGAGTCCCAAACAAGTCCAGGTCCTCCCTCTCGAAAAGCATGAGAGCTTGGGAAACTCATGAGTGTGGGAAATGCAACTCTAGGCTGTCTAACTAGGTTCACCATTGCCATAGGTGACCTATCAGCCACTACCACTATTTGAGACTAACGCCCAACATCCAAGATATCATCAACAAGGATGTGGTCAAGTCATTGAATCCCATCATAAGCGCGCTATAGAACCTCTGTGGGTAAGAGGTTCGTCCACCAAAGATGAAGACGATGAGCTCGTGATCCCACTCTAGCTGCATCTAACAATACAGCAGGTCTCATCCAAGAATGGACCTGATGTGTACTCGCCACCACTCTAGTGCGAGAATCACCCATCAAAGGAATGTTCTCCAAAAGGTAAGCTGGAGAAATAGACTGATGAACCTCGAGATGTCGTAGTATCCGTAACATCTCCCAAAACACACCAGAACGAGGATCCTAAAGACCCAATCCTCTACCAACACATGTATGTCCTTGACATGGCCATCCAAAAATCACCAAGTAAATAGGCCCATGTCTCTCTAGGTCATCCGCTCCTAGTAAGGAAATGTCTCATGGTAGGGCCTTCTGGTAACCTCTAACGGTGACATCGGTAATAACTCCAAATACCGATAGGCCAAGTGTGCCACATGATGTAGAGAGACTCGCCTAGCAGTCTCATCTCTCTCTACATACAAGTACCTCTGTACTCGTATACCCGCCTATAACACCGCAGCTAGTCCGGTGCTGATCTCACCAAACAACTCCAATAGGCATATCCCCTCTACTGGATATTGTCAAGCAATGAGTGTGGTATCCAGAGGTGTCAAAGAAATCGCCTTTGGAAGCTCATCCTCACACTTATCTCCTGATGGTACAAAGGCTCCACTCCAAGCCTAATGCACCAACTGATCTGCATGCTGCTGCAATGCCTCCTTTGAACTCCACAATGGAACATCCAAGGTGGATGAAACAATCCCACTCGTACTCCAAAGCCGAGTGATCTCCTCTGGTACTGGAGTATCCTTTGCATGGGCATTCCCCTCCAACAAGTCACCAGGCCAAGTAACTACACCACCGAAAGCTAAAATTGATGCTGCCATGGTCACGGACTGTAGTGAGCCAAGACTGCCACTACTAAAGCGTACTGGTAGGCGACATACCCGTCCCTCACCAGATTGCCAACCAGGTCTATAAGAGGCTGTCTCCTCCTAATAGTCAATGCTGAAACCCATGGGGTATAACACTACTCCCCAACTAGCACATCATATGACTCAACTATTGTCGTAATAGCCTGAGCTCTCACCACCAAGCTATCAGTCGGATGACCAGGCTGAACCTGGACAACAAGCTCCCCATGTGTGATGTACTATGTTGAACCACCACATAGAGATGTCTAGATCTGAAATGGACACCTCTCCACATCGGTCTTCCGTAACTCCAGACCAACAACTATAACCTTCCCCAACATAAGGGGTTGCGCACCAGAGTCTGACAAGACTCTCTGTGGTGTATGTCTTCCCTGAAGGTCTCACCAAACAAAAAATCCCCCTCTGGTTATCCAATAGGACAACACCAAGTGTGAACTGTGCTCTCTCAAAGGCCGGTCTAGCTGGCAACTCCTCCAGTCTAGCCGCTGTTGCTTGCCATAAACCACTAGTCGCTGAACGGATCCCATGCTCCTCAACCAAGTCAGCTCCACTACCAACCACCTCTGCTCTAGTAGTAGGAACTGCACCATCCCTACTCTCACACAACGTGGTAGCCAACTGGAACACTGGAGTTGGGTCAACTCCCAATGTAAACATGTCACTAGCCAAAAACAAAGGACGCCGCATAATCAACTGAGCCGCCCCCAACATCATGCTAGAATTAGTCTGTGTAGTAATAGGTGGCTGACTTGCAGGTAGTCTATCATGCACTCCATCACCACCTACCACACCTGCACTAGGACATCTAAGAACCATGGATGTCATCTGCAATGCCTCAGATAGCATGAAAGACTAGGGAAGTCTGACTTGTCTCCCAACCTCTCCTCTCTATGGATCCAACTCCATTGATGCTCCTCTAGGCTCTGGAGCACGTACTGCACTCCTAGTCACTGCAGCAAATGCATCCACATGTGCTGCTCCGCACATGAAGTCCAAAGCATCTCTATCACCAGCATATGAGGTGGAAGCCTCAGCACCCAAATCTGATCTCCTCTGAGCAATAGCTATACTAGCCAATCTATGCTCCAACTGCTCAATCCGAGTAGCCATAGCTATGTCAGAAGTTAGGGTAGGTACTTCACCCCTACTAGGTGTAGATCCTCTACCACCACCTCTACCACCTCGTCCTCCATGAATTGGAGCTCCTCTACTACCTGCCATAGCAGCCCGACCACTCTGTAACTCCGGGTGTAGGTCAAAACACCGGTCATTAGTGTGACCAAATTTGTGGCAATGCTCACATTGCCTCTGTGTTGGCTATGATGCACCTGAGGTATCAGGTCCACTACCCTGGGTACACTCTCTCCGATGGTAAGGTCCACCACAAGTCCAACAAGCAACACCACCACTCACTAGCTATTGTTGACCCAAAAATGAGGGTAAGGGTCTAACTCCACTAGGCCCTCCACTCGCTCCATAGGATCTAGGCTGTCCACCCTGTCCTCAAAACCCAACTGGGCGTGGTGCACTATGCTGCACTCTAGAAGAAGTCCCAGCTGTGGATGAGGTCTCCCTACCAAATCCAGATGTCACCACTCTCTCCTCCACCATGTTGAGCTCAAGACACTCAGCCAAACCAAAGACCACTGCCAAAGTTGGCAAAGTAGCATGTAACAATGTAGCATCACGAACTCTACGTCGTAACTCCTTGTGCAATATCCCATACCAAAACTGGACTGCCTGGGCCTCAATAACTCCCTGAGTGAAACTGATCAGCCACCTCATGCGAGTGTATGCCTTGCGTAGGCTCTCTCCAGCCTTCCGTTGGAACTCTTGCAAGTTCCTCAGCTTGTCAATCCGCACTCCCTGGTAGTTCTGCCTCAAACACAAGAAGAACTCCACCATGGAGTTAAACCTCGATACCACACCACCTCCTGCAGCGGTACCTCCACTTGTAGTAGCACTATCTCCAGCTAGTGCACCTCCACTAGCTCCACCCACACTACTTGAGCTAGAACTTGTAGGTACAGCCGATCTACTCCTGGCCACTGAGCCTGAAGTGATGGAGACATAGTGTGGAGACCAATACTGTCTCCATAACTCAATCTCCTCCAAATGAGCTCTCCTGAACTCATGGTAGTCATCCATCGGCGGACCCTCCAGATGTTGAAACAACCCCTTCCATGCCATGAAGGGTGTGAACAAAGTTGGGTTCCGCATCTGCTGCAGATCACACCAACTATCGAACTCCTGGATGAAGTCATCCAACTCAATGGTACCCATTGTACCAGAGTAACTCCTAGGGCATTTGGAGGCTCCATAAATCTTGTCCATGTCCCACAACAATGGTGCGGACACACCAAGTGCACTCTCAACTGAATCAGCTCCTGTGTCAAACTCCAACTCAGAGTCAATCTCCTCCCTCACTAGGACTTGAGATATAGGCTGATATTGAGCACCACTCCAAGTAAACCCACTGCGTACTGTAGGAGTAACTCCTCTGGAATCTCCAAAGAACTCCGTCATGACAAAGTAACCACAACAGCAAACCCAAACCACCAACTGCAACCACAAGTGCCCCACCAAGTGCCAACACCACCACGTGCCACCACCAACTAAGCACCACCCACTAATGTAACTCTAACTGAGATAACTACACTAGGGGAAAGGGCAACATGTAACCTGCCATCATAACACGCACTCTCACGGTCTGTAGGTCATCACTTCCTGCCTCACCGGAGAGAAACAAAGGTAATCTGATTGGTCATCACTCCAGCCTCACCACCGAGAGCACACCAGAGCACCAACGCTCAAAAGTCGGGGCACCTCACACAAACGTGGTGCACAAACAGGAAGCAAGAATGGAGGGGGTCCAATCACAAGAAATCTAAACAAAAACCTTCCATCTCATAACACAACATGGGATTGACTCTACCACCATTTGGCATTTGACATAAGAGAAAATTGTATCTAAGTCCCAAGCTACAAGGATCACCAAGAATGGGATCAAACTGGATTTCTTGTTCACCAAGAAGCATGTGTATAGATAACAGTGGCACAGTCACTAGGACAACAAGTGAGGGTGGACCAATTGGCTAGGGCACCAATCTAGGAACAAGAGATCTAGGGGTCAAACCCTGTTGCGCACAATCTAGCAGGAAAGGCAGATTTTGCCAACCAATGATCAAGATCTACTCTAAACTAGCTAGCCTCACGCCAGCAAGCTGGCTTGCTGGCCCTTCTAGGCCTTCGTAGCATCTCATAGCCCACAGCCCTATGCCTTGAAGCCTCTACCAAATGAGGCCTTTCTTCTTGCCACTTCAAACCTCCTCCAAACTTGGCGATACTTCTCCAAATCTGTGAAAGTCCTCCAAACTAGCAAAACTCCTCCAAATCTGGCCAAAATCTTCAATTCGTAATCTTCTGAGCCCAACTCGTAGCAAATTGGTCCTACCTTCACCTCTTGAGCTCAAAATCACAACCATTGCTCAAAATTTGCTCCTTCTTTGCTCAAAATTTGGCCAACGCTTCCGCACACCGTCTGCCTAACTGCCAAATCTGCATCAATCAATTGAGCTTCTGCACACTAGGGAAACACTGAACTTGAATCGAGCTACCAACGATCCACTGAGCTTGGAGATACCACCAACACTCAAAGTTCCTACACCCGATTTCCCCCTTACTTCACTTCTATGATGTATTCAAATTGCTTACCACTCTCCTCTCAACTCAACTTAGATCCATACTTGGTCTATCACTCTATAAACTACCAACAACTGTGCACTGATTACAGTCAAGCCACACCCGCTCAAGCATAGAGAATCCAGGTGACGCTCGCCGGCCTCTGTCCACTATAGCCAGGAACTCGAAGGCTCAACATCCGAGAAGTGAGCTCTCTGGAGCTCACTTTGAAACTATACCCCCTGGACTCGAGCTAGCTCTGAAACCCTAACGGTCCCGCTGATGGCACACTCGATGGTGCGAACGGTGCAAAGTGACGGTGGGCCCCACCGTGAAGTCAGTATCCCGAACACAAAATCTGACCGCCAGAAAGTAGTCTTTGAGAAACTGCTAAAATAACTCTAACTACTATCATTGGAACTCCAATGTCTGAGCATCTAGATGCGGCACTACAAATGGCGTGACACATCTTCAAAATTTAAATTTACATGTTTCTTGTTAGAAGAATCTCTTCCTAAAGTATATCATATTCAACTTGAGAATAGTTAATACTTGTTAATAATGACAGGATCTTCCCATCCATAATCCATCGTATTTGCTACACGGTCCCTTTTCTTTGTTAATATTAGTGATTTTCATCATAGAAAATGTAAAATTTTCTAGCAATATTTGTAAATTGTTATTTGGCTTTTACTTACATATATTTTAGAAATCATTCCAAATCTTTTCAAGATCATGTTATCTAAAATAACATGATTAAAATTATTGAAGCTAAACTAAAACTCTGAACATCTAAAAAAATCAGCTAGTTATTAGTCCAATATATTGGATCTTGCCACCTACATATTCAGGAAACCATTTTAAACTAATTCTAGTAAAAGAAACTAAATTATATTGAAATGAATATAAACTTTTTTTAATGTATGAACAGTTATCATCATTTGAATTGGGTAGAAAATAAATTATTTATTTGTTTGCCAACTAAAACATGATGAATGCAAGGAACACACTATATATCAATAAGAATCTTAAAATCAATATATAAAATCCATAAGAAAAAAGAGTGTCAAGTGAAGAGTAGAACTCATGCTGAACAGAACATGTCCAACAATGTTCTTATACAAGTTTTCGGGCGGTAAATGCTTCCTGAAGGTAGTGAACTCTCTACAAACGTTCGTTGGGTTCACTATTCTTTCTCATCTTGGGACTCCAGTGGATCGAGATTGTGAGGAACCACAAGCTCTTTCTCCCCTTTCCAAATTTCACGAAGACATGCTTAACAAGATCGAACACTTGTGGTTCTTCAAGTGGTCAACAGATCTTGGCTCATTCTGTATGAATGTTGACATCCCAGATGCCAAATCTGGTCGACTCCTCTTGGGCTACATGCCCTTTTGTATTTGCCTTTCATACCAAGATTGGCACTTTTGGTACGCAGGTTGTTACCACAATGTCTAATTCTCATCATAATGATCAATCATCAAAATTGGCAGTCTCTTGAAATGAAGGGAGGAGCATGAAGCCGATGATACCTTGTGATGTGCTTTTGATGGGTTTGCGGAAAGAACATAATTTATGTACCTAATCATGCTGGTTTTCTGTAAGTCAACTACACTGGAACGATAGTCATTCTGTGGAAGAAACTGTTTTTTCTGAATGACACTCGAACCGAAAAGTTCGAGGTTTTTATGCGCTTTATAGACGACGAGCAGACTGTCTAGTGCTATACTCCAGTGTCTCGTATCCCTGCGTTGGCTATGGCAATTTGGAAGAAAACAGACAATAATTCAGCACAGTAGGCCCATCTTAGAGATAACACTTGATTTTAGAAGAGGAGTACAATTTCGGACACATTTCTTACTGCTTTCCATGACCCTTCAAGTGGCCGAACCCACCAATTTTTCGCTCCCCGTTTACCAAAGCACCAATCGTGCCCATATGCTCTCTACAGTGTCATCAAGGAGCAACCATGAAATACCTTTGTACATAATTTGAAACAGGACAGTGATAATAGCGGCTCTCCCAGAATAAAGTCATCAAAGTAGTCCGCAATCGGCTATCATGATCTGCTTGGATGTAGTTCCTTCTTTGCTGCCTAGTGACTCCAGCTGGTCCAGAACTTCCTTTCCTACGAAGAGAAAGAGATGCAGGAGATTCATCAGTCTTTGACTTGCTGCAAAGGTACCCCTCATATCTAGCTATCGTACTTGCCTAACATGTTAGAAGTTAAGCTGTAACGAGAGAAGGCTACCGAGAGTGGAGGAGTTGGACACTGACCTTGGACAACTCTGCCAAACACCACATGCCTTCCGTCCAAGCTCGAGCAATCGCCTAAGGCAATGAAAAATTGCGACCCTGGCGCATCAAAACGGTTGAAAACATGAAACGAACTTCTCCGGAGCATAACGATTAACAGTGGGAGGAGATAAGGGGTACAACGCGACCACAGACGACGAGAGGCGAGTAAATGAGCTTGACAAACCTATACGGTAGTTGACAAAGGGAGCGGTACAAAACAAGCGGTAATTGAAAGAGAGCATTCTGGAAGTGCCGGGTAAGGCTCGTAAAGAATATGGAAATCTCAGGCTCTAGTGAGTATTCCAATCCGTAAATTGGCGGTAGATTACGGAAATATAAAGGACGATAGCTTTGATGGTGCTTCAGAGGCTAAGTCTCACATTTGAAGCCGCTGAAATATTACCATTTGTATGAGGCCCATTGTTTGCCATTGATACAACACCGACTTGATTGTGGAGCAGCTTGAAGTTTTCATCTTCAAATTTCTTACCGTAGATAGGTTTGCCACAATCACCTCCCTGCACACAGAATATGAATAAGGTCCGGTTGATTCAGAATAAGATTGGAAAGTCCTTACGATACAGATCCAGCTACAAAGGTGTAGCAATAAGCCGATGATCACTTGACAGTGGTCAGATTCAAGTCTCAGGAGCTTCGACTTCATTCAGCTAGGATTGATCAGAGATGGTTATAGAAAGCAAAACATCTTTGAACATCAAAAAAACACTCTACAATCCACAAACATTGTCTCGTTACAATGAGTAGTATCGACATTTTGCAACGCGTAAAAGCCACACTAATTATAGGTCGACGAGGACCTGAACCGGATGAGACAGAAGGTTCCTTTTGCATATAATACATAATAAACGTCGATAAAAGGACCTGATATATTAGAGGGACTGCTGTGAATAAGTTATGGCAAACAGAAGGGGAAGGGCTTCTTGACTGGGAGTCCTATCGTTCCACAGTTTTACAGTCCAGGTCCAATTTTACTCATTAGGGACTTCCACACGGTTCACTCCAGTATTTGAGACATGCGGATTCATAGGATTCTAATCACCATTCAACAATAGTACTCTACGAACAGATGTTGCGAGACTGAGTATGCCTTGTCGGTGAAATTGAAAATACAAATCTCTTGTATGATCCACCATTTCCTTGTGAATGGTCACAAATCAAGAACTTATCATCTTATAAACAGTTTATTCTCTGCATAGCCGACGGTCAGTGTAACTAGGTAAATTTCCTCTCGTCATCAATGAACAAAATCATTGCTACACACTGCATGATCTTCTCGACCTCCTTTTGGGATGGAAGCTAGTTTCAATGAGAGCAGATTGATTGCTCCGGAGTTGCATAAGAACTTTTACAGGTTACTGTTATATCGAGATTCTTATTGACTGTTTAAATAGTGCAACCACTGGGAGAATAGTTTGGTCCAGCGGCCTTTGGTGTTTGCTGTCAATACTGCGGGAACTTACTTCATAAACACTTTAGTAAGTAAGCTCTATCCGTCGATGCACAGGTTACCCTTATCATGTGAGTCATTCTTTCGAGTGTCGACTTTGTTTGTAAGAGCATTAGCGTTGGACTGCAGATCGAGCCAGAATTTCATCCTGTAGATGACGCTCTGCTTAGCTTTGTTTCAAGTTTCAAGTTTTGAGAAATGACGACAGGAGGTGCCATGCAAATCAACATTATATAGCTTTAGAGCGTGGCCTGGGTATATAGTAAGCCAACGTTCAGTTAGTTGACTACTGCAGGTATACGTTCTCATAACCGCAGGTTATTGAACTATTACTAAGGGATGTCATGGCAATGCTGGGAGTACCTGAGCCATGAAGCCTGGGACGACGCGGTATATCTGTGAACCTTTGTAAGAATTTCCATACTCGCCAGTGCACAGACCGATGAAATTCTTCGCAGTCTTTGGCACCACATCCTCCCGCACGTCAATGACAAGTCTTCCGATAGGATTGCCATCGATGGATATGTCCATCCAGCATCTTGGATTCTGAGCTGACATTCCGCACCCCATTCTAGCAGATTCGTTTAAACAGATCTGCAAATGCAGATTGTATCATCTCAATGTCAAGATGGAGCAAAACTCTGTCTGCCTTCAGATTATCTCGACCTCATTTCTCAATTATGCCGTTAATTACTTCTCAGTCTCCGTTCATACTTTCGCTCTCAATGTCATCTGCATGACTCAATTGTCGACCTTCAGATTGTGCAAGGCCTAGCGCCTATAGTGTACAGGTCCTTGCCAATTTGGAGAACTTACCGACAGAATTATCGCGAAAGATTTAATCGCTCGTATTTATCATGCCTCCAGAGACTCCGTGAAATCCATCTGCTTTTGCGTCCAGAAAATTCGCAACGCCTCTTGATTTTGGTTGGTCATTGTAGAAATGTGGCTAACACCAGATTCAGCTCGATTTCGTAGCTGTTGTGCCCACTCAACAATCTGCCAAAACAGGATACTTAGACGAGCGTTGCAGAAAAGATCAACCATAACGAGGGGGCAGATGTATTTACAAGAAGGCGAAAGGGAAATCGCGCTACGAATTCACGTTTCACCGTCCTACCTGCAGAAGCACAATCTGCGAAGTATCTTCCTTGCTCTTCCTTCGATCTAGTTAATAGCACAGATATGTTACCAGCTCAAGTTGCAAACGCATGGCAACGATGGTTGGTGTGGAGTAAGACGCACATCTCACAGTGTCATTCCTGAATATCCACGTCTCCTTTCCCACAACCGAAATCCAAGGGTCCGGTCCGCGCTCGCTGGCTGGCTGGGTCGCTCGAAGAACCAGCGTGAAGGACAGACAACAAGGAGCGCCTGGAGACCAGTGACAAGACACATCTGCTACAGTAAAGAGAAGTTCCTGGTGAGCAAAATCACCCTGGAGCTTTCAGTCAATCCAGCATCTTCACAGTGGAATCCTTCAGAGAACTCATTTCATCACCTGAGCGTTCGGAGCGGTCAGCGCCTGGATCGGTCAGAAACAACGGTGAGAGAACGTTGAAGCGATGTAAGGATGGTGGAAATCAAGTGGATCGAGAACGATTCTGGGGCATGTACAGTAGAACGGTAGACAAGTCCAGTCAACGAGCTTCCGATTCTAGTTATCCGGGCTGGCACAGTTGGCTAGAGGATGGATAGCAGCAAGTTGTGTGCTGAAACGAGGTCGCCATCAACTAGTGTTATCTTTTAATAGGAGCTCTCTCCTGAAGAAGCTGACTGTGTTTCTTAATAATATTATGGTTACCTCTTCCTCCGGTGCCGGGGATCTAGAGAGGATGCATCCTCTAACCTGGGCAACTACTGAGACCCCGGATCGGCTGTGTCATCACTTCCGCATAAATGTCCGTATCCGTCTACAGACATGACATGCGAGTACCAGTTGTTGAATTCAAAGCTGCAATGATTCCTCTCTCTGTTGATAAATTATTAGAAGCCCACTAGATGCAGGCACTGTTTCAAATCCTGCCTTAGACTAGGTCTGGTGGGATCGGGCAATTCTTAGGGATCCTTTCAGATCCACTTCAGTAGCACGTGATACGATCCTGAACTTCGTGCGAAGATCTTTTTAGCTTGGTCCTGATTACTGTTCTCACATATTGCGTGTACATTGATGGCCCTTTGCATTACACATGTACGTCTAGCATGAGAATCGTCTACGGAAACTTTTGCCCTCTTATCCTGCTCGGAGTGGGTGGTTCTTTGGCCACAGATAGCAAGATCCGGCCCTGGATTTCCACGACGTTGACGACCCAGACGACTCTCCAGTGTTCGATGAAAGTATTTCTACTGAGACAGTGGAGTTGTGTGGGAAAGTTCTTTGGAATCTACGAAGTTTACTGTAGCTCGTCTAGTCCTTGACGATTCGGCTCCAGTTAAACCCTGCCATAAGGTTCTTTCACACCTCCCAAGATTACTGTAAACCGTGAAGTCTTAACGATTTAGTTCCGTTTGATGCGAGTTGCTTTTCGCCTCCTCAGTGATCAATTCACAGACAGATGTGGCGCTGGAACGTGTCCACTGACTAATAATAGTTTCTCAAAAGAGAATTTCATGGCTCGAGAATTTCTTTACAACATCAATTTAGGATGAGGCAGGTCATTCCGCACTAGCTTTGAGTTTGCTACGGAGCAGTATAAAGATCGCCTCGCCATGAAGGAGGTTACTCGAAATTGAGTTTGGAAAGGGTAGAAACCGCGTGAAATTTAGTCAGCACACTGTGTGATGGTCAAAATAATCACAGTACAGCCTGTAAAGATAAAGACATACATCACAGTTTCGCGAACATTCCGCTCTCGGTTGGTAACTCCACGACAGCAAGCCCTGCGTGAGTATTCGGGAAAGTGAGAAAAAGTGAATAATGAACTGAATAATACGTACGACATTTTCTGCAGGGAAGAGTGACTTGTAATTCACTCACTTTGGCTTGCAATTACTTGCGGAATAGTAGTTGCGTAAAAAATCAAGTAGTGTTCACAATTCCAAAATTCAATTGACTCTAGCTTCAATCTAAAAGTATTGCAATGATCTCCTATGAAACTCTCTGTACATTAAGTGATGACCCTTTCTCCAACCTAGACAACTCGAGAAACTCTCTTCCGGGACAATCCCTACAACTTCAAATCCAAGAACGTGTTCCGCCTACTGATGATAGAACTGCAGTTCGAAACATACAGGACTACATGATCAGGAGTGATTCAGGTGACCAAATGGAAGCAACTGAAATTTCTCTGCGCCGCAACCAAGGGATAGTAACTGTATACAGTCCTGTTCTAGTGTATATTTACTTCAAGCAGGGTGAGGGTGATGTAAGAACCTAGAAGTGTGGGGCTAGACTTTCAAAATTCTGTCAAGGAGAAGTCCGGAACCGAATTGAGTCTGACGTGTAACACAGGGAGACTTCCATAATTCCACCTGAAGCTCATCTGGAGATCGGGATGAGGACGACGTTCTCCACCTTTCCTGGATCTAGGCCATCTTGACGAAATTTGCAAGACTGGTTCATAAAAGCCTCCCGCTCCCATTTCAAGAATTCGATCTTCGAAACGCTGATCAGTTTTAAACGCAATGTTCACTTTAGATGTTATTCACTATATCCTGCTTCTACAGTATGTTAGCAGGAATGCTTTATTGGACCATAAATCATAAGACCTGTGAGCTCTTTCTGTACAACAGAGCATTGGACATGACAGCAGCTGAATGTCCTTTAATGCTATAAGCAGTAGGCGAAGTTGAGTACTCCACCGGTAAGAGGGAATGATACAGTCAAGACTCCAGCCTCAACCATCTGAATGTTCAGATTACGATTGCCTAACCTGAACCATGATGTGTATGCTTTAAACCTCGCCAATAACTACTACGTTCCGCTGGGGTTGCTTCTTTCACGGCCGAACATATTTGTTCCAACCTAGGAATGATATCCACAAACAAAGGGCGTTTATATGGATCTCCTTGCCAGCATTCCTCGATCAACCTGCAACGCACCATAGTTGAATCAGTTGGCAAGTATTTTGTGACTTGTTATAAAAAATTGCGTGTGGCAAACGACCTGCAAGCAGACGAGCTTTATTTCATCAGTCACACCAGTTTCCTAGCCAACTGAGTGTGAAGTCTTGACCTATTCGCTTCCACACTATTAAAAAGATCTACACATTTGCTCAACAGAGTTTAGTTTCAATATGAATATAAATCTTTGCCTATATTTCTGGCTAAAAAGCGTCACATTGTCCAGAGGCAATGCGTGAGTATACTTGTTTAAACTCACTGGATCATCCCCTCCGGATATTGCTTTGCGAATTGCGGGCGCTTCTCAGCCCTGGCAACTTGACGGGCTGCTTCGTACGCATCCATGTGAGAGAATGGAGGAGAACCTTCAAACATCTATACCAGCCAGTGCAAGCACATTAATGCTGTCGCATAATTATTGGACGAAATACACCACTCAATCTACAAGAACTGGCAAACGACCGTGGAAGTCAACAACGACGGCTCATAAGAGGTTCCATTTCATAACATATGCGGACCTTGGAACAGGTAAATGCCTGGGAAATGATTGAGCAGGTCTACGAATATGTATCGTAACGCATGGACAAATGGTAGTTGAATGCAGATGTGATGAGAATGTGGAATATTCGTAGTCGAGAAAGAGAATGTCCACTATAGTCTCTTCGTGTGAATCAGAAAATAAGTTTGCTACCATGACATAAATTGAATCCATCACTCCTGTAAGATTTAGGACAGGGAGCATTCTCTCCCGATCTACCAGAAGTAGTTGTTAAAATGGACACCTCACTGATCGTTGTTCGTAATAACTAAAGATCGAAGACTCCAGTGCCTACTTGGGAGTCGTAGTCAAATCCTACACGTATGAATATGGAGTTATATCTATCATATTTCAACTGATGAGCCAGGGATAGAGAAACATGAGAAAGAAATACCTCAAATAAGATGACTGCAAATGAAAATACGTCTACACTTTTATCATACGGACGATGCTCGAAGACCTCCGGAGCCATGTATCGATCTGTAAGCAACTTGACTATGTCAGTCTCGGTGAAAGTTCTCCTCAGCAGCTCAGCATAGACGGCCTACGTATTATGTCTACATGACACATCCCCTTTAATCGTCCATACAGAAGTAGGTGCGTACCACTTATAGCTATTCTGCGATCAAAGTACACTTCCACTCTCCCGAAATCACCTAAAGGTATTCATTAACATCTGAGTTTTTCCTGTGCAGATAATCTCCCATGCAGAAACACAATCACTGCACCCTGTAATCTTAAGCCAATACTTACAACTGCCGGTTTCCCCGGTCATTTTGTATATGTCATGCATGTTCGTCATCTTCATCAGTTTGCTAAGTCCAAAATCTCCAACCTTCAGCTGATTCGCTTCGCCAAGAAGAACATTCCTGCAGGTTATCAAGTTCGTTGTTGAAATCTTGTCGTAGAAGTAGAAAGAAAAATAGCCTTCATTATGCAAGAAACAGCTCCAGAAGATATGTCTCGTGGGATAGACATGGAAAACTTTTGAACGGTATTCGAAGAAGTTAACTAGGAGGTTACCGTGGTTTAAGATCCCGATGAATAATAGTATTGGGACCGTTGTGCAAGTAGGTAACACCTCTGAACCAAACCCCATAACATTATCAGTCAAGGTAAAAGAGACTAACATGTACAGATATTCTATCCACGTGAGAGTCACATCTTGATATCATACATCAAGTAGAGTATACTCTGAATCTGCGGTTTACATCATTGGGGACCTGGCAGCACAACTGGCATTTTAGCACAAATCATACCTTGCAATGTCGAGAGCGTACTTCACAATTGTCAAAGCAGGTAGAGGGCCTTTCTCTTTAAGCACGACATGCAGATCACCCTACAATGCAAGCAGTCAGCGACCATCTGCATGTATCTCATTCAAATAATCAACGAGTGTTTCAAACTAAGACACACGCTGTATGCCCGGTTCAAGCGTAGGGTATGCGGAAGAGACCCAGTGCCAATGATTCGCGAGCATTTCAGTGGAATGTAACAATTTCTGGTCCATATACTTGTCGGACGACTTGACAAAATTGACCAAAATAAAACCAAGCTTAATTTTCAGGCAGGTGAGTTACAAACCCCTGGCAAGTACTCCGTGATCAACATAAGTGGAGGTTTCTTCGTGACTGCACCCAGAAATTGAACGATATTTGGATGCCGCACTTTTACGAGTAAATCCACCTCATGTCTAAAGTCTTGTCTGCATATCCAAAACGAGAAAAGCAATACTGTTACTTCCTGTATGATTTGGATGCCTATAGCTACTGCCCGTCATTTCGTAACAAGGGTCATACTCATAATCATACTTACATGACTAGCTTGTCGTCCGAAAGCGCTGGTAAGATGGTTTTCACCGCCACAGGAGTTCCTCGCCATTGTAATTTTCTGATTTCTCCAAACGAACCCTGACATAAGGATTAAACAGCACAATCAGGAATATTGAAAGAACACTAACATCAAACAAGTTTATCTCAATTCTCAAAAGAAGAGAGGCATAATGTTTGGATTGAGGAAGTAAGCTGAACGGTATGAAGATAAGTGAGTATCAACCTTGCCAATCTTCGTGCTGGTTGACAGATCTATCTCTGTGGGATCTATCTCCCAATCGGACTTTTCTAGCCTTGGAGGTGCTACGAACTTCATTTCCTCCCCATGATTTCCCTGTGCAGACAAAACCATCATGTTGGCAGCGGGTCGGACAAACATCTTCAAAACAGGCGGGACAGGGACAAACAATCTACAAATAAGTGAGCATGAACTGTAGGTCTGACTGCCAGTAGAGTAGAAGTGGTTGCGAACTTAAGCTTGAAACAAAAGAAACGGTACAACTAAGGAGAGGGTGCCAGGTACTAAAAACCCCACCCGCAACTCGCCACCACTTTGTTGCAGCAATTTCATCAACTTCTCATGCTGTGAAGCCTTCGCATCTGCTAGTGGCTGCAATAAACCAAGGGGAATTTCATATAATAAGCACATATGATATATTCGGAAAAATTGTTGAATAAAAGGGTTAGATCACGTCATTCTGAGTATTAACCCCACCCCAAGGCTACCTTATCACGCTAAAAAACGTCCCTCGCTTCATGCCTTGAATCAAGTACCCAAGCGGTCAAGATACCTTCAAAAACATTTGGAAATAGGATAATGCTAAAACCGAAGCATAAATCAGTCAGGCTTTTCATACTCAGCTAGAAGTGTTTCCGATTGTCGTCAACTGAAGGTAGAGCGAGGTAGAGCTCCTTTATTTAGGAAAGGGCATAACCAGGATTTAATTTTGTCTTAAAAGCTTGTTAATGATCTTGATCAAATTACTTAAGAGTTCTCTAATTAAACACCTTTTTAACCTGTGAGGGATTTTCGGAATAGGCCATCGTTCGGGAATTGATGAAACTCATCTAGGCTTTATCGGAAGCAATAATTTACACCAGAACGCAACAGGTGCGATGGGGCTTATAGTCCTTGCACTGTCAGCGAAGTGGCTCATATCTACCCATTTCCAATCGAAGCCAGAATCAAACCCTCGCCTGATTGCCTACTACAACTTCAACGAGGTTGACCTATCCCGTATGGTACTGGATCTGACGATCAAAGCAGAATGTAGTGTAGGAACAACAGATGAGGACCGCACCATTAACCTTCCAAGCTGACTTGGAAAAGGAAAGAGTGACCACTATACCTGCCACTTGTTTTGAATTTAGCTATTAATATTTCTCACAGAAACAACAATCAAGGTCGAGTGTAAAGTACAAGTTTTGATTGTTCCTTCAGTGATGGTTATAGTTTCATGTATTGATTGTTCTATCACTGGATGCTAGAGGAATATACGGGAGGACCATCACGGTTTCCACAGATGTAGGAGAATCGCTTAAAACTTCTCTGTTGGGGTAAGACTAAATACAAGCTCTACGCCGTTTGAAACACCCGTTGACTTCTCCCTTTATGCAGCAATAGGTCTCTTGGATGTTTGTCTGGTGACCTGGTTACACACGTCTACAAAAGAATTCTCCATAACTGGCATGACTTGGAACTTGGTTCTATGAAGTAAAACAAACAGTTCCTCGTTCTTCAGCCCAGACCCACGCGTGCGCTGTGAAGTCAAAATACTAGCACGGTAGAGGATCAGATCCCAAAAATACATCAAAAGGCAAGAGAAAAGAAGCCAAATGGATGATATCAAGGGTTCTTGCTCCCAGAAGAACTCCCAGCTTCAGCACAGTACAGCTTGACGTCAATCTCAGCCTCCGTTTCTCTAACGAAATCGATACGTTCAGACTAGCAACAAGCGTGACATTTCCAGCGATGACCTAGTTCCTAATCCAAAATAGGAGAATTGGGAGCAAAGTATTACAGAGTTTTGCCAACGATCCTGCGCATTGACTTCTGCGCCATTCTCAATGAGAACTTTGGCCGCCTTGATGCATCCGTAAGTAGCGGCCACATGAAGTGCAGTGCGTTCGTCATAGTCCTTTTGATTTACAAGACTCGGGTCTTTTGTCACCAACTTCTGTAGCTCTTCCACATTGTCAGTTCGGGAATGGAAAAATAAAAGCGTTAATGGCCTTAGCTCTGAATTAGGAGAGATCTGCGAGCTGCGAGACGAACTACCGTCTTGCGACCTCGGGGAGTCACCCGCAGGTGACTCACCCCGCCTTCCTCTGCTCAGTTTTTTCAGGGCGCTCTTCGCTGCATGCATTCTATTCACTACGTACTCCTCTATCTCCACCTTCGACTCCGTCGTGACTCCTTCCCAATGAGCTATGAGCTATGAGCTATAGATCTCCTCCTCAACTATCAATCGATTCCTCGTTATTCCTTTCTGCATCTACTTCGCCGCATCAGTTATCCACTACCTCCTCGTTCCCCTTCCTGCGCTCTATTCCTTTTCAACACTACCCAGTCCCCCTTCGGTCTCTTCTGTGATCCTTAAACAAACCAACTCTCCAACCATTTGACCACTTCCGCTGATCTCCAAATCCAATCGACAACACCTCGTTCTTTATAAATTTCCGCTATCTGCTTCCACGCGCTGAGCAGTTCCTCCCCACTTACACTATTCTTTCAGACACCGTCTCGCACATTCACAAAGTTGTCATTCACAGCTTCCACTTGACGTCATATCGATATGTCCTCCGTGGAGTCTCCTCTCTAGTTACCTGCACATGTGGTCCTCTCCTACTAGCTCAGCCCCTAACTATCCACATCAAGCGTGTACTCGTTGCTGGTCGAGGCTCCAACTTCCGGGCCGAAGGACGAAACTGGGTACTGGTTGACAGCATATGGATCACAAGGAACAGTGTGAAATCTACGCGTCAAAAGCGGAACCCCGGTATATCGTCCTCTCAGTAGGCAGTCCAGACACATTGGGAGGAACTTTCCACAACTCTGGTTAAACTCGACGTGCGGGTAACCCTAGGGAACTGGAACCACAAGACATCTGGGGTTCAGCTCCAATTAATTTCCCCACCTCCGTCTAGCGGGATTTTAAACTCCAAAAGTACGTTGTACGAGGTCGTACACTAGTTTTTATTTGATTCCCAGTCGACTCTTCTCTTTACTTGATTCCCAATGTCTGAAATGTTAATGCCAAAAGAAATGCAAGAAAACGGCACTTTGTCTTGCTGTATTCTGCTTCCAGTCTTCGACCAGAGAACACGCTACAGTAGACTCTACAGTATTTCCTCGTAAATGAGAATGCCCAGAAGTCTTCTCTTCGGGTGTAAGAGTCAAAATCGTTGCGTCACGTTTACAAGCCTTCCCAAGCCTTTTGCTTACAAAAATCGTTCTTTTGAACATCCTGAAGCTCTGTGATCCACTGATAAGGCCAAATTACGAATCTTGACTACATGTGTAGAGAGAACTGAATCCTATGGTCTACAGGGTTTCGTGATTTATATCTTGAACTTAGCAATGAATCAATTGACCAGATATTTATGGTGTTTATTCTATGCCTGTTCACTTCATAAAACGGATTAGATCAAAGACAGATTACATTTAGAGCGTGTTATTATTATCTGTAACTTTTATCCTTTCATGTCATCTTGTATTTCTTTTCCATACACTATTATCTTTGTCATTGCACGTTCATAACACTATTCAGCCTTTAAAAAGTAAATCGAAATCATGCTTGCTGCGTGGTTATTCTTTGTGGCTTGCCAAAAAGTCAGTAACAAAGTTAGTCATTTCATTGCCGGATCTGACAAGCGGAATAGTGGGTTTCAAGCACCAACTTCATGGAACCAGGTGTTCGAGTAGGGGTCACCAGAAGCCGCGTGGACCAAATCAGAACCGTATATGAACTTGGCCATCAAAATTTAGTGTTTAAAAAATAAATTAGCAAAATTTTGGTATTAAATTCTATGGACCATCCATAACCCATAAAATTTTATGGGTCATGTTTTTCAAGACCCATAAAATCCAAAGCTATGGGAGTCCTCTAGTAAAATTAAGGTATTTCTCTCTCACACCCCATAATAGTTGACGAGTCTCTCATAGAACTCCCATAATATAAAGTTGATGGAAGCCAAAAGGAGTTCTTGAAGTATTAAAGTAACAAGATCTACTTCAATACTTTATATATTCTACCTCACGGTTTTGAACCGCATGTGATAACAAGAAGGATGAGAAGTCGGACAATGGGACCCTATCTAGCCGGACAAGGAAAATACATAAGGGGTCAAATCGAGCTAAGCCCCAATAGTATAGGTAAGAGGAATCTGCATTACAACACCTACTATATCTTAGCTATGCAAGTTGTATGATCTACAAACAACTAGAGCATACAAAGCAGCATCACCTAGTGTGATTGCTTTCCTATTGATTACAACAGCCAATGCTCTCTATAGAGTAATGGATACAAGTTGTCTAAAATATTTGGTAAATTATGAGAGTGAGAGTGATATCCTTGATACTTAGAATGATATGCCCTCACACTCTCCTTGACAAAGGTGTCAAATGTTGCATCCATTGCTCCATATAACTCTAATACTAGAGGAAGAGATGGCCTCACTATATACCTTATACTTGGAAACCTTGCCTACTACTGGTCCACTCACTGCACATCTAAGGGGATGGATGATCACTCCCTCCACATATAGGGTCCATAAACACAATATTATCACTATTATCACATGATCATCTCAAACCAAGTATAAGTATGTTGTAATAATATGGAGTTTACCGACAAGTTAGTCAAGGCAAATGAAGTAACAAATAGGCCAAATTAGCATAGAATATTCTACGAAGCTACTTGGTACCTTCTAAGTATTGGGTAATGTGCATGCTAAGTGTTGAATTTTAGGAGAAATTTCTTGAGAAGCTTCTCAGCTAGCTTAGCTTGCACCCCAAGTAGGTAGGTTCTAGAAAGCTTCCAACTAGTTTAGCTTGCACACCAAGTAGATAGCTTCTAGAAGGGAGCTTCTTGAGAAGCTTCTCGATTAACTTGGCTTGCACTCCAAGAAAGTGATGTAAGGAAAGTTCATGAGAAGCTTCTCAAGAGCCTTTTATACTCTCTATAAATATCAAAGCCCAAGCTCATGCTAGACATTTGGAGTTTCCTTCATTCAAGAGTCCCAATGTGATCTTCACTTTACATTCTCCTATTTCTCTCCCTGGTCTTTTACATTGATATCAGACCAGGAATGAGTTGGTATTACATGTTTGTGTACTACCCAAGCATCATTTCACCCAATTTATCACCTCATGCTTTGTGTAGAAATTTTTGAATGCAATCACCTTATCCAAGGAACCCTTGGTACTTTTGATTGTAACTTATGGATAATGGTGGACATGTTGCATATATGTGTTAATTTAGATAGATTGAGGGTAGTGTGATAAAGTAGTAGCCATGGTTGCAATGCTCAAGGTTATCATTACTAACAACAAATTGAGCACCTTACTCTATTGTTGGATGAACGAGACCATCAATGACAACAGCACATAGAGAGAGCACCATTTCAAGAAGGAGAAGAGCAGATTTGATTTCCAAAACCCAAGGTATTTGATGGCAAGAATCTCTCGGGATTGAAGACTTGACCTATGCAAGTTTACTTTACTTGCAAGGTATGTTATCTGACCGTTGCAGGATTTTGGTTGATTTTGGAAATTCAGAAAGACATTAATTATTCATAATAAGCTAGTAGTTGGAAGTAGATTGATGATGGCGGATGGTAGAAAGTGTTCTACATTCCATACCTCACATCCTATTACATTTAGGATTGGGAAGGAGTATTTAGAAGTAGATTGATGGTGGTAGATGGTAGAAAGTTTTCTACATTCCATACTTCACATCTTGTTATATTTAGGATTGGGAAGGAGTATTTGGAGTTTATGAGGTTTGTAATGGTATATTTACACTATGATGTATTTCTAGGTCTACCTTGGCTTGAACATCATCAGGTTTAATTTGATTGGAACCAATGAAAAATTCAAGTACAACACCAAGTTAGGAAATTTTGATTAGGTTGTCTAACACCTTTGAGTAAGACACCTAAGAATAGTTAGTCCCAAGATATGAAGTTTTTTGGGAAAGCAACCATAGAGCAAGCTTTGAAGGAAGATGAGTCCCAAGATGGGAAGTTAGTCAATGAAAAAACCATAGAACAAGCTTTGGAGGAAGATAAGTCTATTTTTGTGGTGTAGATCAAGCTGATTGCGCATGGAGGATTTGAGGAGGATCAAAAGCCTCATCAAGCAATGGTAGATCAAATAATCTAAGAGTTTCAAATGTATTTTTGGATGATCTACCAAAGGGATTACCCTCCAATTGTGGTATGCCCTTCAAGATTGAGTTATTACCAAGAAATACTCTAGTGAGTAGATCATTCTATCAACTCTCACCAAAGGAGTTGGATGAGCTCCAAACAATATTAATTGAGTTGTTGAAGAAAGATTTCATACAATATATTACATCTCCTTGGGAAGCATTGATATTATGTATCCCAAAGAAAGGTAGAGGACTTTTCTTTTATATTGATTATTGTGGCCTCAATAAACAAACAATGAAGAATGCATATCTCTTACCTTGAATTGATTACTTGCTTGATCAATTGAGTGGTGCATGATACTTCCTCCCCCAAGTTGGATCTCTAAAGTGATTATTGGCAGATTCCTATTAATAAAGAAGATGTACAAAACATTACCTTTTGCACAAGATATGGTCATTTTGAGTGGAGAGTTCTACCTTTTGGGCTCACTAATGCTCCAATAATCTTCATGGATTAGATGCATTGGGTGTTGGATGGGCAATTGGATTGATATGTGATGGTGTTCCTGGATGATATTTTAATCTATATCAAGGTAAAGGTAGAACATGCAAATCATGTGTGAGAAGTCCTAAGACAACTCCGTCAATGGAAGTTTTACTACAAGAAGTGAAAGTGTACCTTTTGGCAAAAGGAAGTTAGTTTCTTGGGTCACAAGATCTCATTGGAGAAGATCAAGATAAAAGAGGAGAAAATCAAGGCCATTATCAATTGGCCTACTCCAAAGGATACTATAGAAGTACAAACATTGAATGGATTGGCCAGTTTTTACCGACAATTCATCCACTACTATGCTCATGTGGCTGCACCATTGATTGACCTCTTGGAGAAGAACTTGAGCTTTCAATGGACAACCAAGCACAAAGAAGCATTCTAGAAGCTAAAATATATGGTGTCTTCAAGACCCATTCTTCAACCATATGACTCTCAACTACCTTGTGCAGTGGGTTTTGATATTTCTAACTTTGCAATTGGAGCAGTGTTGTAGCAAGAATTCCCATATGGGTTACATCCCATTGCCTTTATGTCTTACCAACTAAATATCAAAGAAAAGAATTACTCTACTTGAGCTTGAGAATAACTAGCAATGGTATAAACCACCAAGTTATGGAGGCATTATCTTGGAAGAACAAGTGATCATGCAAACCAATCATAAGTCCTTGTTGCAAACATTATGTTTGAAGCACATGAAGAGTCAACATCATTGATGAGAGGAACAACTAAATTTTTTGATATCAAACTTGAGTACAAACCCGGTTGGTTCCATGTCATCCCGGATGCCCTATCATGATGACCTGATTTGAAGTCTCTTCCTCTCATCATGGTGGCAATTATGACGGTGTTAGTCAACTCCAATGCCCAAATCAAGTTTAGGACAACTTTACAACAAGATTCTTTCTTTTAGATGGTACAAGGTTGTCTTGCCACATGCAACAAGGAGTACAACACCTTCTCCTTCAAGGAAGGCCTTCTATTTTGTGAGAATTGGATCTATGTTCCAGCCATGGGTGATCTTTGACTTATGTAACTTCAAGAAGCCCATGATTTACAAATTGCTAGTTACATGGGTATGAACAAGACCTTGGGTACCCTCCAACACCAATGGTGGTAGCCTAACATGACATGAGATGTTCAAGAGTTTCTCTGATCTTGTGAGAGCTGCCAAGGCCAACAATCAAAAACTAAATGGACTCCTTCAACCACTTCCCATTCCATCTACTTGATGTGAACACGTGAGCTTGGATCTTAATCTATAGCAATATAAAGGTAGAACATGAAAATCATGTGTGAGAAGTCCTAAGACAACTCTGTCAATAGAAGTTTTACTACAAGAAGTGAAAGTGTGCCTTTTGGCAAAAGGAGGTTACCTTCTTGGGTCACAAGATCTCATCAGAGAGGATCAAGATGGAAGAGGAGAAAATCAAGGCCATTACTGATTGGTCTACTCTGAAGGATGCTATAAAAGTATGGGCATTTAATGGATTGGCCAATTTTTACCGATGGTTCATCCACTATTATGCTCATGTGGTTGCACCATTGCCCAAGAGGTCATCTTGGGGAAGAACTTGAGCTTCTAGTGGACCACAAGCACAAAGAACATTCCAAAAGTTGAAACATATAGTGTCTTCAAGACCCATTCTTCAACCATATGATCTTCAGCTACCTTGTGTGGTTGATTTTGATGCTTCTAACTTTGCAATTGGATTTGTGTTGCAACAAGAATTCCCAAATGGACAACAATCCCATTGCCTTTGTGTCTTGCCAACTAAATACAATTGAAAGAAATTACTTTGCTTGAGATCAAGAACAACTTGCAATGGTATATGCCACCAAGGTATAGAGGCATTATCTCTTGGAGAAATAAGTGATCATGTGAAATTATCACAAATCATTGTTGCAGACCTTACATTTGGAACACATGAAGAGTCAACATCATCGATGGGAAGAGCAACTCCAATTGTTTGACATTAAACTTGAGTACAGACTAGGTCGGTTCTATGTCATCCTTGATGCTCTATCATAAAGACCTAATTTGAAATATCTTCCTCTCATCACGGCAATTACAATAGTGTCAATTGACTCCAAGGTCCAAAACAAGTTTTGATCAGCTCTACAACAAGATCCCATCTTCCAAATGGTACATGGCCGTCTGACAGCATGCAATAAGGAGTACAACACCTTCTCCTTCAAGGAAGGTCTTCTATTCCATGAGGACCGGATCTATGTTCCAACCAAAGGTGATCTCTGACTTGTGCGGCTTTGAGAAGCCCATGATTTACCAGTTGTTGGTCACATGGGTGTAGACAAGACCTTGGGTACCCTCCAATGCCAATGGTGGTGGCCCAACATGGCACAAGATGTTTGGGAGTTTGTTTGATCATGTGAGAGTTGCCAATGCAATAAGGCCAGTAACTAGAAACCAAGTGGACTCCTTCAACCACTCCCCATCCTATCTACTCGTTGGGAACATGTGAGCTTAGATTTCATCATCTCTTTGCCCAAGACAAAGTAAGGTCACAAAAAAATTGTGGTGTTTGTGGATAAGCTTAGTAAGCAAATTTGTTTGGCACCAATGGTTGATATTGTGGATGCTCCAACCTTGGCGTAAATCTACTTTGATAATGTACTCAAGCATCATGGGATGTTGTATGTACTCATCTCCAACCGTGATCCTTGCTTCATTGGAAAGTTTTGGCAAGCACTCTTCCAAATACTTGGCACCAAGCTTGCTTTGCCCACAACCTATCAACCTCAAACTGATGGACAAACTGAAAGTGCAAATTGCACATTGGAAAATCTGCTTCGTGCTTTTGTCAATATTCACCATACCAATTGGGATGAATGTCTTGCAACTGTGGAGTTTGCATACAATAATTCTAAACAGGCAAGCACCGGATTCGCTCCTTTCTTTCTCAATTTTGACCAAGACCCGCTTGTTCTAGATTCCCTTCTTGCTCCTCCTCCATCTTAGGTCCCTCATACTTCCACCTTCTCCTAAACTCCCAATAAGCCAAATCTCATCTCCTTGTTGCTCAAAATTGTTAGAAACAATATAAAGATCGCCATTGTTGTGATCTCAACTTTCAAGTTGGTGATAAATTTATGCTCTCATCCAATAACCTCCCTCTCCCACTTGATGCCCAAGTTTGTAAACTCACCCCTAATTGGATAGGACCCTTTGATATCACCCAAATTGTCTCTCATGTTGCTTATCAACTTGCCTTGCTTTGTCACATGCGCATCCATCCTATCTTTTATATTTCTAAGTTGAAACCTTTTGTTCCTAACCCCTCTTTTTTTTTCTCTCAAGTCCAACCTCTCCCTCTTCTTGTCCCTATCAATGATCATGAGGAGTACAAAGTTGATTGTATCCTTACGCATTGCCATGTTCAACCAGGCCATCAACCACATACAGAGGACAAGGTCCTTTGGAAAGTGTATCCCCTTCATAATGCCACATAGGAACCTCTTTCTCATCTCCGAAATGCATACCTGGCCATCCAAGAGTTCAAAGCTTCATTGGCAACAAGGACGTCACCAACTAGTGGTGGGAGAATATGTAACAATATAGAGTTTAGCAATAAAGTTAATAGGGCTAACAAAGTAGCAAATAAGACAACCTAGAATATCATAGAATTAACCTAGAATATTCTAGAAGTATCTAGAAAGTTTCTTGGGAAGCTTCTCAGCTAGCTTAGCTTGCACTCTAAGTAGGTAGCTTCTAGAAGCTTCAAAATAGCTTAGTTTGCATGCCAAGTAAATGGCTTCTAGAAGGAAGCTTCTTGAAAAGCTTCCCAGTTAACTTGGCTTGCACTTTAAGAAAGCGGCTCAAGAAAGCTTCTTGAGAAGCTTCTCAAGGGCCTTGTTTGCTCCCTATAAATACAAGAGCAAAAGATCATGCTAGGCATTTGGAGTTTCCCTCATTCAAGTGTCCCAATATGAGCTTCCATTCTCCTATTTCTCTCCTTGGTCTTGGACTTTTACATCTAGAATGCACAAATAGCCATCAAGGAGTTTGAAGCTTTAGTGGTGATATCCTCATCACCAACTAGTAGTGGAGGAATATGTAACAATATGGAGTTTACCAACAAGTTAGTCAAGGCTAATGAAGTAGAAAATAGACCAAATTAGCCTTGAACATTCTAGAAGTATCTAGGAAGCTACTTGGTACCTTCTAAGTATTGGGTAAATGCATGCCAAGTGGTGACTTCTAGGAAGTAGCTTCTTGGGAAACTTCTCGACTAGCTTACCTTGCACCCCAAGAAGGAAGCCTCTAGAGAGCTTCCAACTATCTTAACTTGCACACCAAGTAGGCAACTTCTTGAAGGAAGCTTCTTGAGAAGCTTCTTGGTTCTTGACTTACACTCCAAGAAAGCGGTTTAAGGAAACTTCTTGAGAAGATTCTCAAGAGCCTTGTATACTCCTTATAAATACCAAAGCCAAGCTCATGCTAGGCATTTGGAGTTTCTCTCATTCAAGATTCCCAATGTGATCTTACTTTCTATTATCCTATTTCTCTCCTCATTCTTTTATAGATGCCCTAACTTGTGTCATCTACCAATGCTCCCTCTAAGCAAGGTATCCACTCTTGTTGCCATGGTAAACACTTCATCTATGATAACATCATTGGTAGCTATCCTTTGTCTCCCAAAAGGACATTGTATCATAAGGGCCAATGCTGCATCTAGTGTAGAACCACACTCACAAGTGAGTGATGAAGATGCAAATGGATGAACCAAACCTAGGTAGAACCTCATTGTTGTAGAGAAAGTAGTTGGTGCAAGTCAAAATACACTAATGCACTATCAAACTAAGATTCAAGAACATGAAAAGATGTGCTCTACTAGCATGAGGAATGGATGAATCAACTAAGAGAGAATGTAATGTATGTTGAAAATATCAAGTCATCAAGGAATAATGGAAACCTCTAGTCCAATTTGATAGTAGAGAAGCAAAAATGGAAGTTCCTCTCTTCCTTGTGGAGATATATTGTCTCTTGTCTGTCACAATGACATTGAGAGAGAAAAATGATCCCTCTTTTTCCTCTGGTGATCTATGATAAACATTGGGACTTGACAATCTGTATTTTATTATGATGGATCTGAATGTACCAAATCCTCTTCTTTTTAAAACTCAAGTAGAAATCCATTATGTGGTTAATCAAAAGTAATGTTTAGGTATTTTTTAATCCACAATTTTGGTGAAAAATATTATCAACAAGTGATAGCCGCTGAAGATCCAATGGTAGTCCCAATAGTCCATGCTCCCTCTTGAGTGATCATATTAACCCTCTATTGAAATAAGAAGTAGAGATTGAGCAATTGTTATATGTAAGAATCATGGATCCACAATTACAAGGAATGTAGGGGATCTTGAATGAGTTTTCAGAGATCACAATGACCATAGAGGCATTGCAAAGTCAAGTACATACCTTCAAGAATGATTAGGAAATACAAAAAGGAGAGTCATCCCAAAACCCAATACCAATGGTCAAAAAACATAGAGAGTAACTCATGCCAATGATACCGACTCTAGTCAACAATGAGTCCACTTTGTTATTGTGGATGAAGAGGACATGCAATATTGAGTCTTACAAGGGACAATTGGTCCATGGGAGTAGTAGAGAATTGGATTTCAAGAATGAAGATCAATACTTTCAATTTTTCACCAATGAAATCACCAATTATTTTGCATTCATGTTTGCATGTGGGTACTTGATTGATAAAGCTCTCACACGGTATGATGCTTTGGAATGATCAATGTTTGCAAAAGGGAGATAGGTCATTTGGATGGTGTAATACTAATAGCTAGATAGATGATCTAGAGATGACATTTGGTTTGGTAACATCAAGAAGGATTTTATACATGAATGGACTTAGTAGATAAGCTGGAGGATAAGCTAGAGGATATCACCAAAAGAGTACTTCTATTAATAGGCCAAAAATCAAAACATATTTGGAAACTTTAGAATCAATAGCTAGGCATATGATCTACAGGTGAAACTTGTGGTGGTGACATTTGGAAGGATATTACACATGATGGAGAATGTAGATCATATAGAGGTATCACCAAAAGAGCACTCCTACTAATAGGGCAAAAGTTGAAAATAGCCTAAACTTTAAAGCCATTTTTGGAGGCAACAACTGATGAATTAGGCCTCAAAAATAGGAAAAATCCCCCCCTCAAGGACAAAAGGCTTGCCTTCTTCCCCCATGATTTGCCTCATTGAGGGCTTTCCAATGGTACCTTACCCATGCAATTCTGAGCTTCCTACAAGAATATTCTCTAAATATTCCCTTTGGTCAAACCCGTTTGACCAACTAGATAGGACAAGGACTGACATGTCACCCATCCAAACAACTAATCTAAGGATGGAGCTCATTGACAGGTCACCAATCCATGTATTTGATCCAAGGGTGGAGCTTCCTTTGAGGGGATCCTTTTTGCTATATAATAAAGAGAAGGTGCTCCTTTGGGGCATCGAAGGATTGAGTGTGAGATCTGTGTTTTCTCTCTCAAAGAGTTCTCTTGTCCTTAGAGTATTATAGATAGCTATGCAAGAAGGGCTACTAAAGAACTTCTAATCCATGGATTTTGTGCAGATGGCCCACACTTGATTATGAGGGTTGAAGCAAAAGAACAATATACACTAGTACGTGGAGGCATTCCTTGATCTAGAGGTCGCAATAACCAACATGGGTCCAACAAAAGCTCTAGAAAATTTCAAATAAGGGTTAAAAGAGCAAATTCTCCAAGAGATACTGGTTTTTGCATAATTTTTGAAGCCATTGCTTGTGCTCAAAGAATAGTAGGGGTGCTTGGAAGAGATGAAGGGGTAGTCATGACTCAACATTATTACGCCAAAACATAACACTTTGGTGGATTGGCAGCATTTGATTTCAAGAACAAGGAGCACAATTGCTCCAAGGAGAATGGGGATGGCTTAGAGAAAGAAGAGATGGTGTCCTACAAGGATAAGAGACTTGAGTAGAACAACATTGTTGTTACAATTATGGCCGAGTTGTGCACCTAGCCATCAATTTTCATACTTGTTTTCCTAGAGGCCCTCAGCCTCCATATAGATAATCTTTGAACAACATGGAGAGAAAAATTGAAGAGGAGATGCAAAAATCACATTGGAAAAGAAAGATTGCCAATAAATGCACCTTGTGGCCTTACTAGCTTAATGAAGAAGCAAAAAAGCAGTGGAAGGAAGATGACAAGTGGATAGAGAGTGAAGAAGAGAAACTCACACTTGATTGTTGTAAATGAAGTCCAAAAGGGCAATCAAGTGAGAGTGTTGATAGACCTTGGAGCAATAAAGGATTAGAACAAAGAAGTAGAATAACCTAATGGGTAGACAAAGTAGATTGAGTTGTTACTAAAGAGGTAGCACTCTCTATAGGAGAGTATCATGAAGCAATTGAGTGACGAGTGATAAGGTTAGCTCGTTATGATGCAATCTTAGACCTCCATGGATAGAGCACTAAAACCTCATGGTTGATTGGAGGAAGAAGGTAGTAGGAGCTCATCAACGGAAGATCATTAGGGCTAACAAGAGAGCACATGTAATACCAATAGCTAGATAGATGATATAAAGATGAACTTTGGTTTGGTAACATCTAGAAGGATGTTACACATGATGGAGATTGTATATCAGATAGAGGTATCACCAATAGAGCACTTTTATCAATAGTGCAAAAGCCAAAATAGGCCTGAAAACTTTAGAGGCAATTTCCGAGGCCTAAACAAATGAATTAGGCCTTAAAAATGTGCTCATTTGCCCCCCTCCCCCTGAAATGACAGAAAGTCTGGCCTTCCCTCCCCCATAGTTTGTCTCACCAAGAGCTTTCCAATAGTACCTCATCCATGTGATTCTAAGATTCCTACAAGAAGATTCTCTAAAAGACTCCCTCTAGACAAAGCTTGTTTGACCAACCAGACAGGACTAGGATCAACATGTCACCCATCTAAGAAAGTAATCTAAGGGTGGATCTTGCTGAAAAGTCACCTATCCATAAACCTAATCATATGGGGGAGCTTCCCTGGAGTAGATTTGCATTGGCTATATCTTAAAGAGAAGGTGCTCCTTTGGGGCATCGGAGGATTGAGTGTGAAATCTATGTTTTCATGCTTTTCACTCTTGAAGAGTTCTCTTGTCCTTGGAGTATTACAATGGTATCAAAGCAAGTATTTTTATCCAAAAGAGTGGATCACCCCTCTTGGAAGAGCACGAGCTACTAAAACTAAGTAATTTGAGGTAGAGAATATAGTGCAATTGCTAGAAGGGAAGGGAAGGGCTTTAAAGAGTGGATGGGATGGATGCACCGGGAGGACAATTTCTTGCACCTAGCTTCTCATTCTTGAATCCATTCTACATCAAGATTATATACATCAAGCATGAGCAAATGAGATTATTGCAAGTTTATCACTTTGGAGCAAAATTCATGGACAGAGTGATGAATTCACCAAACCTAGTGATTCTACCTATGGTAGTATACAACAAAGAGTAGGATTTGACAAAATGCACTCTATTATGATGTTATGGATATGAATGTACCGAATCCTCATCCTTTCAACACGCAAGTAGAAATCCATTATGTAGTTAGACCAAAAGTGATGTTTAGGGATTTTGTAGTCCACAATTTTGGTGAGGAATATTATCAACAAGTGATAGCCTCTGAAGTCCCAATGGTAGTCTCCATGTTTTTTCATCCTCCCAAGTGATCATTCTCACCTTCTATTAAAGTAGGAAGTAGCAAGTGAACATCAATCATGTGTAGGAATCATGGATCCGCAGTTGTAGGAGTTGATGTAAGGAATGTAAGGGATGTTGAACAAGTTTCAAGAAATCAAGATGACCATGGAGAATTGCAAAATCAAGTACATGTTGTCAAGAAGGATCAAGTAATGCAAGAAGAGAGACATCTCAACAACCAATACCAACAATTGAAGTACCTAGAGAGTTATGCATGCCAATGACACCGATTCCAATCAACAACCAAGCCACATTGTTACTACAAATGAAAAAAACATGCAACATCAAGCCTGACATGGGATAGCATTCCATGGGAGTAGCAGAAAATTGGATTTCAAGAATGAATCAATACCTTCAATTGTTCATAACGGAGATCAATGATCATTTGACAAGTGTGTTTGCATGTGGGTACTTGACCAGTAAGGCCCTCACATGGTATGATACTTGGGAACAATCATTGCTGGTAGAAGGAAGAGAGGTCACTTGGACAACCATGCAAGAAGGGCTGCTCAAGATTTCCAATCTATGGATTTTATGCAAATGGTCCAAACCAAACTCCGGGGGGTGAAGCAAAAGAATAGGATACCAAAGTACATGGAGGCATTTCTAGATCTACAAGTTACAATAACCGATATGAGTCTAGCCAAAGCTCTTAACAATTTCAAGAGAGGATTAAAAGAGTAGATTTTCCAAGAGGTAATGGTGCAAAATCCTTGTACTATTTTTGAAGCCATTGCTTGCACCCAAAGAATAGTAGGGGCACTTGGAGGAAGTAAAGCAATAACATTGATGCAAAACTATCAGGCTAAGACACACCATTTTGGTGGACCAGTACTTATGGAATTGGGAAACATTTGGTTCCAAGATAGAAGAGCAAGACCTCTCCAAGGAGAATGTGGATGGGTCAAAGAAAGGAGAGAAGGAGTCCCATGAGGAGAAGAGGCTCAAGCAAAACAACGATGATGTTACAATTGTGGCAAAACGGGGCACATAGCCATCAATTGTTATGTTAGTCATCTTAGAGGCCCTCGGCCTCCATACAAGCAACCTCTGAACTACATGGAGAGACAAATTGAAGAGGAAGATATGGAAATTGCATCAAAAAACAAAGATCATCAGTAAATGTACCTTACGGCCTTATTAGCTTGGTGAAGAAGAGTAAAAGTGGTGGAGGAAGAAGACAAGTGTGAAAAGAAGGAGGAAGATAAATGCACAATTAATTGTTTTAAATAGAGTGGTAGAAGGTAATCCAATAAGAGTGTTAATAGACCCTAGGCAATAGAGAATTTCTTGTCTTGCTTTGTTGCAATAAGGTTGAGAGATGAAACTAGAGAAGGATGGGATGGACAAAGTAGAGTTACTTTATGGTCACACAAAGAGGATTGAGTCGTTACCTAGAAAGGTTATCTCTTTATAGGGGGTATTGAGGAGCAATCATGTGGTGAGTGATACAACTAGCTTGTTATGATGCAATCTTAGGTATACCGTGGATAGAGCACTACAACCCCATGGTGGATTGGAGAAAGAAAGTAGTGAAGTCAATGGAAGATCTTTGGAATTAAAGGAAGATCAAAAAGGCAAGAGTTGCCTTTGTATGTCATAAAGACCATATCTAGTGGTAAGAAAGATAGATGTTTCATGGGTTTAATGAGAGAAGTCCAGAGTGCACAACACAATAGATAAATTCTTGAGAAATTGAAAGATATGGTCAATGAGTTCCAAGATGTCTTTTGAGATGAATTACCCATAGGTTTACCACCAAAAAGAATAATAGATCATAAAAATTGAGATACATCCTAGAAAGATACCTCCTTATAAGGTCATATATCGACTATCACCTCAAGAGTTGGAGGAGTGTAAGGCTCAAATTGAGGATATGTTGTAGAAGGGATTTATCCAACCCAATGTATCACCATATTGGGCTCTTGTACTGTTTGTGAAGAAGAAGGATAAAATAGTGTGCATGTGCATTGACTATTGGGGACTAAATCAACAAAATTTGAAGAACAAATATCCATAACCTTGCATTGATGACTTGTTTGATCAAGTCAATGGGGCAATGCACTTCACCAAACTTGATTTGCATGGCGGTTACAACCAAATCAAGATTGCGGAGGAAGACATACACAAAATGACCTTTCAAACAAGGTATGGTCACTTTGAGTACTTGGTGATGCCATTTGGCCTCACCAATGCTCCAACCACTTTCATGAGTTTGATGAATGACATATTTCATCCATACTTGGATAAATCCGTTATCATTTTTCTTGATGACATCTAAGTCTACAATATGATGCTAATAGAGCACAAGCAACATCTACAAGAATTCTTCCAGATTCTATGAAAAAATCAATTGTATGCCAAAATCTCAAAGTGCAAGTTTGGCAAATCTGAAGTAGACTACTTAGGTCATAGAGTAAGTGCGGAGGATATCTAAGTGTTAATAGATAAAATAGAGGTCATTCAAAAATGGAGTGCTCCAGAAGATCAAACTCAACTCAAGAGTTTCTTGGGATTGATGGGGTTTTATCATCAATTTTTCAGGGACTTCTCCAAGATTGCACAACCTCTAATAGCACTATTGGGCAAGGAGAAGAGGTGGATATGGGGAACCGTACAAGAATTAGCCTTTGAGAGTTAAAGAGCCATTAATACATGCACCAATCTTGAAATGGTATGACCCAAAATGTCCAATCAAGATGGCTATAGATGCATCAAGTGTAGCAAGAGGAGCAGTCCTACAACAAGAATGGTAGGATGGATGGCACCCAATTACATATTTCTCTCATAAGTTGCTACCGGCATAATGCAAATATCACACCACCAAACAAGAAGAGCTGGCTATTGTCCTTACAACCAAGCATTGGAAGCATTATCTGGGTGAGAAGGCATTTGTGGTAGAGATGGACCACAAACCTCTAGTTTGCCTTGAGAAAAAAAAGGATCTTTCTTGTCAACAGATTTGGTGGGCATAATGGAGACAAAAATTCACATGACAATCAGATATGTGGAAGGCAAGAAGCAACTTGCATATGCATTCACCTGAATGTTGATGACAAACAATTTGGTGGTGGGAATCAAGATGAACCTTGAATTTTGGCCCAAGATTCTTGTTGCTACAAAAACTAATCCACAGATTGTGGGTGCTCAATTATCCAAAGGCATCACCAACACCCAAGGACCCACCTTTTGTGATGGTAGGTTGTGGATTTCTAATGATACGGATATAAAAACCACTATCCTAACCAAATGTCATGATTTTGCCATTGTAGGTCACGTTGGAATGGACAAGACCATGGATGTAGTCAAAAGCCATTACTATTGGTCCAAGATGAGCAATGATGTGATAGATATGTTTGGAGTTTCCTTCTTTGTCAAAAGAATAAGGCTTCTAATCAAGCTTCCACAAGACTCCTCCAACCTCTCTCCATTCCTAAACAACATTGGGAACAAGTAAGCATAGATGTGGTTTGTGAATTGCCCAAGACCACCTCTGGGTTTGATTCCATCATAGTCTTTTTCAACCAACTTGGCAAAATGATTCATGTATGTCCTACCACCAAGGATATGATTGCCCCGCAACTAGCTCAATTGTATGTAGATGCAGTCTTTTCCCATCATGGCTTGTCTTGAGTGCTCATCATAGATAGAGGCACTCAATTCACTTGTTTGTTTTGGAGAACACTCTTTGGGTTCTTCAAAACCAAATTTGCTATGTCCATAGCTTACCATCCACAGATAGATGGACAAATAGAGAGGGAAATTGCATTATTGAGGACATGCTTTGGGGCTTTTCTTTGGATGAGCAAGAGAGTTGGGACACCTTACTCCCATTGGTAGAATCTACTTACGACAATTTAATGAATGCCTCCACACAAGTCACACCGTCCTTTCTCATGTATGGAGAGCATCCTTTCATACCTTCAAGCTTGATGAAGGTCCACTTGGTGGCTACCAAGGTGGACGATGTCAACAATTTCATTTCTAGAATCCAACATGGGGTGGAGCACGCTAAGCACAAGTTGTAGATTGCCCAAAATCAGCAAAAGAAGTATGCAAATGAACACTGCAAACACATGAAGTTCAATGTGGGTGATCAAGTCTAGTTGTCAACCGCCAACCTCAAGTTACTTGGTCCTCATAAGCTTAGACTTCATTTTATTGGACCTTTCTCTATCCTTTGTTGCATTGGAGCTGTGGCCTATCACCACATATGAAGATCCACCTGATGTTTCATACTTCCTTATTATGCCAATATGCTCCCCGACTCCACACTTCTCTTCCATCCAAGAAAGTGAACCTTGTCCAACCTTGGTTGATGACACTAAGGAGTATGAAGTCAAATGCATTCTCCAAAAGCATATCCGGGGTACCCGCCATCCATGTATAGAATACCTAGTACATTGGAAAGAGTACTCCTTGTATGAGGTGACATGGGAGCCAACAACCAACTTGACCCATGCACTAGTGTTAGTGAAATCTTTTGAGCAATAGCTTCGCAACAAGATCGTTGTGTCTTAAAAGGAGTGAGGTTTGTTATACCAATAGCTAGATAGATGATCTAAAGATAAAATAGTTTGGTAACATCTAGAAGTATGTTACACATGATGGAGAACATAGATTAGATAGAGGTATCACCAAAAGAGCACTTCTACTAATACAACAGAAGCCAAAATAGGACTAAACTTCAGAGGTAATTTGGAAGCCTAAACGGATGAATTAGGCCTAAAAAATGTGCTGATTTCCGCTCCTCCCCCTAATGGAGGAAAGTCTGGCCTTCCCTCCACCATAGTTTGTCTCACCAAGAGCTTTCCAACTATACCTCACCCATGTGATTTTGAGATTCCTACAAGAAGATTCCCTAAAAGATTCCCTCTAAACAAAGCTTGTTTGACCAATCAGATGGGACCAGGACCAACATGTCACCCATCCAAGCAACTAATCTAAGGGTGAAGCTTGATGACAGCACCTATCCATGTACCTAATCCTTTTTTAGAGCTTCCTTGGAGGAGATCCTCATTGGTTATATATTAAAGAGAAGGTGCTTCTTGGAGCATTAGAGGATTGAGTGTGAAATCTGTGTTTTCTCTCTTGTATCTCTCTTGAAGAGTTCTATTGTCTTTGGATTATTAAAGCACATAGGCAAGAATTACCTCTCTATATCATAAGGACAACAACTATCTATAAAATAGAAAGATGTTTCATGGGCCTAATAAGAGAAGTCCAAAGTGCACAACTAGATGGACAAGTCCTTAAGAAATTGAAAAATGTAGTCAATGAGTTTCAAGATGTCTTCCTAGATGACTTACCCTCAAGATTACCACCAAAAAGGAGAGTAGATCATAAAATTGAGATAATTCTTGGGAAGACACCTCTTTGTAAGGCTCCATATCATCTATCACCTCATGAGTTGAAGGAATTTAAGGCTCAAATCAAGGGTATGCTATAGAGAGGATTTGTCCAACCCAACATATCAACATATGAGGCTTTGGTCTTGTTTGTGAACAAAAGGATTGTATTGACTATAAGGGTCTAAATCAACAAATGGCAAAGAACAAATACCCCTTACTCTGCATAGATGACATGTTCAATGAACTAAATGGGGCAAGACACTTCACCAAAATTTCTCTATTGAGTGACTATAATAAAATCTGGATTACGGAAGAAGACTTCCACAAAACTGCTTTTCAAACAAGGTTTGGTCACTTTGAGTACCTAATGATACCGTTTGGCCTCACCAATGCACCAGCCACTTTCATGAGTTTGATGAATGACATATTTTGTCCATACTTGGATAAATCTATTATCATTTCTAGATGATATCCTTATCTATAGTAGGACAATGATGGAATAAAAGCAGCATCTATAAGAAGTCCTCTAGATTCTATGACAAAATAAGTTGTACACCAAAATCTCAAAGTGTGAGTTTGGCAATTCCGAAGTAGACTAATTGGGGCATAGAGTAATTGCAAAAGGTATCCAAGTGTTAAAAAATAAAATAGAGGTCATTCAAAAATGGAGTGCTCCAAAGGACCAGATTTAACTCAAGAGTTTCTATCATTGATTTGTCAAGGACTTCTTCATAGTTACACAACCTCTAACAGCATTACTTAGCAAGGGAAAGAAGTGGATGTAAGGAACCACACAAGAATTTGCCTTTCAAGAATTGAAAAATACATTACTACATGCACAAATCTTGAAATGGTATGGCCCAAAATGGCCAATCAAGTTGGCTATAGATGCATTAGGTGTAACAATAAGAGCAATCCTACAACAAGAGTGGCATGATGGATGACACCTAATTGCATATTTCTCTTGAAAGCTATTGACAAAAAAATGCAACAAACACACCATTAAACAAGAAGAGTTGGTCATTGTGCTTACAACCAAGCATTGGAAGCACTATCCTGGCAAGAAGGCATTTGTAGTGGACACAGACCACAAATCTTTAGTTTACCTCAAGACACAAAAAGATCTATTTTATCAATAGATTTGGTAGGTGGAGTAGAGACAAAGGTTCAACATGATGATCATATATGTAGGAGGTAAGAAGCAACTAGTAGATGCATTTACCTAAATGCCTATTGCAAACAATTTGGTGGTAGAGTTCAAGATGAACCTTGATATTTGGCTAAAGATTTTGGCTACTAGAAAGGCTGACCCACAAATTGTAGGAGCTCAATCATCCAATGGCGTCACCAATACACAAGGACTCACTTTTTGTGATAGTAGATTATAGATCTCAAATGACACAAACATTAGAACCACCATCCTAGCTGAATGTCATGATTCTGCCATTATAGTTCATGTTGGCATGGACAATACTTTAGATGTAGCCAAATGCCATTACCACTGGTCCAAGATGAGCAACAATGTGGTGGAGTCATTAAAATTTGCCTACTCTATCAACAAAATAAAGCTTCTAATCAAGCCTCCACGGGACTCCTTCAACCCCTTGTTACTCCTACACAAAGTTGGGAATAGGTAAGCATGGGATCTAGTTTGTGAATTGCCCAAGACCACCTAAGGGTTTGATCTCCATCTTAATCTTTGTTGACCAACTTAGCAAAATGATTCATGTATGTCCTACCACCAAGAATGTGACTACTCCACAATTAGCGCAATTGTACTTAGATGCAATCTTTTCTCACCATGGACTGTCTCAAGTGCTAATCACTAATAGAGGCACTCAATTCACTAGTTTGTTTTGGAGAACACTGTTTGGTTTCTTCAAAACCAAATTGGCAATGTCCATGGCTTACCATCCATAGATCGATGGACAAATAGAGCGGGCTAATCACATTCTTGAAGACATGCTCTAGTGCTACACCTTAAAGGAGCAAGAAAGGTAGGACGCCTTACTCCCATTGATGGAATTTGCGTATAACAATTCAGTGAATGTATTCACATAGGCCACACCAGTCATCCTCATGTATAGAGAGCATCCTTTCATACCTTTTGAGTTTGATAAAGATCCACCCGATGGATATCAAGGTGGATGCCATCAACACTTTTGTTTCTAGAATCCAACAAGGAGTGGAAAATGCCAAACATAGGTTGTAGATTGCCCAAAATTGACAAAAATAGTATGTAGATGCACATTGCCTGCATATGGAGTTCAATGTTGGGGATCAAGTATGGTTGTCCATAGCTAACCTCACATAAGTTGGCCCTTACAAGCTCACACCTTGTTTTATTAAGCCTTTTCCCATTGGAGCAATGGCCTATCACCTCAAGCTACCACCACACATGAATATCCATCCAATATTCTATGTTTCCTTACTATGCAGTTATGCACTCCAAACGCCCCAATTCTCTTCCATACAAGAAATTTGACATTGCTTGACACTCATTGATGACACGAAGGAATATGAAGTCAAATGCATTCTCCAAAAATGCATTTGTGGTACTCACCATCCACGTGTGGAATATCTTGTACATTGGAAAGGTAAACATTGTATGAGGCAACATGGGAGCAACATAGAAGCCAAAAACCAACTTGATCAATGCACCAGTGTTAGTGAAATTTTTTGAGCAATAGCTTTGTAACAAGGACACTGTGTCTTAAAAGGGGGGAGGTTTGTAATACCAATAGCTAGATATATTATCTCAAGGTGAAAATTGAATTGGTAACATTTGGAAAGATGTTAGATATGATGGGCTAGATAGATTAGATAGAGATGTCACCAAAAGAGTATTTCTACTAATAGAGTAGGAGCCAAAAACAACTTGAAAATGTAATACCAATAGCTAGATATATTATCTAAAGATGAAAATTGGTTTGGTAACATTTGGAAAGATGTTATAGATAATGGATTAAGTAGATCAGATAGAGGTATCACCAAGAAAGTACTTCTACTAATAGTGCAAGAATCAAATATAGTCTGAAAACTTCAAAGCCAATTTTGGATACCTAAACGGATGAACTAGGCCTTGAAAATGTGTTGATTCCCCTTTAGAAGAAGACAAGGTTGGCCTTCCCTTCCTCCCTCCTCCCTTATTTATCTCATTGAGAGCTTTCCAATGGTACCTCATCCATGCAATTTTGAGATTCTTACAAAAGGATTCCTTCTAATCAAAGCATGTTTGACCAACCAAAAAGGACCAAAACCAACATGTCATCTATGCATGAAAATAATCTAAGGGTAGAGCTCCTTGCCAGATCACTTATCCATGTATCTAATCCAAAGGTAGAGCTTCCTTTGAAGGAATCCTCTTGCTATATAATAAAGTCAAGGTGCTCTTTTGGAGCATCAGAGTATTGAGTGTGAAGCTTGTGTTTCTTCTCCTATATTTCTCTTAGGGTCTTTTATCCTCAAAAGATTACATCCTCATGAGACTGATAAAGACGTTTGTCTCTGTACCAAATCCCTTATCGCACGCTCAAATGTCCTTGGTCCAATGATATTACCAAGACACCCATCATCCTCCTATCAAATGCTCTCAAATGCAATAAGAAGATCATAGAAGGAGGAACCGTGCAAAGAATGTAGGTTGGTCTATGTGTTATATTACAGGAGAGTATACCAGGTGCCACATGTAAATCTCCTAGTAGAGTATCATCCACATGAAGAATATCCTCTACAAGAGCTATGCATGGAAGAGTGTGACAAAATCCTTGGATCCTATTGGCACTCAAAGAATATGTAGGTCATCTGTAGACATGATACACTCCTTTGGAAGTTGGAGATGAATGTAATACCATTAGCTAGACATAATATCTAGAAGTGAAATTGGCTTGGTAATATCTTGAGGGATGTTATATATGATGATATAAGTAGATAAGAGAGAAGTGTCACCAAAACAGTACTTCCACTAATAAAGCAAAGGAAAACACCCTAAAAACTTCAAAGCCAATTTTGGAGGCCTAAACGGATGAACAAAACCTCAAAAAATGAAAATCCCCCCTTACATGGAAAAAGATATTTCCTTCTACCCTTGTTCATCCCATCAAGAGCTTTTTAGTGATAGCTCACATGTGATTTTTTAGCTCCTATAAGAAGATTCCCTAAAGATTCCCTCTAGTCAAACTTGTTTGATCAACAAAATAGGACAATGATCAGCATGTCGCCAATCCATGCAACTAATCTAAGAGTGCAGGTTGCTGATATGTCACCAATCCATGTATTTGGTCCAAGGGTGGAGCTCTCTTTGAGTAGATCCTCTTTGCTACATATTAAAGACAAGGTGCTCCTTTGGGGCATTGGAGTATTGAGGGATGAAGCCTTGGGTTTCTCTTGTGTTTTTTTCTCTTGTGTTTCTCTTGTCCTTGAGACATTATAAGGAGGAGGAATACCTAAAGGGGACTATGCTTTATACTTTAAAACCTTAGCTCTCAAGCCGACAAGATGAAGCTTGGTAGTCAAGTGGTCAAAGGCTTGTCTAATCTGATTTGTAGTGCACACAATATGTACATGATTTGCCAAGGAGTGAAAAACACAAATTGGCATGGTCAAAATAGTAGATAAGAATGCTCTATAGTGAGCTATGGTAAATAAAGATCCACCCTAAAGGATATTTCTATAGTGTACCAAAGATCAACTCCAAGATAGTGATTCCTTCTTATGAGAAACCATGCTAGTAATAAAGGGAAGAAGGAAAGTCATAAAAAGACCGCACACAAAGAATAAGAATCGCAAATGATCCCCATGCTTCCTTAAGCTCTCTAAAGATAGATGCAAGTGAGATTTTATTAAAGGCATTCTCAACATCCACCTATAGAACAACATACTCTGGATGGATATTTAGGATTGCTATAATGTCAATAAATATAGCCTCACAACTTCCATGTGTAGCAACTACAAATTGATGTGGACTCAAGTGCTATCAAAAGTCTGAACAATGCTAAAGGACAATGGTATGGCTAATAAGACACAAAAGACCTCTCTAATAGCCATTGGTCTAATGTTTGAGTTGACTTCTCCATGGCAAGAAGTTGACTTGAACCTAACACTGACTAATTGATGTAAGAATCTCTCTCCTTGCTATTACTACATCCACATAAAATACCTCAATAAAACCAATAGAGGGATCATATGGCTAGAAGAAATCTATAAGATGCTCATTCAATATCCTTGACCTACTAAGGAGAGACATGAGGCAATGCACAACACTTGTGCAAATACCACTCTATCAAGATATAACAGTTACTCATGTTGATAATCTAAGACCTCTAATGGTACTCCCTCTCACAACAAGATGTAATAAGCATGAGGTAGACATAATCTCATCAATGGAACTAACCATAGACAAAGGATGTAGGGCTCATGCTGCTCTACTATACTCATCGACTTGATCCAATATACTACTCCGTTGTAATTGGGTGGAATTTGTAGTATTTTGTGCCTAAACTTGTCTCTTATGATGTGCAAGTTGCACAAACTCCTCTTGTAGGGTAGCACAATCTTCCACTTGGAATCTGCAAAATCTATCAACCACCTCTCCCACGTGCTCCTCTCTAGTATAGCAAAGACACTATGAGAGGAAAAGGAGGATAGGAACCGTGCTAACTCATCCGATGAGATCATGAGCCAATCTATCAGGTGGTAAACAAAAAGCATGTCTAGTTGCATCATGGAATGTACGGGGAAGTCTATGGAATAGGTGTGGATAAGGAAAACTAGTCTCAAATAACCCAAAAATATAACCTATTTGAAATGTTAATCACTCCCATGACTTGATTGGTATCTCCGAGGCGGTCAACAAAGGGATAGATAAAGCATGTATAATCTCGAGTGTCAATGATCTCGATGTGGTTGCTTGCCTCACTTGAGCATTCTAAATGGTCCAATCATAGTCCTTATGCATCTTTCCCACATGAGTCTTTACCACTTATGAGGTAAAGAATCTATGACACATCAAGCATGGTGTATCCCAGGCTGCTGTAGGTGGCACCACATGGAGAAGTGAAAGCATAACTAGCACAAGAATAACTATAGTAACACAAACTACTCCTCTATGTAGCTCCTTGTACCTGCAAAACCATATGTCATTCCCATCCCACCTCACATGAGTATATGCTAACTGTAAAAATCCTAAAAACTATAAATTTGCATATTCTTCCATTTACAAACTGAGTTCTAGTGGAACTAGAATATGAAAAGCAAGAGAATAAAACAGATTATTCTTGACCTATCACTCTCATCACCAATTAATCACTTCAAACCCTAAAAAAACCTGAATGTGTTTGTACTAGATTTTCCAAAGCTTTCAATTTAGATACCAATGAAACCAAACTTGAATTGAAAAATCAACAGAATGTACTATTTAGTCATGTGGTATAGGCTAATGTACCCTCAAAAAATTCCAAAATTTCTCCTCACATTCTCATCTTTCCTCTCTCCCTCGTTGCCACTCCTCATCTTACCAAGTGCATTACAAAGTTACTTCATCCTCATGGTACTATGAATGAATTTTTCTCTCTGGAAAATTTCACTTGCATTAGCAAACCCCATTTTTTCTTTGACAACACCTAAGAAGTTACCGTCTTTTTCCCATTTTTCTTTTCCAAAGTTTAGTTTCACACTTCTTTTCTTTCCGTTCCCGTGCCTAAGCATCATATCCGTTGCAGATTGCTGAAATGATCAGGATTTGCAGCCTGAATAAATCTATATATATATATAGTAAGAAAAAGCTGAACTCCGGAGGGTAAGTACAACAGACTGCACAGTAAAATTCTGTAAACTGTAGTACCTTTGATGCTTCTCCCGTACGATATATAAAATGGTTCTCAACAGTTAAAGTACATGCTTGGGAGGGCATTGCTTGACTTGAAAATTCAAGGCTGCTTTTATGGTCTATTTCACGACAAAAGATGATGTACTTTACCTTAAGCTAAATTGTTGTTACTATAGTATTCTTCGTGCATGATTTAGTTTCTTCGTGGATGAAGTATAAAGCATATCACGTGCTTCTGAAGTGAAGTACTGTAGAGTGATGTTGTTCAAGCATGCATTCTCATTTGAACGTTCCATTGTACATCTACAAAACCAACATTAGTGCTTGGAACCATCTGCACAGAAAAACTGAATCAAGATGCAAGTCGAAGTTATAGGATTATTCTTGAACTTGAAGAGGTGGATCTCATATGAGCGATCGTGATGCTCAAGCCGTTCGAAGAACAAGGGATCACACCATCGAGAATTCGATCATACGTGCAAATCGTAATCACAGTCGAGCTAAAATTTTAAACAACCATTACACGCGGCCACATAAGAAGGAGTGGTAAGAAGGAGACGGTTCATCAAATAACCCATAACCCTAGGGACTAGTAAGAACTGACCACAACGGAATAGATGTACATTTTCTGTCAGCTTGTAGCCAGAATGTCGTCTAGTTCGTTAGACATTGTAAGTTGGTCGTTGTGTATTTGAACCAGATGTATCTTTGGAGGAGTTTTATCATTACGGTCTACCTTGCATCTCGTTCTGGTTATTTACGGTGATTTTCTTTGCTTAGGTCTTTGCCGTTCTTCCCCGGGCTTAGTGCTCCCTCTTCCTTTCTCGAACTTCTCAATGCCTTGTACTCTCTCCATTTCCTTCGGGGTCGATTATTTGGCTCCTTTAAACATCGGCAGTACAGCAGAGTACAGTCCACTCTCAAGAAGTGCAAGGTGGGTAATGCAGTTCTCCGCAAGGACAATGAAATTTGGCAGGGAAAAGTATTTACCAGCATTAAAGTACAATAAGTTATGCTCCTCATATGACCCCCTAACGTTCACTAGATAACTCTGTGACCAAGATATTCTTCTAGTTTTTGCTAATAATAAAACTTAAACTTAAATCTGATTCGTTTTTCTTTAACACCCATATTTGCTAAATAAGTGCAACTTTGACTAGAATTCAACTTATCCGAACCCTAAATCTGGATAACCACAACTTCTTGACAAATTACGCTTATGGATATTGTAGACAAGTACAAAACCTCCGTAACGCAATTTTGTGGCAGGAATTAAGGCATCGTGCTCGTCAATAGTAGACAATATATAACCCACAAAATCGTGGTTTTCATATCACAAGTAACGCAGTCCAACCTGTAAGAAGAATCCAATTTGTGTAAATCTTCGTGTTTTCTACGCCGTCGCCCTTTTCTCTCATTTGTGTAAAAAGACAAAGCATAAAGTAATAATAGTTCAGGGAAACAGTTACAAAATAACCGCCTGGATTGCACATAGATTGGCATCGGGAAAGAGACAAGCTTTTTTTCAACTTTGCTTGCAGTGAGAATTGTGATGCCTCACCAAATTTCTTTCCTCTCCGCTTTCAGTAGAGCTTTCGAGTTAGAGTGATGTTTCGAAAGAACTGCAATCCTTTGAATATGGCATACATCTGCAAATAACGACAATTTGGACTTTTTCTTTTGGTTTAAGCAGTAACCTCCTGTGTTATTGACAGTTTGAGTAGACCAAAGTCCACAATAAAAAATAATGAGTTGATTTGTGTAGATCAGGTACAGGTTTTATCATATCAACTTTGCAGGCCCTTACGTACGTTAACTAAATTATGTTTGATGTCTTTTCTTAAGAAGAACTGACCATGAAAATGCACTCTTGAAACCACGATGAAAATTTACGCTTGTGTATGATCTATCTCCACTTAAAACGGATTCCTTCCTGAGCACTTACCATTTAAAGTAGCTTTCTTAAATAAAAATGTAACTCAAGCTTATGATAGATCTAAGTGAATCTTAGGATGTTCTTCTCAAGGATCTGCTCCTCGCCTTTTATTAGGTCTTATCTTCCAGGAGAATATTCCAGAAGATGTGGATCTTCTACCTCACGAGATGTCATTGAGTAGATCTACTCAATGTCAGATTCAGATTTGTATTGCCTTTTGGACAAAGTCCCGCGTTAATCAGCGAGATTAAAAGTTTTGTAGTCCTCCTCAGTAAAGTTTGCCAGGCTATTGAATTCTATAATGATCTAGATGGACCTACATAAAAGGAGATTCTGGAATGGTTGGTGGAGATATTATTTCCCTACGTTATACAACTAATTTGGTTCTTTGAAATGAGGGAGTGACGAACTTTATGCATAGGAACGGTCAACGGAATCAAATACTAGACAATCTCGATCTCACTTTGGATCGTATGGTGGGTATTTTACGTTACTGCTAGTCATACCTTGAACTCCAAATCTTTGTTCCTTGTCAGATTGTCAATTCATTTTGATATCTTATATTTTTGATTCAACCTACCCTTAACGTAATCAATATTATATTGGACCATTATTTGTAAGTTTTGACAAGGGCTCCACCACCTCCAGCGTACACTGACTTGAAAGGTTTTGTTCTTTTCCCTTTCTTACCCGCATAACTGACTATCTCTATACATGCGGGATTCTACGCTGGAGAAGACTTAACCATACTTAGTGGAACCAGAGTAGTAGGAGAGTTAGTCTGTAACCTGCATAGGTCAGTCGTTCACCGTACCCATGTCCTCTGACCGACCACCGTTTGTACAGTTCGAAGACGTGCACCTAAAGGAACAATGGACCGTGTTTATAGAGTCATTTCACAATCACGCGTTTGTTCACTCCACAGGGTGTCTGCTGTTGCATGTGGAGTTTCGAATGCGAGCCAGTTTGCAACTGTTGTTAGGCGCCGCGTTTTGGGAACAAGCAAACAAGGTAATCGTACACAGAGGGGGACCTTGACAATTCAAGTACTGTAGGGGTTTTGCTCGAAATTGGTGACCGCGTACGATAACAAGAAGGATGGAATTGGTGACCGCGTAGAATAACAAGAAGGGTGGACGAGCCGTACAAGGACGAGACGAAAAAAAAGTAAAATGGAACTAAGATCCAATAGGATCGATATGAGAAATCTACTCTGTTGCACAGGCGAGAGAGAAGGTTGAGACAAAAGAAGGAAATTGAAACTAAGAATACGAAAAATAGCAGCGATATGAGAAATTTGCCAAGTTCCAAGTTGCGCCTTCGAGACGAACATGAGGCTCTTGTAACAAGAAGGTTTTGCTCTCGTTCTATATTTTTCTTCTGCGGCGATAGGTGAATGGTGGGTTTCAACTGGGCAGTTCCGGGATTTAGGGCTTCAGCGATTTTGCAATTATTTTTACGAATAAATAATTTAAAATCATGTAACAAAGTGACAAAATGTAACAAAATTCGACGACAACGTTGTTTATGCGATCCATTTCTATAAAATTCTCATGTTTTGTGCTAAATACTCTTTTGATATCTTGAAAAAGTTTTTGATTAACTTTTTATGGCCTTGTTCAGTTCCAGAGACGAGATACCAATCAATTTCTAGGGTTAATGATATCACATCTTAACGTTTCTGTAAAATTTAAAACTTTTCTGTAAAGTCTGCAATTGAAACACCTTACTAGACTCAACTATCGACTGCGCCAAAAGTGCATTGAAGTCACGAGAAAGGAGAAAGGAAAAACACACGTAGCTCCGGTTCGGCGACCTGCTCCAACCTTGCAACACGGTTTCCCTAGCTTTAGAGATTCGTGAATGTGGCAAGGGCTTCCTTTCCCTGAAGAAACCTGTGGCATGACCCACCGTACTCCTCGTTAAGAGTCTAGCTTTAGCATCAAGGCCTGATCTACTCGATTTGCTTCTCGTACAAACATGTTCGGGTGGAGCCAGAGATGATTGACAGTGAAGAAGGGCCGTAAAGGCAGGATAGTTTAATTTCTAATTACGACACAAGAGGGGTTTTCCAATAGTAGATTGCATATTATATGGAACCTTACGAGAGTGAAGTCATTATAAAAAGTTCAGATGATATCCTATAGAAATCTCAGGTATGTCGGAATTGAACATGGTTTTAAAGTTGGAACTATGAACTTTAAATGCCCTAACTTTGGCACTTCAACGTAACGGTATCCAAATTGGTAGAAGAACTTAACGATGTCCAAAGCTTGCTGTAGATCAACATGGTAACTCATTGTCATAGTCGGCAGAAGATGTAGGACTTTTCAATGCCCTGTGGCAATCGATTGTCTTAGTTCGCAGCAAATGTAGGTCTGCTTCAGACCTTTTAGTGTAAACCACGATTGCTTCACACCGGGCTATTCAAGTAGATTGGATCTTTGGAATTGGGCTCGGATGGCAATGATCTATACTGAATTTGATCCTCTACGCGATTCAGGGTCCATGTCCTCAAGATTCGAATATTAATAAACTTGGTCCAGGTCTTAGGTTTCTCATTTTGAGCTAAAAGAAAATACTGCAAGACTATTTTAAACTGTACAATTAGCGCACCTTGCATCATAATAAGAGAAATTGCCTTATCCATCTAAGATTATCGATCTATTAGGTGTGTATTACTTCGATGTCTAGCTCAAGCACATGAGGATTTGTGAGATTAATTAGAAGTTATGATCTCTGTTTTCTATATTAGCAAACAACCAAAAGTGCTACATATACATAGGTTCTACTTATGATGGTCCATTCAGGGATCAAATTTGTAAAAAATCTTGCAACTACAATGATAACAGCTAAAGACTTTGATACATGTATTCAACTGTACTCGAGAGTCACATCTATGGTTGTCTTAGTATTCAATTCGTATGGTATTTTCATGTAGAATCAATCGATGTTAGCATCACAAACATACTAATAGAAGATATAACATACCAAATCTTAAAGGGAATTATTCCTCGTAATTGAGCCCAATCTATTCTCTACTACATTGGGCTAAACTTGTACTTGCTTGTATTATTCTATACTGCAAGCATGGGAAATTTAACAGAAGAAGAAGGATTGCATGACGGCAAGTGGTTTTGAATAAATAAAATATGGGCTTTATTGACTTGGATGATAAATTATGGGTAGAATTTGGCAGGGATATTCCAATTTATCTCAAATATACTTTGTATATAATATAGAACGTTATGCAAGTTGTGAATTCATGAGTTTCATGATAATCTTAACGATTTAGAAGATAAATGGTATCATCATAATAACATAAATGTTATAAATATTGGAATTAATTGAGGATTCCCTTATCATGATGGTCAATTGTTCAAAGGATGAAAAGCTCTAATTGATAACTCATATTCTTTTCATGTTAAGAAGTTAAGAGAAGAAATTATTGAAGCTAGCCCATTGATATTAATATATATGCAAACTCAAGTTACTTTGAGAAGATGTAATGTATATACAACATTGTAGCTAGATTTCTTGGACGCTAGAGTAGTAGTGTTAGTAGTTAGAGGTATTTTGGCAGTTACTCATAGATTACTTGTTGACAGTCAAATTTCATGTTCGGGGTGCTGACAACATGGTGGGGCACACCGTCACTTTCACCGTCAATGGGACCTTTAGGGTTGGAGATCTAGGTCAAAATCAAAGGTATACACTAGAAGTGCAGCACTAGAGGGTTCACTTCTTTGATGTTGACCCTTTGAGTTCTTGGCTATGATGGACAGAAAGCTGACGAGCGTCACTTGGAGTCTCTTAGCTAGAGTGGGTGTGGCTTGATGGCAATCAATGCACAATTGTTGGCAAATTGTTGAATGAATGATCAAATATTGATATGATTTGAATTGATGAAGAATTGATTATTGTGTCACTTTTAGAGTTCATGTATGACTCATGTGTGAATTGTCATAATACCAATAGCTAGACATATTATCTTTACATGAAAATTGGTTTGGTAATGTCTAGAATGATGTTAGGTATGATGGACTAGGTAGATCAGATAGATGATTGTCCAATTCAATTATACATAGGTTATGCATGCACCATGGTCTACACAAGAAGATACATGGTTCACCTCATTGAGGCTACGTCTACAAGAACACACAAGTAGCATTTTTGATAATCTGAGTAATGTCTAGTTGAGAGCTCCTACTAGCTCACACATATAATAGTCCAGCTCTAGACTAACTGATCATAATCAGACTAACTCAAGTTACTGAAGACTTGAGTTAACTCCTAACAATCTCTTCCTTGACTCATGTCTTGGGGTCCTTAACCTCTATAACCTATATGATTACTCTACGGGAAGTCCTTGAAGGAAGCCTAACATAGGTCCTTCTATAAACTAGAGTTAACTTGAATTGAGCCATACCCTAAATAGGATAGAGTAAAATCATATATAGAGATAGCACAACTGCTAGTCTACTCTACTTGTGCCTATATGCAACACCTACGGTTTGACACGATGTCTCAAAAAACTTTCCAAAGAGATCACTTACATAAAAGCATCAATAGGATTGAGTTTATAGTCAATCTTGACTAGCTCAATCATTTTATCAAAACAACTTGTATAAGTAAATTATACCTAATGTTAATGTGCTTCACTCTACTGTCCATTACTTGATTCATAGTTAGATGTAAAGCACTTTGGCTATCACAATGAACATTCACAATATCATGAGACAATCTCATATATGTGATAAGCCTGTCCAACTAGATTGCTTCCTTCATTGCTTTTGCTGCTGCTACATACTCAACTTCTATAGTAAACTAAGCTACGCACTTCTGTAATGTAGATCTCCAACTTATGCATCCACCTCCAAGTGTAAACACATACCCAGTTGTAGATTTCCTCCCATCTAGGTCTTGTCCATAGTCAGCATCTACATAGCCAATAAGTAGTTTGGCATTGTAAGGTTTAGCATCAAATATAAGGCTAAAATCCAAGGTACCCTTGAGATATCTAAGGATCCACTTCACATCTTCCTAATGTATCCACCATGGATTTGACATGTATTTGCTAGTCTTGCCCATAGCTAGAGCAATATCAGGCTTAGTGCAAATAATCAAAAACATTAGACTTCCCATTGCTTTGTCATAGAGGACCTTGGATATCAAACCTTTTCCACGGCCTTTGTTGGACAAAGAGTTGATGAAATCTTGAAGTGAAGAGCTAAAGGAGTACCCACAGACAAGCAATTCTCCATGCTAAATCTCGCAAGTACTTTTCTAGAAAACTTCCCTTGAGTTAACCACAACTTTCCATCCTCCAAGTTTTGTTGGATCTCCATCCCCAAAATCCTCCTTGTTGTACCAAGATCTTTCATTCTAAACTCAAAACTCAAGAGAGCTTTGAGCTTATCAATATCATATATGTTCCTAGATGCAATAAGCATGTCATCCACATAGAGTACCAGAATAATGAATCCAAAGACTTCATTACTCACCTTTGTCATGTATACACAAGATCAAACACACTTTGTTTAAATCCTTGTGACCTCATGAAATCATCAAACCGTTTGTTCCATTGTCTAGGGGCTTTCTTCAATCCATATAAGGATTTTAACAACCTACAAATCATGTCCTCTTAGCTTTTCTTCACAAAACCCATAGGCTATCTCATGAAGATCACCATATCTAAATTGCAATAGAGGAAAGTAGTGATAACATCCATTTGATCTAAGATAAGACCAAAGTAAGTCACAAGTACACACAATAAGCAAATAGTGGTATACTTAGCAACCAGAGAGTAGATCTTATTGTAATCCACACCTTTTTTTGTGTGAAGCCCTTGGCCGCCAACCTAGCCTTGTAGATCTTCTTTTCTCTATCAGTGGGGCTATCTTTCAATTTGTAAACCCACTTATTGTCCACCAATTGTTGATGTTTTGGAAGCTTCATTAACTCCCAAGTCTTGTTGTCAATCTCTGATTGCATCTTTCTCTTCATTGATGCATTCCACTCAAGCTTGTCCATCAAAGCTAGAGCCTCATTGTATGAAGAAGGTTCCTCTTCTTCAAAGATCAAAGCCATACCATCATCATCATCATCATCATCATCATCATCAAGAGAGATGTCCTCATCTCCTAATTGTGTTGACTTAGCCCATTTTCCAAATCGTTCAAGAGCCCAAATAAAGCATCCAGACGTCCTTCTTACTGATGAATCTTATTGACCTTCATGTATTGACAAGTGTTGAGGTTCACCAATCTACTCACGCCCTTGTAATTCCTCAATTTGGAGAACTTGCTCCTTTGTGGAAGCACCTCCTTGTAACTCATCATGAAAACCATCATAATTAATCTCCCCCTCAACAATATTTAGAGGAGATTTTCCCTTGTTAGTATGAGGAGCCGGAGCTTTCTCCCTCTTGGTCAATGATCTAGACTCATTGAACAAAACATCTCTACTAATAATCAATTTACAAGTGAGGAGATCCCACAACTTGTAACCCTTCACACCACTTTGGTAGCCAAGAAAAAAACATTTCTTGGAAGTAAGATCTATTTTAGATCTATTGTCCTTGGGTATGAGAGGATATGCATTATATCCAAAGACTACTAAAAGATTATAATCTGTAGGCTGTCCATGCTCATCTCAAATAGTGTCAAGTAATGAATCACACTCAAAGGAGAAAGATTTCCTAAGTAAGCTGTAGTGTTGATAGCTTCAGCCCACAATACATGTGATCAACCTGAACCTAGCTTAACATACTCCTATCCTCTCCAATAGTGTTCAATTGAGCCTCTCAGCAACACCATTTTGTTGTGGAGTATATACTTTAGTGAGATGGTGAGTTATTCCCTCTTGTTGACAATGCACCTCAAATTCTCCAAAAGTGTATTCCCTAACATTATTTGATCACAAAAACTCATTTATTTACCAATCCGAGTCTCGATTTGGGTTTTCCACTTCTTGAAAAGTGACAAAGACCTCAAACTTTTGATGTAAGAAATAAATCAATACAAACCTCAAATAATCAATGATGAAAGATACATAATATAGCTTTCCGAAATGTGAGGGAGTAGAGGATGGGCCCCACACATCACTATATATATAGTCAAGAATTTTTTTGGAACTATGAGCTCGAGTGCCAAAAGCAGTCCAATGCCTTGCATTAGTCAATGTGTGCACAAGACCATCAAACATTTGAATCTTAACAGATCCAATGCCTACAACTTAACAAGGGTGATCATTCCTTATCAAAACTGAACCATTTGATATTTGATATCGAGTAAGAACTAAAGAACTCTCTTCTCTAACACATATGGTATGAACAAGCACAATCTAGAATCCATTCATCTCCTCTTTGTTGAAAAGAAGTGCAAAGGGCATACCATTGGCATCATAAAGCATAGTCGTCATCAAGTAGGGTCTTCCTCTTCTTCTTGCTTGTTGTCTTTTGCCACATTTGTTGCAGAAGGCTCAACAGCTTTGCAACGACAATCTCTCTTGAGGTGGGCAGCTTTGCCTTACTTCCAACAGAGCATAATCTTTTGGTCTTTGGATCTCCTCCTATACCAAGATCTAGTCTTAGATCTTTGCTCCCAACCATCTATTTGCATCTGAGTCCTTCCACAATTCACATTCAACATTGTTCCTCAAGGAATCAAGGGTTGAGAAGGCAATATCATGTTTTGTTGAAGATCATATGTTAACAAAGCACTCACCACCTCATTGTAGGTGATGGTCTTCCTAATATGATGTAGTAATACTCATGACAAGGATTGGTAGGACATATGGAGAGAACTCAACAAGTGGAGGGTCTTTCTCTCATCACTCAGGTCCTCTCCAAGATTTTGCAAGTCCACAACAAGATCATTGAAGTCATTGATATGATCTTGTATCTTGGTCCCATTGTCCTTCATCTTGAAGCTCATTAGCTTCAAGGATATGTAGAGATGATTTGACAACTCTTTTTGATGATACTTCTATTATAGCTCATCAAGAAGAGTAATGCAGTCCTTGTACTCACCCAATTGCTTTATGACATGTGGTTGCAGATGCAAAACCATTGTGTGTACAACTATCTCTTGTGTGTCATTCTTATCATCCTCTAACACCAAATTGGTCTTGGGTCTTAGCAATTTCCCAAAACCGTTGGCCTTGAGCATACCTTTCACATAATGCTCCCATAAGAGATATCTGGAGTGTCCATTGTACTTGGAAATGTCAAATTTGGCACCTCTAATCTTCATGACTGCCACCTCCAAACTCGCACATCCAAGCTTGTTCTCAAATGTGATGCAATTGTGAAGGTGGACCTCCTATTGACACTGATGACTTGACTTACACTTTAATACCTTACAGGGTCTTTCATGAATTCATGAAAGTAGCCATGAAGAGACTTGCTCAAGAAGGAACTCCCTTCTATGAGCAGCTTTCAAAAGTAAAGCTCAACTTATCTTGGAATCAACATGCTTTCAAAGCTCAATTGAAACTAGTAGAGCCAAAATGGCTTGATATTGTAACTTGGCAATGAACAAACCAACTCAACTCTTGTACACTTTACTATTGATTAGGGAAAATGATGTCCTTCCCAATTCTACTGGACTGACAAGTGTGAATCTATTTGGTTAAAAGGATGGTATACAATAAACCAGCAGTTCCTATAGAAGAACTCACCTTTGCACCAAAACACCTTTCCACTCAACTCAAATCAGTTTCAAACTCCTCAACAATTCTTTGCAGCACTCCTAGATCATCTTGAACTAGACAAATATTAACTTCACCTTCCTTTAGAATCCAAATTCCCCTCTTCATAGTCCTCTTCTCCCGTAGACTCCTCCATTCAAATCTCATGCATTAACTGCTTCTATCTCCCCCCTTTTTAGAGTAAAAGTCGAAGCCAAGACATATCTAGAGTGTTCACTCTTTCACTTTTGAATCTTCAAAATTTCCTCTTGTATTGTATAAACCTCCACATGAAGAAACTGGTTGCTGCTCTGTCAAAACATGGTGCAACTTGCTTTGGCGCTACCAAGAGGAGGATGCCATTTAGTTACCAAATGCTACAAACTTGAATGAGGACAAACATGAGTTAGACATACTTAGTAGCATGAGTCAATTCCATGCTTGAACTTAGTCATGGATTCTTCACAATCATAATTGCATCAAAGAGTTCCCAAGATCCTAGAGAAACTACTCAAAAGCTATAGGTAGGTGATGAGATATGACAATCTACACTTTAAATCAGGTTCATGTGACCAAAGAGAACAACATGCTATATAAGTTGTTTTGCACAATTAGAAGCAATCCACCATCAATGGCATTTTATCCACAAATACTATCAAATAATTCTCTGGCAAGAAGGTCTTGATAAATACCAAATATGATTCCAAAGTGAGAGTCCACATAAATAATGGCCTGCAAGTCTTTGATAACAAATTAGACTGACATGAGAATAAGGCATGAACATTGATCAGGACGGTGAAAGCAATGGTTTAATAAATGGGCCCTACAACAAATCTGAGCATTCTAGTAGGGGTCTAGGAAAAGGAGAAATGGAAGCTACTATCCTTGGTGACACATTCAATTGGTAGGGAAAATCTCAGATATGATAACCAAAATTGAGAGGCAGAAGCAAGAAGAGAACAAGGATCCGTGAAAATTATCCTTACTAATGCAAGATTGCATGCCTTCTTCTGATTCCATGCCTTTTGCATTCCAAAGGAGGTATCAAGAGCCTCTTCCACAATTCCACCCTAAACCAATGTTGATGAAGAAGGGTGCTCAAGTTCCCAATCAGAGAGGCAAAAAAAAGAAAGACTTGAGACATTTATCAGCAAACTACTTCATTTTTGAATCATTTTGCTTTCCTTCCAAGAACTCTTCCTCCTCCTTTTCAATATTTCCTGCTTACTTCTATGCTCCTCTCCTAAGTTATCTGCCCTTGTGCACTCTCTTCTTTGACTTTTTGTCCCTTTGCCCAAGTTGTGTCTCATGGACGCTGGCTCGTTGGCTACTCAATCACTTAAAGCTATGCTGCTGCTCTTCTCTCTCTCTTTTAGGTCCTAAATGACTACGGTCTTTGCCTCCTTTGGTCGCTAATCAGTCAACAAATCAATGCTTGATGAACAATGCAAATTTTCTCATTAGCAACACCATCTTGGCCAACGATCTCATGAATTTTGTCTTTCATAACCAATATTACATAGACATTTTGCACAACAATGGATTATCTTCCATCAACTCCAAGGGGGGAAGGGATCTTATAACATTGCACATTGTCAACCAATTTGCTCTGATACCAATTGACTGTCCAATTCCATAATACATAGGTTTTGCATGCACCATGGTCTACACAAGAAGATATGTGGTTCACCTTATTGAGGCTACGTCCATGAGAACACACAAGTAGCATTTCTTATAATCTAAGTAATGTCTCATTGAGAGCTCCTACTAGCTCACACATATAATAGTCCAGCCCTAGACTAAATTATCACAATCAGACTAACTCAAGTTACTCAAGACCTGAGTTAACTCTCAACAATAGAGGTGTCACAAAAAGAGTAATTCTAGTAATAAAGCAAGAGCCAAAAACAACTTGGAAATGTATATCAATAGCTACACATATTATCCAAAGGTGAAAATTTGCTTGGTAACATCTTGAAGGATGTTATATATATATGGAATAAGTAGATCAAATAGATGTATCAAGAAAAGAGTACTTCTACTAATAGGCAAGAGCTTAAAATAGTCTAAAAACTTAAGAGCCAATTTTGGAAGCCTATATAGATGAATTAGGCCTAAAAAATGTGATTTCTATTTTCCAAGGGATAAAAAGGTTGGCCTTCCCTATCCTTTATTTGTCTCATCAAGAACTTTCCAATGGTACCTCACCCATGTGATTTGGAGACTTTTTATAAGAAGATTCTCTAAAGATTCCCTTTGGTCAAAGCTTGTTTGACCAACTAGATAGGAACAAAATTGACATGTCTCCCATGCATGCAAGTTATCTGAGGGTAGAGCTCATTGCCATGTCACCAATCCATGTATTTGATCCAAGGGTGGAGCTTCCTTTGAGAGGATCCTCTTTGCTATATAATAAAGACAAGATGCTCCTTTGGGGCATCGAAGTATTGAGTGTGAAAATTTGTGTTTTTTTCCTATGTTTCTTTCAAGGTCTTCTATCCTCAAAAGATTGTAACTGTGCTTCTATAGTGTATTATGTTAACAATGATGTATGTTGTGTAGCAATGTATATATGCAAGACAAAGAACATTGATGAAGTTACGTCACTTGCAGCAAGAATAATGATCTTGAGAATTATACTTGACCCTGTAATAATCTTAAACAAATATTTATTAGATGTGTATAAAAATAAAACATTGATTATATGGTATCGCTCATATTTCCTAATTTTACATTGAAGTGGTATTCTTCTAAAATAGTGATTATTAAAATAAAATAAAAATCTCTTGTATTTGGGTATATATATTTAGTTAAATATAAATTCATTTTTTATAAGAGTATTGAGTTTTAACTATATTTATATATTTAGGAGAGATATATTTATTTCTACAAAACGATAAAAAGTCATGAGTAAATTCTTTATAAAGTTGATGTAGGAAGAAGAAATTGAAGATACTTCTATTAGCAACTCAAAAAAGAAAAATTTGTTATTGTAAAAAGATTATGAAAGAAAGTCTAAATAACATAGGAAGAGATTGAGAAAAATCTCTTTGAAAATTTATGCTAAATATTTGGAAGGTATTCTTCAAGTGAATATTGAGCCTATAAATTATGGAAGTACAATCTCAAATTGTAAAGAGTGTAAATATTATGGATCCTTGGTTGTAGATCTCAATTAAAAGAGAAAAACCAATCTTTAAATACATCTCCGCTTGATCTCCATGCATGGGTCCAATGTGCAGCTGACCTAACACATTTTGTTGCTCACCAACAACTACTTGCTCCACTTGTTCTTGCTACTCAAGAACTTGCCCCGCTATAAGAGCACCTTTTTCTTCCTCATCACTTAAGTGACCAATCTACTCCTCAACTAGATCCAAGGTGCAAGACTTACCTTTGTTAGTGTAGGGAGCTTGAGCATTTTCTCCCTCCTTAAATGATCTTGATTTATTAAAGGATACATCCCTACTGACAACAACCTTACACACTATTGGATCCCATAGCCTAAAGCTTTCACTCCACTTTCATAGCCAAGAAAAACATATTTCTTTGACTTAGCGTCCAACTTGGACCAATTCTCCTTATGTGTGTGTGAATATGCATCGCAACCAAATATCTTCAATCTACCCTAATCAATTGGTCACTAATGCCTCAACTCATATGGTGACTTGAAGTTGATTGCATTGGATGGAGAAATATTTACCACATACATTGCCATGTTGATAGCTTCTACCCAAAACTTATATGGCAACTTTGATTTGCTCAACATACTACATGCATGCTCCAAGAATGTCTAGTTGAGCTGCTCAACAACACCATTTTGCTACGGAGTATAGATCTTGGTAAGGTGCCAAGTTATCTCCTATTATGTGTAGTAAGCCTCAAACTCTTAGGATACATACTCCCTACCATTGTTTGATCTCAAACACCTCACCTTCTCCCAGTCTGAGTCTCAACTTGGGTCTTCCACTTCTTGAAAGTGGCAAAGACATCAAACTTGTGGTGCATGAAATAAATCCACACAAACCTCGAGTATCATTAATAAATGTCACATAGTAAAGTTATCCAGAGTGTGAGGATGTAAGGGATGGTCCCCACATATCACTATATACATACTTGAGTAGACCCTTGGAACTATGGGTCCCCAATCCAAAAATAGATTGGTTTTGCTTTCCAAAGATACTATGTTGACAAAACTCCAGCTTCATAGTCTTCAAGCAAGATAGCAAACCATTACTTCTCAAAACCAACAACTCAAATGACCTATCCATGAATACCACATAGTCATCATTTCATCTTGAGACCTGGTTACATTGGCTTCTCTAGACACTATAGTGCACTTCAATACAAATATATTCTTTCAAAAGTTACCTTGCAAGGTAACCTTACCACCAGAAGTGACTCAAAGCACACCATCACCAACACTCCATTGATGAATTTTGGCATGCAATACTCCAAGAAAAATCAGGTTCTTCTTCATGTCAATATGAACAAAACATCATTCAACTTATGCAAAACTCCATCAAACATTTGAATCCTTATAGATCTAATACCCTCAATCCAGCAAGGTTGATCATTCCCAATCAGAACTAAAAATTTCAATGCCCAAAGTGAATGGAAGAACTCCTTGATATATTATATATGGTACAAACAAGCACAATCTAGAATCCACTCATAATCCCTACTAGGAGATGAGGCACAAAGGGCATACTCACTAAGTCACAAATCATACTAATCATCCAACATATCAATATCCTCATCAATATAAACAATATTTGGTAAAGAGCCTTCATCTACCTTTCCTTTGCCCTTAACCTTACACTCCTTCTTCACATCACCTTCCTTGCCACATCCCCAACAAGTCACTTGTTTTCTCTCCTTGGACTTGCCTCTAGACCTGGACCTGGCCTTTCATTTCTCCTTATCACCATCATTAGTCCTCTGCTGAGGTCTCCCATGCTTGACAACCAAAGCATTACCCAGAGTAGAAGATGGCACCAAGGTAGCAACAAGTTTGTTTTGCAAGTCATCCGTAAATAGAGCTATTATCACCTCTCCAAAGGTAATAGTCTTGTTCTCATGGTGCAACAAAACTCATAAAAGTGATTGATAGGATGGCAGCAAGGACCCCAACAAGTGCAGCGCCTTCCACTCCTCATTCAAGTCCTCTCCCAAGTTTGTCAAGTCCACCATTAGGTCATAAAATGCATCCACATGGTATCTAATGTTGGTCCTTGGTTTCATCTTGAATATGGTTAGTTTGAGATTGGTGTACAATCTGTTTGACAATTCATTTTGATTATACTTGCCCTAAAGTGCATCAAACAACAAGGTACAATCAGAATTCTCCCCACTTGCTTGATCACATGGGGCTGACGGTGAAGCACAATAGTATTCACAACTTGCTCTTGCATATCATCCCAATCACTTTATGTCGTATCTTCAAGGTTCTCCCTCAAATAGCTAACCCAAACTAATTGCATTCAACACTCCTTTTACATGCCATTCCCACAACAAGTAATCCATGTGGCCATCAAACTTCACCTCATCGGACTTGGGTCCGCCAAGCTTTAAAGTACCCATCTTGATTTTTTCTACTCCACAAATATTATTGAAGCTATTGTTGAACTTAGAGACTCTATTGAGTCCCTAAACCTTCCACCTTAAAAATCTGTACTCAAGAGAGTGAATCATAAGGAAGAAATCATGTTACAATAGCTTCTTCAAGTACTCAAAATCACCAACTTGTTGCATCAACGTGTAGCCCTGAAGATAAGCTTTCCAATGCACCAATAGATTATTCTTTGGAGTTATGAGTCAAAAGTTATGAATTGAATTTGATATGGGGGGGTCAAAACCTTGGATTCACACCAAAAACTCCCATGTTTCCAACCCCTTTGGAAAATTTGGTGAGTATGGTCTGGCAATTATGGTCTAATCTGCAGTATTGCAAAGTAGAGTGAAGACACTTTATTACTAGGATGGACGTAGATGGCAATGAGGCAATGTGGGTGGGCTCATCTTTATAGAGACAAAGATAGGTAACTTTAGTTTCTATAAATCTTGAGATCAGGCTGAGCAAATATTTACTTACTTACATTGATGCATTTGAGGGGACCTTGAAGCATTTGAGGCATTTTCCACGGACTCCATCTTTTGTGTCAACACTAGCAAGCAAACGTGCTACTCAATTGGGATCTATGTAGGCTTCTCAATCAGGTCATGGGTTTAATACTTATGTAAGATCAATCGGTTCATCTCCATCTCAAGTTCTTGGTTTGCAATCAAAACCTATTTCAAACTCAAGGTCATCCCCATGCCAAAGGTAAGTCTATTAGCAGTTCTTTGGCCCAAGGTTCTGAGTCTTAGCCCAAAATAGTTCCTAACTCTCCATCTCCAATTCTTGCTAAACAACTTAGACCTATAGCTACATCTACTTGAGTCTTTTTTGATCTTCCTCTCACCAATTGGTTCTTCTTCATTCTATGTCAATCTTCACTAGCTTCTTCACAAGTTCTTCTTTATGTTGCATTCACTAGCTCCTCTTCCATTTTGCGGGTGCTACTACTTTTGCTGCATCTTGCTCCTTGATTATTACTTTTGTGTTGATTGTCCAACTCCGGTAATTAATCAGATTATTTCAAACCAATCTCGTTTTCTTACTTGCCACTTGAGGTGATTATACTATAGACTTGATTGTGGGAGTGTGGTTGGGTGGGCTTATGACCACATGGCTAGCAAGTATGAAAGAAGGAAAGCAAGGGCTGCAAAAACCAAAGATTTTGACTATCTAGAGAATAACTTTTGTTGATCCCAACAACAAAGCATTGAAATCCGGGCTGTTTGATGCTCAAGCTGTTGCTGCTAGAGCGTCCCAAACTCCTCTTGTTTGTGCAGGCTCTCCGTTTGGGAATATATTTCAAGGCCTTGATGTTTGGGTCAAAATCCAGAATGATCCCATTACACCAATGCTCTCGATTTGTACAACAAATATATCTCCTTCCTTACAAATAGAGCGTTTTTTTTTATTAACTTCCAGCTCCAATTGATTTAGGTTTCAAACACGCTTCACCCATAGCATTCTCCATTGAAGGCCCATAGATGATCTTTGCATTGCTTTCCAGGCCCCGCACATCAACTACTTTTACAATGTTTAATTGAGATCAAAGTGCACTCCTCTCAAAGGTCCGACTAAACAATACTCAATGCAGAGCTTTCAAGTTACCTTTGCCCCACCACTACAAGCACCAATGCGCAAATATTTGCAAGTTGAATTCTTCTAGTCTAGACCTCCTCAAGAGCATTTTGAGAGTCAAAACCTCCCATTGCTCTTCTTTTTTGATGAAAGTTTGAGTGGAAAATTTGTTCTTTGTACTCCACTTCTAAGGAACTACCAAAAGTATCATGTGAACCTTGCTTTGATACCACTTGTTGAGAAATTGGCAAGAGTTGTGACTACATGCACACACAATGTATACAACCCGTGGAATCATACATTACACAAATATACGTGGTTCACTTCAATGTGAAGCTACGTCCATGGGAATGCTCTAGGAGTCTTTACTAACGCTCAAGGCTCACTTCCATATCCAAGCATGCAAAGCAAGAGCTACCACACTCTCAAAGTCAACTCAACCATGAACTAACAAATGAGCAACTAGCTAAGGCATATGAGTAAATCCTAACAAATAATGCCTTAATAGAAATAGATTAAATCATAATCTACATTAAAATAATATGATATTGGATAATAATATGGGTAATAGAATGATAATTGAATATAGCTAATACTCAAATATTATTAATCAATGATTGTAATAATGCACCAATAGAGTTATCTATATTATTTCACCCAATAAACACCTACTAGAGATAGTAGAGTCCAGTTAGTTCTACAATTGGTGTAACTTTACTGAAATATGATATAAGTTTGGTAGACTCTTATCAATATACAAACTTATTTGAAGTTCCTTATATATCCATCAAAAGCACTTCAACTCCTTATGAAGCTTCAAGAAATATAAAATATAATATTTATGTATTTTATGGTGATTACAGCAGAATATAGACGTTTATTTCCAGAACAGACTACAAATATAAATGCAATTCTTATTTGGATAGGTCTACTACAAAGTTTACTCATAACTTCTAGCTGAGATAAATCAAGTCTAAAATTTTCTGCTTTATCAATTTGGTGTAAAATTCATAGCGAAGACAAAAAGCAAAAATGCATATAAACATTTTACATGAATAAGCTAACTATAGATTTTACGGCGATATCAAAAGTGGCTTCCTCAAATCTCACCTAGTAGCAAAGTTCCTTACTTCACACGGCTTAGACAAGAACTTAATTAAAAAGAATTTCCAGTACCAAGTCAACATGGAACACGGTAATCAACACTGCATAATATCCCAAATGCTTAGTATCCATCTAAGTTCAACATATCTAATCACAATATGAAGATACACTAATTCATTACTTTGGCAGTGGCACCAGACCTTACTTGATATTGAACTTAATTTCTCTCGTTGATCATTCTTCCATCGCACTTATAGACAGTTATCGACGTTGCTTATCTGCCAAGCAAGCAGGTGTTTCATGACTAAGTGTTCAAGGGGCAAGTTATACTTAACTAAGAAGCTCAATTTTGAGTACTCACTTAGAGGAGAGTTACCTTCTGATCTATGTAGTTCAAAACCTGCTTATGCGAAATCATCATTATCATCATGCAACATATGCCAAAGGACAAACAAACAAACATACACAGATGCACAAGTAAACAAGAAAAAACGAGAAGACTCGTTGTTGTGTAGAACGATTGTAAGCTTCTGTTTTCTAAAGTGACTCATACATGGGTCGTCCCGGCGTGAAAGGAGTCCCTTAACTGAAATAAGAGTGTAGTGGGCATTCTCTTTCAATCTTCCCATTTAGATGAGATCGGTTCACACAAACTTATCATGGCAGACATCAGAATCCATAAGAACCTGTTCTACTCTCAATCTTCTTAATATGCAACTCGATCTGCGTGTAGCTTTTCAACCATTTCCACTATCTCCCACATCGTCCAGTATAGGTTGCTACCATCGAAGCCGTCAATTCTGACGTCGTCGGGGTGGTAATCATACTGTCAGGGTGCAGACTGAGACTAAATTTCTTTCACGATTGCTATGTGACCATTCGACGCCGCAATATGAGCAGGTTCACCCATTGTCTGTCACCAGAAGCCCATCTGCATTTTGTTTCGTGAGTAGAGTAGTTTCACCACATCTTTATCTCCGTTCTGACTCCCAAGCATCAACGCAGTAAGCCCCGATGTGGTTTTAGTGTTCAAAATTTTCTTGGTGCACTAACAGAATCTCGCTTGACATTTCCAATCGCCCGCATTCAGCAGCAAGATGAACGCAGTTGGATCCTTCTATTGACACTAGAGACACGTTTGCTTTGTACTCCAAAAAGCACCTTCACAATATTCACATCTTCGGTCAAGCTCGAGATCATTATAGCCGTTAGACCTGATGTAGTCGACAACCTCCGAGGAGTATTGAGGAATCTGCTGGATGATTTTAAAGGAAATTTTTGATGCAGCGTAGTGTAAACAGTTCCTTCCTTTCTCATCGGTCAAGAGAGCATCCACCTTGTGTGCTCCGTTAGCACCCTCACTTTATCGGCACTCAGTAGCTATAATCAGTTTAAACGGTTCACTTTCTGAAGGTATGAACATTGTTCTGGTTGTTCTGTTCATAATCTCCCGATGATGTAGTAGAACTTTTTCCATCATGCAAATCGTCCCGTTGTAGACTCCATCTACAGAATGTTCTTCGACAATGCACACATCTGCACCGTGTTTCATAAGCAATTTGACCACATTTGTATTTCCAACTTGCCGGCAAGCATAGGTTAGAGCTGTGTCCCCTTCATGTATATTGGCAATAATATTCACAACTCCCGCGTTGGATTGAAGAATTTCATCAACAACCCAACTTGATCAGCACCTTCCTTGCCGACAGCATAGAGTAACCAGGTCAACCTCCAATCGTTCTGTCAACAACACATCTGCTTTACTCTTTAACAGCAATGCCACTATCGACAGGTGGCATTCCTTTTAAGCAAGCATCGAAGCTCTGTGCCTCATAGGACGAAGCGGTCATTGGTTGCCATGTCCACGTGAGCCTCGAATTCCACAAGAACTTCCACACTCTCCGAATTTCCATGTTGTGAAGCGAGCGTCAAAGGGTTTTCTCCATATGCGTTATTGGTAGCGAGATTCAACGGCTACTGATCCTGTTGAAGGAGCCCGTGCACTATTGAACCATGATTGATTGAAACTTCCAGCATAGAGTATAGACGTCCAACCGCCAATCCTATATCGAGAATCCTCTGATTGCTCTGCATCAAGGTTACCCCCTAAGCTAGAACAGCAGCTTTGGTTGCTGATCGAGAGCTGGGCAAGCTTGCTCCAGGACCTATCATCTCTTGAGATAGAACTGTCTGCTCTCAGCACGTCTACTTTGTACTCTCACGACAATTCTACCCCATCAAGATGTCCCTGTGCGGAGGCAAGCATCACTGCTGGCTTCCCCTGCAGATGTTGCAGCGTCCACCATACTCGTCCATGTTTCGGAGTCTCCACCGACACCTACAAAGAAATTATCAGATATGACAAGTTGCAAGCGGCACCACCGCAATCGCAGTTGACTTCCGTATGTAAGAGTTAGCTTATCTGGAGGAGTTTCAAGAACCTCTCGCCTGATTATTAAGATCTAATTGTCTATTGTATACATTTCCCTTTCAGGAACCTCGTGAACTTGCTGCTATCTCTCCATGGCCAAGTGCTACACCCTAATTTATCGAGGTTAAAAGGACTACTCAAACATATATTGAGCAGATTGGATGAGGTTTGCGTTGAGGATTCAGTCTAGCCGCCTCCAGCTGACCATTGAAGGCAGCAACGTGCAAGCAGGCCATAGCGAAAGCATCTGTGCTAAGCAAGGGGTCTGCACCATGGCCCAGAAGGAACTCCGTAGATTTTGTATATCCATACATTGAAGCCCCTATCAATACATTAAAATGCGGTCCAGACCTTTCTCCTCTGTTTACAAATTCTGGATGAAAGTGTAAGAGCTTGTACCAACAGGTTTGGCTCAGCAACACGGCATTGTATTGTGGCATTGAGAGTACATGAACTCCCGCGGAACCCAAATTCGCAGGCACTCTAGGAAACGCCAACGTTCCTGGATCAGTGAGCAATTCTTTGTCAAGACTGTCGAACGTCTCCGCAGTATTGTTTGGTTCAAACTTTCGAGCTGCAAAGCTCTCATGATCGTTCCCGTCTGACTCGTCACCTCTCCATGCAGCCACTACTGGCGTTGCCTCTTCATCAACTACATGAGTTTCCATTTTCCGCGCAGTAGGAATTCAAAATATGATAATCGGAAAACCAAAAGCACCGACAAACTCTCAGGGGACTGTCCTCGGGCGAACATAAACGAATAAAATTCTGAACCTTTCTTCAAAACTCGGAAGAATCCAATAACAGAACAATCCTCTACATTTTCTGACATGAAAGTTTTTGATTGAAATGATAGTGACCTGAATCAGGATAGGAATTTGAATGCAAGAACCACAACTGCAGCCGCTCGTATGTGTCGTGAACTTCTACTGTATACCGCACACTAAGTAAGGGTAATATCCAGACGCTAGAATGTCGCAACGTCATGGACCCTCGAATGCACATATACGTCCAGCGACAAGAATCCTTATTACAACGTTAACAATGCAAAAATAGTCTAAAACACCAGTAGTTCAGATCGGAGCTGTGGTGCCTCTTACTTATCTTCAAGCAATTAGCACGCATATGCATCCTAAGGATGAAGAAATTCAGAATATACTTGTCCCGGTTCAATGTGACGATTCAAAGAATCTTCTGTAATCTTGTCCAATTATCTGTTCACAGTTGAACAAGTTCGACGTGATGAATCGCGGATTGTACGCTTGATCATTCTAACCCGCCATGGCGCTTGGTTCAACACAATCCCTACAACCGTTGTAACTAAGTCTACTTGCAAACCTGATTTGATGTTCAATTCCGTGAATACCACGGAGACAATTCCGATCCAAACGCTGCCATCGATGATGCTAAATTACAAGTTTCAGTATCTCTTAGATGGCTATAGACTTCCTCTTGGGCAAAGAACGATGACATACTTATCTGGCTCAAGATGTAAAGAGATCTAGAAATTGTCATGCCAGTACACACAAACTTCTACTCATCACCAAAGCATTAAGACGGGTTCTCCATTAGAAAGCTATGCTTGAACAATAGCATTTCTCGAAGTGCAGCGTCTTTCATGCCAGGTCTCCATTAAACAGAAAGAATTTGTAGTTTACATAAAACTTTGATTCTTGCGACCAAGAAACCAACCGATCCTTGACGTCGTCCAGAGAGAGACACTCAAGACTCATGCCTAGAACATTTCAATAGTATATACCAATATGTCAAACTGCTGGTCGATTTCTTAGTACTGTCAATTTTCAACGTCTAATGTTGTTGCTTCTTTTATGAATTACTACAAACTAAAGTCACAGAATGCTTGCATCTACGTTCTCTATACTGAATGTTCAGTTAAAATTTGGTTCACGAAGACATCTCAGTTGAAGACATCTCTAGATCTTAGAAGATCCAGAGAAACGATCTCTTAATTTCGAGCTCCATTGAGTGTCAGAAACCGTAACAAGTTTTCTTGATAAAATTGAGTTCTTGAATAATATGTTCATTGTTGGACATTTTTGGTGCATGCAACTGAAATGAATTGGAAGGGTTTAGGGTGTTTATGATCTTTGAGACCATAGCCCGAGAGTTTCACCGAATGCATAGACCCTACGAGACCAAGCCTAATCCCTTTGATTGTTGGTGTGAGATTGACATGTTTATGGGAGTCTTTACTTAGAGTATCGTATGATGGTTAGTGGCATAGTTGATAATTATTGTCTGGGTTATGTATGGATTGATGCATCAGGCATGTCGTGTTGGTTACTTAGATATTATTTCAATGGGCAAGAGGGTGCTTCAATTTACTTGAATACTTGTGTACAAACATGCGAGTAGCATCTTTTAGACACATTCAACGCCTATTTAGTTTGCTTGGAAGCTTTGAGATTCAACAAGAGATGTTTCAGTGGGGGAAGACCGTAACATGTGTTGAAAAGATTTATGTTCCCAGTGATGAAAATTGGTTGGGAATTGAAACACTCCATTGTATGACAATATGTGATTTTTTATTACCTCTGAATTTGAGACTACTGCATAAATCAAGTGGCTACCAGGTGAGTCCGCTATTTCTTAGTTTGCTATTTCCAGTGCTGAAGCTGACATCTGAATTGTGCCCACCGACTTCAGGTACTCGACAAGATGCATACCAGACCAGATTACTGCAACTTCAATTTCCTGACATTAGGTGGAGGAGAAAGGACACCTGTAGTCAGATCAGAAACGAAAACGTGTCATGAGAATCGGGATTCTAGTTATCGAAGGAAAGATCGATTCTGGGTAGCACCTTCAGGTTGATGCAGTAGCTGGCACGACTGATTGTGAGTGATAATGCTACAGCAGATCTAGCTGTAGAGGAAAGGTCCTGCATGCGCAGATGAAAGCAATTGGCGCAGGTTGACCAGACGGACGCGGTTTGGGTCTAAAACTGCGTTGCATTCTAGCTTTTCGGGAGGCCTGGAATTATAGTGAATTCGTGCTGGTCCATTGCTAGCACATGACAAAAGTTTGGGTAATGATTGCTTTGACCCGAAATTTTGGACCTTGCTGCCTTGGACATGTGTTCTTCTCTTAATCTCCCGTATGCTACCTCTTCTTCCACTTGTATCTCCGAAAGCTTGGCTATATGTTTTTGCGATGTCCGTCCAAAATCCTCCATTGTCACGATATGCAGGAATTGTTTAGTGAGAGAGAGGAGAGAAGGCAACCACATAGAACACAAGAAGGATGGGAAGACCCTATCAAGCCCTATAATGGAGAGACAAAATTGACATTGCACCTAAGATGCTTCACCGACCTAATATGAAAGAGCTATGCAAGTAGTAAGGTCTACAAACTACTGGAGCATATGAAGAAGTATTATCTAGAGTGGTTATTCTCCTATGGATTACATTAGCCAATGTTCTCTCTAGAGCAACAATGGATACCCATTGTCTAAAGTATGTTACAAAATATGAGAGTGAGAGTAGTATCCTTTGACATCTAGTACAATATACTCTAATGTACTCCTTGACAAATGTCTCGATCATCATGTCCATAGCTCTATATAACTCCAAGACTAGAAAAATAAAGAGATGACCTCGTTGCATATTTCTATACTTGGAGACCTTGTATGCTCTATTCGCTGCCCATTCAAGAGGATGAATAATCACTCCTTCCAGAATTGCATCATGCATAAATGTAATACTCCGAGGACAAGAGAAGAGAGAGAAACACAAATTACACACTCAACATTTAGTGCTCCAAAGGAGCACCTTCACTTTATTATATAGACAAAGAGGATCTCCTCCAAGGAAGCTCCACCATAGGATTAGGCACACAGATTGGTGATATGTCAGCAAGCTCCACCCTTGGATTACTTACTTGGATAGGTGACATGTCAGTCTAGGTCCTATCTGGTTGGTCAAACAAGCTTTGACCAAAGGGAATCTTTTAGGGAATCTTCTTATGAGAGTCTCAAAATCACAAAAGGTACTATTGGAAAGCTCTCGACAAGACAAACCTGGGTGAAGGAAAGTCTAGCCTTTCCTTCATTTGGAGGAGAGAGAGGGGGGGGGGGCAAGGAATTGTACATTTTCAAGGCCTAATTCATCCGTTTAGGCATCCGAAATTGCCTTCAAAGATTTCAAGCATATTTCAGTTCCTACTCTATTAGTAGAAGTTCTATTTTGGTGATACCTCTTTTTGATATGTTTAGTCCATCATGTGTAACATCCTTCCATATGTTATCAAACCAATTCTCCCCTTTTAATCATATGTCTAGCTATTGGTTCTAAGGTTCTCAAGTCTATTTCAATTTCTGCTCTATTAGTAGAAGTACTCTTTTGGTGATATTTCTATCTGATCTATTTTGACCACCATGTATAACATCATTCTAGATGTTACCAAACCAAATTTCACATCTAGATCATATGGCTAGCTCTTAGTATTACCGACCTCCTTCCTTTTAAGACACAACGTCCTTGTTGTGCAATTGTTGTTCAAATGCTTGCACCAACACCGATGCATGTGTCAAATTGGAGGCGGGCTCCGAGGTTGCTTCATAGAGGGGGTAACCTTTCCATTGTACTAGATAGTCTACCCACGGATGGCGAGTACCACGCATGCATTTTTGGAGAATACGGTCTACTTCATATTCCTTTGTGCCATCAATGAGTGTCGGACAAGGTCAAATATCTTGGGTGGAATGATCCTAGCCTGAGCGGGGAGCATATGTGCGTAGTAGGGAAACATGGAACACGAGATGGATCTTCATGTGTGGTGGTAGCTCAAGGTGATAGGCCACAACGCCGACGCAACAAAGAATTGAGAAAGGCCCAATAAAATGAGATATGAGCTTACGAGGTCCAACGAATGTGAGGTTGGTTGTTGATAGCCACACTTAATCTCCAACATTGAACTCTATGTGCATATGGTGTGCATCAGCATACTGCTTTTGTGGAGTTTTTGCAATCTGTAATCTGTGCTTGGCGCTCTCCACACCTTGTTGGAATCTAAAAACAAACGTGTTGACTACATCGACCTTGGTAGCCACTGGACGGATCTTCATCAAGCTAGAAGGTGTGAAGGGATGCTCACCATACATGAGGAAGAACAGAGTGACTTGGGTGGATGCATTCACTGAATTGTTGTAAGCGAATTCCACCAAAGGGAGTAGGGTGTCCCACCTTTCTTGCTCTTCTAAGGTGAAGCCACGTAACATGTCTTCAATCATGCGATTAGCCCGCTCTGTTTGGCCATTTGTTTGTGGGTGGTAAGCTATGGACATGGCAAACTTGGTTTTGAAGAAACCAAAGAGTGTTCACCAAAACAAACTGGTGAATTGAGTGCCTCTATCAGTGATAAGTACTCTAGACAAGCCATGGTGAGAGAAGACTGCATCTAAGTATAATTGCGCTAGTTGTGGAGCGGTCACATCCTTGGTGGTAGGGCATACATGAAACATTTTGATGAGTCGGTCCACAAAGACCACAATAGAGTCAAACCTTGAGGTGGTCTTGGGTAATTCACAAACAAGATCCATACTCACTTGTTCCCAATGTTGAGTAGGCGTCGGCAGAGGTTGAAGGAGCCCTGCAAGAGCTTGATTAGAAGCTTTGTTCTGTTGACAAAGTAGACAGCTGCGCACATAGTCCATCACGACGTTGTTCATCTTAGGCCAATAGTAATGGCGCTAGATTGCATCCAAGGTCTTGTCCACTAAGACATGACCTGCAATGGCCAAATCATGACATTCCGCTAGAATGGTGGTCCGTAATTCTGGGACATTTGGGATCCATAATCTACCATCATGAAAGGTGAGTCCTTGGGTGCTAGTGACGCCTTTGGATGATTGCGCTTCTACAATCTGTGGATCCATTTTTGTAGCAGCCAAAATCTTTGGCCAGAATTTAGGGTTAATCTTAACCTCTACCACCACATTGTTTGCCATTGGCATGTGGGTGAATGCATCTGCAAGTTGCTTCTTACCTTCCACATAGGTGATTGTCATATTGAAGCATTGTCGCCACTCTGCCCACCAAATCTGGCGACAAGATAGATCCTTCTACGTCTTGAGGTAGACTAGAGGTTCGTGGTCTGTCTCTACTACAAATGCCTTCTCACCCAAATAGTGCTTCCAATGTTTGGTTGCCAGAACAATAACCACCTCTTCTTGTTTTGTGGTGTGGTAGTTGCGCTCTGTTGGTAACAAATTTTGAGAGAAATATGCAATTGGATGCCATCTATCATGCCACTCTTGTTGTAAGACTGCTCCTATTGTTACGCTTGATGCATCTGTAGCCAACTTGATTGGACGTTTTGGGTCATACCACTTCAAGTTTGGTGCATGTAGCAAGGCGGCTTTCAATTCTTGAAAGGCCAACTCTTGTGCGGTTCCCCATGTCCACTTCTTTCCCTTGCCAAGTAGTTCCGTTAAAGGTTGTGCAACCTTGGAGAAGTCCTTGACAAATCTATGATAGAATCTTGTCAACCCCAAGAAGCTCTTGAGTTGAGTCTGATCTTCTAGGCACTCTATTTTTGAATGACCTCTATTTTATCCGTCAATACTTGAATGCTCTCTGCACTTACTCTATGCCCCAAGTAGTCTACTTCAGACTTGCCAAACTTGCACTTTGAGATTTTGGCATACAATCTATTATGTCTTAGAATCTGGAAGACCTCTCGTAGGTGTTGTTTGTGTTCCATCATTGTGCTACTATATACTAAGATATCATCCAAGAAGACGATAACAAACTTATCCAAGTATGGACAAAATATGTCATTCATTAGACTCATGAAAGTGGCAGGTGCATTGGTGAGGCCAAAAGGTATCACAAGATACTCGAAGTGGCCATACCTGGTTTGAAGGCAGTTTTATACACATCCTCCTCTGTAATTCGGATTTGATTGTGACCACTCCGCAAGTCCAATTTGGTGAAGTATCTCGCTCCATGGAGTTGATCAAATAGGTCATCCATGCGAGGTAAGAGGTATTTATTCTTCATTGTTTGCTGATTGAGACCTTGATAGTCAATGCACATGCGCATTATACCATCTTTCTTCTTCACAAACAAGACAGGAGCCCCATATGGTGATACGCTAGGTTGGATGAATCCCTTCTGCAGCATCTCCTCAATTTGAGTCTTACACTCCTCCAACTCATGAGGTGATAGGTGATATGGGGCCTTACAAGGAGATGTCTCCCCGGGAGTGTCTCAATTTTATGATCTACTCTCCTTTTTGGTGGTAATCCTGAGGGTAGATCATCGGGAAAGACATCTTGAAATTCATCTTCCATGGCCTTCAATTTCTCAGGAATTTGTCCATCAAGTTGTGCACTCTGGACTTCTCTTGTTAGACCCATGAAACATCTATCGGTCTTCCAGACAGTTGCCGTCCCTATGACATATAGATGTAGATCTTGCTTGGGTGATTTTTCTTTAACCCCAATGATTGACCATTGGTGGGTTCTCACTACTTTCTTCCTCCAATCTACCATAGGGTTGTAATGCTCCATCCATGGCATACCTAAGATTGTATCATAACGAGCTAATTGTATCACTCGCCACTCAATTGCTTCTTGATATTCTCCTACATAACGTGTGACTTGTCTAGGTAATGATTCAATCCTCTTTGTTTGCTTGTTAGGCAACTCTACTTCTTCACTCCCATCTCTCTCTAGATCCATTCACAATTTTATTGCAACAGAGCGAGATAAGAAATTCTCTATTGCTCCCGGATCGATTAATACTCTCACTTGATTGCTTTCTAGGACTTCATTCACGACAATCAATTGTGAGGTTGCCTTTTGGGATCTTTGCACATTAGTCTTCTTCCTTCCCTTGCTTCTCTTCTTCCTTATTGAGCCAGTAAGGCCGTGAGGTAGATTTATTGGCAATCTTTGTTTTCCAAAGTGTTTTCCATCTCCTCCTCTTCAATGCGCCTCTCTATGTTGTTCAAAGATTGCATGTATGAAGGCCGAGGGCCTCTAGGGAAACGAGTGCAACAGTTGGTAGATATGTGCCCAATACGGCCACAATTTTAACTATGCTGTTGTTCTCCTTGAGTTCCTTCTCCTCGTGGGACTTCATCTCTTAGTTCTTCTACCCGTCCACACTCCTCTTGAAGCGGTCGTGCTCCTTGATCTCAAAATCAAAGGTTACCCAATTCCATTGGTACGGATCCACCCATGTTTGGCATTTCTGCTTGATAATGTTGAGGTGGAACTACTCCTTCACTTCCACCCAATGCTCCTGCTATTCTTTGTGCACAAGCAATGGTTTCAAATACCGTGCGAGGATTTTGCACCATGACTTCTTGGCAAATTTTCTTCTTTAACCCTCGTTTGAAATTATCAAAAGATTTTGTTTGGCTCATGTTGGTTATTGCAACTTGTAGATCTAGAAATGCATCCATATACTCTTGTACGTTGTTTTTCTGTCTCAATCCCCGTAGTCGGGTTTGAGCCATATGCATAAAATCCACCGACTGGAAATTCTTCAACAATCCTTCTTGCATTGATGTCCACGTGACCTCCCTTCTCTCTACCAACATGGCTTGTTCCCAAGCATCATACCATGTGAGAACTTTATCGGTCAAGTACCCACATGCAAATACGCCTACAGCATGCTCCGTGATCTCTATTGAGAACAATCTAAAATATTGATTCATTCTCAAGATCTAATTTTCCACTACTCCCATCATACACTGCCCCTTGTAAGGCTCAATGTTATAGGTCTTCTTCATCCGGAGTAGCAATGTGGCTTCATCATTGATAGAGTTCGTAGGCACAGGTGCCTCTCCAAGTACTTCAGTTGCAAGTACTGGGTTTTGAGACGGCTCTTCTTCTTGCATGACTTGATTGTTCCTGAGGATCTGCACTTGACTTTGTAATGTCTCCATGGTCACCTAATCTCTCAAAATTCATTCAACATCCCTTGCACCAGCTCTTGCAATTGCGGATCCATGGTTCTTGCAACACTCAATTGTTAATGTCTACTTCAATAAAGAGTCAATATGATCATTCTAGAAGGCGCACAAACTATCAAAACTACCATTGGGATCTCAGAAGTTGTCACTCATTGATAATACTACTCGCCAAAATTTCTAACCACAAAATCTCTAAACATCACTTTTGGTCTCCCTACATAACGGATTTCTACTTGAGTGTTGAAAAGGATTTGGAACATTCACATCCATATCATCATAGTAGAATATAGATTGTCAAATTCCACTCTCTGTCATATATCACCACAGGTAGAATCACCGGGTTTGGTGAGTTCATCACATTGTCTATGAATTTTGCGCCGAAGTGATAAACTAGCGATACTCTTATTTGCTCATGCTAGATGTACATAACCTTGATGTGGAATGGATTTGGGAATGGAAAGCTAGGTGCGAGAAATTGTCTTCCCGGTGCATCCATCCCGTCCGCTCTCTAAAGTCCTTCCTTAGTCTAGCAACTCTTTTATGTTCTCCACCTCAAATTATTCAGTTTCAGTAGTTCGTGCTCTTCCAAGAATGGTGATCCACTCTCTTGGACTAAGACACTCGCTCTGATACCATTGTAATACTCCGAGTACAAGAGAAGAGAGAGAAACACAAATTACACACTCAACATTTGGTGTCCCAAAGGAACACCTTCACTTTATTATATAGACAAAGAGGATCTCTTCCAAGGAAATTCTACCATAGGATTAGGCATACAGATTGATGATATGTCAACAAGCTCCATCCTTGGATTACTTACTTGGATGGGTGACATGTTGATCGAGGTCTTATCTGGTTGGTCAAACAAGCTTTGATTAAAGAGAATCTTTTATGGAATTTTTCTATAGGAGTCTCAAAATCACGTGAGTAAGGTACTGTTGGAAAGCTATTGACGAGACAAACTAAGGGGAGGGAAGACCAACCTTTCCTCTATGGGGAAAAGGGGGGGAGAAGAATATGCACATTTTCAAGATCTAATTCATCTATTTAGGTCTCCAAAATTGCCTTCAAAGATTTCAAACATATTTCGATTCATACTCTATTAGTAGAAATCTTTTTTTGGTGATATCTCTAATACCTTTTTCTGATCTATTTAGTCCATCATGTGTAACATTTTTCCAAATATTACTAAACTAATTCTCACATTTAAATCATATGTCTAATTATTGATTTTAAGGTTCTCAAATCTATTTTGATTTCTGTTCTATTAATAGAAATATTCTTTTGGTGTTACTTTTATCTGATCTATTTTGACAATCATATATAACATCATTCTAGATGTTACCAAATCAAATTTCACCTCTAGATCATATGGTTAACTTTTGGTATTACAATAAGGTTTGTAACCACAACATCATTTTATAATCTGAGACCAAATATAAATCTACTCTGACAAGTGTCATCTACAAAGAATATGAATGTTCCCTCCAAGCAAGGTATCTACTCTCTCATGCCATAGCAAACACTATATTCTTGAAGGTATCATGGGTAGCTATCCTCTGTCTTCCATAAAGATATTGTATCATATGGATCAGTATTGCATCTAGTGTAGAACCACACTCACAAATGAATAACGAAGATATAGACGTGTAGACCAAACTTAGGCAAAACTTCATTGTTGTAGAAAAAGGGACTGGTGCAAATCAAAATGCCTTGATGCACAATCAAGGTAGGATCCAAGAGCCTACACCCTTGTCAGAGCAAGTGCGAAGAAATGCTCTAGTGACCCGAGGAATAGATGAATCAACTAAAAGAGAATGTAGCATATGTTGACACTATCGCTCCATCAAGGAAGACTGCAAACCTTTGGTCCAATCTGACTGTAGTGAAACAAAGGATGGAAGATCCTCCCGTGCCCATAGAGATAGACCATCTATTGCATGCCACAATAACACTCGAAGAGAAAACGATCCTTCCTTCACCTCAGTCACATAAATCTACAAAATTGACCTAACAACAATCACAAAATGAAAAGAAAATAAAGATGCCAAGAGAGCACAATTACCCAAAAATGCTATAGGTGTCATCTACTCTATAGAGAATAGATCTACCCTCCTGCACAAAATTGCTAATGATATATGTCTGTGTTAAATTCTCTGTCACACTCAAATGTCCCTGGTCAGATGATATCACTAAAGATTACCATAATTTTCCTATCAAAAGCTCTTATACATGATAAGAAAGTCAAGGAAAAGAGAATCATGCAAAGAAGACAAATCAATTGACGGGTAATACTAGAGAAAAGTATACCAAATGCACTTGTGGATCTCCTAGTAGAGGAAAGTACTCCACATGGAGAACATACTTTGCAAGTGCAACTTCTAAGAAAAATGTGATAAAATCCTTGGATATTACTAGCACTCTAAGAATATATAGTACACATGTATATGTGAGACATTTGTATGGAAAGTCAAGAAGGGGAAAAATACCTGAAAGAGACCATGCTTTACACTTTGACACTTTGATTCTCAAATTTACAATATATAACTCGGTAATCAAGTGATGAAAAGTATATCTAATTTAATATTCGAGGTACACAATGTATGTATCATTTACTAAGGAAGGAAATACATAACCTAGCATAGCCCAAGTAATAAATAAAAAAGCTTTGAAGTCAACCATGGCAAACAAATGTCCCCTGAAAAGATTTTCTTGTGTATTGACAACTGACTCCAAGACTATGATTCACTCAAGTGACCATCTATGTTGATAGTAAAGAGAAGCAAGAAAACCAAAGAACAACCGTACAAAGAGAATGAGACTCGCCAAGAATCCACCGGCCTCCCTAAACTCTCTAGAGATGAATGTTAGAAACATTATTAAAATATTCTCTATATCCACCTATAAGGTACCCCACTCATGATGATATCTAAGAGTGCCTTGATACCCAAGAAAATAACCTCACACCCTCCAAGTGTAACTACTCCCAACTGATGTGGGCTAAAATGCTCTCGGAAATGAAATCCCAATTGAAAGACCATGGTGTGACTAATTGAACACAAAAAGATCTCCAATAACAATAAACCTTTCTCCATCAGGAGAAGTCAACTAACCCCTACCATCCGACTAACCGACCCCTACCACCCGACTAACGGACATAGGCGAGAGGGAGTCCGAGTCACAGAGCAAGGTGATATATATAGAACCTTCGCAGGATGGCATCCGTGCACCAAAGAAGCCCACATGTCAATGTGCAACATCGTCCACAAAAGCTGCAGACATCTGCTGACCGCAGTACTTCGCTTAGTGGGGTATCGAGTAATGTGAAATCAGGAAGATCGATTGTAAGAGTTTAAGAGGCCTTCGCATTAAAATGACAGCCATGCGGAGTCATACAAGCGACGATCAACATGAGAAGCAAGGGAGAACTGCACGATACTCGGTACCTACAGCAAATGGACATCACATTGATGTCTTTCGCCCGTTTAAGACAGATACTTCCTAGTACATGCTACAGTACGCTAAACATGTTCTACAGTCAGTGCAAGCGTTATCTGCAACTCTCCGTTTGATGCCGTTTGTTACAACAGATGTTCGTGAGTAATTCATCCTCTACATGTAAGCACAAATCCTGATTTGGAGGAGGTCCACTGGTTGTTTAAAGTTAATTTCGCTAATGAGTAACCAAAGTAAATCTCAAATCTGCACGCACGAAATCAACGGCCACTAGCTTTTCAACTAAAAATTTAGAGGACGACGAAACAGGAAGCAGAAATCGAAGAGCTCAAGAACAAACACCATTCACATTTAAACCGCCAATAGGGAAAAAAGAGTGTGAACTAACCTGTTCGAATGTCAGATAAGAATTCTAAGGCAAACGACTCATCAATCCTGCTTCTTTGTTATAACGAACAAAGTTAAGTGAAGTGGTTTTGATTGTGGAGGTAGAGTGTCCTCTACCTTACCTGAATACCCTCCTTACGACTCATCACCTGGATAAGTATTCAGAGGCAAACAACTCATTTATCCTGCTTTTCTTGTTATAACGAACAAAGTTAAGGTGGTTTTGATTGTGAACGTTGAGTGTCCTCTACCTTAACTGTATACCTTCTCTTACCTATATCGGGTACTAACAGCCCAAAATGTATCAACCATCTTGTCAAAGGAACTGTTACCCTTTTGAGCTAGATCCAACCGTTTGTGTGTATCGTTGACTGATCATGCACCATCGAACCGAGACTCAGTTGACTCTTCATGACAATTTCTGTTAATTCTTAGATCATCACGATCATCCGTCAAGATTGAGCAGCACTAATTACTGCCTCCTTGACACTTGAATTCGGGTCATGACTTCGATTTGTAGACAGCGTCAGCAACTTTAATCGCATCAACGGCAGCCCGTACATTGTGGACTCTTATTATATTGGCACCACCAGCGACTCCAACTACAGCTGCAGCAGCGGTGGCAAAATCTCTATCCTTCCCTTCTACTTGACCACAGATTTTGCCTAAAAATCCTTTCCTCGACGGACCCAGTAAAATTGGTCCATTGGATGCAGCCTTGTTCCTCCAAGACAGCTCTTCTCTGAAAGCTGGCAATTCCCTCATGAGCTCAACATTTTGCTCCACAGTTTTAGCAAATCCTAGACCTGGATCAGTGATCATCCGCCAGGATGGTATGCCGGCATACTCTGCAGACGTAAGACTGGATGCAAGTTCTGCAGCCACTTCGGAGCACACGTTGGAGTACTGCGTGTTGAGCTTGTTCTGCATGGTAAGAGGATTACCTCGCATGTGCATGCTCACGTAGGGTACCCCGAGTTTTGCCACCGTTTTCCACATCTCAGTATCTAGAGTTCTGCATTGAAGGAAGTAAGCATTGATATGCTCGGTTAGACTTTTGCTCAGAGAACAATATATACATTAGTTAACAGCAAAGACGATAGCCATAACACAACCAGGTTCAAAAGCCCTTTCTTTCAGACTAAAACAATCCTAAACCAAACATGTTAAGTAGGGAGGAGAGCGTCAGCCAGTAATCAAGCACACTTAAACATTGTTCAGAGAATCCGGAATCCCACAGACAAACTCAACCTGAAAGGCTGTATTGCACGTTCTATCAGAAACATCTGTAGGGTCAACAGATCGTCAATGGCTGCTTTTCATAGAGGAGTGGAGTTTGAACACACTGGAAATACAGGATCAAGAATGAAGCACATTCTTGGATCTCATAGTTCCAGTGTCCACTCATCTACCATCTCATACGGTAGATCCTTCTCAACAAGTTGGTGCGAGCAATGTTCTCAACTTGCACATGTCGTAATCAGATAAACGTTGTGCAAGAGCTTACCCTCCAGAGACATCGTTGACAATATGAACCCCTCTTAACACTGCTGCTTCAGCTACTCTTGCATCGAACGTATCCACAGAGAGACACACTCCTTCCATGTCCGAGACTGCTACGAGACCCTCTAAAATAGGTAGAAGGCGGTCAAGCTCCTCCTCAGTTGTTAGTCTCCTAGCTCCGGGCCGAGTGGATTGAGCCCCAAGATCGATGAAATCTGCCCCTTCACTAACCATTCTCTTGACCTGATCCAATGCGCTCGCCAAGCTAACGAATGATCCACCGTCACTAAAGCTATCAGGGGTAATATTTAGTATACCCATTATGTGGGTTCTCTGACTCCAATCCCACAATTTATTTCCTAGTGGTAAGACTCTTTTAAGTCCTCCTTTGCCCACACAAGTTTCTCCACCAAACGAGTCCCTCCAAGCTTTCTGGACCTCTCCACCTTCTATTGAGGGATGGCTTATCCATCGTCCAGGATGGACCTCGACTGCTTTTGGGCCTAACAAATCTACCAATGGAGCTAACACAAATGGGCGTTCTAATATTAATGGGTGAGGTATTTGCAGGGTCTCCGTCGCAAGCGTCAAAGATCCGTAGTAAAGTATATCGAGATCAATAGGTCGAGGACCATAGCGTACCCCACCTTGTATCCTACCCAGTTCTCCTTCGATTTTTTTCAATTCTCGTAGAAGAGCATGGGGAGCTAGTCGGGTGGTAGCTTTGACAGCAGAGTTGAGAAAAGAAGGTTGATCAGTCATGTAAGCAGCCGCACTTTCATACAAAGAAGCGTGCCCTGTCACCACTATCTCTGCCTTCCTCAGCAGTTCCAAAGCTCTGTTGAAGTTGTCCACTCGATCACCTACGTTGCCTCCGAGGGCAATAACCACCTCTTCTTCCGGTCGAGGATCAAGTGACGCTGCATTGGAGTGTTTATTATCTTCCAGATTTGAACCAGCATTGAGCGATGACACGCCCTGCCTGGACAGGAAATGCAGAGACCAAGGAGACAAGACCGTCATTAAATAGTAGCTTAACACATCGAATCCAAAGACCTGAACCACGCTCTTCATAGACGTATTTGAGTAGGTTGTGCATGAAATTAGTTTGCCCAGTCTTCATTGTTTGTCTGTATGCCTCTAAGAGATCTGAGACGGAAACAAAAAATCCGTTCCCCTCTGCGGGGTTGCAGATCTTCATTAGAGAAACATGAAACTGAGCTGGAAATAGACACTTGAGACAGTGGAGAGCAAAAGGCGTAGAAAAAGAAAAAGAAATTAAGTGCCAATTCACTGACGCTTCGCACTCTGGATTTACTGCCAAGCACATGAACTGCGAAGAAAAGATGTTGCGGCAACTAGCATCTTTCAAGAATGTCCTATATAAGTCGAACTCGAAATTAACGCATTCCATTCAGTTTCTGTTATTACAGTACAATTAAGGAACCATTGAAGGAAAATTGAAAAACCAGAGTGCTCCACTAATCATGCACCAGAATCGAGTGTCAAAGAATGAGGAGAGCAGCACCTGGTCAGAGTTGCGTCGAATGACCTCCATGGAACATCCTCTCATTAGCTGCACAGAAAGAACTGTTATGAGCAGATTGCAGCACAGGTTACCCCGACATAGAAGAAATTGGAGTACAAATAAACAATCCACATTTTATCTCCGTCTATGATCAACGGAAGGCAAGCTGTCGCCGTGTGTTTCTCTATGTATAAAGAAAGAATTGCTCATGACACAAAAAACATCTTAATTCACACAAAACCTCAGGGTTTGGGGCATTCTCCGCAACAAATTGTTACCTCGGATGAGAGGCCGGGGATCTCTCTGATTGCGGACGTAGTGGGCCATTTTGAGAAAGCTCGCTGCTGCTTCCGGGAAGCAACTGCACGGGCAAGAGCTCCCGCTGTATTCTTCCACATTGTGACTCCAGAGAGTCCTAATCAGCCAATTTCTCCTCTTGCTGCCCAATTTGCAAACTCTCTATCTCCCTCTAGTCTCCACCTCAACATCAACAGGATCGATTCAAAGATGTGGTCGACAAATCTGCTCCTCCTCCTCCCCACTCTGTTCTCTTCCCAAAACCCTCCCGTCAACACCGGGTAACCGACCACATCCGGTCCCGAAGTTCCAGGATGACCGTCTCAGCTCGACGCCTTTCGAACCGGAACAAGCCGGTTCTCAAGTATTCGCAAGTACTCAAGGACCCGGTCAATGGTCCACCGTCGAAGGGTTCTCTGTCAAAAGCCGTTCAGTGACGAGAACTTATCTTTCTGGAATCCTCTTAGGCCGGCTTTCTGTGGGTCAAAGTCCACCTTAGCTAAGACGAGTCTCAAATGGATATGGTTGACAATCGGTTAAAATAATTTTAAATGCTTGTATCGCATGTACCACATGGCGTCTGTTTGAAGCTCACTGAAGTATAGAAACTCTTAAATACATTCAGTCGACTCTCGATAAACTGTAGCGCTTCGGCCTCGGCCCGGAGTTTTCAATTTCAGAGCTATTGAACTTTAACCAATGAATATATTGTTTTTAAATGGCTGTTGTCGAACGTAGGGGTATGGCGGTAAGTGAAATTCGGATAGAAAAGTTGTACGAAAGTGTAATTCATCCTAAGACTCTTTAGAATTAATTTCTGATAAATTCTGAAAGGTAGATTCAAATAATTTCCATTAGCAGACGGACAAGTTCTGTCTCGAAGGCAGCGTGTAGATAGTTTCTCGTTTTTCTTTGCAGGTACGAGTGGTGCCCAAGCTGCATTGATGAGTGTAGCACCTTTTGGTTCTACTGAAGTTCAGTGCAATTGTTTGAGATTTTCACTAATGCAAGTCGCACTTATCGAAAGTCGTCTGTAACCCCGTTCACAGAATAAGTCTTTGTTGTGAACCGGTCTAAACAATGTCTTGTGTCTCCTAATTGGCAGTGTAAGCGAAGAAGAAGTCTTCGTTGTGAATCCCGTCTAAAGCGTCTAACAATGTCTTTGAGTCTCCTCATTGGCAGTGTAAGCGAAGAAGAAGTCAAATGTCCATACGCTGATGATGGTTGAAACAAAGACTAAGAACAAGTCAACCATTTCTGTTGTGTAGTCTCTTACTAATACCAACCAGGGCATCTAAATTAGACTCTGCTTGGAATGTTTTAGAGCTTTGTCTTTACGGTACTGGAGGTATCTCCATATCCGAATCACATGAGGTGGATGTTGTACTTTAGAAAGAGCCGTGGATGCCAAACGAAGGTGAGATAGCTCAAGTTTGTCGTTTTTTTTCTCTCTCTCTCTCTATATATATATATATATATATATATATATATATATATATATATATATATATATATATATATATATATATATATACATTAATTGGCAGAAAGAAGATTTTCATGAATAATACTATCCAACTACAGGTTACAAACATGCAGATAATGACCGCACCCAAGCTGACTGGATTCATACTTCTTTTTTGACGATCTCTCCATCTCTTTGTCGGTCCTTTGAAGCTTTTGGAAGTCCTGACTGGTCAAACTATGGGAAACTTCAGCCCCTTTCGTCTCATTCCTTCTTATTTTGATGTCCTAAGGGAGGGTGGATGGTCAAATTGGTGTACATATAGAGGTTGCTTGAGGACCTACGTGGATATGATGCCCAAATAACGTTGTAGGGGAGAAGCTCTTCCTTTAAAAGCAAGCAAAATGCATCAATATTCTTTGTCTTCATGTCAATAAACGATTGGTGCCGAAGGGATACTTTTCTCTCCTTTCCTCTTTAAAAGAAAGGCACTCATATTCGCTTGTATAAAAGGAGAAGTCAAATCAAATCTTGGGTTCCCCCCCTAGACCAACATAGATTTCATTCTGTGTGAATTTTCTCCACACCCTGGAGATATCATCCCACATCCTTCCCAGAATTCAAGAGCGTCGACACCTATAGGGGGTCCTCTTCTTTGTAGACAACAATGCATGTCTATGCTGTCGTAACTACCTACAAGGGTGGCAATGGTAGGTCAGTTTTATAATGCGAGTTCTGACCTTCACATCCTCGAGGTTCAGGAAAGGGGTTTTTTGTACCATATTTAGATCTGCCTCGACGTCGACCCGGTAATCCTTGAATACAATGGTATTTTACACCTGACAAATCTTGCACTCTACCTCCTCTAACCATAACCACGGCAAACGGTAATCTTGCAAACTATGACCTTCGCCGGGAATGTAAGCAATTATTTCATCTCGATTGATTGAACATACTTTACCTACAGAAGAAAACCTATCCCTGCTTTCAAAGATTCGCAAACTTGAGAGATACTTATTGAACCAACGTTTCTTTGATATCTCTACCCTACGAGTAGCTCCTGTATGTGGAAGTTTGGCTCCTTCGTGAAACAGGGATTTCTCCGTCTCTACATGATTGTCCGGTGTCGTGACTTCTTAACCACCTCAGACGCAACCGACCAAAAAGCGTATACAGCATCCTTTTCTCGGACGTAATGCTCTGGTTCATTCCATCTCCAAATGGCTGAAGACGAAGAACAACAAGCTGGTTCTTTTTGGGCTTCTAGATGATGTGATACCCCAGATGTAGGACCTGAAAGAAGGTAACATGATGGAGATCATCCTAAATCACGACCGCCAATTAGTAGATTCCTAATCATAAGTAAGAACCCAAAAAGTGTGGTATGCCATGTCGTTACTTCTACAGTCATTCGACGAGCTGCCTGCGTGCCTGCAAACGGAGAACTTTGAGGATCGCTACCACGAACTGAGAGCCTCTATATCCTAAAGGTATCTCCATTAACTTTGTTCGCCGTGCATAGGATTTGCTAGGATGGTAATTCAAGTTCTAGTGTACCCACCATGGCCTATCGGAATTGGAAGGAAACATTAGCCGTGATGATTGAGCAAAGCTAATGGACGCAATAAAGCGAATGAGTTATTTATTGTCTTGCAGGGGGCATGATTAAAAATTGCAATGATTCCCCAGCCATGTAACCAACTACATCTAACCTAATCCATCCACACTGCTTCGGCTGTACGGGCCGAAGATCCACGAAGAGTTAAAATACTCATGACGGTCGAATCGATGACGGATCAGTTAACATTGAGTGGAAGGGGGCCCCCCCATGGAGGAGGGATGGATGGAGCGGAAGAATTCGAGCGAGGACTGGAAACGATTGGAGAGCGAGCGTTCCCGAGGAGCAGAGGTTTACTTGACGGGGGTGGGGCACCGTCAGAAATGACTTACCCGCATCTCCAACCGAGGGAGAAGGTAAACACTGCCAGCGTGTCGGGAGAAAGCTCGAAAGGCCGATCGGAGTGGAGCATTGGTACACTTAGCATCCCCGCTGGTCTTGCGTTTCTTTGACCGGTAACCTGTTGGGCGAGGTAGGGTTGAGTGTTAGCCCGGTGACCACTGAGTAAGTTTCCTGGAACGGGAAAGTGGAGGGTGAATGAATGGACCTTTTCGATTCCACTGAGGGATGATTGCCCACGAGGAAGCCTGGCAACAAAGGGGTTGGCGTATACGGTATAGGGGAGAGCTCTAATTACGAGTATTATGACAATGGAGCAGTGAAGACTGTGCACTGTACCTGAAAGTGAGCTTGTCGATTTGCCACACATCTCCGAGGGCGACGATCGGACGGTGCCATGGAGGAATAGAATGAGGTGGACGAAACCTTTGGTGCAGAAGACTGAAGCGAATCTAGGTTTCTACCCTGCGGCAAAAGGGGTAATGGCACATTTGACTTTGTTTTGCAACTTCCCACTCAACTGTGCAGCTGGCTGGGTGGCCCGGGCTGGAGAAGGTTCGTTCACCGTGCATTGAACAAGGGGATTTGTATACTGGCTGGAAGCCATTACCGTGGCAGAAAGAGGGGAGGAAAAGGAGATCCCGAGCCTATGGGAAGAATTGAAGAGAGCGTCACTGCGGATAGCAAGGAAGGGCGCTGTTTTTGTTTTGCGTTGTTTGTTGTGGATTTATGAGCTAAGGAGATTTTGTCGGGAAATCGTTGTCTATATTGGGGCTGCTTGCTTTTGGTGAGTTTTGGCTACTGTAGTCGCAGTCTGCAAGGAGAGAGAGAGAGAGAGAGAGAGAAGGGAAGGAAGGAAGGGAGGGAGGGATGGACAGAGTCCGCTGCTTAAGAGTTGCGATGAGAGATGGCCGCATGTGAAGTTCTATAGTTGGAATCACCTGTTCAGGGAGAGGGAGAGAGATAGAGAGAGAAACGTGCAGGTGTTGATCTTATCGCCAGAGATAACAGTCTCTGGTTTCCTCCGACCAGCTGTGTTAAGAGTCTTGTTAGGGTGTGAGAGGGAGAGAGAAGCGACCGTTTGACCGCGGTAGAAGTCTCTCGAGAAATGAGCAAAGGACATTTGAAGCGGCCATGCTTTGTCAACAACCGTATATACTACAGGAGCTGAAGAAGAAATACTTCTTATGTACAGAGTACAAATTTCAACGTGCGAGCTCAGAGGGAGTCTCCTGGCTCGTCTCCGAGATTGAACCAGTATGCTGGAGCTGAAGCAGGCATTTCCTTGTTGCTGTGCAGTCTATGCCTTGATCAGGAATAGTGAATAGAGCAGGAGCAGGACCTACGGGGACAGAATGAGTACAGGTAGGCCGTGTTCCACTCTGAAGGGAAGGAAGCAGTATCGTGAGCTGAACGGATAGGCAAAGTTCGGGCCAGAAGTTCGTCCGCACATTGAGAAATTTTTCATTGGAACAAGCAGCAGCGTGGTACCCCGTGTTTACTGCGGGAAGAAAATGACTCGTAGACTAGTCGAAATAGGTAAGGATATGGTAGGGGAGCGCCATCCGACAACACTTTTTGACGGGGCACTCTTCACTTGGAAGATTAACGACCATGTGTTGTAAGAGGTTCACTGCTTCAAATGTAGCAGGTGCTCGACGACATGAAGAGTGGACTATCTGTGTACACTGTTGGCAGTGGCAGTGGCTGTATACTTGCGGCCTTATCTCAGCGTCTTTATCCCCTAAAGTTTATGGCAGACAAAATGTCTTGCTAGTGTAGTATCTCCACTCGAGCTGGAAGCTATAGTTGCCAGGAGACTGATGCAGAGTGAATGTAAAGGATTTGCGAAACCTTGACATTGGAAGCTCTTACCTCGAGAGCATTTGGAAAATTAAGAGAAATAGGAGTGCAAACGCTGCAGCGGTAGAGGAGTTCAACAATCTGTGATGTGCAATTACAGACTGCGGACCTGGAGTCGTGGTTTAGAAAAATGGGACCCGATAATCGACGCTATAGGATTTGGATATCACGCTTTACTCGCTGAGAAGAGTATAAAGAACGGGAGCTGCGGTTAGAGATTAGGAGAAGAGTAGCAAGGCACAATGATTTCCAAGGGCTTGTTTGGGTGGTCGCCTCCCCACGTACAGCCTCTGACTCCTGTATCTGAAGTATCCGAGCCACCGGAGTCACCATCCCCTTACTTAGACTTTGGATCGGAACAAATACAGCTAGATGATGATCCCCAAGGTGAAGAGCTGGACGGGGCTGAGCAACCGCAAGCTGCCGTTCCGTTCTTAAAGTTGTTTGTGTATGCAACGCCATTGGATTGGTTGCTTATGGGCCTCGGTTTTGCTGCGGCAGTAGCGCATGGTGTGGCTCTACCTCTCTTTCTTCATGTTTTTGGGAAAATCATTAATCTGTTTGGCAGTTACCGTCGGGACTTCGAGGGTGCTAGCGACGTGGACTACTTAAACGACGAGTGTTCTAAGGTATGGATGATCAAGGACTCTCTTCGGCGTAGTCTTACTCCATTCTTCGAACTCTCCAGAGTGATTTCTTTGTATTTCTTGACATGCACATGTCAGCCCATCTCAGAGCGCAGGCAGTCTTGGACCGACACCATCCCTTCACTGCCCGGATAGCGTTAATCAGCACATCTTTTCCCGTCGAAGTCGCAACCAGGATTGCGCTTTTTCCTCTAATATCCCCTGCTTTGGCCGCCGCAAAGTCCATTCTCCCACCAGTTGAGCCATTCATCTCAATACTGGGGAAATTTCGTATTGGAAGTAGTGGCCAAAGCTGAACACGCTATTGGGATGAAGTATTCAAGATTTCGACTAGTTACTCCCTATTAACGTCAGATACCGCATTTCTCTGCCACTCTTTGCGCTGGAATCACTTTTCGGCGATCCGAATCAGGCTGCAAGTGTGGCAAACATTAAATAAGTATAAACTTAAGGTTTCGCGCGATAACCTTTTTCTGGCGAGATGTGGAAAAGGCGAAGGTTAATCGTCACCCACATTGGTCATGGAGTTAAACAAGAAAGCGACTGTACAAAAGCAGTGTGTTAACTGGTGACAGGCTACTGATCTTATGGGTTTCGCAGATTTGTACGTTCGCAGACATAGCCAGGTCAAAATTTGATTAGATGGGGGATGGCGTTGGTTCTAAGCCTTAAAATAATCAGAGGTCACATCACTTCATCAGCATAGCAACTCTAACCAACGATAACTATGCGATAATTTTTGCCTGTCAAATGTTTGAGTGGCGGGAAGTCAGTGTAATGGAAATTGCTGGCTGTTTTGATGAACTAATGAGTAAATGTCACTTTTAATGCAGTACGCGCTTTACATTATATACATTTCTGGAGGAGTTCTTTTGGCCGGTTGGATAGGTAAGTGGCATCTGGAGTTGAAGTTTCTACTTGTTTTCCATTTGCTAAACTTAGAGAAGCTTAGGATAGATGCCAAGACACCAACTCCTTGTAACGTGATCTATGAATTCTTAGATCAGAGAACATTATCCTTATGCTAGTTAGTTCAATATGTCAAGGCATAGTTTAAATGAGGCGTCAGCATTTGCTCAATGTTCTGCTGCTTCTCTTCTGCAGAAATTTGTTGCTGGATTTATACTGGGGAGCGACAAGCTGCCGTGATCCGGTTAAAGTATGTTCAAATCCTGTTGAAACAAGACATGGCGTTCTTCGATACATACGGGAGCCGAGGAAGTATTGTTAGCCAAGTTTCAAATGACGCTCTTCTTGTACAATATGTGCTGAGTGAGAAGGTACCCAGGGACTTTGCACCTTGATTTGGCCTTTTATTAACATAAGTACTGGGTGAAAAACTGCAGTCAAGGGCCCTTCTTTGTAACTGCCGATGAAAGCTGGCTTCCAAAGATTGTAATGGTCGAAGCACACTTTTTATCAGATTTTAGAAAGTCGATGAAAGCGGAAGCCATCATCGCACATATCCTATTTGTCCTGGAGGTGCTAGTAATGACCCCAATATTTTGGCGTCCACTGTTTTCAGGTTGGCAATTATGTTCACAACATGGCAACCTGCATTTCCGGGTTCGCTGTTGGATTTGTCAATTGTTGGCAGATTGCACTCCTGACTCTAGGCACTGCCCCGCTAATTGTTGCTGCTGGTGGTATCTCCAACCTCTTCTTGAATCGGTTGGCTGAGATGGTCCAAGAAGCCTATGCCGAAGCGGCTGCCATAGCTGAACAGGTGCTCCCTCACTTCTCTGTGAGACACTTCTGTCGTTTATCTTTTTGTCAATGTTGTTGCACAAGTTTGGAGTCAGTATTACTCACGAAGTTTGCATCCGAGCTAATGTTAGAATAGCCAAGTTCTCTTAAGGGAGACAATATATAGGGAACCGTTCGTTGGCAGCACGAGTTCTTACCGTCCTTGTTTCCTCTTGTTCTTGATTACAGGCAATCTCTTACGTCCGCACTGTATACTCTTTTGCAAACGAGAACACGGTGAAGTATTCGTATGCAAACGCACTGCAAGCTACCTTAAGATATGGCGTCCTGATCAGTCTTGTACAAGGGGTGGGACTTGGGTTCATCTACGGAATCGCTCTATGTTCTTGCGCTTTACAGTTTTGGGTTGGAAGGTTCCTCATCAGGAAACATGGTGTCACTGGTGGAGAAATAATTGCAGCCGTTTTTGCAATAATCCTGAGTGGCCTGTAAGCATCTCTGCCTACTCTTTAAAATTGGTCAGTAGGTGTTGTTGCATTTTCTTGGTTTCGTGTATGAAGCACACAAGGAATACCCAATACTTTTCAAGAAAATGTGATAGAAGTAAGGCCTATCCTAAGAAAATTTCCAACTATATTAATGATCTTTGTTGGAATTAGTATTAGCAAGATCACATATAATAGTAGACTTTCACAATTCAATGCGCTGACTAATAAAGACACTGACACACGCTTGTTGCTGCAGAGGTCTGAATCAGGCTGCTACAAATTTTCAAGCGTTTGATCAAGGCCGCATTGCTGCCCACAGACTGTTCGACATGATCAGCCGCATCATGCCACCTCCTGCACCAACACCGGAAGCAAAAGTCCTCTCAGAAGTCCAAGGAACCATAGAGTTAAGAAATGTTTATTTTAGCTACCCATCGAGTCCTGATATTCCTATCTTAAGTGGTTTGTACCTTACCATACCGTCACGAAAGACTGTGGCGCTTGTCGGGAGCAACGGGTCAGGCAAGAGCAGTGTTATTTCGTTGATCGAGCGCTTCTATGATCCAACTCTAGGTATGTTGGGATTAGTCAACAATTACGTATGCGTGTCATCTTTGTTGTAAGGTCGGAATGTACTATCTCATTGCCAGAACTTTTACTGGAAACAGATATGCTTTGTATGTAATTGTTGCTTAGACGACGATAACTGATGGGCTTAATATAAGATTGGGAAGCAGAGAAGCGTGGGACTGCGGGGTACTGGTAGCAGTAAATTAACTGAGACTAAAGTATGCAGCCATCTAAAATGCAGTTAGTTGTAGGTGATCGGTGTAAATACCCCTTTTGTGCCCTAAAGGAGTCTTGGGTTTTCCTCGAGGGGGACATTAAGTGTTATGGACGTACGTACATCTTGGTCGAAGAGAGCGAGACGACGATAGACATGAGGGGTTACGGAATTGGATTGTCCCCATTTTAAGCGGTATGTTTGTTGGAACAGGTGAAGTTCTGTTGGATGGAGAGAACATCAAGAACCTGAAAGTTGAGTGGCTAAGGAGCCAAATTGGCCTAGTGAGCCAAGAAGCAGCTCTTCTTGCCTCCAGCATTCGTGATAACATACTGTACGGTAGGATTGCAAGTATTGATGAGATCGAAGAGGCGGCAAAGATGGCTCATGCACATACATTTATTAGCTCGCTTCCAGAAGGATACGAGACACAGGTAAAACTCTTAGCGATAGACTAGTGAGCCTGATCAAGTAATGTCCAATAACGGTCAAAGATTCTGTGAAATTGTCTGAAGCCTGACCTAAACATCAAGATCCAGTTTGGGACTGGAGCCAGCCCAATATGTTCGAGTTGGTATCCACCATATGCATAGTACCTGCAAGCAAATAGGAGGGATGTGATGCTTTTGTTGATCAGCAAACATTCATACTTGTACGTTTGAGATGGTTGTGGCCAGTTCTTTTGATGGCCAGTTCTTTTGATGGTATTACCTTCTCGGTTCGCAGGTTGGTTATGGAGGCCTTGTTCTTTCTGAAGAAAAGATGTTGAAACTTGCAATAGCCAGAGCTGTGCTCAAGAACCCGCCCATTCTTCTCCTTGATGAGGCCACAAGTAATCTTGACGCTGATGCGGAAAGGAGTGTTCAAGAAGCCCTTGACATACTCATGTTAGGACGGTCCACGGTTGTGATAGCTCATCGACTCGCCAGTATCCGCAATGCAGATGTTATTGCAGTTCTCCAGGAAGGCCTTCTTGTGGAGCATGGAACTCATGATGAGCTTATCAGGGTTGATGGATCATATGCTGACCTTATCCGCTTTCAGGAGACGGCTAAACCTGCCAGAAGGTACACATTTTCTGAAGGAAGCACATGTTTGGTCTCTGTTAGATGACGCTTATCCACAGCAAAGAGGCATTCTTACGTGGTCTGTTGCATGTCCCAACGTCCCATGTCTTTTGAAGGATTCCCTGAAGTTTGGTACCGCATATAACAACATATTGTATTGGATTACAGGAATGTACAGTAGTGTCAAACCACATGAAATCCTAGGGGGCTTGCACATGTTATTAGGTTAACAGTTAGTTTTGTTTACTGCTATGATATCTTCTCCCTATTTAGTGAAATCTGAGGTTGATTCCCATGCTCCTGGCTTCAGCACTTCTGAGTTTAGCAGAGCAGAAGAGGTCTTGTATGTCTTGTAGAAAATTTTGTTTGGTATTCAGACAAGGTTGGCTCACTCTATAAATTCTACCTTGCAGGTCTCGAAGATTTGATGTGTCCCCATTCCCGGTCTCGGATCAACTGTCGCCTCCTTCGACAGCACCCCGAACTGCCTCCCCGCCGCTGTGCAAGTCTCCTTCTCTCAAAAGACAGAATGGTGTAAGATTACCGGACTTTGCCAAGTTGATCGAATCTCCTCCAAATCCAAGTCCACCTCCGGGCAAAAAGCACGACAGCAGCGATTTTTCGTCAGATTCTTTTGACAAGAATATGGGTCTCAGTGCTCCTGCTATCAGGTGGCATGAAAATCCTGATACACCATCTCTTCAAACTCTGAATATCGAGGCACAGCCATCAGTTCAAACTCAGGAACCTCATTCTCCGAAAAACTCGTTTGAAGCTATCAAGACCTCCTTTGAAGGACCTCTCAAGAACCTGGAAGTTCCTTCCCTTCCTCCTCTTGATGTTCGGCCTCATCAGAGGCAAGCCTCGAACATGTCTGATCCAGAATCACCTGTATCTCCTCTCTTAACGTCGGACCCACGTCGAGAGCGATCCCATTCAAAGAACTACACGAGGACGATTTCAGAGCTTGTTGAGACTGAAGAGAAACATGAGCCACCAGAGGTGTTCCACTCAGAAAAGCCTTCTTTAATGAGGCTCGCCAAGCTTAGTTCTCCCGAATGGTTTTGTGCCCTTTTGGGCAGCTTAGGCGCCGCGCTCTTCGGTTCCTTCAATCCCCTGTTTGGTTTTATCCTTTCCGAACTTGTACATACTTACTATAATGCTCAAGGGGAAGATTTAAGGAGGCAAGTGAGCAAGTGGTGCCTGATCATCATGGGCATGGGGATTGTCACCGTAGTCGTCAATTTCCTCCAACACTTTTACTTCGGTATCATGGGAGAGAAGATGACGGAGCGAGTGCGGAGGTTGATGTTTTCAGGTACAATATACCTTCATGTTCCTCAAACTACTTAGCATTCATAAGGCTACAATGGCAAACAGAAATTTAACATCAACGAATAGTGAGACAGCTCCAAGTGTTTCCTGATTTGGTTGAGTGGAGCTGAATTCAAATCCCGAATAAACAAGAGCGTAGGTGATGTGTAACAAACGAAGCCCTTTCAGGCAATCATGTTTTGGCCTTCACGATGTTATAATAGCTGTTGAAGACTCGCCAACAATCGTTTGTTTGTTATGAACAGCTATATTACGTAACGAGGTTGGTTGGTTTGACAAGGAAGAGAACAGCATCGATGTGCTTTCCATGCGTCTAGCAAATGATGCTACGTACGTCCGGGCTGCTTTCAGCAACAGATTGTCGGTGCTCATACAGGATGCCACATCTATTTTTGTTGTTCTTCTGGTGGGAATGTTGATGGATTGGCGTCTTGCAGTTGTTGGACTGGCAACTTTCTTTCCTCTGACATTTGCTGCAGTTACACAGGTATTGGCTTGCTGCATTCTATTTATCTTCTAGCTTTGCGCTGTCATCTGAAGTTCGAGTCTTTCAACTCTTCTCTTCGAGAACTTTTCGATCTCGAAGCAGAAGTTAGATTTGACGAAGATTTCATGTTTTCTTCCTTGATGACCAGGAGCAAAATTTGTTAGTATTCATGCCTATTTGAAGTCCACGTGTGGATTTTAACTTTTTGGGTATCAACGTCTGCAGCAACTTTGGATGATGGGCTTTTCTGGTGACATCCGTGAAGGACACAGCAAAGCTCGTCGAGTGTTGGAAGAGGCCGTAGCAAACATTCACAATATTTTTGCATTCAACGCAGAAACAAAGGTGTTGCATCTGTTTAGGCAGCAAATGAGAGTTCCGCTTTGGCGCAGCTTTGTTCGAGGTCAAGTTAGCGGACTTGTTTTTGGCGTCTCGCAGTTCTTCTTATTCGCCTCCAATGCCATGGTTCTTTGGTACGCTTCAAGGCTTCTCAAGCGTCATGCGGAATTCCAGCAATCTGAATTCCCTCGACCTCTCAGAGGATATCTCGTGTTCACCTTCGTAAGTTTTGTGATGATTGAAGCCTTCGGCCTGGCTCCCTTGATCCTCAAACGGCGCTATTCCATTTTGCCTGTTTTTGCGATTATCGACAGAAAGCCAAAAGTGGAAAGCGAAGATCATGTTGGCATGAAACCTAATCAGATTGCTGGGCGCATAGAGTTCCAGGATGTAGAGTTTATGTATCCAACAAAGCCAGAAATCGTGATATTACACAATTTCAATCTGAAGGTGGAAGCTGGACAAACGGTGGCAATTGTTGGAACTGCTGGATCAGGGAAAACTTCTGTTCTGTCACTGATGGAACGGTTCTATGAACCTCAGTACGGTCGCATATTGTTGGATGGTAAAGACGTGAAACTGGTGAACGTGCGGTGGCTGCGGAGTCATATGGGACTCGTCCAGCAGGAGCCTGTGCTTTTCTCTACTACTATTAGAGAGAACATTATGTATGCACGACCGAATGCCACAGAAGCGGAGATGACAGAAGCTGCGAGAATTGCCAATGCTCATCATTTCATCTCCAGTTTACCACATGGCTATGATACACATATTGGAATGAGGGGTTTGCAACTTTCTCCTGGGCAAAGACTTCGTATTGCCATTGCCAGAGTCGTCCTGAAAAACCCACCTATTCTTTTGATCGATGAGGCCTCTTCGGCTGTGGAGGCTGATTCTAATCGAGTGGTACAGGAAGCTCTAGACCAGCTTATCATGGGTAGCAGAACTACGATTGTTGTTGCTCACCGTCTTGCCCTTTTACGCCGGGTGGATGTTGTCGCGTTGTTACATGATGGACAGATTGTGGAAGAAGGTAGCCATGATACTCTTATGACCAAGCTCGGCCTCTATGCCCGCCTCATGCAACCCCAATTCAATAGAAATCTTCGGCAACATAGAAGTTCATAATTCAATTCTATTTATGTTAAATTTACTGGTTGCTCGCTGCCGGAAGCTTATGGCAGCAAATCAATTTTGTGGGCATTTTAGATGGAAGATTTAGTTTTCTAGATGGTTTAAATATATTCGTTTGTCGAAGAGGCCGTTGCTTGTTCCATCATGTAAGTTAAATTGTTGAATTAGAACAGATCTGCCCCCAGTGTCCTGTTTGCTCGTCTAATATAGAGGACTCCACATTAGCCAGCTACTGTATGTATAGCACTGGAAAGATAAGCATCTTCCAGATTCCTTTAGTACAGAACAAGGATACGTGCCTCTGTTAGGAATTTGTTGGAACTATACGGAGGCATGAAGTGATGTGTTTGCGAGAGTATCCTCGGGATATTCACCACGAAATTGACCTCGGAAGATGCCATGCGATGGAAAGCTCTCATGAAACTTCTGTTGTTCTTCATCTGACTTTGTATAGCATGAGAGAGAGAGCATCTTGCAGATTCCTACAGTGACAGTGCACTACAAAAATACGATCCTTTGTTAGTACTACTTTGGAAGCCTATGGGGGCATGGAATGAAAGTCTTCGCGAGAGAGCATCAAACAGACATTCACCCGAATTTGGCCTTCGAGAATGCTATTCAATGGAGAACTCTCAATTACTTGACTTGGCATGTAGATCTTTAGGGGGCGGGGCTTGATGTAGATAGGGGTCCCCTATGCCTTTTCCTTGCAAGGCTTGATGGGGGTCTTCCCATCCTTCTGGTTATCCTACGTGGTCGCCTCTCCCCTTGTAGATCGTTCCTTGTATTTGAGGCTCGGTTCAGTGCAGAGTGTAGAGAAATCTTCGTGAGAGTGAGGGTACAGGCCGAAGCCCAATCTTAACTCATAGTGGATGTCACGTCGCGCTCGAGTTATTAGCCTATCCACCTAAATTGCAAAGCACATCCAACGAGGTTGTCACTAGGGGTTAAAATCCTGGCGAGACAGCTCTGCAGCTCTTCAGCTCTTTGATGCCGGCCTGATCGGTGTACCTGTGATTCAGGACGGTTCTGTTGATTAACACCCCCCCTCTGACGTGTTGCTTTTACCTTGGTGATTGTTGTAAATCAGACTTTTACCTTAGTGCTTCTTGTAAATTAGACTAGAGGATTAGGAATTCGTTTGGACACAGCAGGAATGGAGATACAAGTTACATACAGCTCTGGAGATATACATTACAGATATCCTTCGCGGTAGCCTCTCCCAATTCATTGACATATAAATTTGCATTTGTTATTTGGACTTGTATCATTTGTTTCCCGTGGATATGGATGATCAGCGCACTCGTTGAATCTCCTCTTATGTAGAACGCGGTTGAAGCTGTCGTGGAGATACACCTGTACTCTATTGGTTTTAGTTGTTATTGTGGTTGTAATGTGTATGGAGTTGATCTTGGTAAAGGAAAATCCGTTATTTGTTTATTTATTTATATATTCACACAATGAACACAAGCGATATTTCTATGATGTGCATTTTCATCGTTTTTTTTTTGTTAAATCATTTTGACATTCCAAAGTTTACTAACCATGATAAATCTAATAAGTGTCTAGTTATCATAATTTCTTTGGATAACGTACATGTCATTTATGATCTGTTGAATCATTTTGATACTCAAAAAATTCCTAACTACGTTGTATCCAACAAGAATTTGATTACCACCATCACATTTGGATAAGATACAAATGGATTGACAAAGGATACTTATGTAGCATATGCTAATTGGGTATTCCCGATTTGAAATATTACTATACTAATATATTTCTTTCCTGATCTCCCATCTAAATGACTGTTTAATCAATCTCTTATAAATTCCTCAGCATCGGACATTGAATATGACTTGGAGTCGGTGAAAACTAAGCAGTCAGTCATCTTCATACTCACCTCCCTCACCATATCCAAAGTTATGGCCGGAGAAAACTCTTGATCAATGATTCTTCTCAAGCGCACACAGATGATAAAAAGAAGGATGGGAAGACTCCATCCAACAATCCATAAGGGAAAATAGAGTTAAGTTTCAGTAACATCGAAATGAGAAACTTGTCCTACTGCACGTATGGATAGTCTATCGCGTAGAGCCATAGTTTACCCATATTTTTAAGTAAACGAAGTTATCGTCGATGGCACGTTTTTCGGTAAGCTTCATGCCTTGAGAGGTGCAGTTGTCCTTCTTCTGGACAGGGAAAGGGGCGGCACGAAATCATCAGCAAGCCCGGTAAGCGCGAGAAAACATCAGTTGGGATTTCCCTGCTTCCAAGACCGTCTCAGCAAGAGCTACAAAATGCACGCTCCATTCAACGAGAGATAATCATCTCCCATTATGGATCCTGAAACCTCGCATCAGAGATAAGAGATAGGTATTTTGTGCAAGTAATAGTCACTTCAATATAAAAAGACACTCGTCAAAGTTGAATCTCACTAGAGTCCTGATGTGAGGTAACGAACACTTTAGTTAGGAATTTTTAATTGTGAAACTTGACAAGATCCCGTTGAGAATGCTCCGCTAAAAAATTCCAGCTTGCTCTTGTGATAGCTTTGTATTGCGCGTATATATGAGATAAGATGTATTTTGCAAGTAGATGATGCTTTGACGCTTTATATTTTTTGTAAGTTTTATTGTAAATAGTTGATGCTGTGAACGCCTTGCTTTATGTGGTCTGTGTGGCGCATTGGAGCTGTTGTAAACTTGTCAAAAGCTATCCTGATCATTGGGTGCTTTTTATTTCTTGTGTAGGATCACTGTTCATACAAAAGGTAATTGGGTCACCTCTTGAGTATGATATGTATTTAATTATAAATAATTAGACTGTTAGTGCATATAAGGAGGAAATCAGATTTATGAACTGGTAGGAACACACAAAAGTTATTAGATATGACAATAATAGATAAAATAATAATGATTTACAACTAAGTAAATATAAGATGAACAGAATCTTAGCCGGGGTTAATGTAGCTAGTTATTATCTATAATATAGTTAATCCATTTAAAGATACTCTCCTTCAACAATTAATTACTGATTGTAATTTTTATTTGAAGATTAAAACAAATACCTCGTGTTACGTCAGTGATAAGGTGAGGAATTTCTCTATTTACATATCCTTCAGAAAATCAAGCTTTTCCTCATTCCTCCACAAATATCAGATGAATTATGAGTGTTTTTAACTATTTTATGAAAGATCTTTATGCTAGAACCTTACGGAAGGAATATACCCACATAATTACTCTATTTCCATTCAATCAGGTGATTGCAAGTGTATCCATACTAAGATTTCATCTAAGATTCTTATTACTGCTCACTAATGATGTCATTAAAGAAGAAAATTGAACAGGACAGTTAATATCGTTGACTACCTTCATTGTCATCAGTTTATCACTAGTTAGTACATTTGCTTGTGATAGCACATTTGGACAATTACTTCCGCTGGAAAGAAGGCAACCGCGTAGAACAATTGAAGGAGGGGAAGACCCATCAAGCCATACAAGGGAGAGACCAAAAAGGTAAAATGGGGCTAAGCCCCAATAGAGTCTATATGAGAATTCTGCCCTTCCGTACCTAAGATATTTGAGCTATGCAAGTTGTAGACCGTACGGTTTACACACAACTGGAGCAACCGAAGAAACATTACCTAATGTGATTGCTCTCCTATAAATTGCACAGCCACTGCACTCTACAACAGCCATTGCCCTCTGTAGAGCAATGGACACATGTTGTCTAAAATATGCTACAAAGTATGAGAGTGAGAATGGTACCCCCTGGCGCCTAACATGATAAGCTCTCATGCACTCCTTGACAAATGTGTTAAATGATGTGTCCTTTGGAGCTCCATATAACTCCAAGGCTAGAGGAACAAAGAGGTGACCTTGCTGCATGCCCCTATACTTGGAGACCTTGCAACCTGTTGCTGCACTTGCCGCCCATCCAAGAGGATGGGTAATCACTCTCTCCAAAACTATATCTCACGTAGGGTTCGTAACCACGACGTCCGCTAATGTCACCTGATCATCTCGGACCAAGTAAAAGTTTGCCCTGACACGTGATGTCTTCAAAGCATACGGACACTCCCTCCAAGCCAAGTATCCACTCTTTTGTACCCTAGCAAACACTATGTCCCTAATAGCATCATGGGTAGCTATTCTATGTCCTCCAAAAGGACACCATGTCATATGAACCGCTGCTGCATCTAGTGTAGAACCACACACACAAGTGAGTAATGAAGATGCAAATGGGTGGACCAAACCTAAGCCAAACCTCATCGCTGCAGAGAAAGTAACTGCTGCAAGTCAAAATGCCCTAATGCACGATCAAGATCGGATCCAAGAGCTTGCACCCTTGTTGAAGCAAGAGTGAAGACATGCTCTAGTAGCCTAAGGAATGGACGAGTTGACTAAGAGAGAATGTAGTGTATGCTCACACTGTCGCTCCATCAAGGAAGACTATAAACCTCTGGTCTAATCTGATAATAGTGAAGCAAAAGGTGGAAAATTCTCTCGTACTAGTAGGGATAGACTATCTCTCATCTACCACAATGACATTTGGAGAGAGAAGGATCTCCCCTCCACCTTTATCACATAAGTCTCCAAAATTGGCCTCTCAACAACCACAAAATGAGAAGACACTCTTTTCATGAAAGTGTTCAATGTTTCAGTCCAATTAGCCACTACTCCAATTAGCAAATTTCCACCATAAAATTATTGCTATTTTTCTTATTGGAAATAAGGACGACCACGTAGAAAAAATCAAGGATGGGAAGACCCCATCAAGCCATACAAGGGAGAGATGAAAAAGCTAAAAGGTTTTTCTCATTTGGATGGTCCTTTTGCTTCAATGAAGGACATGAATATGAAGGCGACAAAAATGCAAAACATTTTGCTTGAATTATATGTTGTACCTCCTACAAGGCTAAATCATAAGACGTTCGATTTCCACCACAACACTAGGAGGTTTCAAAATTAGATTTGACGGATGTCTAGGGGATAATAACAAACTTCATAACTTTTTTAGTGAACTCTGTAGCAAGCTGTGATGGTAATAAATGAATGCTTTGTAAAATTAATTACGAGTATTTCATCCAAGTCATGTTCATTTATAAGAATCAAGCACAATGTTATGGAGATTTGGGAATGCCTTATCAAAATAAATAATTGTCAAAAGGGGGGTGTGGTTTCTTGAGAAGATGGCCACTTGGTTGGGTGAGTTGGTCTTGGAGTGGGTTTTTTGAAATTTTTGGGGGGATCCAAAATGCCTGACCTCAACTTTTCAAATTCTCAACTCAAATTCACCATCCCAAGTGCAAATGTGGCCTCTATCAATTAAGTAAAATGGCGGTTTAGTAGTTTGCATTGGTGTGGTGGTTCATTTCCATAGATTGGTGTGGCAAAGGATCGTGAGAGTTATGGAAAATGATCCATGCCGCCCCATGGCAACCAAGAAATTAAATTGGGGTGGAGGAATTTTACTCCAAAAGTGCAACAAAATTTTTGCAATGGGAGCTAAAGTAGCTTGTTGCAATGAAAAAGGCTCAATTTTGAATGCAGATACAATGGTGCATCGCCATGCAAAACCTATACACTCACCTTTGGATTTGCAACATGAAGAACCATTAGGGAAATTTTGAGAACTATTGAGGATGGCTCCTACCATGCTTGGTAAAACCAAAGAGGATGAATGGCAATGCACCATTATGGCCAAATCCTAGATTATTTGGAGGACCATGAGCATTTTGCATAGATTCATGGTGGAAATTGCAAAAAGCACATTCAAAAATTAATGGCTTTTAGTTTCATAGCAACATTTTTAATCCAAGAAGGGCACAAGTTTCCTATTTCTATGATAGGTGATAGGCTTTACAAGAAATGGTTGAGGTACATAAAATAGTACAAAGAAACTCAGGAGCTTAAGAAGAAGGCTAACGGAGAGGGTCTCACATAGAAGGAATATGGCAAGGAGTGGAGAACTATAGAAGATAAATTGAATGGAATGTGCTTGCATTTTGGAAGCCATGTTCAGGAACCAAGCAAACATTAGTCCACCTCCTTTGATAAGTTTGGGAAATTTAAATCCCAATTCAAGTGAGGTTGGTATCGAGGAGGTCCATGAAGGTGCAAAGGCTCTTAATTCCCATCTCCCCTGGAGGTGGTGCTCTTGGACTCGTGCCTAGTTTGTCCCAAACACCCAAGGAGCAGAAAATATACTTAACGTTTACATAGACAATGGAATCCAATCACCCGAGGATGAGTCACCATATGTTGCACTAGTAGAGGACTCACATTTTGTTACACCATCTCCTTTAACTTCTATAGGGGATGGGTACAAGTGCTCTTTCCTTGACCAAGAAGGAGAACATGACCCAAAGATGAGAAAAGGTGGAATATCAGCAAGTAAGGTATCTTGGATATCATCAAGTATGTCATTGTCTCAATTTAGCCAAAATTACCATGTTGAAGGTAGATACTATAGAGGCTAAGGAGAGGTTATGACTAGCTAAACCAAAAGCCACCAACATGAGGAAAAGAGAGAAAACAATGATGAAAATGGAAGTAGAGCGTGTTAGATTAAAAACAAAGAAGATGAAAATTGAAATTGAGAAGAAATTAAGTGCAGATAAAATGAAAGCTAAGCAGACAAACACAAATTCAAGGAGAAGAGTCTATACTCAAAGCACACTCATGAAATCAAAATGATTCTTCTATAGGTAGGAAAATCTCCTAAGGAAATAAGCCAATATTTCAAAGTGCTAACTCAAGTTCAACGTGAGGATCTTACTCCAAACTCATCATACTCTACTGATAGCAAATAGCATACCACCATGTAACTTAAGTATTTTTCTAATAAAGTTGCTTATGACTCTCTATGGAAAAAGATGTTGCTCATTGGTGCTAATTGCCACTCATTGGCACTAGACATTTTGCTCTTTGACACCCAATACCGCCCAATGCCATGCAACATCGCACCCCAAAGTTTTTGTTGATTGGAGTGGCGCCGGGTGGGTTTTGGCCAATGCTTGATGGCTCATGTAGGTGCTAAGTGATGCGTATTGTTGGCATGTAGGCGCCCAATGCCACGTGTTGACACTCAATGCCACTAGGATTTAAGGTTGTAAAATCGGTTCTATTCAGAGCGATGCATGATGGCACTTGTTTTTTGTGGGTAGCGCGTGTAGGCATTGGATGATGCTTTGTTTGATGCAAAGGCACATATGGGTGATAAAGTTTTAGCACAAGTGATCAAAACACATGAAAAATAGATATGAGTGATAAAATTTTAGGGTAAAATAGTGGTACATAAAATGTGTATAAATGTGATAAATGTACATAAGATGTATATAAATGTCGAGCAAGTAAATCATGTCATTATAATAGAGGAGAAGGAGGTGAAGAGGATAAGAGATGCAACATGGTGTCTAAGTGTTGCTATTGCGTCATCAAATCTACAACAATATAATGATGTTGAATCTTAAATGGACTCAATGACCACCAAAGGGGTCACTTTCTCTCATCCAAGTCTTGGTGCTTGATAATGCTAGCAAGAAGAGAATATAGTTCACTACTATAAAAACTTAGTCTACCAGATGTCCACTCCTATTCTGTCCAACTAACATTAGGCCTATCATCATGGGCAAATCTGTCCAAAGCACTCATCAAATGGTTGAATGACCAAGTGTATGATGCTCTCTTTACCCTATAAGGATGGAAGTGGGTAGGGTGGATAGCACCATATAGATGGTTTCAATAATAAGAGAGTGCATAGTTGTCTAGGATCAAAAGATCACAAAGAGGTAAACCTAATGAAGTGATATGCTCATATGATCTAGCTCTAAGTCCTCTGAACTCATCATCTCATTGGACACCTATAGAACACAAACATGCCATGAGGCGAGACCCAATGTGAACTCCCTCTGGGAGTCCTGACCACTGCCACATGCTCTATAGCAACCACTCCACTCCATTTGGAGTCAGATCTATCCATAAGATAACCTCAAAGCTTAGCAAACAAAACTGAATGAAATGGCAAACACCAAGACGTGCGACCTACCCTACATGCCCTAATTGTGTGTGAGAGCACCAATCATGCCTAGTCATCCAACACTCCCATGCATGGAAACCAATACCATGAACCCATAATGATGCCAAACAAGTAACATCCACAACAATAATCCTCTTCTGTAGGAAGCTTGGGAAGAGAATGCGTGGAATATACTCTTTTGATAGACAAAGCCATTCTCTAAACCCAATTTAAGTCCCTTGAGTCTCCACACTATGAGGTACCGCATGGGTGGCATCTATCACAAAGGTGGCATTGGTTTGGGTCTACATCTCATTGCGGGTATGGTTTGGCAATGTAACAATATGGAGTTTAGTGACGAAGTTAGTCGGGCTTACCAAGTAGATAATAAGACAAAATAGCCTAGAATATTCTAGAAGCATCTAAGAAGCTTCTTAGGAAGCTTCCCAACTAGCTAACTTGCGCCCTAAGCAGGTAGCTTCTAGAAGGAAGCTTCTAGAAGCTTCTAACTAGCTTAGCTTGCACGCCAAGTAGGCGGCTTCTAGAAGGAAGCTTCTTGAGAAGCTTCCTAGTTAACTTGGCTTGCACTCCAAGAAAGCGGCTCAAGGAAACTTCTTGAGAAGCTTCAAGGGTCTTGTATGCTACCTATAAATACCAAGGCCGAAGCTCATGCTAGGCATTCGGAGTTTTCCCTCATTCAAGTGTCCCAATGTGAGCTTCCATTCTCCTATTTCTCTCCTCGGTTTTGGTCTTTTACATTGGTATCAGAGCAGGAATGGGATGGATGGAATTTATAGACCACCAAATCCACTTCCGCCAAACCATTGGGACTTTCATGTCCAGATATTACCAAAGCATCGTTTCACACAATTCATCACCTCACGCTTTGGGCAGGATTTTCTACATATGATCACCGTGTCAGAGGAACCCTTGATACTTCCAGTTATAACTTATGGAGAACGGTGGACGTGTTGTATCTACGTGTTAATCAACTAGATAAATTGCAGGTAGTGGAATAGAGTAGTAGCGATGGCGGCAATACCGGATGTTATCCTTGCAATGCAACAACAAATCGAGCATCTTACTCGATTGTTGGATGAACGAGACCAGCAACGACGAGAACAGATAGACAGAGCGCCAGTTCGAGATGGAGAAGATCACATTTGATTTCCGAAACCCAAGGTGTTTGAAGGCAAGAATCTTCCAGGCACAGTGGAGAATTTTGTGTTTGACTGTGAACGTTACTTTGAAGCCACCAATCTTCAAGACGAACGGAAATAAATTCTCTTGGCTTCTAGCCAATTGGATGGAGTGGCAAAACTTTGGTGGCGATTCCGAGTAGAAAGAGCTGAACGACAAATTGTTACACCAATTTTTACATGGGCAGAATTCAAGGATGCAATACTTGGTCGATTTTAGACTATAAATGCCACCCGAGCTGCACGAGATAAATTGGCGGAGTTGAGGCAGATTGGCTCAGTGAGAAGCTACATCACACAATTTCAGAATATCATCATGCAAATTCCAGATATCCAAGAAGGTGAAGTTCTGGATCGATTTGTGCGAGGATTGAAGTCACGAACCAGATTGGAGGTGACCATGCGAGAGCCACAGAATGTAGAACAAGCCATGCAATTGGCTGAGCGTTTTGATTCCTTAGTTGCGACAACTTGGTCTCGACCTCGACCTACACAAAACCCACCAGTACCACGAGTGGAAGAACCGGTACCAATGGAGATTGATGCTATCCAACGAAGACCACTTGGCACAGCAGATAGAGAAAGATTACAACAAAATGGAGGTTGTTTTTATTGTCGCTAGTTGGGGCATCGCATTGCTGAATGTCCACTCAAGAATGGACAACCTCGACAAGTTGCCCAAGTGGAGGTTGTGAAGCGGAATGATCAGGGAAACGAGGAATCCCAGTAGGAGATTTCGAGCCGCCTACTGGGAGCTTGATTAGTTCCAATGGGATTGAAGGCTCGACCTATGCAAGTTTGCTTCACTTGCAAGGTATGATATCTAATCGGGGTTGTAGAATTTTGGTTGATTCTGGAAGTTCAGAGAATTGCATGTCTATGCAAGTAGCAAAGGAATTGGGTATTCCTATCAAGCCAGTGATTGGAAGTAGTTTGATGATGGCGGATGGTAGAAAGGGTTCTGCATTCCGCACCTTGCATCCTGTTACCTTCAAGATTGGGAAGGAGTATTTGGAGTGTATGAGGTTTGTAGTGGCACCTCTACACTATGATATCATTCTGGGTCTACCTTGGCTTGAATGTCATAAGGTTCAATTTGATTGGACCCGACACCAAATTCAAGTACAACACCAAGGTAGGAATTTCCGATTAGGCTGTCTGGCACCTCTGAGTAAGACACCTAAGAATAGTCAGTCCCAAGATGGGAAGTTTGTCGAGAAGGTAGCCATAGAGCGAATCTGGAAGGGAGATGAGTCCCAAGATGGGAAGTTTGCTAGGAAGGCAACCATGGAGCAAGCTCGGAAGAGAGAAGAGTCCCTAGAAGGGAAGTTTGTTAATGAAGCAGCCATAGAGCAAGCTTTGGAGGAAGATAAGTCTGTATTCGCAGTGTGGATCAAGCCGATTGCACAAGAACAATCTGAGGAGGGCCAAGTGCCGCATCAAGCGACGGTTGATCGGATAGTTCAAGAGTTTGTCGATGTGTTTCCGGATGATCTGCCAAAGGGATTACCCTCTGATCGAGGTATGCCCTTCAAGATCGAGTTATTGCCAGGGAGTACTCCAGTGAGTAGACCAATCTATCGGCTCTCACCAAAGGAGTTGGAGGAGTTGCGAACAACACTTACAGAGTTGTTAGAGAAGGATTTCATACGACATAGTACCTCTCCTTGGGGAGCACCGGTACTATTTGTTCCAAAGAAGGATGGAGGACTTCATTTTTGTATTGATTACCGTGGGCTCAATAAGCAAACCGTGAAGAATGCATATCCCTTGCCTCGGATCAATGACTTGCTTGATCAATTAAGTGGAGCACGATACTTTTCCAAGCTAGATCTTCGTAGCGGCTATTGGCAAATTCCTATTGAAGGAGAGGATGTGAAAAAGACTGCCTTTCGTACAAGGTATGGACATTTTGAGTGGAGAGTTCTACCTTTCGGACTCACTAATGCTCCAGCAGTCTTCATGGATCAGATGCATCGGGTGTTGGAGGGGCTATTGGATCAGTCTGTGGTAGTGTTCTTAGATGATATCTTAATCTATAGTAGGACACAGGCAGAACACATGAATCATGTGCGAGAAGTCCTAAGACGACTACAACAGTGGAAATTTTACTACAAGAAGTCAAAGTGTGCTTTTTGGCATAAGGAGGTTACCTTCTTGGGTCATAAGATCTCATCAGAGGGGATCAAGATGGAAGAAGAGAAGATCAAGGCCATTACTGATTGGCCTACCCCGAAGGATGCTACTGAAGTACGAGCGTTCAACGGATTGGCCAGTTTTTACCGACGGTTCATCCACTATTATGCTCACGTGGCTGCACCGTTGACTAACCTCTTGGGAAAGAACTCGAGCTTCCAATGGACCACCAAGCATGAAGAAGCATTCTAGAAGTTAAAGCATATGGTGTCTTCAAGACCCATTCTTCAACCATATGATCCTCAACTACCTTGTGTGGTTGATTTTGATGCTTCTAACTTTGCAATTGGAGCTGTGTTGCAACAAGAACTTCCAGATGGACTACATCCTATTGCCTTTGTGTCTCGCCGACTAAATACAGCTGAAAGAAATTACTCTGCTCGAGATCGGGAACAACTTGCAATGGTATATGCCACCAAGGTATGGAGGCATTATCTCTTGGGGAAACAAGTGATCATGCGAACTGATCACAAGCCATTGTTGCAGACCTTACACCTAGAGCACATGAAGAGTTGACATCATCGATGGGAAGAGCAACTCCAATTGTTCGACATCAAACTTGAGTACAAACCAGGTCGGTTCCATGTCATCCTTGATGCTCTATCACGACGACCTGATTTGAAGTCTCTTCCTCTCATTGCGGCAACAATTATGACGGTGTCAATTGATCCCAAGATTCATAATGAGTTTCGGTTAGCCCTACAGCAAGATCCCTTCTTCCAAATGGTACACGGTCGTCTAACAACACGCGACAAGGAGTACAACACCTTCTCCTTCAAGGAAGGCCTTTTATTCCATGCAGACCAGATCTATGTTCCAACCAAAGGTGATCTTCGACTTGTGCGCCTTCAAGAAGCCCATGATTTCCCAATAGCTGGTCACATGGGAGTGGACAAGACCTTGGGCACCCTCCAACGCCAATGGTGGTGGCCCAACATGACACGAGATGTTCGAGACTTTGTCCGATCATGTGAGAGTTGCCAACGGAACAAAGCCAGCAACCAGAAGCCGAGTGGACTCCTTCAACCACTCGCCATTCCATCCGCTCGTTGGGAGCATGTGAGCTTGGATCTCATCACATCCTTGCCAAAGACAAAACAAGGACACACCGCAATTGTGGTGTTTGTGGATAAGCTTAGTAAGCAAATCCACTTGGCACCAACCTGTGATATCGTGGATGCTCCAACCTTAGCGCAAATCTACTTCGACAATGTCTTCAAGCATCATGGGATGCCACGTGTACTCATCTCCGACCGTGATCCTTGATTTACTGGGAAGTTTTGGCAAGCACTCTTCCAGATACTCGGCACCAAGCTTGCTTTGTCCACGGCCTATCATCCTCAAACTGATGGACAAACCGAACGCGCCAATCGTACATTGGAGGATATGTTGCGGGCCTTTGTCAATGTCCACCATACCAACTGGGATGAATGTCTTGCAGCTGCAGAATTTACCTACAACAATTCCAAACAGGCAAGCACTGGATTTTCTCCCTTCTTTCTTAATTTTGGCCAAGATCCGCTTGTTCCAGATTCTCTTCTTGCTCCCCCTCCCTCTCAGGTTCCTCATACTTCTACATTCTTGACCACTATATCCCAATCTCTCCAACAAGCCAAATCTCACCTCCTTGTTGCTCAGAATCGCCAAAAACAATATGCAGACCATCATCGTCGTGATCTCACCTTTGAAGTTGGTGATAAAGTCATGCTATCCTCTAGTAACCTCCCTCTCCCACTTGATACCCAAGTTCGTAAACTTGCTCCTAATTGGATAGGACCCTTTGATATCACCCACATTATCTCTCCTGTTGCTTATCGTCTTGCCTTACCTTGTCACATGCGTATCCATCCTGTCTTTCATATTTCCAAGTTGAAACCCTTTGTTCCTAACCCTTCTTCCTTTTCCTCTCGAGTCCAACCTCCCCCTCTTCCTGTCCCTATCAATGATCATGAGGAGTACAAAGTTGATCGTATCCTTGCGCGTCGCCATATTCAACGAGGTCGTCACCAACATACGGAGTACAAGGTCCTTTGGAAAGGGTGTCCCCTTCATGATGCTACATGGGAACCTCTTTCTCACCTCCAGAATGCACAGATGGCCATCAAGGAATTCGAAGCTTCACTGGCGACGAGGACGTCACCAACTAGCGGCGGGGGAATATGTAACAATATGGAGTTTAGTGACGAAGTTAGTCGGGCTTACCAAGTAGATAATAAGACAAAATAGCCTAGAATATTCTAGAAGCATCTAAGAAGCTTCTTAGGAAGCTTCCCAACTAGCTAACTTGCGCCCTAAGCAGGTAGCTTCTAGAAGGAAGCTTCTAGAAGCTTCTAACTAGCTTAGCTTGCACGCCAAGTAGGCGGCTTCTAGAAGGAAGCTTCTTGAGAAGCTTCCTAGTTAACTTGGCTTGCACTCCAAGAAAGCGGCTCAAGGAAACTTCTTGAGAAGCTTCAAGGGTCTTGTATGCTACCTATAAATACCAAGGCCGAAGCTCATGCTAGGCATTCGGAGTTTTCCCTCATTCAAGTGTCCCAATATGAGCTTCCATTCTCCCATTTCTCTCCTCGGTTTTGGTCTTTTACAGGCAAGCAATACAACGTAGTAATGGTCCAAGATAAGCCACACTAGCCCTCACCTAAGCTAGACTACTCTCACTCTCCTCTACCTGAACATGTGCACTCTCACACCTCTCCATAGCAAAGGCCAACTCTCGTACCTGATTTTGTAATTGGACCGTATAACCCTCAACTATGAAAGCGGCACCTAGGATGTCTAAGTCCAAGTCAGCTAATCTTTGCTCTCTCTCTCTCCATCTCAGAAGTAATAAAGGCCATGGCCATACTTCTCTATCTCAGAAGTAATATGCCTCTCCTCCTTTGCAGCAAGGGTGTCTTCTCACTCACAAAGGAATCTCTCTCTTTCTACTAAAAATCTACCATGCTCTTTTATACTCTCCAATCGCCTCTTGTGCTCAAGCATCTCTCTCGCTCCTCTACACTCTCCAATCACCCCTCATGCTCAAGAGCTAATCCCTCTTGCTCTTCAACGCTCTCCAATCATCTCTCCCGCTCAACCAAATGTCTCTCTCCCTCCTCAACCACTCGAACATGATCATCTAAAACATGTGTGATGTCAACAAAACAAGAAGAGGGTAAATGTACTCTAAAGTGTGTGGAAGGGGTGCAAACTCCATAGATAGAGAAAGGGGAGAAGAGGAAGAAGAGGAAGAAGGAGCTATCTCAAAGGATGAAGATGGAGAAGGAACTCTCTCCCTACAACTATCATGACCTAACTTCACTACTTGTAAGGCATGTGTTCCAACACAAAACTGTTGAACATCTATCTAGAAGTGGTACATTTAGTCATCCATCAAATAAAATTCACTTATGAATCAAGTAAATACACAAGGCATGTTAAATTAACTTAGTTATTAAATCCGGTAATGGTATATACAATTGAGCAATGTATATTTTCAAATAATTAAAACATACAAATATATGCCAAAACTCAAATCTAATCAATCACTCACCGCCTTCATCCTCTCCCTCATCTTCCCTATCATTAGCACTATCGTCCTTGTTCAAGCTATTTGCATCCTCATGATCATCATCATCCTTTTTCTCTCGTATAATCTACTCCTCTCCATCACTCAAGTACATCACTTCTTCCTTAGGAATGAAACCTCTCTCCACAAAGAGATGAGTGAGTATCTGCCCAAGGAAGGTGACTTTGAACGTGTGCCCTTGAGGTACTCTCAATTGGCTTTGCAAACTTCCTATTTCAGCAATGATAACTTTAAATACTAACTCTCCCAATCATAATCCTCCACACCAAATCTCCTCAACTTTGTTTTGGTTTTGAGAACCAATGCCCATATACAATCTTGGGCTTCATAGTTGGTGCCACAAGTGCACCCATCACCCATCAACTGGAAGAATGCCCTAAAAGCAGGATACACACATTGCTTGGCAAGATACCTTGTTACCTTTGTGGAAACCAATCTGAAATAGCAGTGTAAGGAATAGTCCTCTATCTTGGTGTTGTCCTCTTTGGCATGGCCAGTGCATCTCTAACTATATCCATGGTCAATTGAAATTGTCTCCTTTTCACCAACGTTGTGCAAGAATTCTTGTCTAAAGTACTTACAAACTCAATACATGGAAGAACCTGCAAAAAACACAAAGAAAAAATCTTTAACTTCCACCCTCACACAAGAAGATGCTTGGTGCCACTTGAAACTACCACTAGATAAGATGGGTGCTCTCAATTGGCTCTCATTGATGCCATGGAACAAGGTTTTAGGATAGATTTCCATAGTATGACGCTCGGTGGCATTGTCAAACAATTGTCACCAAGCGTTGGGCATTGTAACATATAGCATAGCCAACATCCATAGCCACATGTAGACATTGCCATAGAGGTGCAACTATAGTGAGCGCCATTGCAAGATATGGATTTACAAAGAAAAGGGTTTTGGCAGTGCCATATGACATTAGTAGGCACCAAGGGACAAGGGGTTTAGGGTTTAAACTATGGGGGATGCCCAATAGACACAGGACAACATAAGATCACACTCCCAAATAGATGCATAAAACACCAGGTGACACTTGTAGCTGTTGAGAATTACTAGACCAAAAAGGGAGAAATGCATAATCTATGAAAAAAGATACAATGAATATGGAGAAAAAAGAGTTAAGAAGACAAGAATAATACCTCTAGATGTGGGTAATGAAGTCCAAGTGTAATTTTAAGACCAATTACATCTAGATCAACCTCCTTGATTTTAGCTATAGCTATTTGGATTTTGTGTTTATCGAGCCGGCATCATTTGATGAAGTTCACCGGGTGTTAGATGGTATGAAATCCAATGAGCAGATCCACTTCTTGAGTATTTTTCATGTTTGGACCGTCAACAATCTTCTCATAAACCCATACTTCTGCCATGGATTTCCTCAATCTTCTCACTAGTGTCCACACTAAACCCTTGAATCCTCTCCTCTCCTTCTTAGTTTTGAATCTTCCTCTCCATCCTAGTTTTGATACCTCCTCTCCTTCTTGCAAAATTCAAATTTCACTTGTGTCCGAACTTAGCTACTGACGCTTCTCCTCTCCTTCCCAATTTCAAATCCTTCTCTCCTTCCTAGTTTTAATACCTCCTCTCTTCTCCTACAAAATTTAAATTATAGTCTTCATATATAAAACTCTCTTGAACCCCCACTCAAACTCCTTTGTTCTGTGCAAACATCACTTGTAATCAAATATGTACACCCTTTGGCAATCAAAAATTAAAAAAACTGCAAATTACACCCCTACTCTTGTGAACACCCACAAAGCTAAAGCTCAAGTGCAAATGATTTTGGCCCCGATGACTTCTTGAAATGGCTCAATTCCAAAAATGTGAAACTTATGTGTGAGAGGAGGGTTTATATAGCCACCACATGACAAAATTATATGTATATCCACACGCAACTAAATTTTTATTGAGTGGAAACAACCCAAACTTGGCAACTAAAATTAGAATCATCAATAGATGCGGCCAACCACGTTGCCAACGGGCACATCCAATCAATAATTTAGGCCCCGAGTGCCTCCATGTGCCAACATGTGGTACCATATAGCGCCGATGGGCACCACATAAATTTCAAAGCGTTGGCAATGCTTCCCAATGCCCATCAGTGTTTACCCTTACGCATTGGCCGGTGTTACCCAAAAAATCTATATTAATATTGCAAATTCCTATGTACATTGGGCATCACCCAATGCCATCCAACAACTTCTTCTACACAATGGGTGAGGCTGAGTACCATCTAGTGACTTTGACTTTAAATGGGGCAACTTCTGGTGCCACTTAGCGCATTCCTAAGTAAATGGGTGATACCTTGTGCCATTTAGCGCCTTCAAGTGTAAACGGGGTGACACCTTGCACCATCCACCGACTTCAAGCATGATCTGGGCAACATCTAGTGACTTTGAGCGTGAACTAGGCAACACCCGGTGTGTCCCAAGCGCCTTCTTGCAATTTTACATAATATTCTGTCATGGTTGAGGGAGCAACATACATTTTTGTAAACTTGATGTTTGTGGAATGATATGGATATGATAATGGATACCAAAACATTACGATATATGAAGAATTGAAGCATGAATACTTTATTATAGAAACTCATTTGGGTATATTATCAAGGTGATGAGCAAGGCATTGTTGCATCACCCTTGACCTACTTTCTTCCCTACCAAGTTTTATTCCATTCAAAGTCATTTTTGAGTCTATTTGAGTTTCCTCGGTGGTATATCTGCCATAGTCTTTTGACCAAATGTTTGACCTATTGATTAAAAAGTCATGTCAAATAATACACAAAAAAACTCACTTTAATAAATATGCCTTTCTACTATTGTCTTTAAGTTGCACTCTTAGCTCACAAAGGGAATGCCATCTAGCTTTCAATACTCCTATACAATGCTCATTTATCACCCTTGCTTTTGCCAAATATTTGTGGAACTCTTGCTTGTCCTCTGATTGTGCCTGCTTGAAAGCTAGGACTACGTCATGCATGGGTACATAACCAAAGTCACCTAAAAGGTACTCTTTTGCCTCAAAATTGTGACACCCTCCCTCTGGTTCAAATCATTCCACAATGATGATTTTTTCAAACAAGTCATGTCGTGATAGGACCCTAACATTCCTGAAAATAAACAAATCAAATCATACCTTTAATAAAATCTTGCAAATGTACAAAGAAGCACGCCCATACATTGAACAAAAGAACCATAAAAAATATAACACCTACCTCTAGTAAAATATATAATTCTCCTTTTATCATCACAAATCACTTGGCCGTTTATGGAATAGGAACCCTTTTGGCTGAAATATATTTCTCTATCCACAATGGGTTGAGCAACAAGAAGAAACAATGTTCCATCTACCAAACCAACATAATTGTGGAAACCTTTTTTTGCAAATACTACAGATATCTTCCTCCTCTCATCATGTTGAGGCCATGCAACTTGACTCCTCATCAAATCTAATATGGCCACCATAAATCTATCAGGAAAGGCAATTGTTGAACTTGCACTAATGTCCCAAATTTTTAACCCCCATGCAATACAAGCTCAATTACCGTGATGCCCAAATCTATCCAGAGCTAGAGCCACTTGGATCCACATAGGTATTTGCTCCCTTTGGTAGTTTTTCTCAAAAATAGTGTGTTTTTTAAATCAAATCTACTAATATTGAAAAAGAATGAACATCCATTCTAGTAAGTTGGCAAAAGGCCTTCACAGTGAGATTTTTGAAATGCTTTATCACAAATTATTGACTAGAACAAGGAAATTTAAATAAATGAAATTGGATCAAATTCACTACCTCCTTCCAACATTCACATCCCGCATTCCCTCTCCGTAGTCAGTTTTCTAATTCTCATCCTCCTCTTTCATTTTGCCAACTCGTGCACAAACTCCGCTATCAATCTTCTATGTCATTTGTATTCTCAAACATCACTCCGCCAAATCTCCCAACTCCATGATCAAATCTTCTTGTTCATTTGTGTTTTGTATTCTCGAACATCACCCCGTCCCCATAGCCCTCTTGCCTCCTAGGTGAAGGTGATGACGGTAACCATCACCTTAACCTAAATGAGGCACTTTATTAACCCTAATATGTAATTAATGTGTTAAGGGGTGATAATGGAGTTTTCTGTATCTCTTATTTTCTATGAACCATCTCCTATGGAGTGTGCTAATATGAAGGAACTTGAACGGAACTTCATAATATCTCCTTTTTTGTTTTCTGGGGTTTGCATTCTGTACTGATTTGCATTCTGTACTGATTTAGTTAATATTTTATAATAATCTATATGAAAATATACCGAACATTGTAAATCGATAGACCTTAAACTAATCCCCGTGCCTGGGTTTAAATATGGTGGAAATAGCACTTCCCTAAATCATAGCGCTATGTAACTAAATTTAAAGCAAGTCACCCTACATCCATTACCATGATAAGTCCACCTCGTAGTTCCTTTTATCTTTTATCCCAGTCCTTAATGAGGATTTAGCACCAGTTTACCCCTTGGATTTTATCCTCGTACGGCTTCATAACTTTTCCATATTTTTTTGTTATCCTCTGTCGCTGGCATCTATAGGCTTGACTTATACAACTTCCCAGGCTGGATCAATAGTCTGCATGTATTGTAAATATTAAAAAATACGTGGCAAGTCACAATTGCAGCAGATCGTGGCAGGCACTTCAACAACCCAGATTTCACGACGTGAAAGGAATTGGTGATCACGTCATAGCGTTAGAAAAGGGAATGGTCGAGACGTGCGGAGTCGGGGCAGCAATTACGAGTGGGTCCCACCGAGAGGGATTCCCCAATGAGACCGAGTTATTCGAGAAGGTGACCATGGAATCTTGTTGAATCGTCCTTTTGGTAGTGCAGAAACAGTGAGTGAAACAAGAGAGAGAGAGAGCAGGTAACATCTCCATAATAGATGAACTTACTACGCTATGATTCAGCCCTGCGCTCGGCGCCAAGGAAATTACTAAATTCTGATTGCTTGAGTGTCGGAACAGGCATCAGCACTTAAGAATTGGCTCAATGGGTGTTCGAGAAAAGAAAAGGTCTCGGGTACAGATGATGATACAGTTGCAATTGTGTTCATAGAACTAGAATCAGTCCTAAAGGATGTAAACTCGACGCACATAGGATAACAAGAAGGATGCGAGAACTCTATTAACCCGTTAAACAAGGAGAAAACCTAAGAGGCAAAATGGTGCGAAGCTCCATTCTTAGTCCTGGCAGGAGGAGATTGTGCGTCCTGGAGACGTGGATTACAAGTGGTGCTGACGCCACCGTTTCAAGGGTTATACAGTGGAGTCGTTGGATTGTTGACAGGAAACACTTGTCGCCCCAAGAGGCAGAAGCAAGATGGCAGGGTTCCGATTCACGGAACAGTGGGGCGGACCAGGAACCGCGCGAGGGAGATGACTTGAGATGCACTACTTCTTTAGATCAAGAGTGCAATCATCCCGGAGCAAGACGATGGAGCTTGGGGAGGAGTTTTCGGCTCTGCTGCGTTTTAAAGCGCTGTACGAATGGTGAGATTTGGATTCTTCGGGAATTGTCTCTGGTCGAAGGTGCTTGTCCTAAAGTTTGCCCAACTATACAACCTTCCCACCCAAATGTACACCAATTGATGATTTGCAATTCAGGCACTCATTCGTGGCCCGACCGTGTGTGTGTAAAACTTTGTCAAGCTAGAGGTTGCTGAATTTGTTAAGGAAGAGTTCGACACATTACGGACTCAGGTTGAACGCTTCACAATCGGGAATCCATTGTACACAACCTCAACTTCCATCAGTTGGGTGGTCTCTTCCAGGAATTCGCTCTAGCTGTGGACGATTCGATCGCTTTATATGTCAGGAGCTGGTGCATTCTACTGAAATTTTTAAATACCTCTCCGTCGCGTCAATTCACTTGAGCATCCATCGGATTGATTAACCTTGCATTTCTTTTCACACGCTCTGTCAGCTGGAATCAGTTCAGTAAGAATTTTCTTTGAGGTTTTGACCAGCTCTCATTAAGAAGCTGAAAGTTCCCCGGTTGGGTACTGTGCCTTAGCTGGTGCTCCAGGAGGTGGACATAGATAGCACGCACGCTACATCAAGCGTTTCAGGCTAATTAGCACCTGTGTTTTAATATTTTAAGATTGTGAACCTTTATAATCAGCTAAACTTCTAGAACTCTGTGCATGACAGTTGCCCATAGTTGCTGAAATTGCCCATAGCTCAATTTGCATAGGGCGAGTTGTCCGCATCAGAAGAGCATAGCTGCAACATATGCTTCAGGCTCGGTCTGTCAAGCTGCTTACTTTTGTGGCTGCGGGATTTTTGCTTCAGTGTTCGTTCTTTCTACGTTCTGTACGACACTTGCATGTCAAACAACAAGAAAGTCATCAGTAGATTCCACTGTCAAGTAAGAGCAGTCAAATAGTCATTCAAAGTGTGGTAGACTTTTTCTTTTCGGTTCTTGATTATTATTAAACTCAACTCCTATTCAGCAGCCTAAGAGATAATTTTGTCGGCGTTCATGTAGTTTTTCTTTTAAGGCAAAGTGATACCGTGAATCACGTATTGAGCTGAGCGTCTCTCAGAATGGCAGTCTGGAGAACAAGGTCAGGAGAATTTGTTGGAGTGTATACTTGCCAAATGCATCGCGATTTAAGGGCCTCGTTAAGATCCTGCTGATCTCAATTCAGGGCACTGAATTAGGACTTGTAAGAAAAATCCATCGTCTCAAACGCCCCGTTCGTAACCTGATCTCTTCAACAGCCGAACCATGTCGCGAAGTGTTTAGGTTTGCTTCCTGGAAATAGATAAATTATTAACTATCTTTGCATGCTGTTGGCCATTTCCAGAGACGGGTCCATTGCTAGATCAACGACAGAGAACGTCTAACAACACTCGAAAGGAAATATGAAGATCTCACCGAGAGAGTACGATAAGCTTGCCTTACATGTAGCAGGCAGTCTTGCTCAGAAACGCCTTGCTCGAGGACTTCGGCTGAACCATCCGGAAGCTGTTGCGCTTATAGCCTCTCAGGTATCAACTACTTTTAGAATCTCATAATAACACGAACCCAAACTATTCCGCCTTATCCAATGAAAAGAAACGTACAAGGCCGTTGTGCCCGAGTTTGATACGCTGTTTTGGTTTCGTTCACAGTTTGTGTCTTCAGCGCAATTAATTTACGTGTCTTACGGATACTCCGAGTCAATAAAAGTCAATCTCCGCGTTAAGATGGGCGAGCTAAACACCTATGTAGAGAAGAATAACCAATTCTGTATCTAATCTGAGTATATGGATCAACAGATTTTGGAATTTATCCGGGATGGTGAGAAGTCAGTGTCAGACTTGATGGAATTGGGTAAACACCTCCTTGGCAGGTAAGTCAAGAATATACACTGGCAATGGCATCTCAACTGAGAAGAATTCAACTAGGGTTGGAGTCGATATTTTACTTTCCCTAGGCCAACTTTTGCTTTAGCTAAATTTTTCGTTCCAGATGAGAGGGTGCTTAAAGTCAAACTGAGTTTTCGGGCCAATTTCGAAACACAGGAGGGAATGAGTTCCTTTCATGGTTGCTAAAGGATTGAAGTCCAACGGCTTTGTAGTAATAATTTCGAGTCTCCTGCAGGCGACAAGTTTTACCTGCTGTTCCGCTACTTCTAGAGGATATCCAGGTTCGTGCTTCCTCAACACTGTTCCTAGGTTCAAAGGAGTGCCGTTTGGTCGTCCCGGATATGGATTTTCATCAGTATCTGACGAGAGTGAATTCTTACAAGGCTGTTATCAATTTTGTGATAAGAAAGGGCCTTCTCCTGTTCCACTGTAGGTTGAAGGAACATTTCGAGATGGCACTAAACTCGTCACCGTTTCTGATCTTTTCTGCGATGAAGACGGTGATCTTGAAATGGCTTTATATGGTTCATTCTTGCCAGGTGCGGTATTTCAATGGTAAATATGGAAAATCGTTGAGATGTCTCTAGCAGCGTGTTGCTATTTAAACGTTAGTATTTGATTGTCACGGTTCAGATTCGCCGTCTTGTTGTGAGCAGTGCCAAGTCTCAGCAAATTCGTTTATCAATTTTCTACGGGGGAGCTGCCTTCAGCAGGCATACCGCTACTTGGAGAAGAGATCATAATAAACGCAAACCGGAAAGCCGTAAAAATTACCATCACGAATACTGCGGATCGTCCCATCCAGGTTCGTCTAGACGTTATTTGTGACTTCGTAATGTTGCTTGTTTACAGTTAGTGATAGTTTAATGGACTAGTGTACTGGAATCGCAGTCAAGTTTATCTGCCAACTCCAATCTCTGGCAGTCTCAAGATAAGTTTCTGTCGTCTCTTCTAAGTGTATATTTTGTGCTCCAAGACTGAGTGATAAAGGATCAAATGAGCTCTTGGAGGGTTTTCCCCTTCAGATACTGTGTTACCGTTTCTGTTCTTCTGAGACCCTCTTATGCTATTTCCAGATTGGCAGTCACTACCACTTTATCGAAACCAATCCTCTTCTAGTGTTTGACCGGGAGTTGGCCTATGGTAAACGACTTAATATCCTTGCAGGCACAGCTGTTCGCTTCGAGGTAAGGTGTCCGTAAGATCACTTTCTCGTGTTTCTGCGAAGCAGGTACTAGCACCTTTATATTAGTATCTCTGTATGACAGAAGTATGTTCAGATTCTGCCAGGCTATAAATTTGAAGTTCGTCTAAGCTGATAGAAGGATACTACTTGCGAGATGACAGGAGAGCATCATCTGGTTACTTTCAGCCTGCATCTGTATGCGTTTGTTACAGAGATTGCATGTTACAATCAAGGAGTGTTCTTTTTGATGGAACTTTCCAACCTTGGACTTAGGAACTCTTGCGTTTTACTTGACCATCCAACTTCTGACATGCTACCGCAGAATGATACCTGACATCTGGCTCCCCTAAACCTCGTCTATTTGCTGTGGATCAGGCAGGGGACTCATCTGAAAGAATTCTCGTTGAGATTGGTGGCAAGAAGAGAATCACTGGTGGCAACAATTTAGCTACTGGTCCGGTGGACGATACAAGGCTTCCTGAAATTTTACAGAGCATTATCGAGAGGAAGTTTGGTTACAAAAAGGATGAAAATGCAATGTACGGTCTTGACCCTTAAGACTGTTCAGACTCTGATTACTCCACCTCTTGTATTATGACTTTCTATGATGAATGAATCTGTTGAAGAAAACTCGTGTTATGGTCCAGTACAAACTAATAAAGGCGTGATGTGCTGTTATTGGAGCGATTCTCTAATGCCTTCGTCTTGAGACCTACATTTACTTCTTTCATGTCGACAGTCATTATACCGATTGGTCGGGGATTTCTGAAACACTTGTAGAGTTTACCTGCTCGTTCTATCTCAGTATAGGAATAATAGCATCTAATAGCATGGAAGTCTTTCTATATTTTATAAATGATATGGAAACACTTTTCGTCATGGCAGCCAACTTCCGAGGCAGAATGGTAGTGTCAACTAATGGAAGTTAACCTTATCGTATGGGAAAGAACTAAAACGTCTACATGGAGTTGTTGTACATGTTAACTGACTCGAGAAGAATTTCTCCTTTGTTCTGCAGTCATGGTATTACAGGTATTGATGCCGCTGTGACAACGACCGTGGATAGAGAGAAGTATATGAACACTTTCGGTCCTACTACCGGGGACAAAATACGGCTTGGTGACACTAGTCTGGAAGTAGAGGTGGAGTACGATCATGGCGTTTATGGAGATGAATGCAAGTTTGGTGGTGGAAAGGTCTTGAGAGAAGGCATGGGGCAAGCAAGCGGCTTCCTTTCAGCAGATGTGCTGGATGTTGTTATCGCCAATGCCCTAGTGATCGATTATAGTGGAATCTACAAAGCGGACATTGGTATAAAAGGAGGAAAAATAACTGGAATTGGGAAGGCAGGAAACCCTGATGTGATGGATGAGGTGACACCAGGTATGGTTTTTGGGGTAAGTAGTTCATCTACCCGAACTTTAAACTTCTATTTACGGAGTTCATGACGGTGGCTATCTCCAACTTCTGCCATCGTATGAAGCCGCATAAGAAGCGCATTCTAGAGACAATCTTGATAGTTTGGATGGAGATAACACTTGCAAGTTGACGACTTTAAAGGGTGGAAATACCAACCTAACTTTCTGTTTCCTGGGTTTCAACCTCTCTTGAAAGCCTGGAAGGTACGACCTAGTAGAGGCAGTTCACTTCTTTTAATTTTCTTTGAAGTACCTGTCATAACACGTGCAAGTTGACGACTTTAAAGGGTAGAAATATCAACCTAACTTTCATTTCCTGCCGTGTGCATAAAGGTGCGGATCTCTCTGTGAGGCAAAACTTAACAAGCTGTGAAAACGATTGTGTTGGGATTATCATTCTTGTGGATTCAGGATTAGGACATGATTGCTTGACGCTTGATTTAGGAAGCTAAGTCCGGTTCTGAAGTCCATGAAATATCAAGAAAGTTAGAGCTTTGACCACTTCTGTAAGCCTGAATTATTGCTCTTTCCAAGCAAAGCCTAAGTTTCTGCTTGGTGGTTTTGCCAGGTCAATACTGAAGCCATAGGTGGACAAGGGCTCATTGTGACCGCAGGTGGTATCGATAGTCATATTCACTTCATTTGCCCACAACTTGCGGACGAAGCAATTGCCAGTGGTACGTGGATATATGCTTCAGAATAGATTTGAGGGGAAAAAGGAACTATTTGACGAGCAGATCATTGTATCTGCTCCGTGTTGTAATCCTTGAAGAGAAAGGGAAAAGATGTTCTCTCATCTTCATTTAGCACTCTTTGGCACCCATAAAAGACGCTGTACGAACGTACCCATGTGAGTGAAAATTTTAAAATCTCGTAAAAGATCAGTGAAGTCCGTGATGTCAGGGTTCAGTAGGAGAGTCCTGTCTATAGTTGCAATTATGGAATCTGTGAAAGTCAAGCATATGATAGTCGTAATGTATTATACTACCTTCATAAGGCGGTAAATTTCGAAGTTGGATGGTTGCGTTGTTTCATCTAGCCATATGTTTCTACCAGTACACGAGAGAGGTCTGACCTGTCTTCAGTAAGCACGTTTGTTTGGCGAAAGTGTCAAGGACAATCATCGTACTGTAGGTGCGTAGGAACTGAGAAGGAGGCTTTAGTTGAATGTAACCTTCTTTATTCTCACTAAGTCACGTTTGAACAACAATGTCTGTGATTCCATGAACTTCCAGGAGTGCTGACATCGAAATCGCTGGTTGTCAAACTTTTCTCGCATGCGGAGTTAAAACTAGTTCTTTATCTAAAAACCGAGTGGCTTGTGACCCGGTCACTTGACAGTGAATTCGAAATCTTCTTGCTGCTCCTTGTGACGGAGCGGCTGCAGTGTCAGTCTCTTCAGCAGGTAGAATTATTGTCTTGATCATCACATGCTATTGGCAGGTTTAACGACTTTGATTGGTGGAGGTACCGGACCAGCACATGGTACACTCGCAACAACGTGCACACCAGCTCCTGAGCAAATGTGCACTATGTTGATCAGCACTGATCAAATACCTCTCAATTTTGGTTTCTCCGGCAAGGTTGCTCTCGAGCCGCATTCTTGATGAAAATTTTAGCACCGCTATACTCTGTTTCCTTTCAGAACTGTCTTAGCTTCTCTATTGTAGTACTGTATATATGGTAGTAGTTCTTAGATGTGGAAGGCAATAGACAAGCTGTCTCGTTAACTTTGTTGTTCTCACACCTCGCACTTCAGAGATTTACATGTGTATTTACTGTTGTAATGTATTATTCTTCTTACAAACCCTTTTGGCCAAGCAAAAACTTTTCTTTTCCATCAAATATAACCTCTAGTAATTGTAGTCTATGAAGGGTAGTACGAGGGTGAGAAGGATCTATCGCTATGGAGGTAGGACTTCGTGGGAGTGCGCAAATGCTATTGTATCTCTTTGATCTTAAGCACGTAAAGGAATACTCTGTTGATGATCTTTAGGGGAATACATCTGAACCTGAGGGCCTTGCTGATATCATCGAAGCAGGAGCTATTTGTTTGAAACTTCACGAGGACTGGGGTAGCACACCTGCAGCAATTGACAACTGCCTTAAAGTAGCTGATCAATTCGATATTCAGGTGCTTGATTTGATATGTTGCCTGTACCGTCTACTATTTAATCAAAGATGATAATAGGTGAACCATGTTAATGTACTCTGCCATTGTGAATGATCACGTGGAGGCACAATGTTGATGCAAAGTATAGCTGCAGCTGTCTATATGAGGATCAAATACTCGCTGTAAGTAGCTGTTGGCTTGAAAGGATTTGCCATTCAATTTTCAGTGTATCTAAAGAGATCAATGCTGCTGGCGTCATTATGCAAACTGAAACTGGACCAAGATGAGATTCTGAAGATCATCGTCGGCTTACATCTTTCGTGTCACATGTACAGGTTACGATCCACACAGACACTTTGAACGAGTCGGGTTGTGTTGAAGATACAATTAAGATTATCGGTGATCGCTGCATCCACACATACCACAGGTGCGATTAGAAGTTCTTACATGTCCCTGAAACGGTGTCTATTATTACGCCTTATTCTAAGGCACAGATCCTGGAAGTAAGAAACTGGCATGTGACATTCTCTGAATGACATTAGGGTAATGTCAAATATCCATGCTTACGCCTTCATAGATAGTCGCTGATTTCTGTTAGCCAAACTGGAGGGAATAGATTGGACGATACAGCTCCTTTGACAAAATTTTCTCTAGAGACACATACTAATGCATATCCTTAAGGCCAGCACTGATACTCTTCTGCTGCCTTGATAGTAGCTATTACGGATATTAAAATCTGCTCATTTTCTGGTTTCTTATCGTCATGCCTATTATTCATGAGGACAACTGCACGGACCCGCTGTAGTTTTGGATGACTACTGTACCGGGGTCCCCTTAAACTTGTGAAAAATAATCTGATAGATAAACAAGTCTTGAGATAGTGGAAGAATTATGGCCCATATGGCTCAAGAGGCCAACTGTTTCATAGTTTCTCGTATGAGCTCTCGTCGTTGCTGCTGGACTCAGGAATGTCAACTGTCATTATTTTCTCATTTCCACTACTTATTTTTTATATCCAGTGAAGGAGCTGGAGGTGGTCATGCACCAGATATCCTCAAAGTGTGTGGACTACCAAATGTTTTGCCATCATCGACTAACCCTACAAGGCCGTATACTGTCAACACGGTTGATGAACATCGTGACATGCTGGTCAGTTGTTATGAAAGTGCTTAAGAAACCTTGATATCTATAAGTGGTGGATCTATAGTTCTTCCTCCTTAGAAACTAGGAATGCATATTTTGGACTTGCTTACTTCATTATATTCATTTATCCAAGTTTTACTTATTATGTTCGTAAATACAGATGGTTGCTCATCATCTTGACAAAAGTCTTCCTGAAGATATCAAATTTGCTGAGTCTCGTATCCGTGCCCAAACTATTGCTGCGGAAGACGTTCTACATGACATGGGGGCAATCAGCATGATGTCATCTGATTCTCAAGCGATGGGCAGAGTTGGAGAGGTTTTACCTTTAATTCTACATGACGCTTGGATGCCTAGCCCTGCTCTTTGATTCTTCTGAAATGTTCTAGTGGAATACCGCGTGAGTGATATTACATCCGGCTATTAGAGCTCACGGGTTCGTGTTGTTTACTTGTTGAGATTTGCATGAGAAGATTGGTCATGGAGAAACGAAATCTGTACTCTCTTCATTTGGTATTCCCTGACAATCATTGCCTATAGCATATCATATAGCTAATCTAGCACGCATCTGCAGGTTATTACTCGCACTTGGCAGACTGCACACAAGATGAAAACAGAGAGGAAGCAGCTACCCGAAGCAGTCGGAGACCCGAACGACAATTTTCGAGTCAAAAGATATATTGCAAAATATACCATCAACCCTGCCATAGCGCATGGTATTTCACATCTAGTTGGCTCTGTTGAGGTATACTCGTACTCCCACGTCAGCAATCCGAGTCTCGTAGCTACTTCAGTTTTCCGTTAGACTGGTCGAGACGTCCTCCATTTGCTGGCTGCGTTGTGATCCACAGTGAGATATACGGACGAGGGTCCATATGCTATACATCGCCGACAAATAGTAAATCGTAGAACACCTAAGTAGAACACCTAAATTGACAAGAACTTTCTGGCTTGCAAAACCTGTTAGGTTGGGAAGTTGGCAGATTTGGTGTTGTGGAGGCCTGAATTTTTTGGAGCAAAACCTGAATTGGTCATCAAGGGGGGCACAATTGCCTGGGCTCAAATGGGAGATGTCAATGGGAGTATCCCGACTCCTCAACCAGTGCGGTCCTTACCCTCTTTCCTTCCTTTAAGAGATGGATTTTGCTGAGCGCTAATCGCATTTCATGACTATGGAACCTGTTTAGTACAAAGACATAAACCTTCAGCTGTCCCTACAGGTATTCATGAAGCCCATGTTCGGTGCAACTGGGAAGGCTGGGAGTCTACATTCTTTCGCCTTTGTGAGCAAGGTATGTGCAAGTGACAGGTGTATGTCGTCCTTGATCTGGTCGATTATCTGGTATGGATAGACGCAGGTTTTAAGTTGGTTCCCTACCTTACAGTAATGTTGTGATGCCTCTTTGGTGGTTTCTGCAGGCGGCTGTACAAGCAGGCGTGAAAGAAAAATTAAATCTAAAAAAGAAAGTTGAAGCAGTTAAGGATATTCGTCACCTTCGGAAAACCGACATGAAGTTGAATTATGCCACCCCCGTCATTGATGTTGATCCCACATCGTTCATAACCAAAGCTGATGGAGTTGTATTGACTTCGGTTGCTGCAGAAAGCCTTCCATTAGGTCAAAATTATTTTCTCTTTTAATTAGCAATCTATTCGCTAGTCAATTCTTCAGGACATCGTCATAGACCAACCACACAAGCTAATATACCTGCAACAAGCAGTCGTTATATAGTCCTCTTATGCAAACCGATCCAATTAGGTTAGGTAGTTCTAGAAGAAGATATCAAAGTTCACTCCGTACGGTTAGATAGTGACATTGCCGTGCCTGTAGTAATTTTGCTGGTTCGGAAGAGCTAGCACTGTGCTTTAGTCCCTAGACGATTACTTGGTCCCAGCCGCGTGAAAGAGTTAGTGCGCAGTTTCTTGCTGAGCTCTGGGTGGATCAAACCTGAACCTGCTGGACTCAAGAACCTGTTGGTGCTACTCTAAAGAAGAGGCTGTTATAAATTAGGTTATAATCAGGGTTAGGGGGCCTAGAGTCATGGCTACAAATTCTGGCCCTAGAAGGTTGATGGATCTACTACTATGTGAGCATTTCTTGGAAACAAAGTTCACCGGCTCTCTTAAAGTGGAGCGTGTCTTAGGCAAATCTACTGCAACACGTTCCTACGCTACCTATCCCCTACAGTTTATGATTCCCAAAAAGGTGATGTTCTCACTCTTGTTAATTATTTTCAGAAGCAACTTGAAAGGATAAATGGATAGGAGCCGCTTTACCAATAATTGGTCCACCCCTCTCCATATCTGATCAGATTTGTATGGATTGCAGGCAATTCCATCTACTGTGGATGCGGTCGTTGTCTTTTCGCTCACATTTGGTGGTGGCCTTGTGTCGGTAAGGCCTTCACCACAGACTCAGATACTAAATTTGAATTGTGTTTTCTTATGGAGAAAGGCGTTCAAATTTACGTTGTTCTTTTTCCTTGTTGCAAGTGTACGTTGTGATTATTTGGATTTGCTAACAGGGTGATTGCATCACTATTGAGTTGGATGTTCGTGCCGACTGTACGATGAGCCTCCTGACTCAAGGTTACACAAATGTGAGTGCTGTGTGAATGTCTGTTAACGGACATTATCATTTTTCTACTAGTTGCAAATAGTTTCTTAGAATTTAAACCTCGGATACTTACCAAATTTGGTACTATAGAAATGCACTTATTCTTGGTGTTATCAACAGATTTACAAGTCTGTCGAAGGGAAAATTTCACGTCAGATGCTGAAGGTACATACTTACATGTACAGTTCTGGTTCTGTCCTTTCTTGTTACCTTACTGCTCATTGGGGACTGCTTGGATAGAAAACATACCCAGTTGACATCATCAGCAAGCTATTCACGGCTTACGTACATGAAATGAAAGTCCTATGAAGTTTGCATGTTTTTGCATTCTGTCCTTTGATAAATATGTTCCCTATTTAAGTATGCGTGTGTTTGTTGCCTCAGTGTTCAGTCGCAAGTGGCGGGTTTCTGGCCCTCTTGCCAGATGCTATAGTATGCTTTTCAACAGCTAGGTACTCACAAGTACAAAGCTTCGATCTGGCACCGGATGCCAATCTGGTCCTTGTTGACTGGTTGACCAGCGGACGAATAGCACGTGGTGAAATTTGGGATTTCGATTTGTTCAAGAGTACCAATCACATATACATTCAAGGGGACAAACCATTGCTTTTGGACTCGGTTAGTCCCTATGTGATGTCGACTACCACCGAGTTTTTGACTTTGTGCTGACACTCCTTCGAGTTGTTTGACTGTGAAGGAAAGACGTAACTTTTACTTTGGAATCTTCCCTGCATGGCAGGTTTGTCTTGAGAAGGGTGTTGGCCCGTCCATCTTGGAACGTATGGGAGATTACCATGTGATTGCCTTGATAGTAATATATGGGTGAGAGAGTTTGACCTTTTGACCACAGTCGTTCAGAACGCAATCTGTGCAGGACGGGGAAACCCCTCTATTTACGAATCATATCCGATAAGACCACGCCTTGCGGTCGTTGGAATTAAAATTGCAGTTTTGTACCGTCTATAACTATTTACTTATCTCATATAGGTGTTAATTATCGTCCTTTCTTTCTAACTTTGTGAGCTGATATTCAAGCACTACGGAATAGAAACGAAGGTTTTTACCCGTGTATGCATTGCAAGCATCGTTTCACTTAGACACTGTCTCTACTGAATGCGATATAGTTTGATGATTTTTGGTACAAACGTGATGAGCTTCAACTTACATTAAGACATGTGGATTTGCAGGCCTCGTTTAGCTGAGCTTCGCCGACTTGTTCGGTTAAATGTTGGGAACCTAGCTAATGTGGCTCTGAATTCTACACGTGTTTCAAAATCGTCCACAGGAGATCAAAAGCGCGCACAGTGGTCAAAGCAGACTCCTTCATTACCTACTCTCTTTACGTCATGTAGTAATATCGGTGTACTGGTATGCCTATTTCTGAACATGCCATTTACTTTCGAATAGAGAGAATGACGAAGGCTTGACATGTTTATTTATCCAGCAGCTTGTATGCAAGATGGCTCGCGCTTGATGAAGTTTCTGATTTCAGGCCTGGGCCGCTAGTGTGGTGGTTCCGCGTAGCTACACCAGTTCAGAACTTAGGGTGCCATTTACTTTAGCATTTGGTGTCCAATGCCAAATTCCACATCATGCCTCATAACTTTTTCACCTTTCAGGATGAAGGTTTGGTGGTCCGTGTTGCATCCACGAGCACGATTCTCCTGTATCGATTTTTGAGAGAGCAATTGGCTCCTTTACGACCTATGATAGGCATGCTACCGTATGCCGATAGATAGCCACAATGTATTCTGTTCTGTTCAGAATAAGTATTGTATCAGTAGCAGACTTGTGTGGCACAAGGATTAATTGGATTCTTAAACTGCGTTAGTCGTGGACTCTCATGAAGTAACGGAGTCTGCGCAAGCATGCTTATAGATTAGGATTTTTGTGTATCGTTGTGTGAGTGACTCCCTTGAAGGCTAGAGCTGTCATATGTAGGCTTTTGCCCATCTTCAAGAAGAGAACGATTTCTCATTCTGGAGATTCTCCATCGCATCTCCATACTTTATTCTCACTTAGGAAATTATGTATATAAAACCTTTGTGATTATAACAACAATTTCATTTGGTGATTAAAACTTGCGGATTCCGACTGATAACTACTGTGATTTTCATCTGGTTAATATTATTACTAGACTCTCGACTCGTTAAGAAGAGCCATGGTCATACTGGAGATGTTCCTTGTGGCTTCGTCATCTACTGGTTGTACACAATGTCGTGAAGAGTTTGTTTCTTTCGTTTAGTCGAGGTTTTCCGACCGATAAATGTGGTAGCCAAATCATTAGGGGAAGCTGGTATGATATGTTCTGTCCCCCTGGATCTGACCCTTTTGGGTCGAGCTCACAGCACGAAAGCAGGGACCGAGGAGTTATAATGTCTGGTCGCCTCTATTCACACCTAGTTTCTAAGTTTCTCGACCTGCATTCAGATACAGCGATGGAAGAACGGAGTCGGTCTTGGTACTCTCAGCTTTTATGGACTGTAGATACATGACAAGTTTCAGGACTCAATCTTTCCACTATGATCAAGTGCTTACTCCCACGAAGCAGGGGTACACACCTAATCCATGTCCTCACTGAAATTCTTAGCCATCTTTTAAGTTTCGAAACTTCTTATATATAGAGCGTGCACATGTGCAGGAGCTTAAGAGCGCACACGCATTATGAATACAGAAGACAAGTTCTGAAACGCAAACGCAGTGGATGAGGTCAGCTAATTGCTTCTCCGTAATCTTTATAATATGCAGCATGTATGCAGCTATCGTTCTTAGCAGATGGCACTCTTAAATTTCATTACACACAATAATGTTTGTGGAACATCCCGTCCGGGGAAAATGTTTTAGCACTGACCCCTGCTCTTGCTTAATTGTCCAAGTCCCTTCTTGTCATTGATCTGTCCACTTTTCCTTGAACTTTAAGAAAGTTGAGGATCTGCGTATCTCACTTTAAGGACCTCCAAGTACTTCTTTCCAACCTTACAAGCTGTGAAATGATGCTGTCTTCGTGTTCCTTGAGATAAAAAGTTTCATACATGAGGTTTACCAGTGACCTGCTCGCCTAGTGCTGGGGAAGGATGGGCACAACCGTTCATTCTTCCTTCAGCACGATCTATAGGTTACCTGTAACATTCTTCTTTTCTACAGGCAACCTTTAGCCCACCTTGTTCTGTCGAAAGCTTCGCTAGGTTTGAAGAGCTGGAAGCTGAGGGACTACTTACCTTTTGGAAAGATACGTCTAACAAGACAAGTGCGACGACCTCTACACACAGCAGTTAGTACATCCGAAATGATATATGCCTGAATAGACCACTCTTTTGTTCTCTTTTGGTGGGAAATCGATGTACTTCGCGCGTAAAAGGAAAAAGAACAGATGCAATATAGCTCGTGACTGGAAGCAGCGTGGCCATTGCATTTCTTCCAACCATGCAAACAAATTCGTACGGCAAGAGAGCTTCTTGAATCTCACACGATCTCAAATGGTAAAACAAACCATCTTACCCTCTCCTTTTCTATTTAAATTTCAATTTTCTTTGTATACTTCCCTGCCCATGTCGTTGTCCTAGATAAAACGGAAACTAAACATTTCTAATGAAATTTCCTCAGCGAATAAATAGTCCTCTGGTTCATGAACCTTTGAAAAATTTCGAAGAAAATTATCCAAAAAAGCTAACATGTGATAATGGGAATGTGATAAGTAAAAAGGTATTTAGAGAAAAGAGGCCCTTACACGAACGCACACAATGTATATGTGGACCTTGAAGGATTAAAAGTCGTTGATTGTAATTACTCGTAAACTGGAATGGGGGTCTCAATTGTGTATATTACCGGGATGGCTATGGGTGGAGGGCCGATTTCGTAAAACCATTCACAGGAGTTTCCAGGAAAGTTAGAGCTAAGTGCAATTAAGTTAGAAACCCCAACATCTACGACTACCGAGAAAGTTGCCATGTCTAGAAGTCACCGATACACATTTTACGGATAGCCCGTTCAACTTGTTATGGAATCGTTGGGGTCCTCCAGAAAGCCCAACGAAACCCTCTAGTGTGTGTGCATCTTTGCAGAAGAGAGTTTGAAGAGTTGAAAGACAACGTATGTCCGTGTCTACTCAAACAATACAATATCATCTCAAACAATACCATGTCCATTCACGTTCCACTTCGTTTCGAAAAGAATGGCGACCGAGTGCCACCACCCCTGCCCACTCATTACGCGGAATCCGCAAAAAGAGGTGGATTTCATATGGAAGCTTCCGTCGATCAAAACACCATGTCCAGAACGAATGTGTATTCCAGCTTGTCGAGATTGTGCACCCTGTAAAGGCAAGCTAGCAAGAAAGGTACCAACGTAAAGGTACCCACGGACACGTTGGATGTATAAATAGGGTGCATCACCTAGGACGACCCCACGTAAAGACAAACAAACAGAAAACGCCCTTCAGATGATACTTTACCTCATCATGAATAGTACGAGAATCCAGCAGCTGCAAGGAACCGATTACTGTAAGTCGAGTTGAGGTTCATCGTCATTCTGTACGTGAGTGAACCCAATGTTTAGACGTGAAGGATCGTACGCACAGGCCGAACTAAGCTTCATGCTGGTACAGTGGTACGATCCATCTTTGACGACGAAAATGGGTTTTGTAATAAGAAGATCAAGCTACTGAGTCGTTGATGTGATCACGTATATTCTCACGAGGTGGAGTGGATACGAGTGGGATGAACTTCTTTTCTTGCTTTGAAGAACATGCGACCCGGCGATCACCGGCATAACATAGACCAACATACCTGAAAAGTTAGTGATTCCAAGTACCGGAGGTGATTCTGGTAAATAGATATATCTTATTGCTATTGGAGCGGACCATAAGGAACGTGTGCATGATTTGGTAACGTAAAGAGTTTAGGTCTCATGGGACCTAAACTCTTCTCGTTGTGCAATCTTCTCTGCTCTGCTCTCCGCGGAGATTATATGACAACTAAAAGTTAACAAGATTACACGCTTATTTCTATGAGTTTTGCATTCTCTCGTTTGCAGCTTTAGTAGTAGCACACTGTAGATGACGGAAGAAGATTCGAAGTTATTATGTCGTGTACTATAGTGGACTCAGAGCTTTTCGAAAGACTAGAAAGACATAGATCTCTTTTGAAACTGAGGGCCTAGCCAGCCGCAAATGAAGTGCATATATGGATGGTCTAATTTGAGTGGATGTACGTACATCTCCAGATGTATGAGAGATCTAGGATGTTAACTTTTCTCCATTTCTCTCATTTTAATAAGATGATCAGATTTCGAGACGACGTTGCTGTACACTATTTCTCGTGCATATCATGGCTTTCAAACGGCATGTCGATGATGGGTCAATTCTGTCTGCATGATTGAGATGAGTAGGAGAGTGGAGAACAGCCTCCATAGTAGCCTTTTGAATTTTTCTATAGTAATCTACATTGCGCAAAATATGGATAGAATGATGCGGAGACCAGACCTATTTTGCTATCAATCTGTGGTAGACTGAAAAGTATTCACGTTATTCTTATCCCGAGCTTAAAAACAAGCAGCCTATAACCTGTCCCCTACAGAATGTTACCTTGAAGTATCTCGTGAATAGGCGTGAGAATCCCTAGAGAAGAAATTTGAAAGTCATTTCACACATACATGTACTGACTCAATGATTCTGTTTATCAATCCTTGCTAGTCCAAGTCGCATTGCCCTTAAGACAAGCATTTGCATTAAAATATACTACAACATATATATATGAAGCTCTGGACTTTGTCAAAGAATAAGATAGATAATTAAAGTTATACTGTGAACATGTGCTCCTACAATCAAGTTCAACTCTATTTGACTAATCCATTGTTGAAGAATACTCATAAATTATCACCCTCCCATATTAAGCATTGATCAGTTACCCTCTGAGATTCATTTATGGAAATCTCAGAAGGTATATATATATATATATATCATGTTATATATCATGTTATGTTATATATATATATCTAAGATATTCTATGTCACGTACATATCATGTTATTAACGACGGATCAAAGTTAAGTTGAAGACATCATAACATGATGTTGAAGCTGATGGGTTGAACCTGGAGTCCTGCCGGACGTTAGTAAATCGTTGGCAGGATTCCTACGCATGCCAACTTGGAATAGAATTATTTTGTCTCATGAATTCACTTTGCTCGCGAAATCACACAAAATCAAGGACTGTAGACTGTTCTTAAACTTGTATCATGCATGGTTATGAGCGATCCTGTAGAATGTAGTGGAATGGAGACCATATTTTATGCTTTCGTCTTTTGTTGCACAAATTATCATCTGGTACATGTGGAGCCACTATCGCTGCAATGGAGGCCCGATTCTTTCACCTCTAGATCTCCTCCGAGATCAAAATTTCGATCCTTTGACTTCCCACTAAAAGAGATTTCCAATCTCAACTTTCCCAATAAGTGCTGCTCAACTCAAGTTAGCATCAGAGATCAAACAATGGGTTAAGGACTTACTAAGTCGATGGTGAATTTGAAAATGCATTGGAATGTCTGATGAAATTGTGGGCCGCAAAATTGTTCCTGGCCTTAGCCTAAGGAGAACCATAGAGCATGCATCCGGAACAGGGACAATAAGACAAGGACGAGAGTTTCGCCATCATAGTTGTTATCGAAAGCCCAGCTTCAGACATTAGTTGCTTTAGCAGTACGTGAGAATTGATTACGTGGATATTAACTGACCTTTTTAACCACCTTGTGTCCTTCATCCTACGAGTTGAGAGACAGTGAGGGAGACCTTTGTCGACCGCTTCGGTGATGGGAAACTTTGACTACCACATGGTCGCCGGGCTAGGGGAGGAATGTGGATAGGAATTGTGAGCTGGTTTCCACACGCCGTCCCTATGAGACAAAACTTTATGAGGAGAATTGCCTGTGAATCTACTGCTGCTGTTGTTTGTCTGTTTTGCTCACTTTATTCCAGGAAAAGGCAGACCCTCGGTGCAACCCCTCGGTCCACTAGCAGTGCAGGTGCTGGTGTTGTATAGACTTCTACAATTGTCACTTTGTAGTCTACAAGCATTTCTAGACTACAATTTGTCATTACAGTACAACGACGGAGATTGTGGGCTACTGACGAGAAGAAGATGATGCAAGGAGCTTGCCCGGCTTGTGGACCTTCATTCTTCAACTTAACAAGACGTTACGAATGTCTGAAACGTTTAAGGCAGGGTTAGCTTATGGTAGTGTTGAAATTAGTTGTTTTAGGAGTTGATCACCGATCAGTGAGGTGTGAAGATGAGGAGCGAGAATCATTCATTCTGTGTTCTTTGAGGAAGAGGGAAGAATGTCTGCATGTTTTCCTTTCCTGAAAGACAGTGAACCATGGGCATGCACACGTTTAGCTAAACTGCTAACCTATGTCCTTGGGCTGTCTAGAGTCGGCGGAAGTTCTAGAACTTTTAGTGGAGAAGGTAGTGAATAAACTGCCTTTTGTGACAACCTGAAGTTGGATATCACCGCAAGTTCCGATGTCGGTCCACTTCCTTGTCAGACACAGAGGATTGCAAATCTTAGTGTTCGACTAGGCTAATCATCTTAGCTAAACTCAGACCAAATCAAGTAGAACAACCATCTGATTGTTAGTCTTGACGGCGAATACAGTGAACCATCATCTGGACTCCTAACACGACTTTATGGTCGTCAGAATGCTCAAAACCTGGAGCAAACTGCTCGACATGTTGACGAGGCAAAAGAAATTTGGAGAAGCTTCTCCCTTTTTGATTTGTAATGGCTGGCATCCTTTTGGCAGCGGTGAAACTTGTTTGAAATGCATCGACGGCAGGCTTGCATTGATACATGTGTCCGTGTGCAGTTATCTTCATGGACAAGTCTCTCAGCGTGTTTCCATGTGTCTAGATTCTATTCAGCATCTTGACGGTCTCCAAGTGGCTCATCAAAAAGTGTGAAATACTGCTCCTTATGAGAAATTGGTGAAAGATAGGGCCATGTCTAGAGAGTTTCTTGTTATGCATAACTGAAACCTGGCAGTGCCGTCACAGACACATAAGGTAGCAGATATCCTCAATCTCCACGAACGTACAGTATTTTCAATTTCTGAACCAGTCAGATTGATTCCCCTCCACGAAGAGAACATAGAAGTTTATAGAACGTACGCCAAATTTTCCTGCTTGCAAAGAAGTTCAGCATCGAGATCGCGATGTCAATAGAGCAGGTAAAGTCTTGGCAAGGGGAAAGACGATCGGCAACTTCTCCCGTTTGGCTTTTCAAGAACCGCTGCCCTCCCAGCGACCACGAGAGTAAAGTACAGTATTTGGTTGTATAAGCGATGGAGGAGTCTTACTCCAACCTTTCACAGCTCACCAGTTCTAGAGTAGGGTAATGTAGTATAGTCTAGACCATGACATAACATCAGCAGGCAACAGGAAAAGGAGGCGGGATCTAACAGCTATTGGCTCACGAATCCAATTCGGAAAGACATTTTAGTGGAAGCATGCTCATGAATGGAGTGACATAATTGGAGGAGGAGCATACACAAACTACTGTAAAGTAGAAAACTGAACCACCTTCTCCTGTAGCATGAGGGTGTTGAAGTTTAATGAAGTAGGCAGAATCTAGGAGAGACGTAACCCAGTCTAGTCAGAAGAGATATGGGCACAAGGAGAAAAATGGCTAAAAATGACGACAGGTTAAAGAGTACCGTAAAGCTGGGGACGCCCCGAGACCTCCAGCTAATGTGGCGATTGCTCTCATCCTGCAACCCACAGTACTTCCCTCACAGGGAGTGAAGTACTGGTTTGTTTGAGAGTACCGCTGTGTCTGTCAGCCAGCCATACCTCCCCTACGTTCTACGGACATCGTGGCTTCTCTTTCTGCAGCTCCAGCTAAAGTTCCCTCATCTCTAACAGAGTTCCTGGTGGACCGCCACTGCCACTGCATCATATCTCCTCCGTGTGTTTGATATCGTAGCCTCAATTGCCACTTAGCAGATCAACTCTAGACCAAAAGCTTGGCCACCTCATGACCTCACTGCCAAAGTAGATGCCAGATCACAACATATTAGCAGAAGATGGAATCCAAAGCTCAAAGCTCAGGTCTCCGCAAAGTTTGTCCAAGAAACGATGGCCGTGAAAGAAAGGCAACATGATATTGCTTAAATTCGTGATACTCGTCTCCAAGCATAGGATCCAAAGTTCCTAGTGCCTCTCGGCTAAGAATCAGAAATACAGGAACGTGTTGTCATCCGACCACCTGATTCATTAGGGTGTTTCAGTTTTAGTTTTCTCAGTTCCCATAATTATACAGCACAATTATTTACAGGTTTCCATCAAATTCTTTACGTGTATTGAGGCGGGTGTACTCTAAACTTTTAGGGGGAACACACCAGTTCCATAAAAGTTTGTCGGGTCACTAAAATAGCTTAGTACGGAGTTCCCATAACTCTTAATGAACCTATAAATTTAAATTTGGTGATTACAGAGTCCAATTTGAATTTAAATGTAGAATGCACTTGTCAATGTCATGCCTGGGATGATTTGGCTTGAGTCAGCAATTTCAATTTTCATCTTCTTAGTGCCTAGAAAACTGCATAGAGAAAGCTCTATGTGACATTTCAATTTTCATCTTCTTAGGGCCTAGAAAACTGCATAGAGAGAGCTCTAAGTGAGATTTCACTTTGAAATTTCTCTGGCCATTTCTCCACAATCGTGGGATACCGATACAGATATAGTGTTGTAGTGCATGTCAACTTCTCGTGAAAGAAATAGAAATGTATTGAGGAGAGAATTTTACAGATATAAGGTGATAGTGAAGAAAACGTCCTTCAATGGGAAGGAGAATTAGATAAGTGGGATTCAACAATGTGTGGAATGACAATGATTTGGATTTGGATGAGAATGAGTTAATTATGAGATGGTGTGATTTCTTACACTCCAAAAAATATTTGGTAACAAGGAGCCAATTGTATTGCAATACAAAAAATTTGCATCAGTTCTTTAGAGGTCTTAACTCTCATGCATTGAAACAATTGGTTTGGATGGACTTGAAATCCTTTCATACCTTGTTGGAATTGATTAGAGTGTATGAGGTGTTTAGGAATGACTCACTTAAGATTCAAACCCTATGTGGATACAACATTCCATAGCACTCAATAGGTTTGGGCATAATGGAAACTGTTGCGTGTGTCTAGGGGCATGCTTTTATGAGATATTAGTTATAGAGATAGTTATGAGTGCTATTGTGTATATTCTTGGGAAGGAGGTAATATGTTCCAACCAAGAGGAAAGATCTAAAATTTCATATTTTTGCCTCAAGGGTCTTAAGTGTTGTGTGGAATTGATGGATGGGACACTATTTCTATTGGCATAGAGACCAAAGGTGGATAGAAAGCTATATTTTAATAGAAAAGGCTTTTATTTTATTAGCATGCAGGTTGTATGCAATGACATGTTGAGAATTACTCATTTCATAGGAGGTAAGGGCTTCAATGCAAGAAGGTACCCTTCTCTCATGGAAGGTGAGTGAGTGAGTTCATGGGAAAGGTACTAAAGGCCTTTAAAGTTATATCTTTTAGTGCTTGAGGCTTAAGCTTGTTTGTGTGGGATTGTGAAGTTAGAGGCTCATTAATTGTGGGATTGTGATTTCACTAACTAAACCTTTGATTTCTATCATTTTACAAGGATGTTGTGCTCTTGTCACAACATCAATTGCATCAAAAAGTCACCATTATAGACTGATATAAAGCAAAGAGGAGAGAATAATTACTTTTAGCACCAACATATTTGATTGGAGTCTTAAGTTATGTTCCTATGTGCACTTAGAGCTTTTATTCAAACAGCCTTTGTTCAAAATAGCTTTGGATAGAAGAGAGAACAGAATTCAATAAATGTGTTGTGAGAGCTTGTGTACTCAATGAGCACTATAGACCTCTTGAAGGAAAGATGACATTATTTACAAGAACAAAGAGTCAAACTCAAAAGCTCTTGCTTTTGAGTTGGACACTAGAATAGAAATGGATTCTTATTGAAGTGGATTAGCTTGTGCATTATTTTGCACAATTTTTTGATTAAATTACATGGAGGTTGAGGAAGACAACAAGATTGTAAATGAATGAGATGGAGATCAATATGTATTAGATGATTCTTTTAGAATCCCACCCATAGAAGAGACAATATCAAATTTTATGCAGATGTGTATTGCATTCTACCACTAACTTGGTGGGTTTTTGAATCCAAAGTAAAACTATATATTTTTACATCAATTTTTAATGATTGAACTATGAGTGTGGGGTGTGTTTTGGGTGTCCTTTTTGTGGTTACTTTTTTGCTTGGAATTTCTAATGTGCTAGGGAATGTTGCAAAATTTGATGGAAAAAATATGTATAATTCTATGAAAGAATATCTTAATCTGATGTATGTATGGGTGTTTAATTTGCCTTAAATGGATACAAAAATAAAGGAGAAAATTAACAAAGCCAATGGAGGAGTGGAATAGAGAAAAGAGAGCAAGGAAGGCACATTTGATAAGAGCAAGGAAAAGTTCATAGATATATTGATAGGAAGGAAATTTTACATTCAAGAGATTCCACTTGAGAGAAGTGACAATACATTCAAAATATTTCACAAGAGAAAAATAGAGGTACAAAGAGAGGAGAGCAAGGAAGAGAAAGGAAGGAAATTTTACCTTTGAAAGATTTCCTAGGAGAGAAAAGAAGGTATAGAGAGAGAGAAAAACAAGTTTTTCATATTTGAGAGGAGAGCAAGGAAGAGAATGAGAGTTTACATTTGTTAGGGGAGGAAGTGAGGAAAGAGGAAGAGAGAGAGAGGCAAAAAGAATGCATAGAGTTGAGAGAGAAGGAAGACAAAGAGAGGTGAGACAAAGAAAGAGGAAGACATGGTAGGAAAAATTAAAGTTTACTTGAAACTATGGGACATGCACAACATGGAGGATTTTAATAAGTGAAATTGGTGCATAGATTTCTATATCAACACCGATTACCATTACTATCCTTGGATCAAGAGGAGTTGGTTGGATAAGAACCAAGTGAAGAAAGTAGTGAAGACTATTTGGGTGGTGGACTTGAATGCACTTGGCCTCAAAGTGTGTAATACTCCAAGGACAAGAGAAGAGAGAAAACACAGATTTCACACTCAATCATCCTATGCCCCAAAGGAGCACCTTCTCTTTATAACATAGACAAAGAGTATCTCATCCAAAGAAGCTCCACTATAACAATATGGATTTTAGTGATGAAGCCAGTCAGGCTCACGAAGTAGCACATAAGACAAATTAGCCTAAAATATTCTGGAAGTATCTAAGAAGCTTCTTGGGAAGCTTCCCGGTTAGCTTAGCTTGCACCTTAAGTAAGTAGCTTCTAGAAGGAAGCTTCTAGAAGCTTCCAACTAGCTTAGCTTGCACACCAAATAGGTGGATTCTAGAAGGAAGCTTCTTGAGAAGCTTCCTAGTTAACTTGGCTTGCACTCTTAAAAAGCGGCTTGAGGAAGCTTCTTGAGAAGCTTCTCAAGGGCCTTGTTTGCTACCTATAAATACCAAAGCCAAAGCTCATGCTAGGCATTTGGAGTTTTCCCTCATTCAAGTGTCCCAATGTGAGTTTCCATTCTCCTATTTCTCTCCTCGGTTTCGGTCTTTTACATTGGTATCAGAGCAGGAATGGGATGGATGGAATTTATGGACCACCAAATCCACTTCCGCCAAACCATTGGGACTTTCATGTCCAGATATTACCAAAGCATCATTTCACACAATTCATCACCTCACGCTTTGGGCAGGATTTTCTACATATGATCACCGTGTAAGAGGAACCCTTGATACTTCCAGTTGTAACTTATGGAGAACAGTGGACGTGTTGTATCTATGTGTTAATCAACTAGATAAATTGAGGGTAGTGGCAATGACGGCAATACTGGATGTTATCCTTGCAATGCAACAACAAATCAAGCATCTTACTTGATTGTTGGATGAACGAGACCAGCAACGACGAGAATAGATAGACAGAGTGCCAGTTCGAGATGGAGAAGATTGCATTTGATTTCCAAAACCCAAGGTGTTTGAAGGCAAGAATCTTCCAAGCACAATGGAGAATTTTGTGTTTGATTGTGAATGTTACTTTGAAGCCACCAATCTTCAAGACGAGCAGAAACAAATTCTCTTGGCTTCTAGCCAGTTGGATGGCGTGGCAAAACTTTGGTGGTGATTCCGAGTAGAAAGAGCTGAATGACAAATTGTTACACCAATTTTGACATGGGCAGAATTCAAGGATGCAATACTTGGTCGATTTTAGACTATAAATGCCACCCAAGCTACACGAGATAAATTGGCGGAGTTGAGGCAGATTGGCTTAGTGAGAAGCTACATCACACAATTTCAGAATATCATCATGCAAATTACAGATATCCAAGAAGGTGAAGTTCTGGATCGATTTGTGGGAGGATTGAAGTCACGAACCAAATTGGAGGTGACCATGCGAGAGCCACAGAACGTAGAAGAAGCCATGCAATTGGCTGAGCGTTTTGATTCCTTAGTTGCGACAACTTGGTCTCGACCTCGACCTACACAAAACCTACCAATACCACAAGTGGAAGAACCGGTACCAATGGAGATTGATGTTATCTAACAAAGACCACTTGGCATAGTAGATAGAGAAAGATTACGACAAAATGGAGGTTGCTTTTATTGTCGCCAAGTTGGACATCGCATTGTTGAATGTCCACTTAGGAATGGGCGACCTCGACAAGTTGCCCAGATGGAGTTTGTGGAACAGAATGATCAGGGAAACGAAGAATCCCAGTAGGAGATTTTGAGCCGCCTACTGGGAGCTTGATTAGTTCCAATAGGATTGAAGGCTTGACCTATGCAAGTTTGCTTCACTTGCAAGGTACGGTATCTAATTAGGGTTGTAGGATTTTGGTTGATTCTAGAAGTTCAGAGAATTGCATATCTATGCAAGTAGCAAAGGAATTGGGTATTCCTATCAAGCCAGTGATTGGAAGTAGTTTGATGATGGTGGATGGTAGAAAAGGTTCTGCATTCCGCACCTCGCATCTTGTTACCTTCAAGATTGGGAAGGAGTATTTGGAGTGTATGAGGTTTGTAGTGGCACCTCTACACTATGATATCATTTTGGGTCTACCTTGGCTTGAACGTCGTCATAAGGTTCAATTTGATTAGACCCGACGTCAAATTCAAGTACAACACCAAGGTAGGAATTTCCGATTAGGTTGTCTGGCACCTCTAAGTAAGACACCTAAGAATAGTCAGTCCCAAGATGGGAAGTTTGTTGAGAAGGTAGCCATAGAGCAAATCTGGAAGGGAGATGAGTCCCAAGATGGGAAGTTTGCTGAGAAGGCAACCATGGAGCAAACTTGGAAGAGAGATGAGTCCCTAGAAGGAAAGTTTGTTAATGAAGCAGCCATAGAGCAAGCTTTGGAAGAAGATAAGTTTGTGTTCACGGTGTGGATCAAGCAGATTGCACAAGAACAATCTGAGGAGGGCCAGGTGCCGCATCAAGCAACGGTTGATCGGATAGTTCAGGAGTTTGCAGATGTGTTTCCAAATGATCTGCCAAAGGGATTACCCTCTGATTGAGGTATGCCCTTAAAGATTGAGTTATTTCTAGGGAGTACTCCAGTGAGTAGACCAATCTATCGACTCTCACCAAAGGAGTTGGAGGAGTTGCAAACAACACTTACAGAGTTGTTGGAGAAGGATTTCATACGACATAGTACCTCTCTGTGGGGAGCACCGGTACTATTTGTTCCAAAGAAGGATGGAGGACTTTGTTTCTGTATTGATTACCATGGGCTCAATAAGCAAACCGTGAAGAATGCATATCCCTTGCCTCGGATCAATGACCTGCTTGATCAATTAAGTGAAGCACGCTACTTTTCCAAGCTAGATCTTCGTAGTGGCTATTGGCAAATTCCTATTGAAGGAGAGGACGTGCAAAAGACTGCCTTTTGCACAAGGTATGGACATTTTGAGTGGAGAGTTCTACCTTTCGGACTCACTAATGCTCCAGCAGTCTTCATGGATCAGATGCATAGGGTGTTGGAGGGACTATTGGATCAGTCCGTGGAAGTGTTCTTAGATGATATCTTAATCTATAGTAGGATAGAGGCAAAACACAAGAATCATGTGCAAGAAGTCCTAAGACGACTACAACAGTGGAAATTTTACTACAAGAAGTCAAAGTGTGCTTTTTGGCAGAAGGAGGTTACCTTCTTGGGTCATAAGATCTCATCAAAGGGGATCAAGATGGAAGAAGAGAAGATCAAGGCTATTATTGATTGGCCTACCCCGAAGGATGCTACCGAAGTACGAGCATTCAATGGATTGGCCAGTTTTTACCGATGGTTCATCCACTATTATGCTCACGTGGTTGCACCATTGACTGACCTCTTGGGAAAGAACTTGAGCTTCCAATGGACCACCAAGCATGAAGAAGCATTCTAGAAGTTAAAGCATATGGTGTCTTCAAGACCCATTCTTCAACCATATGATCCTCAACTACCTTGTGTGGTTGATTTTGATGCTTCTAACTTTGCAATTGGAGTTGTGTTGCAACAAGAATTTCCAAATGGACTACATCGTATTGCCTTTGTGTCTTGCCGACTAAATACAACTGAAAGAAATTACTCTGCTCGAGATCGAGAACAACTTGCAATGGTATATGCCACCAAGGTATGGAGGCATTATCTCTTGGGGAAACAAGTGATCATGCAAACTGATCACAAGCCATTGTTGTAGACCTTACACCTAAAGCACATGAAGAGTCGACATCATTGATGGGAAAAGCAACTCCAATTGTTTGACATCAAACTTGAGTACAAACCAGGTCGGTTCCATGTCATCCCTGATGCTCTATCACAATGACCTGATTTGAAGTCTCTTCCTCTCATCGCGGCAGCAATTACGGCGGTGTCAATTGATCCCAAGATTCATAATGAGTTTCGGTTGGCTCTACAGCAAGATCCTTTCTTCCAAATGGTACATGGTCTGCTAACAAGAGGTGACAAAGAGTACAACACCTTCTCCTTCAAGGACGGCCTTCTATTCCCTGCGGACCGGATCTATGTTCCAGCCAAAGGTGATCTTCGACTTGTGCGCCTTCAAGAAGCCCATGATTTACCCAACGCTGGTCACATGGGTGTGGACAAGACCTTGGGTACTCTCCAACATCAATGGTGGTGGCCCAACATGACACGGGATATTCAAGAATCTGTCCGATCGTGTGAGAGCTGCCAACGTAACAAGGCTAGCAACCAGAAGCTGGGTGGACTCCTTCAACCGCTTGTCATTCCATCAGCTCGTTGGGAGCATGTGAGCTTGGATCTCATCATATCCTTGCCAAAGACAAAACAAGGACACACCGCCATTGTGGTGTTTGTGGATAAGCTTAGTAAGCAAATCCACTTGGCACCAACCTGTGATACCGTGGATGCTCCAACCTTAGCGCAAATCTACTTCGACAATGTCTTCAAGGATCATGGAATGCTATGCATACTCATCTCTGACCGTGATCCTCGCTTTATTGGGAAGTTTTGGCAAGCACTCTTTCAGATACTTGGCACCAAGCTTGCTTTATCCACGGCCTATCATCCTCAAACAGATGGACAAACCGAATGTGCAAATCGTACATTGGAGGATATGTTGCGTGCCTTTGTCAATGTCCACCATACCAATTGGGATGAATGTCTTGCCGCTGCCGAATTTGCCTACAACCAATTCCAAACAGGCAAGCACCGGATTCTCTCCTTTCTTTCTCAATTTTGGCCAAGATCCGCTTGTTCCAGATTCTCTTCTTGCTCCACCTCCATCTCAGGTTCCTCATACTTCCACATTCTTGACCACTATATCCCAATCTCTCCAACAAGCCAAGTCTCACCTCCTTGTTGCTTAGAATCGCCAAAAACAAGATACTGACCACCATCGTCGAGATCTCACCTTTGAAGTTGGTGATAAAGTCATGCTATCCTCTAGTAACCTCCCTCTCCCACTTGATACCCAAGTTTGTAAACTTGCCCCTAATTGGATAGGACCCTTTGATATCACCCAAATTGTCTCTCCTGTTGCTTATCGTCTTGCCTTGCCTTGTCACATGCGTATCCATCCTGTCTTTCATGTTTCCAAGTTGAAACCCTTTGTTCATAACCCTTCTTCCTTTTCTTCTCGAGTCCAACCTCCTCCTCTTCCTATCCCTACCAATGATCATGAGGAGTACGAAGTTGATTGTATCCTTGCGCGTCGCCACATTCAACAAGGCCGTCGCCAACATACGGAGTACAAGGTCCTTTGGAAAGGGTATCCCCTTCAGGATGCCACTTGGGAACCTCTTTCTCACCTCCACAATGCATAGATGGCCATCCAGGAATTCAAAGCTTCACTGGCGACAAGGACATCACCAACTAGCGGCGAGGGAATAAGTAACAATATGGATTTTAGCGATAAAGTCAGTCAGGCTCACGAAGTAGCACATAAGACAAATTAGCCTAAAATATTCCGGAAGTATCTAAGAAGCTTCTTGGGAAGCTTCCCGGTTAGCTTAGCTTGCACCTTAAGTAAGTAGCTTCTAGAAGGAAGCTTCTAGAAGCTTCCAACTAGCTTAGCTTGCACGCCAAGTAGGCGGCTTCTAGAAGGAAGCTTCTTGAGAAGCTTCCTAGTTAACTTGGCTGGCACTCTAAGAAAGCGGCTTGAGAAAGCTTCTTGAGAAGCTTATCAAGGGCCTTGTATGCTACCTATAAATACCAAAGCCAAAGCTCATGCTAGGCATTCGGAGTTTTCCCTCATTCAAGTGTCCCAATGTGAGTTTCTATTCTCCTATTTCTCTCCTCGGTTTTGGTCTTTTACATCCACCATAGAATTAGGCACAGAGATAGGTGACATGTCAACAAGCTCCACCCTTGGATGACTTACTTGGATGGGTGACATGTCGGTCTTGGTCCTATCTGGTTGGTCAAACAAGCTTTGACTGGAGGGAATCTTTTAGGAAATCTTCCTATAAGAATTTCAGAATCACGGGGGTGAGGTACCATTGGAAAGTTCTCAATGAGACAAAGTAGTGGGAGGGAAGGCTCACCTTTCCTCAATTGGGGGGAGAAATGGGATACTTTAGAGGCCTAATTCATCCATTTAGACCTCCCAAGATTTCAGGCATATTTTGGTTCCTACTCTATTAGAAGAAGTCTCTTTTTGGTGATACCTCTTTCTGATCTGTTTAGTCCATCATGTTTAACATCCATCCAGATGTTACCAAACCAATTCTCACCTTTAAATCATATGTCTAGCTATTGGTTTTAAGGTTTTCAAGTCTATTTTGGTTTCTACCCTATTATTAGAAGTACTCTTTTGGTGATACTTCTATCTGATCTATTTTGACCATCATGTATAACATCATTCCAGATGTTACCAAACTAAATTTCACATCTAGATCATATGGCTAGCTCTTGGTATTACAAAGTGTCTCTTAGGATTGAACACCCTTCCTTGATGTAAGTAATTTTGTCAAATCTCCTTCAATTCCATCAATTCTTTCAATTTTGTGAATTCAAATTTTAATTTCAATTGTATTTGTTCTTGCATCTTCTCCAAAACCCTAAACTCTTCAAGAAGACCTTAAATTTCTAGAGATTGAGGAATCCGTATACAATGAATCCACAAACAAACTTGGACAGAGACCCAACCCTACAAGCAAACCCCAAGATGAAACCCAAATTTTAGCTAAGTTTTTGACTGAAACCCATAAGCCTCTTAACAATCCCTTTAGGGTCTTCTTATAAGTAGCACTCCATAGGAGGTTCTAAATGATCCTTGAAGCCCTTTGAATAAAGGATCCTCCCATTTTGGAGTCCCTCTCCGAGTGAACCCTTATGTCCAATAGTAGATTTCAATAAATCATGTAGCACTCTAAACAACAATCCATTTTTGGTTTCCTTATAAGCAAACCCTCAAGTTGAGAAGAAGTTCCCAAATAAACCATGTAGCTTGGTGAATGACCCATATTTTGGGATTTCTTTATGAGCAAGGTTCTCAAAGAGTTTTGATGGGTTGTGGTTGCTTTCCAAGTCATTTTGTGCACTGAGTTCACAAGCACTTGGGATGCACATATTCACATAGGCAATATTAGAGGAAGACCATTCAATTTGATGCTTGAAAATATCTGTGAGATCTTTGCTTTGCAAAGATTGAGTTTGAGAAAGAGAAGTTTTGTTCCCTATTCATGGATGCTAGATTGGTATACGGTTAGAGACTTCACAATGAGGAGATATCTTGCTAGGTTTTGTATTTACCCATCATGGAGGTCCTTCTTCTAGTTGTTGATTTCACTCCTTGTGCGCACTCATAGACCAAAACTGGTGCATGGGCATCTTGCTTTTGATGTTAAGAATAAGGTTGAACAGTTTGGAGAGTACTATGATTGAAAGGAGCTTATGTTGGTGGGTGTTGAGGTAGAGTTGGTGTTCTTATAAGAGCAACTTTGGCACCTTGAGGGGAAATGGTTCAAGATGACTTTTGTTGGATAGTTCCTTACTCATCTTTTTTGGAGAGTGGAATCATTAGAGAGGATGAGGATACTTCTTGCATCAATTCTTAGGAAGAGGAGGTCATTGTCCATGGCACATATGAGGATGAGGCTGAGCATGATGAGTGTGGATGAAGAGAATTTTCTTCATTAATTTTGAAAACTATATGGTTTCTCCTATGTGTTAATTTTTTCAAACACATAATAAATGATTTTTCTCAATCATTGCATTCTTTTCAGTATCTTTGATACTTGAGATATGTTATAGTTTGAATTCTTTGATTATATTCAATGCTTCAATTATCTTATTATGATATTGATCTGCACATGTTATTCTCCTTTGTTGTAGATGACACTCTCTCAATAAAGGCTCTATTTTTGCCAAGGACTCTCCTCATGTTGTTATTATCAAGGATCTACCTTTTATTGTTCCTATAGAAGACCTTGTCCTAAAGGATGGAGTTGTGAGAGAAGGTGAGGGGATTTTGTGCTTACTCATCATGAGGTAAGGGTGTGAGGATAGGAGTCTATCATTAGGTTTTGTGACTCCTAAACAATCAAAGCTAAGGTAAAATGAGTGCAACATGAGGGAGGTAGACTTAGTGGAGAGTGCGCACCTTCATCCTTGGTCTTTGACAAGGTATCAAAGTAGGAATAGAATGGATGGAATTTATGGACCACCAAATCCATTTCTCCTAAACCATTCAGATTTTTTTTTCCATGTACTACCCAAGTATCATTTCATACAATTCATCATCCCATATTTTGGGTAATTCTTTTATAAATATGATCAGCTTGTTTGATGAACCCTTAATACTTCCAATTGTAAGTTATAGAGAATGTTGGACATGTTGCATCTATGTGTTAACTTAGATAATTATAGATATTTTAATAAAGTTATAGCCATGGCGGCATTGCTTTGACATTATCATTGTTATGTAGCAACAAATCAAGTATTTTACTTGATTGTGGGAAGTGAAAGACCATCAAAAACAAGAGCATGAAGAGAGAACACCATTTTAAGAAGGAGAAGAGCAAATTCAATTTCCAAAGGCCAAGGTATTTGAAGGCAAGAATCTCTCGGGTATAGTGGACAATTTTTTGTTTGATTGTGAATGTTATTTTGAAGCTACAAATCTTTAAGATGAAAGGAGATAAATTTTCTTGGCTTAAAGCCAATTGGATAGAGTGGCAAAACTACAGTGGCCATTTTGAGTAGAGCAAGTTGAACAATAGTTTTTTGCACCAATCTAGACATGGGAAGAATTCAAGAACTTAATAATAGGAGATTCCAAGCTATCAATGCTACATGAGTCACATGTGATAGATTGGCAAAACTGAAGTAGATTGGGTCTGTCACTCAATTCCAAAACAACAAAATGTAAATTCTAGATATACAAGAAGGTAAAGCTCTAGATCAAATTGTGACGTGCTTGAAGTCACACACCAAATTGGAAGTGACTATATAGAAGCCCAAACACTCAAAAAGAAGCTATGCAATTGGCATAACACTTCAATTCCTTGGTTGTAATAACTTGGTCTTGACCTTGACCTTCAAATAACACACTACACACAAGTGGAGGAGGCGACACCAATAGAGATTGATGTCATGCAATAAAGACCACTTGGCATTGTAGATAGAGAAAGATTATGACAAATTGAGGTTGCTTTTATTTTTGCCAAATTGGATTTTTCATTGCTAATTGTACACTCAAGAATGGGTGACCTTCAAAAATTGTCCAATTAGAGTTTGCAGAGCATGATGATCAAGGAAACAAAGAATCACAATAGGAGAGTTTGAGTCACCTATTGGGAACTTGATTAGTTCTAATGGGATTGAAGGCTGACCTATGCAAGTTTGTTTCACTTGCAAGGTATGATATTTGATTATGGTTGTATGATTTTAGTGAATATAGGAAGCTTAGAGAATTGCATGTCCATATAATTACAAAAAGGAATTAAGTATTCCTATCAAGCTAGTAATTGAAAATAGATTGATGATGGTAGATAGTAGAAAGAGATCTAAATTTTGTACCTCATATCCTTATTATATTCAAGATTGAGAAAGAGTATTTGGAGTGTATGAGATTTGTAATGGCACTTCTACATTATATTTTCATTCTAGGTTTACCTTGGTTTGAACATCATAAGGTTCAATTTGATTAGACCTGATGATAAATTCAAGTACAATACCAAGATAAGAATTACCAATTAGGTTTTCTAGCACCTTTGAGTAAGATGCCTAAGAATAATCAATCCCAAGATGTGAAGTTTGTTAGTAAAAATAACCATAGAGCAAGCATTGGAGGAAGATATTCTTATTTTTGCAATGTGGATCAAGCCAATTACATATGGAGAACTAGATGAGGGCCAAAAGCCTCATCAAGCAATGGTCAATCAATAGTTCAAGATTTTTTGGATGATCTACTAAAGGCGTTATCTTTTGTTTTTAGTAGTATACCCATCAAGATTTAGTTATTGCCAAGAAGCACTCTCGTGAGTAGACAAATCTATTGATTCTCACCAAAGGAGTAGGAAGAGCTTCAAACAACATTGATGGTGTTTTTAAAGAAGGATTTCATATGATATAGTGCATCTCCTTGGGGAGCACTAGTACTATTTATCCCAAATAAGGATAGAGGAATTTACTTCTGTATTGATTATAGTGGCCTCAATAAACAAATAATGAAGAATACATATTCCTTATCTCAAATTAATGACTTGTTTTATTTTGTTTGTCTGACAGTCCCCTAGATCAATTGAGTGGAAAACAATGATTCTCCTAGTTGGATCTCCAAAGTGGTGATTGGGAAATTCCCATTGATAGAGAGGATGTGCAAAAGACTACCTTTTGCACAAGTTATGGGCATTTTGAATGGAGAGTTCTAGCTTTCAAGCTCACTGATGCTTTGGTAGCCTTCATGGATCAAATGCATTGGATGTTGGATGAGCTATTGGAATGGTATGTGGTGGTATTCTTGGATGATATTTTAATCTATAATAAGATAGAGGTAGAACACACAAATCACATGCAAGAAATTCTAAGATGATAACATTAATGGAAGTTTTACTATAAGAAGTCAAAGTGTAGACATTTAATGGATTGGCAAGTTTTTACTGATGGTTCATCCACTATTATATTCATGTGACCGCACTATTGACCACAAGCTTGGAGAAGACCTCAAGCTTTCAATAGACCACCAAGCATGAAGAACCGTTTAAGAAATTGAAGGACATGGTGTCATTAAGATCCATCTTCAACCATAGAGTCCTCAACTACCTTATGTGGTCAATTTTAATCCTTCTAACTTTGCCATTGGAGTTGTGTTGCAACAAGAATTTCCAAATGGGTACATCTCATTGCCTTTGTGTCTTGCCAACTAAACACTGTAGAAAAGAATTACTCTGCTTGAGATCAAGAACAACAAGCAATGGTATATGCTACCAAGGTATGGAGGCATTATCTCTAGAGAAACAAGTGATCATGCAAATTGATCACAAGCCCTTGTTGGAAGCATTACATTTAAAGCACATAAAGAGTCAACATCATCTATGAGAGGAACAACTATAGTTGTTTGATATCAAACTTGGGTACAAACCCAATAGGTCTGATACCATCTCCAATGCACTATCACAACAACCTAGTTTGAAGACTTTTCCTCTCATCATGATGGCAATTATGACAATGTTAATTGAGTCAAAAGTCCAATTTGAGTTTAGGAACTCTTTACAACAAGACCCTTCTTTCATATGGTACAAGGTCATCGTGTAGCACATGACAAGGAATACAACACCTTCTCCTTCAAGGAAAGCATTCTATTCTATGATAATTGGATCTATGTTCCAACCAAGGGTGATCTATGACTTGTATGCCTTCAAGAAGCCCATGACTTACAAATCATTGGTCACATAGATGTGGACAAGACCTTGGGTACCTTATAATGCTTATGGTGGTGGTCCAACATGGCATGAGAGGTTCAAGTTTTTTTTTGATCTTGTGAAAATTGTCAATGCAACAAGGCCAAGAACCAAAAACTAGTTAGATTCCTTCAACTACTTCCCATCCCATTTGCTTGATGGGAGCATGAGAGCTTAGATCTCATCACATCCTTGCCCAAGACAAAGCAAGTTAACAAAGAAATCATGATGTTTGTTGATAAGCTTACTAAGAAAATCCATTTGGTAGCAACCTTTGATATAGTGGATGCTCCAACATTGGCCTTGATTTGTTGTGACAATATCTTCAAACATCATGTGATGCCTCATGTACTCACATTTGATCATGATCCTAGATTTATCAAAAAATTTGGCAAGCACTCTTCTAGCTACTTGGCACCAAGCTTGCTTTGTCCATGGCCTATCATCCTCAAACTGATGAACAAACCAACTGTGAAAATTGCATCTTAGAAGATGTGCTTCTTGCCTTTGTCAATGTTCACCATACCAATTGGGATAAATTTCTTGCAATTACTGAGTTTGCCTACAATAACTTCAAACAAGTAAGCATTAGATTCTCTCTCTTCTTCCTTAATTTTGGCCAATATCCACTTGTTTCAGATTCCATTCTTGCTCTTCCTCAATCTCATATCCCTCATACTTCCACCTTCTTGACCACAATATCCCAATCCCTAAAACAAGCCAAATATCATCTCCTTGTTGCTCAAAATCATCAAAAACAATACATGGAGCAACATCATCATGATTGCACCTTTCAACTTAGTGATGAGATCATGTTTTTTTCTGGTAACCTTCCCCTCCAACTTGATACCTAAGTTTGTAAACTTGCTCATAATTAGATAGGTCCATTTGATGTCATCCAAATCATTTCTCTTGTTGCTTATTGACTTGAATTGCCTTGCCTTGCCTTGTTAGATGCAAATCCACCCTATCTTTTATATTTCCAAGTTGAATCCACCCTTTGTTTCTAATCCATCTTCCTTTTCTTGTCATGTCTAACTCCTTGTTTTTTTCCTTATCAATGATCATGAGGAGTGTTAAGTTGCTTTATCCTTGCACTTCACCACATTCAATGTGGCTGCTAATAACATACTAAGTACAAAATCCTTTGAAAAGGGTATCTGTAATACTCCGAGGACAAGAGAAGAGAGAAAACACAGATTTCACACTCAAACATTTGATGCCCCAAAGGAGCACCTTCTCTTTATTATATAGACAAAGAGGATCTCTTCCAAGGAAGCTCCACCATAGGATTAGGGACACAAATAGGTGACATTTCAGCAAGCTCCACCTTTGGATTACTTACTTGGATGGGTGACATGTCTGGTCTAGGTCCTATTTGGTTGGTCAAACAAGCTTTGACCGGAGGGAATCTTTAAGGGAATCTTCCTGTAGGAATCTCATAATCACGTGAGTAAGGTACCGTTGGAAAGCTCTCAACGAGACAAAGCAAGGGGAAGGGAAGGCCAGCCTTTCCTATGTTTGGGGGGGATGTGCACATTTTTTAGGCCTAATTCATCCTTTAGGCCTCCAAAATTGCCTTCAAAGATTTTAGGCATATTTCAGTTCCTACTCTATTACTATTCCCCTTTTGGTGATATCTCTTTTTGATATGTTTAGTCCATCATGTGTAACATCCTTCCAAATGTTACCAAACCAATTCTCACCTTTAAATCATATATCTAGCTATTGGTTCTAAGGTTCTCACGTCTATTTTGGTTTATGCTCTATTAGTAGAAGTATTCTTTTGGTGATACTTCTATCTTATCTATTTTGACCATCATGTATAACATCATTCTAGATGTTATTAAAATCAAATTTCACATCTAGATCATATGGCTAGCTCTTGGTATTATAGTATCCCTTTCATGATGCTACTTGGGAATCTCTTTCTCATCTCCATAATGCACCAATGGCCATCCAAGAGTTTGAAGCTCCCATGGTGACAAGAATGTCATCAACTAGTAGTAGGAGAATATGTAACAATTTGGAGTTTAAAGACAAGTTAGTCAAGACTAATAAAGTAGCAAATAGTTCAAATTAACCAAGAATCATAAGAATATTTTAGAAGCATCTAGAAAGATACTTGGTACCTTCCAAGTATTGGGTAATATGTATACCATGTGGTGATTTCTAAGAAACACCTTCTTGGGAAGCTTCCTGACTAGCTTACCTTATATATGCAAAATAGGTGGCTTCTAGCAAAAAGCTTCTTGGGAAGCTTCCTGACTAGCTTACCTTATATGCAAAATAGGTGGCTTCTAGCAAAAAGCTTCTTGGGAAGCTTCCCAACTAGCTTAGCTTGCATGCCAAGTAGGCGGCTTCTAAAAATAAACTTCTCAAGAAGCTTCTTGATTAGCTTAGCTTGCACTCTAAGAAGGATGTTTTTAGGAACCTTCTTGAGAAGATTCTCAAGAGCCTTGTATATTCCTTATAAATACCAAAGCCTAAGCTCATGCTAGGCATTTGGAGTTTCTTTCATTCAAGAGTCTCAATGTGATCTTCCATTCTCCTATTTCTCTCCTTGAACTTTTATACATAGCACAAGAGCAAGAATTTGTCTAATCTTGTGAGAGTTGCCAAAGCAACAAAGCTAACAACCGTAAATAAAGAGGATCTATCTAATGAGAACATGTGAGCTTAGATCTCATCACATTCTTGTTGAAGACAAACCAAGGTAAATGACAACTGTAGTGTTTGTTGATAAGCTCAACAAGCATATTCATTTGGTGTCTACCATGAATATGGTGGATTCTTCAACGTTGGCATAGATCTACTTTGACATTTTCTTCAAGAATCAAGGAATATCATGGGTTCTCATCTCTAATCATGATCTCAATTTATTGGTAAATTTTGGCAAGCACTCGTCAAGGTACTTGTCATTAGGTTTGCCTTGTCTATGGCCTATCATCCTCAAACTAATGGGCAAACCAAACAAGCCAATTTCACTTTGGAAGATATGCTATGTGCTTTTGCTAATGTTCATCATACCAATTAGGATGTCTTGTAGTTGCAAAATTTACCTATAATAATACCAAGCAAGTGAGTATCAGATTCTTTCTTTTCTCAATTATGACCAAGATCTATTTGTTCTAAATTCTCTTCTTTTTTTGATGCCATCCCAGGACCCTCATACTTCCACCTTCTTTTCCACATTATCTGCCTCCTTACACCAAGCTTAATATCTTCTTGTTGCTCAAAATAGGCAAAAGCAATATGTTGATCAACATCACCTTGATCTCACCTTTCAAGTGAGTAATCAGGTCATGCTTTCTTCTAGTGACCTCCCTCTCCCTCTTGTGTAATACTCCAAGGACAAAAGAAGTCTCCAAGAGTGATACAAGAGAGAAAATACAAGTTTCACACTCAATACTCCGATGCCTCAAAGGAGCACTTTCTCTTTATTATATAGCAGTGAGGATCTCCTCAAAGGAAGCTCCACCCTTGGATCAAGTGCATGGGTTGGTGACCTGTCAATGAGCTCTATCCTTGAATTAGTTGTTTGGATGGGTGACATATCAGTCCTTGTCCTATCTAGTTGGTCAAATAGGTTTGATCAAATGGAATCTTTAGGGAATCTTCCTATATGGACCTCAGAATCACGTGGGTGAGGTACCATTGGAAAGCTCTCAATGAGAAAATCATAAGGGGGAGAAGACAAGCCTTTTTCCTTGAGAGGATTGATTATTTTCATTTTCAAGGCCTAATTCATCCTTTTAGGCCCCCAAAATTGGCTCTAATGTTTTTAGGCTATTTTTGGCTTTTGCTCTATTAGTAAAAGTACTCTTTTGGTGACACATTTGTCTGATCTATCTAGCCCATTGTACACAACATCCATCTAGATGTTACCAAGCCAATTTCACCTCTAGATAATATGTCTAGCTACTTGCATTACATCTTGACACCCAAGTTCATAAGCTTGCTACCAATTGGATTGGTCCACTTGATATTACTCAGGTTATCTCTCTTGTTGCCTACAAACTTGCCCTTGCTAATCACTTAAAGATCTATCATGTTTTCCACATTTTGAAGTTAAGACCCTTTGTTTCCAACCCATCTTCCTTACCTACTTGTGCTTAACCACCTCCTCTTCCAATCACTCTCAAAGATCATGGAGAATATGAAGTTTTATTGTATACTTGCATATTGCAATATCTAATGTGGCCACCAATGACACACTAAATATAAGATCCTTTGGAAAAGGTATCTTCTTCATGATGCCACATAAGAGTATCTTCCGTATCTCCACAATGCAAAAGCAATTGTACAAGAGTTTGAAGAGTCCATGGCAATAAGGATGTCACCGACTAGCAATGGGGAAATATGTAATAATATGGAGTTAAAAGGAGCTAATATGGAGCCATTAAGAGCAAAAAATAGTTGAAAAGAGGTAGAACTATCATATATCTAGGAAATTATTAAAATATTGTAGAAGCATCCATGAAGAGAAGCTGTTGGGATTGAGTAACATGTATGACAAGTTGATAACTAGCTTACCTTATATACCAAGTAAATGGCCAGCTGAACATGCATGTCAAGTAAAGAGTTAGCTTAGCTTGCATTCCAAGTAAGATGGCTTCTAGAAGTAACTTTCCTCGGAGCTTTGTGGGAGCCTTTTACCCAAGTTTCTTATAAATACCAAAGCTTGGCATTTGGAGTTTCCTTCAAGCAAGAGTTTCCAATGTGATATGATCGTCTATTCTCCTATTTCTCTTATAAGTCTTTTATACTACCCTTGGGAGTATACACAAGGGTGTGCCTTATGGCCTTGCTTGATCAAGAGGATGCATATTAGGATACCATGAGAAGTTTCACACATAGATCATATAGTGTAGTTACAACCTTAAGACTATCACTTTCAGATATATTGATAGTTAATAGTGCATCCCTTCCATAGTGAAGGAACCATTCCCATGGTAATGTCCATCCTCTTCCATTTACTCCCTTTTTGATTAGGAGATCCATATACTTGATTAGGAGACCTCTTGAGAGCTCCTTTAGATAGATTCTAAGCTGATATATGCTTAGCTATTGATTTCATGGTTGAGGAGTGGACTTCAAGTCATCTTAGGAATTATAGTGCAAATCCATATGATAGTCTAGTAGTATCCTTTCAGATCCCTATATGTGCAAATAGGAGTGGGATTGGATGTGGACATATAACCCATATTTTTCCATATATGCACCTTGAGGAGGCACTAGCACATAGTGGACATAGGTAGTAATAAGATATCTCATAGATCGCTTCTTATCATCTAGCAGATGGTGTTATGATCACTTATATATTATAGCCATCTTTGTATATAGTTCATGTGTTGAGTTTTCATTCTTGCTTGTTCAATATGGAGTATATCCACAAATCATTACTCTATTATATGTCATATGGTGTTATGATCACTTGTACTAACACCTTGTACATATCTTATCCCTTGAGTTTTCATATCTTATGCATTGAGTTTTTATTCTTGGTTGTTGAGAGGTAATTATTAACTCTACTAATACTATATCATTAGTACTTATATACCTTCACTTGTCTTTCATTGATATTTATATGCATGAATTGACTTTATACTCTATTACCATGATACTAATACTATATCATTAGCATACCTTGAACATTCATATTTATTCAATTGTCATTCATTGATATTTATATACATGACTTGACTTCATACTCTACTACTATGGTAACAATAAACTAATAATATATCAATATCATACCTTGAATAATTATATACATTCACTTGACTTTCATTGATATTTGTATATATTGACTTGACTTTGTACTCAACAACAACACAAGCACATATGTCATGATATAGACACATCCCTTCAAAGCCCTAAACAAACCTCCTTCCCATCTTGACATGTGAGCCGGCATGTCTCTCACTTAGGATGAACCTCTGATGGCTATTATGGTAGTGCACCATGGACTAAGAAGGCAAAGAACCCCAACTCCATCATACTCCCCAAGGCTAACACTCCAAGACTCAAGACATTACTCACTAGAAAACTCAATGAGAGAGAGATAGTTGCAAATGAAAGGATGATGAGTACCTCTTCTCCCCTAGTTTACATACTTGTGAAATAGTTATGCACCAAAGTTACTTATTATTGAAGTAACTCAAGCTACTAGCTAAAAGTCAAGTAAAGTCAAAAAGTATAAAGGAATATTTATCCACATGGGCATATTCTACTAAGCCTATGATCTTATCTTGACCCAACCACTAAGTCAAGGATTCCTTCACATGGGCTATCCTTGGACTATAGAAGAATCCAAAACAAAAAGGCTTGCGGGTCCAAGAGTTCTCAACTCTTTCCTCAAAGCCAAACACCTAGGAATAATACCAAGTAAATACACTATAATCCAAAATAATGGTGCTCATCTTTTCCACTTCCTCTAAAGTAAGGCCCCCTCTATCTTAGCTATGAATAACTTTAGCTAATCATGACTAATATAGAACCATCCTTTATCTCTATATAAATAATCTCTCAATTATTTGTAATATCAAGCTAAATATCATAATATCACCCATGCACAAATGGGTGTTATAGACCAGACATTCTAGGGTTATCATTTGAATTAGAAGGAGTAGTAGAGTAATATGGCATGGGGAATTTTGGATCATGCATGTAGCTCCTATAAGTCATGCAAGGAAGATGGTCTAATTCAATAAGCATGATCATAATACTTTTAATCTAGCCAACTAGTTTCCTTGCAAGGGCTAATTCTAAAGTTATAGTTTGCAAGGTTTAGATGTAGAGCTCCTTTCTCTTATTGTAATTTTCTTTTACTTTTGACCTTATTTTTTAATTATGTAATCTTTTTTCAACTTCTGCTTTCACACAAAGTTTCTCAATTGCTGCTAGTCTTTGAGCCACTATTTTTGCCAATCTGCATCTCTCTTTAGCTTCAAATGATTTGCTCCAAAACTTTGATTGATTAGATAGATCTTGTGACAAAGATGAATTAGTGTGGGTCAATTTCCATCTTGAAATATTTTTTTTTCTTTGTTTCTCCTTCTGACTCTTTGCGACCACCACCTCCTCCTCTACTTCTTGTGCCTTCAACTCCTCCTCAATTTGTATTGCCTCTACTTGAGTAGTATTTATGAGTGCATCCTTCTCATCATGCAAAACTAACAATGGAACATGATTAGAATGAGACTAGGATTGTGTAAGATAGTTGGCATGGAGAAGTATTTACAAGTGAATCCTTCTTATCATGAAAACTTGACAATGGAACATGATTAGAACGAGACTAGGATTGTGTAAGATAGTTGGCATGTGAGTGTGAGTGGAAATACTTGTCATAGGATCTACTGTATATTTTTTTGAATCTCTTCCATTATTCTCTTATTGGAAAAATGATTGGGTGCTTGGAATTACAAATTGTTTTGTAAATGATTGTGTACTTGTATTGGACAATGTAGTAGTATCTTCTTTTCACAACTCCTTGTGCTCAAAGAAAGTTCCCATTTCTTGCTCAAGGTTTGATGTTGCACAAATATTCACAAATTTTCCCCCTCCAACACCTTTGCTTACAAGAGAGCCGAGGAGGAAATGTTTGCCTACCCCCAAACATCACGTCCATTCTTACATAGGGACACATGTGATTTAGATTATTATTGATGGTTCTCCAGCCTCGTCAGATAGTGCTCTTTTGAACCTATTTATGACTATTGCACCCGTGAATATGCTTGACATATTAAAGGTTGTCCAAATAATCCAAGATTTTAGCATAATGGAGGGAGATCATTCTAAATCTATCTTTGTCTCCTTTTCTTTCCGATCTCTTTCCTTTTGATATTGCAGAATATCCTTTACCTTTAATCCCCAAATCTCCTTTTCTTTTTGCCAAAGTTGATAGTACAAAGGAAACCATTTTCAACAGGTATTGGAAGCTAAAGCTCTTTGATGAATCAAGACCAAGAGATGTGGAACTTGATTCAGGCTAAAGAGAAACTAAACAGAACATAAGAGATATTCCGAGCTCAATGGGAGTGTTTGTTCCCTCCATATCCACTCTAATTCTGTCTTTCTAAATCTCTCAAAAGTTAGTTGGGTTCTAAGAATTTCTCCAGCTCATAATTCCTCAAAATGACATGGTGGTGCACATAACTACCATCTTTGTACCTTTACTCCACTATCTTCCAATTTCAAATTGGTGTTATCTAAGAATTTAGACATATCAACACACCCCCTATCCTTGAAATCTGTCATTATCATCTGTCAAATTTGGGAAATTATGGAATATGCACAACCTCGAGCTTGTGCACAAGAGAGAGGAAGCTGACTTCATTTTATAACACATAGCATATATGTTCTTATAACACATGGCACTTTTTCCTTGGTTCTTCCATTTGATTAATACATGTAACACCTTGATTAATACCAAGAACAATTTTCACCTAATTCCATGCGGAAACTCACTAATCTAACCCGTAGGCCTTTCTTCTTAAAAGTTGCTAAGGGATCTTGAAACATCCCGTAAAATCCAATAATACCCGTAAAGTATTTTATAAAATTTTCTCTTTCAGGTGCTCTTCGCTTTTAGGATTGCGTTAAAATTATGTACCTTTCCTCTAATTTCAGAAACTGAAACCCCCTATTGTTTGGATCCCAAAGGTGCTCCATCAGCCAGTCTTGTCTTCCATCTGTCTCTTTCACCTGCTTGCATGAAACAAACGAAGGGTAGAATGTTCCATTTCAAAAAGTTATTTTGTTTGTTATTTAGTTGTCTATAGGCATGGAGTTTTCGGCCAGGATCAAGGGCCTAGTCTGGTAGGGGCCCCGTTTCTCCAAATCTGTCAAAGCAACCCGCAAATACATGCACATACGTAAGGCTTTTGTGCCAATAGCTTTCTCGGAGACGAGAACGCATCCGAAATACGGATGGGCTGTGGATTGAAAGGGCCCATTTGGTTAAAATCATGTGAGGTTACAGCATGCCTTGTGACTTCCTTCTTTTCTTTTCCGTCGAGTCACATGGAGTCAACAAGCAGCAATAAAAGCGTGTAGCTGTCTCTCGCGGCCCACCAGCGACCCGAAAGCTTCTCAGCTGTGGACTTCTTCGAATCTTTTCTTCTTCATGTTATCTCGCAACAAATATTTGTTTCAGCAGTCTGGCAACTGAAAGTGAGATACTCAACCGATAAACAAATGTGCAATAACAGTTGCCTGATGATTTTCAACACAGGCTATCCACTCGTCACGTGCCTAAATTTCCTTGTGAAAGACGATGAGTGAGGGTAGTGGAGAGTCCAAATATTTCCTTTTCGCAATGTCCAAACGAGTAATTTCCGAAGCGAGTCCTCCCACTTTGGAAGAAAGTTTTATCAGGTTTGAAATTCTCGTATCTTTAAACAACATCAAGGTCTTCATACGGCTTGTAAGGTGTCGGTCTTCTCTTCCATTTCAACAAGAGGTTTGTGTTCAAACAGCAAATTAACCAGGAGCATGAGAAACTTATTCCTGAATGACCACTTCCTTGACCAGTTGAGATGTGTCAAAAATATCACAGTAAACCAACTGTGTGCTGAATGTTCATGTTTAGAAAGGAATCCAAACCATGACTTTTCTTTGTTTCACATTAGGGACTCGAATATCCTGAATCAAGGTTTATTTGTCTCACTTTGCCAAATCTATTCAGTTTTCCTACTCGTGCGTATTTCTATTGTGTATATGGAAACTAGCCCCATTTTACCTTTTTTGTCTCTCCCTTGTACGCCTTGATGGGGTTCCCATCCTTCGGTTTTTCTACGGGGTCGCCTTCTTCTCTATTGTGTATATGGGAAACTCTCCACGTGCTAAGACAGATCAAATTTTTTGATGAGTTTAGCAATCTCCAAGTAGCACTAACTCACTAGACACCCTCCAAAACCAGTGCCAGATAAACCTGCTGAGCCCCGTGAGGCTCGTGACCGTGTGATCCATGGCTGCACTCATTAGAAGTTGGTCTGACAGTTTGTGACAGGAAGGTAGGAAACCCGGGTACCCGGTAGTAAGATTACCTGCGGTCGGGAAAATATCTTTACTCTTCAACCTAATTTAACTCACCGAAGACAACTGGCAAAGGACACGAGTCAAAAGCGCTGACCCTGATTACATTAATTAACTCGTTGCCTGTCTGTCCAATTTACGTCCGTATTAGGGAGTTAAGCACACAGCTGTGACTTGCTGCATGCTGACGTTCCGTCCGATTTGGCGTGACGTAGGACTGCACTGGGGCACTGATAGTAGCGCCGTTCTTATATTATACGAACTTCTGCAGCATTCAATGCGCAGCTGCCCTCCCTCGCCTCTCGTCCGATCCTCTCAATTTCTCGGCTCTCGATTCCTCTCTTTCCGTCTCTCTCATCTTTCCAAAGCTTTCTCTACGCCCTCTTCTACATCGAGCAGAATCATCCATCGACGACTCTGGACTGTGGGTGCTCCAGAACCCGCACAGATATAGCGGTTGATTATTGCTGCTGCTGGAACGGAGTTACTTTTGCTGGACTTTTTGGAGGGGATTGAGTGAGTGTGTACCACCACTACACACAGCTGCATCAGGACAGAGCGGGCTTCCCTTTCCCTTCGCATTTGCTGCAAGCCACCGCTTGCAATACTCTTTCTCTTTCGCAGCAACTGCAGGGGTCTCTTCTCACGCTCCCTGCTCTACACCATTTATCCTCCCTCTGATCTGGAGGTACAGGAGAAATCAAACGGGTTGAGGTGTACGCATTCTTACGCCTACTTCCACCATCCTCAGCTTTCATCTATACTCTCACCTCCATCCTCTCCGCGATCCAAGTGTTCTATTGTCAATGCCAAGTCGATCTCACCCGACAGCCCTACTGCACTGCAGTTGATGTTCTCTGGATCTAACGCCCTTTTCTACTTCCAGCATTCAGTGATCGATCCGATATCTCCTCTCTGCATTCTGCCTCTCGAAGCAATCAGCATTGTTCGCTTCGTTACTGTCTATTGGAACTCCGTGGTCACCCAGCTGTCTGTCACCGGTCTGTTACTTAGTCCGCTAACTGTAAACTCCTGCTGCCGCTACTCTCACGAATGTTTGCTGAATGTCTCTCCTTCTCTCGTTAAGACGGTGCTATTCCTCCCTGACTCGAAGGGCAGTGCGTGAGATCGCATCTCGAGAGTGAGTTAAATTTGCAGTCGATGTAATCTACTCAAGAGACGTCCACAGCTGAAGAAAGCACACTGGTGAATGCAGCTACATGTACACTCTTGGAAACAGAGTCAGTTAACAACAGGAAGGAAGGACGTACCAAGAAGTGTTTGATCGTTGGGTGCGATATCTTGACAGCCCCTGGTTCCAAAGGCTTTTACATAGAAACATTTATATTCTTCCGAGATTTCACACAGGTCCTGGAAAGGAGACAGGAATCGTGGTCGAAGCAAGGGAAGGAGGAACGGTGACCATTGAATCTTCTTGGTCTTCTGCTCCGCCAACCTTTTACGTCACAGAGCTGGTTCGAATTCAAATAGGAGGAATGAAAGGCCGGGAACTCATACTAGTGGTGGCACTGCTGGGAACCCTGTTGAGTATCGGGTCGGTGGACGCTCAACTCCAAGCCGGATTTTATGCTACGACCTGCCCGAGTGCTGATACTCTAGTAGCTGGCGCAGTGATAGCCGGCATGCAGTCTTCTCAAATCGTGGGACCCAGTGTTCTTCGCCTCTTCGCCCATGACTGTTTTGTCGATGTAAGTCTACGTTCCTTACCCGTTCTCAGCAAAGTTTGTAATGAAAGTTGGGAGCGATCTCGTCACGTGCAGCAGACGAACGGCACCGATCAAGGAGAAAATGTAACATGTGATAGGGTCTGAGGTTTTGTGTTGCTACTTCTGGAGATTGTGTGCGACGTACAGGCACTTGGTCACCTCCAAGGAGTGGATTATCAGCCATGGCTTCAATTCCAGGAGAAGATGTATGTAGGATGAGGCAGTACTTGGCTGGTACATATAACCCTGGGACAGTTTATCAGTGGTACATTTTCGAAGAATGGATGCTCTGCCATGGCTTCAACTCCAAGAGAAGGGTTAGGCAGTACGGTGAGGCGGTACCAAGGTGAAAATTTGCGATACGTGCTGCAGTTGTGTCTTATGTCTCAAATCGTCGTGTTCAATTCTCTGACCTCAAAGGTACTTGTGTTACAGGGTTGTGACGCATCTATAATGCTCGTGGACCCCGTCGGGAATGTTGAGAAAAATGCTGGGGACAACCAATCCTTACAGCAAATTTCATTCGATACCATTAATCAAGCTAAGATCGCGCTCGAGGCAGCGTGCCCTGGAGTTGTGTCTTGTGCCGACACTATAGCGATGGCTGCCGAGGTGGTTGTGAACCAGGTATGTGTCTCACAACCAAGAGAACTACTTGGTTTGAAACAAGTAGGACCATTTTTTTCCATTCGTATACCGACTGAAACTGAATTACAGACCATCATGTACGCCAGCGATCTCCACATGGCCACGCTGACATCCGTGAGGTCGAATTCGTGATGCAGATGGGAGGCCCGTCGTGGACCGTACTACTGGGAAGAAAAGACGGGTTTACGTCTTCTTCTGCTTCAGTTGCCGGGCACCTGCCAGGATCTCACATGGACTTGCCAGCACTGCAAGGAATTTTTGGAAACATTGGTCTAGGAATTCAGGACATAGTCGCTCTTTCAGGTACATTATCGGGAGACTGCTGCAGCTTACGTTTCCGTTTAGAATGTTAGCTGTTGTATCGAAATTTCCCTGTAAAAATTTAGTCTGCTTGGTGACAAACGATTGCCACAGCCGAGTCTTTGCCTGTCTCCAGCTGGCTAGTCTCAAGCTCCAGCTGGTGAAGTACATTTCTTGACTGTTTGCCGTTTCAACGGAATATCTTGATATGACTTGTACAAATGCCAAGCACGAATCAGAATGGACATGAGCAGCGTAGAATGGTATTGAACTAGTGATTAATTCGACGAGACATCATTACCCGGCAAAGACATGGTGATTGTGGGTGTCTCTTCGTGACAAGCGCCGGATGATGGAGCTTGTCTCAAGGAGTTTCCGCTGTGGTCTCAAGTGTCAGGAAGATCATCACTAATTGCGACTGTGATACGGTGCAGGTGCCCATTCAGTTGGATTCTCTCACTGTGTGGAATTTACCGATAGGTTGTACAGCTTCCAAGGGGTGCCGGGTGCCGCGGATCAAAGTCTGGCCCCAGGGTACAGGACGACACTTCAAAATATATGTCCCAACGGGAATTTCAATCCCACTACTGTGCAGCCCCTGGATCCTGTATCCGCTGCCCAATTCGACAATGTGTACTACCAGCAACTTCAAGTCGGGCAAGGGTTGCTGTTTTCGGATCAGGTGCTCTTCCTGGACAACAACACGAATCCTCTGGTGACGACGTACGCGAACAATCAAGGGCAGTTCTTCAATGATTTTGTGCAGTCAATGGTTGCCATGGGAAATGCGGGCGTTTTGACGGGTACTCAAGGTGAAGTGAGGCTCAATTGCTCGGTGGTGAACACTCCTGCTGCAGTTAGTCCACCGGCGCCTGTAGTTCCACCCCCAATTACAACTCCTGCTCCGGTTCCAGTTCCACCCACAACTCCGGCAGTTCCTGCTCCAGTTACTCCGGTCCCCCCGACTATAGAGAGTCCTCCACCCCCGGTGGATCTCACTCCGCCACCACCAGTCCCAGTTCCAACACCCGTCGTCCCTAGCGTTCCAACAGTATCGCCACAACCCTTCGTTTCCTCTCCACCGCCTCCAGCAGGCACATCTTGAACAGACCAACAATTTTTGGCCGCCAACTTTACAGGTGGATTAGATGAATTTACGTCCATGTACCAAACCTTAATAGTTTGTTCGTCGGTTTTCCAGATCATTACTTCCACCAATCTAGATAGATCAGTATAGTGAATAAAAGTAGGAATGAGCTCATTATTTGTCTAAAGCGAAACTGTAACATAAGGTTCAATAAGAAAGAGTAAATCATCCCGCGTGCAATTTTGTCTTGCGGAATCCGCAGTTCTTCATGTCTAGGACGAGACCAGTTGACAATGCGCAGACCGTTAGCATCTTTATAAACCGATCATGTATAGTAACTCAATTGAATGTATAGCAGCAATCATGTATAATAGTAATTCGAGTGAATCATCGTTCTCTATTCGAAGCAGGGATTGTGGTTGTTACCCTGGATTGGATGGAACATTTCGACGAATCCTTGGAGAATCAATGCAAATTGAGCCGGTGAAAATTTTGCGAGTAGTAATCAGTAGATCTTGTCTCGCTTTGGTTGTCGAGTTCAGATAGTACTGGATAAACAGATTCCAATCTTACGAAGAGATATCTTTAGGATCTCATCAGGTCTCATAGCAAGCTGCTGTCTACCCCCTTATTGCCTATAATTTTGAGTCGACAGTGGAAGCTCAGGCTAGTGACCGGCTGGCGGCGGTGCCGTTCACACGAGGAATGGAGTTGGCTCTTCATTCTCCGCCAAGGGTGCCCAATTGCAGGAGGGCTGTTTTAAGCTTTGCTTTGCTCTCCAGGCTTTTGCATCCACCGTCTTTAATGTCCGTCTCAAAGTTTTTGTAACCTTATGTCCATCGATTTCCATTTGTTTACAAAAGACCAGAGGGTCGTCGATCCATCCTTACTTTACTTTGGAGCGAAAGTAATGGGGTTATTGGAAGCCAGGAAATCTTTCAGTGTGCTCATTTTCGTATACTGGAGTAGAAAAAAATCCTAGATTTAATAGGAATGCGCATATCATCAGGGTAGATTTATGTTATTGTCAATCTGGCAGTAATCAGAAGTGGACTACGCGTGAACGAAAGGAAAGCTCAATACACGACAACTCGGGGGTCAGCGCAACTATTCACATTTTCAGGACAGACTGCAAATCCTGTCTTTCTCGATGCCATACACGTGTTGCGCCATTGTGGGAATGATTCCAGCTTCCCGGAGTGTACCAAATCCGTGCTTTGGATGGCAATGTTAGACAACCGTGTCCAGTGCTTTCGAAATGTGGATGTTACAGCACCGAATCTCAACATAGACGGAGATAAGTATTAAACATAGTTTTAGCATCGAAGCTCAACGAACGTAGCGCCCTTAAAGCGCCGAGCAGCCAGCCAGCTAAGGGACAATCATCTCACTGTCCGGCCCTGTGGAAGAGAGTCGAAGGAGGGGAAGAAGTACAAAATACTAGTTGGAGAATGGCACAGAAAGGTGCACCCGCAGCGCACTCACCCGGTACCGTACAGCAAGGGTACTTGAAGAGCTGATCGTCCTTGAGATGGTCAGTCCGGCGCGCAGGAAGACAGATCAGTCAGGTCCAAACTTGAGATGTATACAGCGAGGAAAGTAGTTAGTGAGAGAGAGGGCTAGTTAAGTGGTGCAGGCACCAAAGGGAAGGCCGGTACCGCAAGAGTTGATGTAGTCGAGTTTTTGTTCCTACTGCCCACGCCCATGCACTATAGTGTCCCAAGTACGCCAGATAGACAACATTTGCAGTGCACACCAATGAGGGCAATAGAGCCAGCTCAGTGGCCCTCATATTTTCCTGAACTCTATGTGAATTGAAGTGATTCAAATCAGATTAGGGGATTCGATTTTTGCCTCGACAGTACGGGGAATTCCCTCCAACAGTTTTCACAGTCTCATAAATATATCCCGGCTCGCCCTTCAAACACCGATTTCACATAGTGGCGGTGCACATTATTCTCCGGCACCGTATGATTCTTCCTTCATACTCTGGTCCTGCGACGTCCCACTGCCCGCTTACATGTTTCTGCGCGTGAAGGATCCCCGCCCCATAAATTTGACCATACCTCACGAATACTACATACCTTTTCATGTCTGGGTCACTTTACAAGTAGTCATCCCCTTATCAAGTGTGGAATGGCCTCGGTCAAGCACATTGATGCAAACTTTCACAGTTGAACGAGGCGTGGTCGTTGATTCTTCCATTCTATACAGTTCCAAAAGTACATGTCTCTTAACACGGTAAAAATAGAAATGCGAATGATTTACGGATCATCTATCCTAACTAAAGTCCAGATGGGGTCTTCCCATCCTTCTCGTTATCCGACGCGGTCGCCCTTTTCCTCCTATACTAAAGTACAGTGTCACGAATGCAAATACCACTACGCCCCTCGCAATAAATCGACCATCTAACAGGCTTGGAGGTCCCTGATGATCGGGGACCTTTGCAGGGTACCTGACTGACCGAGTTGGTCACCGTCAGTGCTTGCTTTGTGACGTCGAGATCGAATCAATGGAGGCTTCCCGGGATAGCTTGTCTGCGGACAAGATCCTACCGAGATTGTGTTTTGAGATTGAAGAACCGGCAGATGCTTTGACGGCGTATACGGACGCCGTAGGCGCTCACCATGGTGGCTGGGTGGGGAAGAAGAAAGAAGGAAAGAAATAAAGAGAAGTTGGAGTAGAGAGGGAGAAAAGAATTTTGTGGGGGAAGATTGGGAAAGTTAAGAGGATTGGTGCTCAGAAATGTGCAATAGTAGAGGACAGGAAGAGACAGGCTGTTAATATTCTCTCGCACGCTTGCAACTATGGGTGCTGCGCTCGCGATGTTGTATGATGGGGAGAGGACCTTTGCTGCTGCGCTAGCTGTAGGCCAAGGACGAGCAGAGGCAACTCAGAATTGCAGATTGCAGACACCGTGCACGAATTAAAAACGAGGCTTATCACAGAGAGTCAGCAGCATTTTCTCCCATGCCCTAACTGCTCATGAAGGTAGAACCGTAGCATGCACCATTGGGATGGGAAGGGAGGCTCACTCCGGACCATACCTTCCCTTCGTTGTCTGTCTATGTGCTGGTTCTGCTCCTCTCGGACATTTGTGGGAGTCACCTTCACTTACTGGACATTATGGCAGCTGCGTCATGCTCGACTGCGGTGACTTACCAATCCGTCCGTCAATATCTCGCAGCTCCATTCATTATCTTTCGCTCTCCGCATTTCTGTATCTTTTATCTCGTATTGGGTTGCTTGCAAGAGCAAAAACTTTTGAGAAACACATGCTCTATAGTACCGCACTTCAAGTCAATAAGGGCGAAGACATGAAAGAGGGTATCTGGATAGATTATTCATTTAGGACTGCATTTCCTCTGCACTCCTCTAGTAGCAGAGGGATGACGCGTTTCGGATAATGTTGCTTGTACATACAGGGTTTTCTCCCTCATGGAGCCTGCCTGCCGCGCGCTGCCTTTTTGGGGATGATTGAATTCATTCTCTTTTTCTCGCTCGCTTGGGACAGACACCAGAGATCTGCTTGTCGTCTTACTTCAACTACTGTACTCGTCTCCTACTTCCAAGACGGCCACAAACTCCCCCCATCCTCATCACCAAATCGAGTATCATACAATCTGGTCTGTGTCTGCAATCGCGTCAGTCCAGGCAGCAAATACTTCAGTCTCTTCCCCTTCATGGAATCGTACTTTTCAAACCACTGTATGTACTGTAGCATTTCCTGGCTATAACTACCTTATACTTGCTGGCACTCAAGTCAATCTCCGGACTCTGTGTTACTTCGTCCAGAGCTCTCCGTCAGTCCTGAAACTCTGCTTTAGAGAAAAATTTGCTTCTTTTGTCCAAATGCGCGGAGAGCAATTCCCTTTCATTAACACCTGAAGATCACATGATCATGGAAGTAAAAAATCAATAGCACAGAACTAGATTTAGCGTTCCGTGGTTTATAAAGTCAATAGGTTGAGGTAAAATCCTTGTGAGATTGAATCTTCGCGGACTCCTCAAACCTCGTCCACGAATAGAGAACTTGATGATGTCGTTCGAGTGCAAGTATAACATGCAGAAGGCGCGCATGTCTGTGCCCAATGTTGGTGATGGAAATGCCATGCGCAATTTTATGACGCTCAAGTCTACGGCAGCACACTTCCAGTAATTTCAGATGATGAGGACATATTGTAGTAAAGTGTGTAATAAAGAAGGAAGGTGTGAACTTGAGAAGGTCCAGAAAATGGGCTCATGTGAGTTCTTTATCTGCAATATACACTCTACAATTTTCTCCAATCAATCTCACACGTTTATCACATAGTGTGCCACACATCTCTGTTTCATTTCGGACATTCTGTGGATGTAATGAGCAAACTAATAATACCATACACTTCACACAACATCTCAAGTATTCCATCAAGCTAAAGCATATGGCTTCTCAAGGCAGCTCGCGCTGGATATCGAGGTTGGACGGAGAAATTGCGCTGCTAAGGTGTTGTGAGTTACCTATCCCCAATGTGTGCTCTCGAATTCACCAGGATGCCGCATGCATTGCTGTACCTTGTGCTCTACTCGTGACTTTACATATGTTGATAATACTGACAGGGCAGATTCCGAAGGTCTTTGACGTTTCTCTTCGCGATCTCCTGTAGTCTTTTTCATGAGTCCCTTCAAAGTGTTTAATGTTAAGGACATGACATACAGCAAGGATTTTGAGCAGAGACCTTGGGAATTCAAATTGAAGAATCATATCCACTATGTCATATAAAATGAGGCTTAGACCCATTTTACCTCCTATGTCTCATCCTTGTACGGACTTGATGGTTTTCCATCCTTCTTGTTATTCTACGCGGTCGCCTTTTTCTCTATATATCAGTTGTGTTTGAGTAGAATCATTGATGCATTGCCGACAAATGATGCTGGAAGTTCAATCAACGGAAACAATTTTCGATCCAAAAGTCCTTAGCAACCCTTAAACCCAGACAGCCCCTTTTGACTACTTCTTAGCATGACTTTTGGGCCAAGATCTAGAACATCGAATGGACGATTCGAATTCTCAACTTTAGTGAATGATTTGCTTTGGGTTTTGGTACTGATTTGTGAGCATGAAATTACATTACGTACTTTTGAACTTTAATTGCAGAGATGGACTTAATAGTACCCGAACTTTTGCACTTCGACTTAGCCCTAAATTGACAGGGAGACTTGACAGTACCACTTAGCTTCATGTGGGCCCACGTGATGGTTGTTTGTCCTAGTTACAATAAATAATGTTCTTGTGTTTGAATTGCGAGACAATATATAATATTTCGAAATAGGATTTTATTAGCAAAACATGAGTATTGTGAAAAATGTAATTTCGACTATAATTTTTCGAAGGTTAACTTAAAGTGTGAATTTTTCACTTTTAATTTATTTAGGTAATAATAAATAAATAACGTAATCAAAAACATCAAACCAAATCAATTTGCATATACTGGTCAAGAAAAGTCATCATCTGCAAGCAAGATTGTCACAATGTTCACGGTCGTACTAGGAAATCTCAACGCTGAATCGACTTAATGCCAATGTAAAAGACTTCGATTGGTACGTTTTAATTGCAAATTGTGAAGGTATTTGCAGTGAACCAAACTGTACTTATACAAAGGAATACGAGGACGTATCCAAATAAACTGTGAATTAAGAATGGATCCGGTAAACATATAACCTAAAGTACACAATGGAATCTTAAGTTTGCTAATTCATTGGAAAATAACGTATGCTAATGTATGGGATGATCTTATTATCACATATATGAATATATGAATGTTTGGACTTTTCTTTGTATTTCTCATTTATCATACCTTCGTACCAAGAAGATAACAATGGAGATGGAAGAGTTACCAAATTTGATCAAACAAAAATTGCAGTTACTGAATTGAATCTCATTGAGCTTTTCAATAAAAATCTATACAGTAAAGAAGCTTTTATGTATAAAGTCATGGACTCTCGAGATACAATTTTATTCAAACTAACGTGTGGATAAGCTTTGGCAATAAGGTGGTCATAAGTATCAAAACCCCCTTCTTGTTAATCCAATGAGGAATTTCTGTTTTCTCTTTTAATTAAAAAGAGTACATTGTAAATATCTTCCTGTTGATCCAATAGAAGCATTGCTTCCTTTTTGAAATTTCAAAACAAGTACATTGTAAAAGTTGGAGCTAAGAAAAACAAGTTTGGTAAAACTAAAGCTTGAACCTAGATAAAGAAGGGTACATGGTTACAAATTTTGCCTATTACTAGTCTCTAATATTTCAAGATTTTAATTTAATGAACGATAGATATTAATGACTTGCAGACTAATATCCAAATTTATATGATCTTTAGTTGTACAATGGTTTATGCTACTATGCAAAAGGATCAATAATTTCTAATAAGAGAATTAGACACTCATTGCATGATTAAAATGTTTGATAATGTCATCAATATTTCTTGTTCTTCCTAAAAAATTCACCTATTCTAAATACATGTTTATTAATTAAAAGTCTAAAAATAGAGTCTACCTAGTGTTATAAACAAATGAAAAATATCTCTTGGATCTCCATTAATACAATCAATACAATTTCACTTATTACTATATAGGCTTGTACTCTAATGACTTGATATTTTGTAAATAAAAGTTTATGTCAAAGCTCTTGGATGATATTTTCTATCAACTTAAACTCAATTCAAAAGACTTCTTGCAAACCTTGATACAATTTCACTTATTACTATATAGGCTTGTACTCTAATGACTTGATATTTTGTAAATAAAAGTTTATGTCAAAGCTCTTGGATGATATTTTCTATCAACTTAAACTCAATTCAAAAGACTTCTTGCAAACCTTGATATTTCTTGGTTGGTTCTTTCCATATGTGAGGTAATGTGATGGAATATAAAATATTTATGTAGCAAATCAACTCGTGTACTCTTATATTCAAAGTCTATGCAACAAACACCATGTAAGTAAATGCCATGTTCTTTCTTTACTAGTTGACATTTCTATGACGTTGTTTTCCGTAATATGTTGGGCATTTTCACTACAGTATAGTGGATTCTTTCCATTGAGACTTTGATTTAGGCACTTAATCTATAAAATGGATGTTAATATTAGCATAGTTGTTGCTATTACTTACCCAAGAGTAACAAATTATTAACAGAAGTTATTAGAAAGTCACTAAATAGTAGATGCATACCTAGATTCATATACTCTTTTGGTTCATATTCTTCTTTGGTTTCTTCTCAAATTGTATTAATCATTTTATGACTTTATCAAGGATTAACTATGCTCCGTTAGCATTAAATCCAAATTGTCTTAATATTAATATCACGCATGTAACCAAAGAAGAAGATTCTTCTTCTTTGGTTGATTCCTTTTTTGATGCTCCTTCTTCATCTATTATGGTAGAAGGTGATGAGAAATTTATTATCAACAATTCAATACTTAATCAAATTGATCAAAGCTCTAGAAATGGAACCTATATATGATCTACCTTTGCAAATGTCATTGGTTTCCTTTGGCTTGTGATATTTATTCCTCCTTTTTTATAAACTAATATTTTTACTTGCATTCAATTCCTTGTATTGGAGAACATTCATGATTATTACATGTGAGATATTAATATTAAGACAATTTAGATTTGTTGCTAATGGAGCATAGTTAATCCTTGATAACATCATTTAGTGATTAATACAATTTAGTTCTTGCATGCAATTATCCTTATCCAGTTTTCTAATTAAAACTCCATTATAACTTCTCTATATGCATCTTGCCTGTTCCTGATCTATACATTTTAACTTAAAGCCCAAAGTTAAATGACAGATCAAAGTTCTTCAAAACAAAACTTTCATATATGCAATGATAAAAAAATTCAGTTTTACAAATGAACCTTATGGTGGTAACCCGGGTTACCAAACAAATTGAAATGAAAAAAACAATAATTAATTAATAAATTTTGGACCAATCAGGTTACTAGTGATTAATACACTATACCTCGTCAAGCTTTATTGATGAAGGTAAGAATCGACTTCTAGTCCTGATGATGGAGGGGGCGCTTTGCGCGGGCGCTGACGTGCCAAAGATCCCAAATAATGAATGTATTGTTGTGTTCTTTTTATTGAACTGAATCAATTGCCACTTTCCGCCCTTAATTTGGATTTACAAAGCCGACGCTACGACGTTTATGCAAGGGCTGGGTTTTTATGGTAACCCAGTTTACCTCCATAAGCTTCAAATGTCAAACTTTGCAAGCCTTTAGTTTCCTTCATATTATTCATATTATGATATTATTTCATCTAATTTTCCTTGACATTTGTATACTTTCATTTAATTCTTTGTGTTCCTCCATTGTAGATGATCCTTTGGTGACCAATTTATTTATCAGCAATGCAGCATTCAATTCATTTTCAAAATAAATGTTTAACATATCCTTCTACCTTCTCATTATATGCTTATCTCCCTCTTCCGCTCCTTGAATATTCAACAATCGTTAGATCCTCTTCTTCCACCAACACCCGATCTAACAATCTTATTTTCTGAAATACATGAACCCAAATAAAATTTCAATAAAACAACCATATGAGATTCATTTACAATGTCAGTCAACATCATAAAGAAAAACTAGAGAGGCGAGTGCGTAGGATAACAAGAAGGATGGGAAGTCCCCATCAAGGATAAATCACGAGAGGTAATATGGGGCTAAATAAAGAAAAACTATGAAGTGCAATGTTCTTCCTGCGTTTACTCCTCTGGATTAGAATGGATATTAGAGTAACAAATGTTCTTTGTTATCTTACTCCTCTGCGCTATGAATGTTTCAGATTTCGTAATCGTGAATGCTCACCAGTAGTCCATGACACCTCACATTGAATGTTAGAATACAACATGCTCACTAGGACTCACATGAAATGAATATTAGAACAAGAATAACAAATGGTGACTAGAACCCACATGCCCTTCAATGTTGAAGTGTACTGCTGCTAAGTCTTTCTGCCAAATCAGGGTACCGTTAAGTCGAACTCCCAAAGTTTGCGTACTGTTTAAGTGTATCTCCGATACAATCGCGCTTTAACTAGGACCATTCGGCGGCTTTCTATGATGGTGACACAAATTACGGTTATGGTATGCAGTTAGCCGCACCTGGATGCATGGATCGAAGTAGGTTCTGTTCTGGAACTTCGGCTAGGACATCAAACCTTTACTTCCGTGTACCGGAGTGGGTAGCCTTTACTGAATTTCCAGAGAGAAGTTTGCGCCGGACGCTTGCAACAATCATGCGTCCTTTCAATGTCTCCAGATCAAGTTCAGGTATGTCTCTCTGATTACTCGGCTTCGATTTCATTCCGAAAGAGGAGGAAAGAACTAGATCAAGCGCAAGATTGTGAATCTTCCCAAGCAAGCAACAACAATCCGATCATGAGATGAAGAGGGGTGTCTGGATAGAGCAAATTTGGAGGAGGGCTTGACTCCATATACTTATGAGTTCTCTGTGTAGGACCCGCACAGGTGTGGTACCGGAAATGTCTCTCCTTGTAGACTTATTGGGGCTTAGCCCCATTTTACCTTTTTTTTTTCCTCTCCCTTAAAACGGCTTGATGGGGTCTTCCCATCCTTCGCTTTTTCTACGCGGTCGCCTTTCTTTTGTAGATTTATTTCGAATTTGAAATCTTCCTCCATGACGAAGATTGTGAGAACTGAAACACAACGCTCCATATGAAAGCGCAAACTGGATCCATGTTCAGAAGACGATGGGGACATCATAGTATGGAAACATCCTAATGTCATGGCCGTTGCGGTTTCATAGCAGCTACAATTTGAGTGAGGATGACTTCAATGACATGGACTTTACTGTTTGAAATTAGACACTTTTAAACATACTTCGCAAACTCTTCAAGACCATAGGCGTCTAGAACTTTATTTGCCAGGTAAGTGCAAAAGGGACGCTTAGCTTGTCAATAAATGAAAGATGAGGAGGACATTTGCCGAAGATATGAGCTGGAGGAGATCATAATATATTCAGACGTAAAAAGGATAAAATTTAATGATGCAGGAGTATACTCAACATACACCGACCGCAGTAGAATACGCAATATTTCATCACAATAACCACCAAAATTGAAGGCAGAATGCCACGAGGAATGCGAGGGCTAGGCAACGAGGCTAACGCTAGCTAAGATGAAAAACAAATTCATGATGGAAACTCATAGAAACGTATCCCAATTTGTACGTATTTAAGCGGCCAAGATGTCTTGTGCTTAAAAGCGAAGTCACATGTAATACATCAGTGACAGATACATCAGAGCGTACAGCTATACAGGTTTTTCTGCTAAAGGGACTGACTGGCTTCTATTACTTTAAAATTGAATATTCAGCAGGAGAATAAGAGATCTGGAATCGTTTCCCATCAAATCTCATGCTAGCTTACTCTCCAATAATTCGACAGGGAGCAAAAGGAATCTCAATTTCAAAAAATTCCTGGATTTGGAAGTGGATCTCGTCACAAAAGGTGAAGCCATTATGAAATGATAGTGAAAGTAAATACCCGAAAAAATTTGATAATCGCTTTCCTGACGACGTGTTTTCAAGTCTGATTCGGGAAGTAAAATTTGTCACTGTGCTTGAATGAACGAGGTCTTAACTGCTAGAATTGTGAGGCAACCTACACGATGAAAATTTGGTTTTCCGAAAGTTTGCAGGGTCAATGTTGAGAGATGAAGGAGGACTCTCTCTCTCTCCTCGATGCCGTCCTCATGATATGCTGAATATTACTCACAGTTACAAGACCTAGTAAGAGCTACATTTGACACAACATTTCTAGGGAAATTTACATAAATATCCCCCAACAAATATGAAAATTATAAAACATGTAATAAATTTTATTTGCAAATATGTCTCTTTAAGCAAATTTTTATTTAATAAAGGAGTTTTTAATTACTACCTCTCTTTACAATTTCACAATCTTTGCAATATGATCCAATTGGGAAAACACTTGGCGCGTACACAACTGTTAAGAGCCAACACCAACGGCAGAGGGGCTGATGTTGCCCTTCTTCAAACTCTGACGATCAAGCAGATCTCATCTTTACAAGTGTTATGGTGTTACATCTTTTGCAATATTGTTGGCTGGTCTCAAACCTTCTTCTTGATTTCGACGAATACACTTTGTCTTAGGGAAACCAGCATGATGTTAGTGTGTGATGATATCATTTAATGCAACGCAGATGTTGAAGCGATGGATCACGGAACCGTAATAACAGTTGGAAACCGTTGTTCCTGACATTGTTTTTTCTCTAACCAAGCAAGGGTTTATGTGTAAAAAAAAATTATTATTGTTATCAGTAATTTATTAATTTTGTATTATTATTAATAAAATAGATATAGTATATATTTTTTATCATTATCATTTTTTATTTTATTACAAATATGTATTTCCCTATTTCGAACATTAGTGAAGAAAACACATTCTACGGTTTTAAATCTAGGATGATATGGGAGTGTGACTAGGCCCTCTATGGTCTTTGTGAAACACAAGAAACCTGCTTGATATGTGACTAAAATGAATACAAAGAATCAGACGGAGGATCGTTGAGTTTGAACCGCGGGAGTTGGTTCAAATTCAAGGTTGTAACGTCACTGTTCACGTAACCCTCATGATTTATTTACTAGTTTGCTCACTCGTGAGTACCTAACCAGCTGGACTCTGAGTATCTGAAAATCTGTGAGAAAAGATGTTTCCACCCTCAGAGCTACTGCGAGGGGATTCACACAAATCCCCTTTAGGAAACAGGTGATCAGCCTTCAAGAATCTAACGAAGTCCAGTTGTCTGTAATGCTTAGTAAGATTTTTATGATTAGCTCTACAACCGAAGTTGATCATCATTATACTAGGAAGGAGAGCAGTCAGCTGGTGATTAGGTAGTTAGGTCGAGATCCGTGATTATGATTCGTCTTGCTACACGCATCGCGATTCGAGGATGGAGATGCTCTGGTAAATAAAATAGTGCTACTTTATGATAAATCGTGCAAAGAAAGTAAGAGATGGCTCAATGGAATTAGCTGATTGATATTGTGTACCAGATATTGAAAACCGTTGTTCTTTAATTGATGCGTCGATACAGAGAAAGGTTTGTGAAATGATGGCATGCACTCTGCAGATGAAAACCTGCACCTCCCATCCTTCTTGTTATCACACGCGGTGGCCTTCCCCCTCTGCAGATTAAAACAATGAATTTATAGAGATAAATGAAGGATGTCCCCTAGATCAAAGTTTTAGTTTAACTGAAGGAGAATAAAACCCCTAAAATTCGATTCGAATTTTGTACTGTTGCTCATCTTTGCTCAGTCAGATGCTCCAGGATGGTCCATCTTGGATCCTCTACTTTTAGCTCCACAGCCTGTCAATATATAATGTGAGTTTGACGGAAAGTAGTATTTAAGGAAATGCGCGCGAAACTCCAGGATGTTCGCCCAAAATGGCTTTTACCATCGAATCTGGAAGGATTTCTTGAGAAGAATCACAATGGTTTTACCCCTCATTACGCTTCTATCAAATGGGATGCATTGGCTGAGTTTGTGTTCTGTGCATAGAGTGGGGCACGTGAAGACTTCAGTTTCCAAAGAAAACCATACAGTACGAAGACCCAGTTAAACGTCTCAGATTTGAAATCGACTGGAGCGTCGTTCAGTTTTCAACTCTGGGGAAACGTATCACATTATGAATATATCGATCGCCAAGCTGGCTGAAGAGCATGTCGCAACCCAACAATCTCGTGTGACATAACAAGGACTCGATATTCAATTTATAATGGAATAATGATGGAATGCCTATTTTGTGGAATAAAGCGACCACGTAGAGAACACGAGAGAACAGTAGAGAACACATTTTGGAGACATGTACTTGGTTTGTGCTGGCCAAATTTACATGCTTGCTGTTTATGCCAGATATTTGACAAACAATTTCGCTGAACTATAACTATGCTAAGCATAATCCAGAGAATATACTTTAATTTGTACTTAAGTGGTACTGGGTGTGACCATGCTTGCATGCATCAGTGAGGAAAGAGGTTTTAAATTAGTCGTCTCTCCATGCCATACATGTATTAATGACGGGACTAATTTAGCATTTTCAGAAAGTGGGAGAAAATTGTTTAGCTTAGATTGTTCTGATTTTAAGGTAAGACTCGCTCAAGTCATCTCATACGGTCATTTGTTGATTCTGCATGTTCATTCATAGGTTTTATCTCTGTCCACTGTACTACCGTCTCTTCCTATACCTCATCTTCTATAGAGGATATAGATGACAAAATTGTGATTGGCACCAAATACTCATTATTCTGCAAATTTATTCACAAGTGTTTATCCATGCGCACTCTACTACCGCATTCTTCTTAGACCTCATCTTCTGTTAATAATATAGATTTTGCCAAAGAGTGCCATTACATATTGCAAAAGATTTTGGAACAAGAGAGCAAAGTCTCATATCATGTACTCATGAGGAAAAGTGAAGATGATGGCAACAAAAATCATAAAATGTCAAGAATTTGTCTATTTGGTTGAACTCTACTCAGGAATATATATGGAGTTCTAGTGGTCCCTCATTTAGCATACAGGTCATACATGAGAGTCTTCTATTTCTATTGGGACTTATCGCGATAATGGATTCAAGCACTTATGCCTTTTGAGCATATCTTTGATTGGCTTGAGATTTATTGTTGAGCACTCTATCCACATCATTCCCCAAATTTATTGACTTTATATCTCTAGACTCTAGGAAGAACCAGGCAGATCTCAGTGAATGGGTGCACATTCACACGCACTTACTAGCATCCTCACTAATGATCCTCTACCTAATGGAGCTAGGATCCTCTCTTGCATGGAGAAAGCTTTGGAGCCTGGCTACAGGCTTCACCCTTGCTTGCCTACTTCCGCTTTCCTTTGGAGGACTTTACCATAGAACTATGATTGAGGTTGGGTTCTTGCATCCAGCTCTCATAGGACTTCTAGGCCAATGTGCATGTGGCTCCCCATTGACATGCAAGGATACACTTTTTATGATGTGTAGTAGGTGAGGAGCCTACCATAGTCCATGATGCACTTTGGGATATAGTTGCTCAGATCTTACAAGCTACATGGGTGTAACGTTCCAAGGACTTGAGAAACACAAGAGAAGAAATGCAAAGTAAATGCAAGGTTTCATTCCTCAATACTTTGATGCCCTAAAGGAGCACCTTGTCTTTAGTATATAGCAAAGAAGATCCCCTCAAAGGAAGCTATATCATTAGATTATATACATGGATTGGTGACATGTCAACAAGCTACACCCTTAGATTAGCTACATGGATTGGTGACATGCTGATCCTTGCTCTATTTGGTCGGTTAAACAAGTTTGACCAAATGGAATTGTTGGAAAATTTTCCCATAAGAAGATCAAAATAGCAAAGGTGAGGTCTTGTTGGAAAGATCTTGACAAAACAAACAAGAGAGAAAAGCCAATGCCTTTTCTTTTAAGGATTGGAGGATAAGAACCTATTTTTGAGGCCTAATTCTTTGGTTCAGGCCTCCACAATTGGCTCAAAAGTTTTCAGGGTGTTTCTACCTCTACCCTATTAGTGGAAGTACTCTTTTGGTGACACTTTTATTTGATATATTTAGACCGTTGTGTATAATATCCCTAAAGATATTACCAACCCAATTTCCACCTCTAGATAATTGTTCTAGCTAGTGGTATTACAATGGGCACAAGTTCAGATTGAGTGATGGTTGGATTTACCATGACCACTTATCCATAGGGTGCAAGTGGATATTGTTACTTTCATAGATGGCCATTGCACCTTGCATGATGTGGTGATGGAAAACCCTCTACAGGCAAAGTCCATGGCATGCACAATAGTACAAGTGGGAGCAATAGCAACCATTGCCTCTAGGAACAAGGAGGACAACTATGCACTGACTATCCTTTGATACCTTTGTCCTTCTAGCAATTGAGATTTTTGGGTCCTTAAACACCATTTTGATGGTCTCTTAAGTGATGCATCATGAGATTCTTTGCATAGAAGAGGACATTGATTGTATCTGAGCCATACTCACATTAATCACTTTGCAACACACTCAAGCATTGGATGTTCACCGACAAACAACTATAGTAGGTACACTCGGACCAACTTGAGTATTCCCTCCACACTTAAATACGTATCATTGTAGGACCTCAACCACATAATTAAGGAGTAGATTATCCTCTCCTTACTTCTTTGGTGCTTGTTGTTGGTGTGTTTTTCCCATATGGTACCTTCGGCCCTACTTCTACATGTCTTTTTTTGGCAAATTGTAATTATTGGGTATTGTACTCTTGTTTTTCCTTTCACACGTGATTGTGCCTTGTACTTGTCTCCCCTTTCTTGTGGTGTACTATCTTATATGTATTATCTTTGTTTGTTTGAGGAATGAATGGAAATCTATAGATTGTTCATAATTTTATACTAAGCAGATTGTGTTTAGTCATGATTGAAATGTATTATAGAGTAATAATTTAGAGCATGTCTTAAAAATCCTAGAGTTGTTTGTTATAACCTACTTGAAGTAGGTCTTGTGGGGTTTCAAATTTAGCTTTTATGGGTTCTATAAATATCAATAAATGAATTTATGGATAATCTGGAAAATTTTATGACCACACATGATAGTACAATGCGTTGTTATAGGTAAAAATACCCTAGCCATAAAAGAAGTTTTGGGTAACCTTAAACATCATATGTGGGTTTTGACGGGTTACATATCACTTGTAAAATCTTGTATTGTAAATTTTAAAATTTTAAAAATCTCAAATTTGCACTAATTTTATAAACTCTAAAATCTTACTAAAACTCTAAAATCATAATTATCTATTCTTGATCAATTCTTCTTTATGGTATCCATAAAATATTTTATAGATGTCACTAAATATACATAAACATCCATCAATTCCATTCTTAATCAATTCTTCTCTTCATGTATCAATGAAATATTTTATAGGGGTCACTAATGTATGTAAATATCCATTGCTCCCAAATTTGAGACCACACTATTGTCATGGTTTTATTGTATATAAAATGTTTAATTCTTGCCTTGTCGAAGTTGTCTTGTTTTGATTGAGGACATCCAATCGCCATGCTTTCTACCTTGTGAAAAAATTGCATTGTCTAGTTAGAGACTTGCAATAAGAAATTATCTGGATGCTCCAGAAAGTTGGATCCTCCAATATGACTTCAAGTGTCTTTGTTTACATCAATTATTATATTTTGGTCACTTGACCATCTTCTCTTTCATCAAAGAAGTTCAAATTTATGTGTATAAAATCCCAACTGCAAGTAGCACTAGTGATGCCCACCATATCCTTGATGCACTATAGATTGATTCCCAAAATTCCATCCTAAGACTTCTTGTGGCATTGAATCAATAGATATTTTAAAACAAAGAAGAATTCTTGATATGTTTAAAAATCTTCTCAATGTTGAATCCATACTAAATGAATGTTGTGCAGGCCCTTGGAGCATCACCCTTCCAACTACTCATAGAAGATCCAAATGTAACAGCAATATGACCACTTTTAATCATAGTAACTAGGGTAACCCTTGTATATCATACATCAATACAAAGATGAAGTGTTTTAAATCTAGATTTTTTTCCATCACATTCATAATCTAAACCGTAAACAATTAGGCTTGATCTATATTTCCTTCCATCACATACATAAAAATGGAAAACCGGGGTTAATGATGGCTTTGAGGTTAAGCAAGCAATCTTATTTCATCCTCTACAATAGAAGCATAAGTGTACTTTCCTATCGTTCAAATCATTGCACATTGGTTTTTCTAGTCTTTTGTTGCAAGTTTCTCTATTCATCAGGCCCCAGAAATCAATATATTAATATTAAGAGCTTACCTTAAAAGTGGAAAATCCCTTTATTCCCATGGGTATCTACATGCTACATGCTTAGGTGATGTGTACCTACACTATAGAGTGATAATGGAGAATTTCAATTTTAAGAAATAAGGAATGTTTATAGAAATGACCCTCCTTTTGAAAAGTTCTTACAAGACACCATAAGATTTTTTATGGAACCTCATAAACTTTTTGACAAGACTCATAAACAAATTTCAAATTGAATGGTCTTGTAATGAAATTTTACAAGATTGTGGATGGTTTTACAAGATAAATCAAATCTAATATACACTTTCAACTAGGGAAAGTTGTGGAAGAGTAATATATTAGTAAAGATTATCAGATTGTGCCATGTGGTAGTTGTGGTTTGTTATGATACATTTGCTTTTAATATTGAAACCGTTTATTTCAAAATGGTGTGTCTTGATGTCTTGTTTCTCTCACTTGGAGTATGTTGTGCTTGATGTCTTTTTTTCTCAATTAAAGTATCTTGTTGGTTGAATATATAGTTAGAGGATTTAAACAAGGGGTTTTGGAGGTCCCTTAATAAATCTGTAACTCTTTTTATGCTTAATGGGGAAATTTTTTATGGTTGGCATGGTAGAAGTATATTGGAAGTTTCATAATACCCAAACCACATCTTGTAGGAATCCTTTGAGTGAGGAAAAAGTGACCTATTATATTTTATGGTAAGTTGGGATTAACATATGGTTTGTAAGTTTTAATAGAGGTAATAAATGCTCCTAAATCTGAAATTCTGTTCGCACTTGAGTTTGAAATGGAGCACGTAAGTTTCAAATGAGATCAAGTGTTATACCTCATAGATGAGAATAATTTATTTTTATTTCTACTCTTGATTAATGCTCAAAGGCTACTCCTTGCTCCATGATTAGTGATTGTTATTCCTTGTTGATTGGTGTTTGAATGTTGCTCCTTGTTGCATGAATAATGATTGCTATTCCTTGGTGATTGATATTTAAATGTTGCTTCTTGCTCCATGCTTTGAAGAAAACATCAGCAATATCAAATAGATAGCATATACCAACTCACCTCTATGACACGAAAAAGTTTGGATTAGGGGGATTGTACATTAGAATTGGGAGGATTGGAAAGCAAATGCAATTTGAAATTCATTTTTAGTATTTTCACCTTCACTAACATCACGCCCAAGATTGATATCTACAAGCAATTAGTGAAGGAAATAGAGACATACATGCATCATAATGCAAGATTGGCATTGATGATATTTGAATTTGAGGTGAATTATTTTAGTTTTGATATGTATGAGTCAAATGAGTCAAGTTATGAGTGGCATGAATGGAACCCTTGACTTAAGATTGGATGAATGGACTTACAATGATGATGAAACTGACAAAACTGAATTAGAGATGAGAAAGATATGCTTAAAGTGGTGGGATTTTTCACACAATCAAATTTATCTATTACAAAGATTTTGCAACCATCAAACAAGTGAGTTTGTAGGCAAGTATTTCCATAACCTTGAATGGCCTATGTTTAAACCATTGCAGAGGATGGATATAGAATCTTTCTACACATAACTAGAGAGAATCAATGATCAACCCATTTTTGCACAAAAGCTATTGGAACAATTCCAAACTCCAATGTGGATTTAATTTACTATAGCATTAGATTGTTCTAGACACTTAGAGAATGGAATTTTTGTTATGAGGGAGATGAGTATATGAGGTGTGAGTGTTGGCTCCACCATATTATTACAAAAAGTGTGATCTAAGCTATTTT